>CM057826.1:32380210-33070210 GCA_030068075.1 Paguma larvata | reverse complement strand
TAAAGAAGATCAGAGGCTCCTCTGTGTCTGCACTATTCCATTGAATTATCCCTACCCCATCACAAACTACACCTTTCTAGTGACTAGAATACTAGTATTGGCTAGATTCAGGGTTTTACTTCTATAAATAATACTAGAATAGCACTGCAAAATTTTGTTCTTTGGGCTCTCCTTTTCTTGCATGAAAGCCCATCCCCTTCTGACAATATATTCTTCATAAATTTCTCAATAAAAACTGACTTGGCTGAAGTTTTTATATAGTACATACCCAATACCTTGATTGTACTTGGCTACTTCAAGTGTGATTAGTCACCTTCTCTTAGGGATGACTCCTTTTACACATGGCTAATCTCATGCATCAGGTATTGATTCTACTAGTTTCAGTATTATTATTTTCAGGCTCAAGTGTTGTTGTATTTAACTCCTTTGCAATGGGCATTTCTTTAGTGACTAGTATGTACCAGCTACTATGATTGGCAGAGGAGATACCAGGATGATAAGATGCCTGACTTCCAGAAACTAGGCTCAGTTGTTGAAATAGGCACATTAACCGATTCTGTGTGTTCTATATATTTTTTGCAAAAAATTTAATTTAGCCACTTGGACGCAGAGTGTGAAATTATCTGTTTTGCTGGATAGGCAAAATCCCCTATAGTACTTTGCTTTTTTTTTTCTTTTCTTTTTTGATTGCTCTCATTTATGTTTTAATGATTACCTTTCTTCCTTAGACTTACCCATAAAAATGTGAACTCAATAGAGATTTATCCTGGAGATGGCTCTGTTTTCAAATCTGAGGGAGCTTATTTTGGGAACTATTTTACTTATTATTCCATTCAGGAAGGATCAGAAGAGGTAAGCTCACAATGAGTTCTCAGCTCAAGAAGATTTTTGTGTACAGCTGTGTGTAAATAATTCTGAACATCCATAGGAATTTGATCTTTCCATAATATTGCTTGCCTACTACTATGCGGTCTAGAGAGTTAATATAGCCTTACTGCCAGCAGTGGCACAGTGATTACTAACCACCTTATTTTTATTGCATTCTCATCCTGTATTCTGCCAGTCATTCACCTAAGTAAAAGTAATTTCCACTTTTTTTTAAGATTTTATTTTTAAGTAATACCTATACTTAAGGTGGGGCTCGAACTTACAACCCTGAGATCAAGAGTTGCACGCTGTACTGACTGAGCCAGCCAGGGGCCCCAATTTGTGTTTAAATTAGAAGTTAAATTTCAATTTCTTATGTCATAGAATTCATCAACACTAAAATCAGTAACATAACTTTGAATTAAGATGTGCACATTGAAAACACAATCTTTTTTCCCCACCATGTAATGATTTGCATATTTAAAATAGCTCTTAACTCCTAAATCTTTATATACAACTAGGAAGTTGAACAAGATTGTTCTCTGTTGTTGAAATATAACATGATATATTTAATATATCGGACCAAAATATAGTCATATGGATATATTGTCAATAGTCTAAATTTACTTGTTCCCAGTCTGACATTTGACATGCACACTTATGTAAGGATCACCATGGTACCACATGACTTTGCTTTGCAGAACAGAACATAATATATGTTTTCTTTTTATATTACAGCGTGGAATTTTGAGTGATAAATTGTTTATCACTTGTTTCATCTGTAGTTCCCACTACTCCCTCCACTCCCTGCTTATTTTTTTAAGTAAATCCCAACTATCTTTTCATTTATTAATATTTTAGTGTATATATGTGTGTGTATATATATACATATGGATTCCCCACTGGGTCGGTTTGCAAGAAAGTATTCTTTTATTCAATCAGTACATCCTAACTGAACTTTTCTAGGCAGGCACTCTGTCAAGCATTGGGTGAAGACGAAGAACTCCTTCCCTCAAGGGTTCAAAGTTTAGTAGTCAGTCAGACAGGCAAAGAAGCAAATGAAATAAAAGCATGACCACTATTCTGTGTGTTTGTGTGCACGCGTGCGTGTGTGTATGTGTGTGTGTGTAGTACATGAGATCATCATAAACAGGCAAATAGAGCGGGTATGTGCACTTACACTGCCGACTGCTATGTATCGAGAGTTTGAAAAAGTACAAGATAAATACTGTACATCTTCCTGGAGCTTCAGTTTTACTCAGAGGCGTCAGGGGGAGGGATGATAATTTTCATACTGAAGCAGACATATCGTGGAGGAGAAATATGAGCTTTGGGATAAAACAGAACTTCCAGACAACTTGTGCCTCTGTGGTAGACTGCTTAAGCCTCACTCTCAGACCTCTGCATACAACACTTCACCTCTGTCCACTTGAAGAGATTTAGAAACAATTGGCTGTCTTTTCAGGATAGAATTGTTCGCTTCTTACTTGAACCCATACTCTAAAAATAAATTCCTAATTGATTGAAAGGCTAAATGTAAGAAATCACACTTTTTCATCGTGAGAAAAAAATCTAGAACAATGTTTATAATCTTTGGGGAGGGGAGGTCTTCTTAAGTACAATACAAAACACCGGAAGGCACAAAATAAAAGTTTGGTGACCTTGGTATACTTACGTTAAAATTTAAATATTTAATTTCTGTTAAATTAGATAAAGCCAAAAAGACAAAGGCCTGGAAGAAAATATTCTATACTATAAATCAGTAATAAAAAGACCAAAACACTAAAAACCTCTCATAGAAAAATGAGTAAACAATAAGAATGGTTAAGCCGTAGAAAAATATAAATAACTTATAATATTGGAAAACCTGTCCAACTTTTACTGCTTGCATCAAAGAAATGCAAATTAAAATAACAACAACATAACATTTTTCACTTATCAAATTATCAAAAGGTTGTTAATATCTGTTGTTGGCAAGAGTGTGGGGAGAAGGTGCTTTCGTAGGACTGGGTTGGAGTGTAAATTGACTTAGCCTTCATGAAGGACAGTTTGATAATATCGAGTTAAATTGGCTAGAAATTCTGCCTCTAGGTATCTATCATAGAAGAATATTAACACATATATACAGCCAAGGATGTGAAGTGTGGCATTGTTTGCAGAAGCAAAACACTGGAAGTAATCTAAATGTTCCTCAGTAGAGAGAGGGTGCAATGAGAGATGGTCAGATTGCAGGGTGCTGTGTGGTGGTTTAAAAGAATGAGGAAGACATAGATGCATAGAGAGAGAGATGGAAAGATCTCCAAGGCACTGTGAAAAAAGAAAGTTGCGGAAGAACATGTACAATGATATCTTCTGTGTAAAGAACAAAACAAACCCCAAACCCAGATATGTTACTGTATATAATATACCTGTAAATGCACAGGGAAAGATTTGGGCAGATAAAAACCAAACTAAAGCAGTTACTTTGGGGCGAGGTGGGGTGGGGAGGAGTGTGGGATTTGGTGAGAGAGGAAAAGTAGGGAGGGACTTAAATGTTGTATTTTTTGAACTTTCTTTTTTTCCAAAAAACATTAAAATTTGCATAATTAAAATTTTAAGTAGGAAAGATTGTCAAGGGCTCATGATGTAAGTGCTTTCATAGAGAGAAGAATGTGGTGCTTTGGGACCACATAAGGAGGGGGGCACCTGACCCAGTTCTGGAGAAAAGTCAACTGGAGGAAGACATGGCTGAGCTAGGATCTATTATTTTCCTTTCCTTTTTAAGTAATCTCTACATCCTATGTGGGGTTCAGATTCACGACCCTGAGATCAAGAGTCAGATGCTCTATCAACTAAGCCAGGCAAGTGTCCCTAGGACCTATAATTTTAAAGGAGTTATACAAAAGAGGGATGGAGGTTGGAGGAATGTATAGCTGAGGGAACTACTTGTCCAACTCTTTGCATGTCTGGCTTCCTGTCATTAAAATTTCTATTTAAATGTCATCTCCTGGGGCGCCTGGGTGGCTCAGTTGGTTGGGCGGCCGACTCCGCTCAGGTCATGATCTCACGGTCTGTGGGTTCGAGCCCCGCGTCGGGCTCTGTGCTGACGGCTCAGAGCCTGGAGCCTGCTTCGGATTCTGTATCTCCCTCTCTCTCTGCCCTTCCCCTGCTCATACTCTGTCTCTATGTCTCTCAAAAATAAATAAACGTTAAAAAAATTTAAATGTCATCTCCCAACTATCCAAATTAAAGAAGCTACCTTTGACACTTTCTATCATGGTTAGATACCCTCCTCTTTTCTTCTTCATAGCAATTAATGCTATGTGACATTTTCTTACCGATTAATGTTGTTTGCTAACCCACTCTAGAAGTAAGCCCTGTCTTGTTCAACACACTATTATTGCTAGAGCATAGAACAGGTAAATAAACTTCACCTAACTGGAGGCTAGATCTTAGGGCAAGGGTGGAGTGTTGAAGGAAATGAAAACGCTATACATAGAGAATGCTGTAGAGAGAATATTGAGGGGAATGTCCAGGGAAGAGACTAAACCACTAAGTTGGGTCAGCTCATAAATGGGGCATGGGAAACGATACTGCTTTTGTACAAGTGCTGAAGGATTAAAGTAGGGAAGTGACATCATATTTTTGTTAGGTCATTTCAGAGGAAGATAAATTGGGATGGGGAAGAGGTAGACACGTTAGAGGACACTGATAGCAGTTCAGGGAAGAAAGGAGGAGGACCAGGCGGGGTAATGAGAAGGGGAAGATAGGAATGGACACGAATATTAACGAAACAGAACTGATGACTGACCACATATTGGGATGAGGAAGAGGTTGAAAATGACGGTGAATTGTTGAATACATCAATGAGTGGTGGTGCCAGGCTCTGTGTTAAACCAAAATTTAATCAAATCTAAATTGTTTTGATGATGATTGCTTTTTGATCTTACCAGGAGATGTCAATAAAACATTTAAATTCTCTTATATCTCAAACTTATCTACTTGAAAGTAAGATACTCTTACGATGCATCCAGATTTCAGAGTGGCTAAATTATGAAAAATGAGCATCTTAGAATTGATGAAATAGGGTAGTGGAAAAGACAAGAACTCTCAAAGAAACCAATGAAGAAAGATGCAAATAGTTAAAATGCAGTAGTTTCAGTGCCTATCAGGCACATCACTAACCAATGCTGGGGATTCAGACAAAGGTTAGCAGAACAGATACAGCCCCTACCTTCATGAAGCCATTCTAGCAGAGAATACAGACACCAAATAAAAAACTACGAAATTAAAATTATAATGAAAACCAAAAAGCAAGAGTGGTGGGTACGGTGCTTGGGGACGTTAAGTAGGGGATTTCACCTATTCTGTGGGATCTGGGTAATGGCTTCCTGAGAGCAAAGAAAAGTAGGAGTTAGACAAAGGAAGATGGTGGAGGAGAAAGCTGAGTTCCAGGTAGAGGGAACACACCACAGGTAGATCCAAAGTAGAGAAGCAGAAAATGCAGATTTTGAAATGAAGGTAATTCCATTTTTAACTTGTTGAAGTTGAAATGTCTCTGTGATATCCCGTGAGAAGCCCAGTAGAGATTTAGATGTTCAAGTCTGTAGTCCAGGATAAAAGAGGTGGGACTATTTTTTGAGTAACTGCTCTATGCTGAATTCTGTCCTGGGTGCTTTATATATGTAGTAATCACTAATGCTCAGGACAATCTAGATGGTAGGTAGTGTCCCCATTTCACAGGTTACAGGTACAGGTTTACAAAAGGTTGCTTAAACCTGTCTGTCATTATAGTTAGTAAGAGGCACCTGTGATTTGAATCCAGCATTGTCTTCAAACCCATCTTCTCTCACTGATGGTGAAGTGTATATGGGGACCATGTTCTCTTGTGGTTCAAATTAGATCTGTACTAGCGCTTAAGCCTTAAAGGCTTAAAAAAAAGAAATCTGAGAAAGAGGAAACTCAAAAGGAATAATAACTTTTTTTTAATTCAAGAAGCTGAGCTTGTAAATAATACTGTCTTCTCTAAACTGTAGCAATACTTCTTCCATTAATAAAATATGGCAAAATTGTATATTCAAATTCAATTAAAATAGTTTTTTAAACCTCTATAGTGTTTTTATTGTTTTCTTTTTGTTTTTTACAGTTTATTTCTTTATTTTGAGAGAGTGAGAGCAAGGAAGGGGCAGAGAGAGAGAGGGAGAATCCCAACCAGGCTTTGCACTGTCAGCACAGAGCCTAACATGGGGCTCAAACTGATGAAATGTGAAATCACGACCTGAGTCAAAATCAAGAGTTGGACACGTAACCTACTGAACCACCTAGACGCCCCTGTTTTGATCTAAAGGGGAAAGGGGGCTTACATGATAAGTTTTCTGCTAATGTATAGGAAAAAGTTTGGTTGCCATATTAAGTATGGCCAAAACTTAAATTGGACAGTATGTTATAGAGTATTAGAATGTAACTTTTGTAACTATCCAGGAGGAATGCTAGACTTAAAACGGGACAGTGGAAAAGCATAAAATACCTTTAAAACTATACCTTTTAGTTTTTGTGATTAAGCCTTTAGGACTTGTGATTAAAGTTAAAACAACTGCTTGCCTTGTCACAATGTAAATACATATTTCTTTGTGAAAAATAGCTAGGTAATAATGGCCAACATTTATTATTGAGATATTTTATTTTAAATTAATTTTCAGAGAGAGGAGAAAACTTATTCAGTAAATAACCTTCCTCCTGACAGACCAGGAAGTCTGTTCTCTGTGTGTTCTCTGATTAAACAGGCAACCAGGTAAGTTTTTCACATTCACTTGACTCCAGTGTTATGTGTCTGAGAGCCCTGCTACATTTTCTAGTGGTTAGGGTAAGAGTAAGAAATGGTAGGTACAGTGGAAATATAGGTCTTTGGTAAAATCTGTCAACTTTTCTGGTCTCTTCATCCACAAAATAAGGTAATCACAGCATTGTAAGAGTACTTCTGGCTTCGAAATTTAAAGTTAAATATAGAGAAACATCGATATATGGCAAGTACACGCAGTTAGGAAGTAAATGCCTTTTCTCTGGGTGAGTGCATCATTATTGTGTCTTGGAATCAAGTTAAGGACTTGATGATACATTTTAAATTTTCATATGCTTTATTATCCCAGAGTAATAAAGATTCTGAGAGTATACAGAAGATGAAGAGCAGTTTGGTTCTCTTTGGTTCATGCTTTTTTTTTTTTTTTTTAATTCTAATTAATCTGTGGCAGTCAGAAGCATGAAAGTGTATTCCTGAATTAAATTATTAATTTTTGTAAACTTCTGTCTAAGCATCTTCCAAAGTAGACCTGAGGGAACAGAATTGGTAATTTGATTTTTTATGGATAGGCGATTCACCTCCCCAGCAGTCTTAGACTATACTAAACCTTTCAGGTGCTGTGAATCCATTACCTCCTGGAAAGGAGCACCTGAAAATTCTCTCCATTTGGAGTCATTTCATTACTAAAAATTAGAGGAGTAACCTATGTAAAATTAACACAAAGGGAAGCAACCACCTTCTAGGTGATAAAGGACCTCTGGAAGAAAAGAGTTCCAAATGTATTTTAGTGGAAATGGATTACTTGCCTAACATGTTGTATAGCAGTGAGGACGCACAGCTAGAATTGGAAAATGTGATTATTTGCAAATGTCTAAGTAACATTTTTCATGTTCACAGAATTCTTCAGCACTGCGCCAAGACAAGACTTTCTTTAAGCCATAACTATCGTATATGCTGCTGGAAAATGGTATCTTAAAATGATTGTATTTATTTATTATTTTGAGAGAGAGAGAGTGCACATGTGTGCAAACACACACAGGGGAGGGGCAAAGAGAGAAGGAGACAGAGGATCCAAAGCAGGCTCTGCACTGATAGCAGAGAGCCCTATGCAGGGCTTGACCTCATAATCCGCGAGATCACAACCTGAGCCGGTTGGACACTTACCCGACTGAGCCACCCAGGTGCTCCAAAATTATTTATCTTTATTTTTATTTTCTTAGAGAGAGAGCACACATGTGAGTGGGAGAGAGGCATAGAGAGAGGGAGAGAGAATCTCAAACAGGCTCTACACCCAGCGCAGGAGCCTGGCACCAGGCTAGGTCTCATGTCCTTGAGATCATGACCTGAGCCGAAACCAAGAGTCAGATGCTCAACCAACTGAGCCATTCAGGTGTCCCTTTTTTTTTTTTTTTTTTTAATTTTTTAAATGTTTATTTTTGAGAGAGAGAGAGAGAGAGTGCAAGCAGGGGAGGGGCAGAGAGAAGGGGAGACACAAAATCTGAAGCAGGCTCCAGGCTCTGAGCTGTCAGCACAGAGCCCAATACAGGGCTCGAACTCACAGACTGCAAGATCATGATCTGAGCTGAAGACAGACACTTCACCAACTGAGCCACCCAGGCACCCCCTCAGATGTGCCTCTTAAAATTATTTTAAAAGCAAGATTTTTAAAATTGTTTTATTGTTTACATACATACCTCTAAGTTCAGGTTACTTTCATCTAAGTCATGTGAGAAATTCTTTGTTACATTAATATTGTTTTATTACGAAAAATATCCACTTACTAGATAAAGACTGCAAAATCTGGCTAGTGTGTTATACTTTGCCTATATTTTGTTTCTTTTTTTCTTAGTAGA
The DNA here is from genome assembly GCA_030068075.1 of Paguma larvata. Classification (NCBI taxonomy): domain Eukaryota; kingdom Metazoa; phylum Chordata; class Mammalia; order Carnivora; family Viverridae; genus Paguma; species Paguma larvata. The sequence goes on along the minus strand of CM057826.1, from coordinate 33,061,714 downwards.
GGGGGATGGGCAAGGAAATTAATAAGATTTGAAGTACATCGAAATGTGATTATTATAAACGATGATAGTACAGTATTTTTCTCCATTTCCATAACTGTAAAAGTAAATTCTTTAACATTGACTTAAAAGAAGTGATTCTCAAACTTTGAATTCTGTATCTGTACTAATCTAATTATAAACCTATATGTTGCTGTAGTTCCTAAGTTTTGTCTGTGTTCTGTGTAAAATTGAGCAGAACATGGACTTCTAAAGATTAGAACTTAATCTGCTTGTAATAGACTAATTTGACTATCTACTTCTGGAAAAGTTAAAACATATGTAAGGATTCTACAATATTCAACTTCTGAATAAAGCTGCCTCAGAGTTTAGTAATCATTTAAGTCTTATCAATGGATAACTCTCTTTCCTGCTATTTTCATTTACTTGGTTTTAGGTACCTGGGATAAATGATAGCAATATACTGCCTCCTCTACTTTTGAGAGAATCGCTCATACCCAGCGTGGGAAGGTTTCTCGCATACTCTGATGACAAAGTACACGCTCTCTTTTTCGACGGCATTACTCTAACCCTAAACTGGAATTTCTGCTCTTTTACTGAAAAGAGACAGGTGATTATATTCCATACTGAAAGCCATTTTTTAATCGTTTCTATCAGTTGAAATAGGACAAAGAAAATCAAGTACCACACTGTCTCAATTTACTTTTTGAGATGTAAAATCCGTCAAGAGGCTTTAGTGATCTCATTGGATTTCTTAGCAAAAACAGAAAGGTGTGACAAATAATCATTTTTTATCAAGGTAACTGATTATATAGAGAAGGACCAGTATAGAGTGGTGGTTAAACAATACCTAAAATCCATGTAAAACATAATTTTTAAATTAGCCAAAATAAAGTTTTAATGATTCATCTACTTATTTTTAAAATTGATAGTGTAAAAGAGGCTTTTGGTGTGAGCTTTGTTTGTCTCAGTTTTAGAATGATAAAACTTGCTTTTCCTCTTTTCTGCTTAAGGTAAATCAAGGTCTCAACTTAGCTTGGTGTAAGTTAACTTTTCCTGATGGGCAAGACCAGTTAATTCAGATTGAACACCCTGGACCATATGAAAGGTACTGAAAAGCAGTGTTAAAAACTATTTTTGTGATGGTAAATAGTTTTTAGACAGGGGAAGCATATAAACATTATTTAAATGTTATATTTTTAGTTTTTCCAGGTAGATAATGTGCATGATTTCAACAGGTTTCAGAGTTTACAGTAATATTGAAATCTTGCATAACTAAATAAATCAGGTCAGCTTTAATCATCTCCATTTATATTCAAGTGGTTTTTCAAAATGAGTGTTTTTGATATACCTGGCTTGCCGTGGAAGTGGGGCTGTGGTCAGCGGTGTTTACCAATTAACTAATTAATCCCCTAACCAGTTTGAAATAAGGTTTGCACAAATAACTAAGCTTATGTATATTTGTGACGTAAAATAAAATTAATTCAGTGATGCTCTTTAAGAAGAGAAGATTCTTGAAATCCATTTTTTATGAACTTGCTTTTTCTCTTGTGGTTTATGTAACTTGTTGTAATCATTAGTCTACTTGTGATGTTCTTGGCATGTTAGTGAATTGCTTTTTTACCTCATGAATTTATTTTCATGTTGGGATTTATTGCATTTTGGTGTAAATGCTTCAAACATTCATTGCTAGTTTGAATAATTTGCCTCAAAAATACAGTGTCTTCGGAGCATCTGGGCGGCGCAGTCGGTTAAGGGGCCGACTCTTGATTTTGGCTTAGGTCATGCATGATCTCATGGTTCGTGAGATCAAGCCGTGCATTGAACTCTGCACTGGCAGCACGGAGCCTGCTTGGGGTCCTTTTCTCTCCCTGGCTCTCTCTGCCCTTCCCCAGTTCATATTCTCTCTCTCTTTTTCTCTCTCTCTCAAAATAAATAAATAAATATGAAAAAAAATGCAGCTTTGACAAACATTACTTTGTTTTACTCCATTACTTCAGATCATTCATTTTATTGAACTTGATACTAGTTTTGTATATTCAATGAATTATATATAATTACACATTTATGTATATGTGTGTATGGGAATTAATGGGTATGTTCTGGTTTAAATTTTAGAAAGCAAATGCTCACTTAGTCTTAATGTGTAAAGACATTGTCATCATAAAACATAATGAAACTCATATCACTCTGAAGAATTTAGACATTTGAATTTGAATTTTTAATGAAATCTAAATATCACTTTGTTCTGATTCTTAAATCCCATCATCATTGGGGCACCTGGGTGGATCAGTCAGTTAAGCATCTGGCTCTTGATTTCAGCTCAGGTCCTGATCTCATGGTTGGTGAGATCGAGCCCTGCATTGGACTCTGTGCTGACAGTGCAGAGCCTGCTTGGGATTCTCTTTCTCTCGCTCTGCCCCTTCCCTGCTCATGCATTCTCTCTCTCTCTCTCTCTCAAAAATAAATTAATTAATTAATTTTAAAAAAGAACTTATAAAAAATATCTTTATTAATTTTGAATGAGTAAATCATGTTATTCTTGATGAATAATGAAAAAAACTTGCCTTTTCCATTTCCTTTGAAAAAGACTCAAAAATTTCCCAGTAAATGCCTCACTTTGGAATTTTTTTCTTTATCCTTTTTTCCCCAAATTGTCTTAATGGTTTTTCCTTTTTAAAAAATGCTTTTAGAAGTATTACACAAATTCATTTTTCAAATCTTTCTTTTAATGTTTTCGATCTAGCTATGTGACAGCAGTCATATCCTGGTGCAGAAGCCTGACCCAGACTAATCAGAGAGAGACACCCGTGCATTCTTCATCCTCTGCTCTTGAAGAAGATTGGTATTTATATTTCTTTTAAACTTCATCTGTGTAGAAGAGTCACGAAAATTAAAAATGGCAAATGGTAAACTCTGAGACTTTTTTCTGATAGCTTAAGCTTGAAAATAATTTATCTTTAATCAGATATCCAGTTCATTACATTACATCCTATTTTATCTGAAGGTCAGAAAACTGCTTTGAAAACTTCATATCAACATGGGTGATTCTTTTAATATGATAAATTCATCCCGAAAACTTCATGGAAAAATTTAAAGGAGATTTTTAAAATTTTAATAATATGAAAAGAAATAAAATGTGAACTAACATAATAAGCTTCCAAAAAAAGTGGATTTTGAAATCATTTCTGTCGTATTAATTACCTCTCCCAAATCAACCGGCAAATCAACAAAAGAATTTAGGCCCTCCTGCGTGCCCTTCACTGTGCAGGGGACTGGAGCTGGGCTTCCAAGGAATATTTAGGGAGACGAATAAGACATTTTAAGGGAGGGAGCAAGGGCAGAGGTAAAAAGCACATTTTGTCCTGTGGAGACAGTGAGAAAATAGTTTTTATAGAGCAGATGCTGTCTGTTAGGGTGTAGCGTGAGTTTTGAAGAATAAGAATGGATCTTGTGATCAGTAGAAAAGCTCACACTAGATGGAATTACAGGTTCCTAGGTGGAAAAATGACAGGACGAAAGGCCCTTAGGAAGGTTAGTATCACTGAGAGCACACTCTGAATATATAGGTATCCCCCTACTTTCTGGAAGTTTGCACTACACCACTTCGTTTTACGAAAGAGCTACATCAGTATGTCCCTGTTTTTCTACGGCCATACCACCCTGAGCGTGCCTCCTCTTGTCTGATCTCGAAAGCTAAGCAGGGTTGGGCCTGGTTAATACTTTATAGTATGTGCCTGTCTTGCTCACCTAAGGAAATTTGAAAAGTATTTTTGCCTTTAAGAAAAAAGGCAAAAAGTGAAACTAGCATTCCGCATTTGTTTTGCAGCGAGGCGGCTTGCACTCCCAGCAGGGAGAGTGGTAGCCCCGAGCTCCGTACCTGAGAACTACACTCACCATCTCAGCTGCAGTCTGCCATAGCTTTGAACTGTCCGTGAGCCTCTGTGCTTTATCCCAGGTTATTTTGTGCATCCATTAGCAAGATGGATCCTTAGGTGTCAGAAAAAGCCTTAAGAGAGGTTATTTTTTGGGTGTTGGAGTGATCAAAACATTTTCCATAAAAATGAATGCAATTGTTTTTTTCACTTCATGCCATTTCAGTGTGTAAAAGTTTTCATAGGAACGCTGTACCACTGGATAGTGGAGAAAACCTATATTGGAAAAGAGGGACACCAGAAACATTTAGGTAGCTTTAAAATAGTTTGTAAGGTGCCTTAGCATAGTGTGGTGAGAAAATATGAACATTAAGCCTGATTCTTAACACATTTTCCTAAGTTACTTAAAGAGGTACAAATCAGATCTGTAGATGAATATGTTAGGTATCCTAAGGATTCAGCTTTCCAGATCCTCCATTCTGCAGCTACAGCCTATTTGGGAGCTGAAAAGTTGCCCGAGTAGCTAGCAAAAACCATAGTTGGGATGAAAGGGAAATTGCGTAGGACGATAAAATTGGTCACTTCATTCTCAGCTGACAAAGTTTGTAAGATGCTAGCCTTTTTACATGAAAGCTTTGAAGAGGATAACTGTGAAGACAACTAAAAAGTGAGGGTGAGAGAAGTGCATAGTGGTGATAGCAGCCATGGATAGCGGCAAAAAGGAGCCGCAGAAAGACAGGAATTGAGGAAGAGTAGGGAGAGGAGATGGCAGTCGCTTACCATAGCTCCGGTTCCCGTGCAGAGCCTAACACATCTCTGCTGCGATTTGTTTTCTTGTCAGAGAAGGGTTGAAGGAAGAGCAGTGATTGCACAATCAACAGCTACCTAAATTGTATTTCAGTATTTTTTTTCCAACTCAACCTTCTATTATCAATTTACTGATTCAACTTTTTAATAGGGATGCTAGTCAAAAATAGTACAAAAGAGAGTTCATAAGAAGTTGGGTCGTCATGTGAGCAATAGCACTAAAGGTAGTTTGTATTGTTGCTTATGGCCAGAAAAATGTCATATGCGAGAAAAAAAAAAAAGATGTTTTTCAATGATGAAGTATCAGCAAGCCTTGGAATAAGTCATATCGAAGTCTTTACCACAGATGCTTAAAGTGTTGAAAGATCTCTTTCCTCCTTCATCCATAGTCTAGAGTACAACGAAAGAGTACAAATTGACAAGGAGGTGAATGTTCCCCTGTCGGAAAGCCAGTAAAGCAGACAAGTCCCAGACCCTATTGTGAACTGTGACTTGAATAGAGAGATGTTTTAGATATTAAAGACTTTTCTAGTGACTTGAATAGAGAGATGTTTTAGATATTAAAGACTTTTCTAGTGACTTGAATAGAGAGATGTTTTAGATATTAAAGTCCTCATTAATTTTGCAGAGAGCTAGTTAAGTTACACTACTTTGTAGTTGTGTACCACTGCTCACATTTCATTCTAGCTTAATGAGGAAAAAGAGAAAGGACACATACGTACGAGGTTCTGCCCTCTACTCATTACCCTTCGTCCCCATATCTGTTTCTGTGGAACATGGTAAGAGCTAATGTTCATAATGTTAACCCTTCTATTCAAGGAGAAGAAGCGTTTAATATACTGTTTTTAAGAAAACAATGAAAGGAGTAAGTAGTCTATTCCAGAAGAAATTTAACAGAAAATACTTACAATGTTTTGAGACCTAACTCAACTGTAAAAAGTTGGCCCTCTAAAACCATCCATTTCCGAAGGGTTCCATATAAATGAGATCTTACTATATGTGCAAAGTACAGAAGAAAAAGAAAAAAAATCCTTACTCCTGAAAAAAGACAGTCTAGATATGAAAATCAGGAAGTTAAAGAGTTCAAGAGAAGAAGTTACAAATAAGTATATGATTAGTTAACATAATGCTTATAGAAATTCAAGGAAAGAGAGAGCACTTCTTTCATAGAAGTGATAGGATTTTAGTAGGTTTTTTAAGTTTGACTAAACTTGGAGGAGGAAAGCAGAGGGTATGCCAGGTTAGTATTAAAAAGCTGTAGCAGGCGGGACCTGTGGGTAGACAGGTGGACAGAGGAATGGGGCCTGGAACTCCAGCAGGATATGGCAGAGGGAGAGAAGAGGATGAAGGCCCGATTTTACATGCGATATCTAGATTTTCATTCCAGTTTGTTTTTGTCTTTTCTTGTTTAGATACCAATCTTTAAAAAAAAAATTCTTTTAATGTTTATTTATTTTTGAGAGAGGAGGGGGAAGAAAGAGGGAGACACAAAATTGAGGCAGGCTCCAGGCTCTGAGCTATCAGCGTGGAACCCGATACGAGGGCTCAAACTCGTGAACTGTGAGATCATGACCTGAGCCTAAGTCAGATGCTTAACCGAATGAGCAACCCGGGCACCCCTCGATACCAGTCTTTTAAATTCTTGCATTTTAGTAACAAAGCTACCTTTTTATGGATATTCTGCAGTTTATTGACCTAATATTTGCAAATGATCCGTTTGGGCAGATAAAATTATGTAATAGTGCAGTTTCAGATGAGTTTTTTTTTTTCCTTTTTATTTCCTTTTTTTTTTTTAACTTTATAATGTCCCTCAAGTTATGGCCATGTACCTTGTGCCACTGAATTTCCAATGTGTAGCATTTTTTTTTTACTGTACTTTAAATAAATAGAAAAAATAGTTACATAAAAAAAGTTGAGGCACCTCGTTGGTTCAGTCAGTTAAGCCTCTGACTTCAGCTCAGGTCATGATCTCAAGGTGCACAGGTTCTAGCCTCATGTCGGGCTATGTGCTGACTGTTCAGAGACTGGAGCCTGCTTTGGATTCTGTGTCTCCCTCTCTCTCTACCCCTCCCCTGCTCGTTCTCTCTCTCTTTCTCTCTCTCTCTCAAAAATAAATAAAACATTAAAAAAAATTTTTTTTAAGTTGTGGCAGGAATGCCCATTACCTTCAAACATCAGTACCTGATTCAAAAGTCCTTGAGGTGAGGACTTCTATTCACTTACCTTATTCATTAAAAGCACTCAATAGGTATCAGTTGAGTCAAGTTGATTTGTTGCTAAATAAAGCCAATATAGAGAGAATTCACATGCTCTACTGACTGAGCCAGCCAGGCACCCCTATAAAGAGAATTCTTAACTTCTGGGAATTTCTATCTAAAATTCTAAACTTTATGAAAAAAAAAATCAAGTATGCTTACTTGAAATATTGTGGATATAAAAGAATCAGACAAGTATCATTAACTTACTTTTTTTTTTTTCTTTTTCCACAGGTCTGTGGCCTCTGAACTTGAAAAGATAAAGAAGTTTAACTGTATCCTTTAAACAGAATGTACTGTCCCGTGCAATCACTCCCTTTCGGTTCTAGGCCTAATTCATGACTCTGTACTTTATATTAATCCAAACTTATATATTTGGGAGCTTTACTGAATAACATTTAAGATTGTAATTTAAGATATCTTGTCTAGGGGCACCTAGGTGGCTCAGTCGGATAACCATTCAACTCCTATTTTTGGTTCAGGTCATGATCTTACAGTTTCATGAGTTCAAGCCCCACACCGGGCTCTGCGCTGACCCTGCAGAGCCTGCTTGAGATTCTCTCTCTCTCTCTCTCTCTCTCTCTCTCTCTCTATCTATCTCTCTGCCCCTCCCTTGCTCATTCTGTCTCAAAATAAATAAATTCTCAAAATAAATAAATAACAAACGAAAGATATAGCTTGTCTATGGAAGGGATATCATGTCAACACACTTTTGAGTGGGTTTAAATAGGCCAGGTGACAGTGAACTAGTGAACTAGTCTCCTATGGAGACTTATTCACTTGTATAATTATATTCTAAATTATAACAGACCTATGTCTGACTTTGTCTTTCTTTTTTCTTAGGATATTTATTATTAAAAATTCTTTTATTTTTAATTTCTGCTTTATTGAGGTATAACTGACAAAATTGTAAGATATTTAAAGTGTACATTGTGGTGACTTGACATGTATATATTGTAAAAGGATCACCCATCTTGTTAATTAACGCCTGTGTCCCCTCACATATCTATTCTCTTCCTCTCCTCACCCTTTTTTGGGTAAGAACCTCTGAGTTCCATCCTCCTAGCAAATCTCAACCATTGGGACACCTGGGTGGCTCAGTTGATGAAGCAGCCGACTTTGGCTCAGGTCATGATCTCACGATCTGTGAGTTCGAGCCCCGCGTCGGGCTCTGTGCTGACGGCTTAGAGCCTGGAGCCTGCTTCAGATTCTGTATCTCCCTCTCTCTCTGCCCTTCCCCTGCTCATACTCTGTCTCTGTGTCTCTCAAAAATAAATAAACGTTAAAAAAATCTAAACTATGTAACACGATGTTATCTACCATAGTCACCATGTTATACATTAGATCCTCAGACCTTACGCAGTTTAGAGCTGAAGGTTTGTCTCCTTTTACCAATCTCTATTTTATCCATCCCCCACCCTCTGGAAACCATTTTTACTGTTTCTAAAAAACTTCCACATGTAAGTGACACTGCAGTATTTGTGTTTCTCTGTCTGGCTTATTTCACTTAGCATAGTACTCTCAGAGTCCATGTAAATGGCAGGATTTCCTTTTCTCATGGCTGAGGAGTATTCCATTGTATACATATACTGTATCTCTCTCTCTTTTTTTTTTTTTGTTTTTTTTATGTTTTATATTTGAGAGAGAGCGAGCGCGTGAGCAGGGAAGGGGTAGAGAGATGGAGACAGAATCTGAAGCAGACTCCAAGCTCCAAGCTGTCAGCACAGAGCCGGATGTGGGGCTTGAATTCACAAGCAGTGAGGGGTGCCTGAGTGGCTCAGTTGGTTAAGTATCCAACTTCAGCTCAGGTCATGATCTCACAGGCTGTGAGTTCGAGCCCCACGTCAGGCTCTGTGCTGACAGCTCAGCCGTGTCTCCCTCTCTCTCTGCCCCTCCTCTGCCTGTGCTCTCTCTGTCTCTCTCATAAATATTAAAAAAAAATTTTTTTTAAAGAATTCACAAGCAGTGAGATCATGACCTGAGCCGAAGTCAGATGCTGAGCCAGTCAGGCACCCCTATACCATATCTTCTTTATCCATCCATTTGTTAATGGACACTTGGGTTGTTTCCATATCTTGGCTATGGTGAATAATGCTGCGATGAACATGGGAATGCAGATACCTCTTTGAGATCCTGGTGTCATTTCCTTTGGATATATACCCAGAATTTGGACTGCTGAATAGTATGATAGTTCTTTTTTTTAATTTTTTGAGGAGCTTCTACACTGTTTTCCATAGTGACTACACCAATTTACATTTACACCAAGGCACACAAGGGTTTTCTCTTTTCCACATCCTTACCAGCACTTGTTAACTATTGTCTTCTTGATGTTAGCCATTCTAATAGGTACCTCATTGTGGTTTTGATTGGCATTTCCCTGGTGATTTGTGATGTTGAGTGCCTTTCCATATGCGTACTGACCTTTTGTATGTCTTTGAAAAAATGTCTCTTCAGTTTCTCTGCCCATTTTTTAATCAGATTTTTTTTTGTTGCTTTTTAGTTGTATGAGCTCTTTATATATTTTAGAGATTAACCTCTTATCAAATATATGATTTGCAAACACATTATCTGATTTTATAGGTTGTTGTCTTTTCATTTTGTTGATGGTGCCCTTTGCTGTGCAGAAGCTTTTCAGTTGGATGTAATTCTATGTGTTTATTTTTGCTTTTGTTGCCTTTGCTTTAAGTTATCAAATCCAAAAAATCACTGCCAAGACTGATATTAAGGAGCTTACCCCCTGGTTTCTTCTAGGGGTTTTATGGTTTCAGGTCTTATATTCACATCTTCAGTCCACTTTGAGTTGATATTTGTGTCTGGTATAAGATAAGGATCTAGTTTTTCCAGCACCATTTATTGAAGAGACCATCTTTTCCCCGCTCCTTGGTTGTAAATTAACTCACTGTGTATTGCATGGGTTTATTTCTGGGCTCTCTATTCTGTTCCATTGATCTGTGTGTCTATTTTTGTGCCCATGCTATACTGTTTTGATTACTATAACTTTGTAATATAGTTTGATATCAGGAAGCATTATGCCTCCAGCTTTGTTTTTAAGGTTGCTTTAACTATTTGGGTTCTTTTGTTGGTTCCGGGCAAATTTTAGTATTGTTTGTTCTATTTCTTTGAAAAATGCTATTGGAGTTTGATAGAGATGCATTGAATTTGTAGATTCTTTTGGGTGGCATGGACATTTTAACAGTATTAATTCTTCCAATTCATGAGGATAAAATATCTTTCCATTTATTTGTGTCTTCTTCAGTTTTCATCATGAATGTCTTTCAGTATACAGATCTTTCACTTCCTTAAATGTATTCCTAGATATTTTATTCTTTTTGATAGAATTACAAATGGGATTGTTTTCTTAATTTCTGATAGTTCGTTATGTGTATTGAAATTTAATTGATTTTTGTATATTGATTTTATATCCTGAAACTTTACTGAATTTATTGGTTCTAACATTTTTGGGTGGAATCTTTAGGATCTTCTATATATAATATCATATCATCTGCAGATAGAAACAGTTTTACTTTTTCTGACTTGAATTCCTTTTCTTTTTTTTTTTTTTTATGCCTAATTGCTCTGGCTAGGACAACATTATGTTGAATAACACTGGTGAAAGTGGGCGTCCTTGTCTTATTCCTGATCTTAGAGGAAAAGCGTTTGGTTTGAGTATGATGATAGCTATGGGCTAGTCATATGTGACCTTGATTATCATGAGGTACATTCTTTCTATACTCAGTTTGTTGAGAGTTTTTCTGCATCTATCGAGATGAGATCATTTTTATCCTTCATTTTGTTAACGTGGTGTATCACATTGACTGGTTTTCATATGTTGAAACATCCACACATTCCTGAAATAAATCTCAGTTGATTATGGTGTATGATCATTTTAAGGTATTATTGCCTTCTATTTGCTAATCTTTTGAGGATTTTTTTGCATTTAGATTCATCAGGGATATTGGCCTGTAATTTTTTTAAAATATTTTATGTATGTATATTTATTTATTTATTTATTTATTTATTAAAAAGTAATCTCTACTTGAATGTGGGGCTTGAATCTGTGACTCTGACATGAAGAGTCATGTACTTTTCTGACTGAGCCAGGCAGGCGTCCCTATAATTTTTTTCTGACCAGTGTTCTTGTCTGGTTTTGGTTGTCAGGGTAATGCTGGACTTAAAAATGAGTTTGGACATGTTCCCTCCTCTTCTGTTTTTTGGAAGAGTTTGAGAAGGATTGGTATTAATTCTTTTTCAGTGTTTGGTGGAATTCACCAGTGAAACCATCTGGCCCTGGGCTCTTATTTATTTGGAGGTTCTGGATTACTGATTCAACCTCCTTACAGTGATTGGTCTATTCAGATTTTCTATTTCATGATTCAGTCATAGTTGTATGGTAGGAATTTATCTGTTTCTTCTAGGTTATCCAATTTGTTGGCATATAACTAGGCTCATTTTCTTAAGAAACTTTTTGTTCTGTATGTTCCCACCCCATTCATCTAAATGTCTTTTTTCTTGTGATTTTTCTGTAATTCTATTCAAATAATAAAGTGGCTCTGCAACACAGGCTTCTTTTCATTCTAGATCTTTTTTAAATTAAAAATACTCATGCCAGGGCGCCTGGGTGGCTCAGTTGGTTGAGCGTCCGACTTCGGCTCAGGTCATGATCTCACGATCTGTGAGTTCGAGCCCCGCATCAGGCTCTGTGCTGACGGCTCAGAGCCTGGAGCCTGCTTCCGATTCTGTGTCTCCCTCTCTGTCTGTCCCTCTCCCATTCATGCTCTGTCTCTCTCTGTCTCAAAAATAATAAACATTAAAAAAAAAAACAATGCATAGATTGTTTATATTCCTATCACTTTTTTGTTCTTTTATTCCTGTATCACTTCTTCACTTAAAGAAATGTTGAGATTTTCTTTTATCTCCTCCTATCCCCAAACTTCCATCCAAATACACACACATACATACTCTTTCCTTTCTTCTCTTCTACTCTAACCAGTTTATCAATAAGGGTAGACTTGGTAAGTTTGAAGTACCAAATCTATTATGAATCTAAGAGACCTTCCTAACATAGAAATAATATTTTAATATGAAGACCAGGCTTTCTGAAATTAAAAGTACTTATATAACTAAAAATGTGGCGGAAAACTCCTTAACTAAGCAACTTAGTGTTACTGGAGAATAGTGGTATCCTAAACCAGATTTCTAACAAAGAAAATGAACAGTCATCTGATCATTATGAATCAAAACCTTCAGAAACCTTGCTGGAAGAAGTTAATGAAAAGAGAGTATCAGTGGCATTGAAAAAAACCTCTGAAATCCTTCAGGATATTGACTGTCTTCTATCAAATTCTAAAAAGTGAAAAATGAAATCATCACAAACCTTAAGGATGTTGTTTCAAGCGATGAGCATAAAATTACTAGTAAGCCAAGAAAGTATATATATTACTTCTGTGCAATGATTATATGAAAAAATGACATTTAACTTTGGAGGTTACCCAACTTGTAAATTTCAAGATATATATTTATAATGTGCTTTATTAATAAAGAAGTATTTTAGAATTTTGAACAATTATTTCAGATTTATGAGAAAAGATTCATAAAATTATAGTTGTTGCTGTTTTATTTTGTAGAGTATTCACTATTAATCCTCAAGGGTTTTTTTCTCCCTTTTTACATATGCAAAATTGTGTGCATTTGGTCGTTTGCCGTTCGGTCTCTAAATATTTTTCAACAGAACTGCCAAAAGAGAATTAGATCTTTAAATCATATAGGCAATATTGCTTCAAGCTAAGAATTGAGCACTTCAGCAAAGACCAATTTTATCTGAATTGGCTCATTAGATATTTTATTTCTTTTGAACGTCTGAAAAAAATTGATGCTATACAAGTGTGTGAAATTAAAATGAGTTCATCAGAAGTGCTGTTTATTAGAACTTTGTCTGTTGGAAAAGAACAAAACCACACATCTAAAGCGATTTCAAGATTAGACCAATATAGCAAAAATATTCTAATTAACTTCTGATTTCTAGAAAAGGCCAGCTTTTTGACATAAAAGAGAAGAAACAACATAGGAAACAAGGAGAAAAAGGAAACCAAGCAGAGCATAGGTTAGGAGTGATAATGTCAATGATTTGAATGGGCACAATGTTCTCTTGTTAACTTCTCTCTGGGCTCCTTGCCACCTTCAAATCTCAGCACCAATTATTCTTCAGAAGGGCCTCCCCCCGAGTACACTCTAGTTATTTCCTTTATAGCACAGACTACAGTGGTACAACTGTTGTTTCTTTGTGGTCTAGATCCTTCCCTAGAACTTGAGCTCCATAAAGTCATTCTATAGCCTGTTACCAAGCATAGTGCTTGGCACACAGAGAATTCAGTATGTATTCTATAAATGAATCAGTGCCTTTGGGCTGTAGGCTGACTCCACAGAAAAGAACTGTAACACTTTCTCTTTGTTTTGGTTGCAGGAAGCCTTCCATGTTGTCTTCAATAGCTCTAGAAAGCCTGGAGTATAAGATGTACAATGCTGCCTTCAGGGCAATGTGAAATTGTTACTACAATTGGGAGAAATTGTCCGTAACATGACTAAAAGCACCCCATATTGTGGTTAGTGTTCTTTTTAATTAGCTTTTAAACTATGTGAGTTAAATTGTGTGTCGTTTTCCCCACTTGAATCTTTTCCACTGGCTGAGGAAGGACCAAGGACCAAGGACCAAGAGTGTGGCAAGCAATGAAAAGTTCTATCACCTAGAAACTGAGTCACACATTAGGGTTCTGTGGAGAGGCCTAGGAGTTTAGTTGAGATCCAAGATCTCACTTTTTACTACAAAATTCTCTTATGATTAACATAATCGCACTACTGTCCTTGCTTTCCATCTGACACTTGTTTTGAGAAACTGTAAGTAGGAAGAAGAACGCAATGCCCCTCTTTGAGCCTATTCTTTTGCGCCAGTGCTTCCTAGAGCCAATGCCAAGCTATATATCTCCTTGGTGCTCACTCAGGCAAAAGACAGGCTGGGATCTGGCCATAGTCCCATTAAAAAGCTGCATCTTGTGGGTTCATTAGGGTCAAGCTACATTTTATGCAGATTTTTCAACTCAACTCCTGTGCGTTCAGTAGTCATGGTTAACCGCGCCCTGCCACTGCTACTACAATAAAGTGTAGCACCGACCGTCCGGCCACAAAGTGGCAAAGTACAATTATCAAGAATTCCCCAAGGGGGCGTGGGAGCACTATGGAGGAGCGGCCGAACTGCAAAGTCGCGGGGTGCCTCCGTCTCGTGAAAAACTCTCGGGCGCCCAACTTAAGAGACCTAGTAAAGGAAGTTCGGACATTTCTCTACCCCTTCGGGACCCAAGACGACCTGTGGCTCCTAGCTCATGCGTCTGAGCATTTGGCCTGTGCATCCGACATTCGGTGAGGCCACTTCTGCGTCCCCAGCTTCCTGGCCGCCAAGGAGAGTGCATTCTGGGTATATCGGCTAAGTCTGGGACACCGCGCCGGCAAAGCCAAGAACGAATGCTCAGGCTTGACAGAGGAAACCAACAAGGCACTTTGCACTTATTCTCCCACTATCTCAAATGTCTCCTTATGGGAGACGGCGGGATAGAACTCGAGGAACCCACCACCTCCACCAAAAATCCCCTAACTACCCGTTCTGGTCCATTATGAATGGGGCCAGTATCCCGGCGTCCTCTCGGCGGACATTTGGGGGCCGCGGCCGCTCTGGCCGGCGTCCGGCATCTCTATGGTCCCGGTCTAGGGGAGGGGAGAGGGGCGGGGCCGCCGTTTGCGCTGCGGACTTCAACCTGAAGAGTCGAGGGTGGGTGCGGCTGAGCTCCGCGGGGGACCGGGCGGGAGTGGGACGGAGTGGAAACCGCGAGACTGCGTCCTGAGGTGGGAGGCCGAAGCTCCAGATTCTAGATGGGGAGGGCGTGCAGGGGCGGCAAGCGCGCGGGACGCGGAAGCAAGCGGGGTGTGCTAGACCCGTGGGCCGGCACTGCCTGGTGGCCCCGGGATCTGCGCGAAGCCCCAGCGTCTCCCTCCGGTTTCGTCGCGCCTCGAGATTCCATAAGCACTGGGTCCTCCCGTAGGCTTTGTGCCCCGGTGTTTCCCAGGCCCAGGGCGGCGTGACGGGGGTCTTGCTGGAGTTGCCCATTGCCCTCTTTACCAGGCACGAGAGAGTCCTGCACGCCCCGGATCCGCTGGAGGCGTGAATGTTATAAGTGTGACGGGATCCCTTCCCTGTAAATGTAATGTTTGGCACTGTTGACGCCAGGCCTTCCAGCCCCGTTTTCTTAATCGGCTTTTTAAGATTATTGCATCACACCAGTCTTAGGGAAGAATGCTTTGAGAATTTACCGGGATTTGAAATATATTGAGAATCAGAATTGTATGTTTTATTCCTACTAGTGTACGAATTAAACATTTTATGTTCAGGCTATAAAAAGTTTCTGTGCAAGTGATCAGGATTTGTGAATCTTGCCCTTGCAAATTAGCTGCTTTAGATTTGGCATCTGCTTTAGGTATTGTAGCATTAAAAATATATGTGTATTTGGGGCGCCTGGCTAGCTCACTGGGCGGAGCCTGCCGCTGGATCTCTGGTTTGAGTTCAAGCCCCACCTTGGGTGTAGAGATTACTTAAAGAAATTAAAATTAAAAAAAAATTGAGTATATGAACTTTTGCAGTGCCTATAGTGAAAAAGACTTATTTATAAAGCAATAATACCACAGGTAGTTACTGGATTTTAGACGGCGCTTACATCAGGTTTTTGTTAAGTATTTGTGTGATGGGAGAGGGAAGCAGGTGACATGTACACTGGGAATTTGTTTGCTCTTTGTTTTGGCAGAACTATTTGTCTAAGGGTATTAATACCCAATAGTGTATAATTAAAGTAACTAATTGTGAGTTAAGGAAAGGAAAGATTAGTACCATGTATACTTTTTTTTTTTTTTTTTTTGAAAGAGAGACAACGTGAGCAGGGAAGAGGCAGAGAAAGAGGGAGACACAGAATCCAAAGCGGGCTCCAGGCTCTGAGCTGTCAGCACAGAGCCCAAGGAGGGGCTCAAACTGAGGAGCTGTGAGATCATGACCTGAGCCAAAGTGGGAGGCTTAACCAACTGAGCCACCCAGGCTCCCGACCCATAGTTGATGATTTTTTACTGTAATGGGATGGAGTGTGGCAATTTGGCCATTGTAGAAAGTGGCTGCAAGTCATAAGGAGAGATTTATCATCTGGGTAACTGGCTGTTATGAGATGAGAAGTCAGCCTAAATAATGTACTTAGTTCTTAGGCTGAGGGTTGCTTCCCTACTTACACCTTGTATTAGTATAATGAAATATTTGTTAAATTCCTTGTGCACATTAGATTTTATGCATGACAGGTTTAAAAGAAAATTATAATTCCTATTAAAGGAACTGCCCAACAAAAGTATGTAGAATAAACAGTTACAGTTACTTTACAGTTTTTGAAGTCCATTCTATTTATAGCGAAGGGGTAGGAAGTGGAAAACGGAAGAAAAAGGTATGAAGAAAAATGGATACACTTAGTCCTAGTCAGAGACAATAAATAAAAAGAACTACATTCATTAAATTTCTCTTTCTCAGAAAAAAACAATTCTGTTTCTCATCCTCAGAATCCAAGCTAAAGATGTTAAATATCCACACTAATAGTTGGAGTGGGATCCATGTCAGAATTGTGTTTCTGGGACTGTAATTCTGCCTTTTTAATTTTTTAACGTTTATTTATTGTTGAGAGAGAGAGGGAGAGACAAAGCACACGTTGGGGAGGGGCAGAGAGGGATGGAGACTTAGAATCCGAAGCAGGCTCCAGGCTCTGAGCTGTCAGCACAGAGCCTGACTGGAGTCTCCAACTCACAAACAGTGAGATCATGACCTGAGCCGAAGTCAGACACTTAACCAACTGGGCCACCCAAGCGCACCCATGTTATACCTTTTTTAAAAAAGGAAACAAGGTGGCTCAGCGCCTGGGTGGCTCAGTCATTAAGCCTCTGACTTGGGCTCAGGTCATGATCTCACAGTTGGTGAGTTCGAGCCCCACATCAGATGAGCTCAAGCCCTGCTCCCAGGCGAGCTCACGCCCCACTTCGAGTGAGCCGAGCCCTGCTTCGGGTGAACACCAGCCCCTCTCCTCTCTCTCTCTCTCTCTCTCTCTCTCTCTCTCTCTTTCTTTCCTCCCTCTCCCAAGGGGCCTGTGCCCCTAGTGGGATTCTTTCTTTCTCTCTCTCTCTCTGCCCCTCTCTCACTTGTGCCCTCTCTAAATGAACGAATGAAACAGTATTGTGTTAGATACCTACTGTATAACAAATTACCCCGCAATTTAGAGGCTTAAAACATTTAACAAGTATTACCTCACTGTCTCTGTGAGCTCGGAAAAGGCTGAGCTGGGTGCTCCTGGCTCAGGGGCCGGTGCACGTACAGTCCTGATGTTTGCAGGGCTGCAGGCGTCTAAGAAACTTGACTGGGGCTGAGGGGTCTACTACTCCCGTTAGCCTTTTGTTCTCTCATCAAGCAAACTTTTTTTTTTAATTTTTTTTTTAATGTTTATTTATCTTTGAGAGAGAGAGACAGACAGAGCATGAGCAGGGGAGGGCCACAGACAGAGAGGGAGACACAAAATCTGAAACAGGCTCCATCCAGGCTCCGAGCTATCAGCACAGAGCCCGACACGGGGCTTGAACTCGGGAACGGTGAGATCATGACCTGAGCCGAAGTCGGACGCTCAACCGACTGAGCCACCAGGCGCCCCTCATCAAGCAAACTTTTATACTTTCCGTTTATAAAATGCATTTCGTGCTGCCCCATTATGTGTATGTGTTCCTATTCAAACGATATAAACAATAAGGTTTTCTTTTTCAGGTCACTTTAAATTTGAATCATCATTTAAATACTTGAAGTGATCTTTTGGTGTTTCACTTTGCTCATAACGCTTCATTAGCTACCCTGTCTTTTTAGAATCTGAACTTATGTAAAACACCAGATTAGTAACATTTAAATATATTTTGGAATGATAAAAATTGTTTCAAGAGTAATAGAAGATGGGGGCGCCTGGCTGGCTCAGTTGGTGGAACGTGTGACTCTTGGTCTTAGGGTTGTGGGTTTGAACCCGATGTTGGGTGTAGAGACTACTTAAAAGTAAAATCTTAAAAAAAGAGTAAAAAAGTTTGGATGTAATGCAATTTGGAGTTAAGTGGATAATGACCTTTTTTTTGGTCTCCTTCTGAGATAAAATTTGAAAAAATAAATTTGTAATAAATGCATATACAGTAAAACCTTGTATTGCGAGTAACTTGTTCTGCAACTGTTCGAGTGGTAGATGACACCTAACATCACATGATCACAACTGAGCCAATGATTCTTTTCTCTCTTTCTTTGTCTCTGTGGGATTGTGGGTGATCATCTTCCATGCTCAGATGCTGGGCCTCAGGCCACAGTGTTTGGCAGACATCAGTGATTTCTTCAGAACATTGGAAGGTGCCCACAACTGGTGATAGTGTATTTTTTTGTCACTTCAAAGCACCTATGGACAGTCCTCTGCTTTTCCATACAAGGGTGAGCTTAGGAGTGCTTTGCTTCATGCTAGGTCAGGCTGCCTGCAAGTACAGACCCTTTCCTCTGCTCCCTTATTGCAGTCACATTAAGTACAGTACATGACAAGAGTTTTTTAATCCTGCACTGTAGTCAGCATCCCTGTGAGCGTACACAACGGCCCCCATGCAGAAATGATTCCGTTGAGCCAGTAGATAGCAGGGATTCCGTTAGGGATAGTGAAAGTCCTACACAATAACCCTCGTCTCTCTTGTCTCCCTCACACCACTACAAAGGGTTTCCAAGGTAAGTGCAAGTTAATTTGTGTATTTTTCTTTATATTTTGTATTTTCTTTATTGTTTTGTATTACAGTATTGTAATCATTTTTATATGAGTATTTTTGGGATGTGGAATGAATCATCTCAGTTTCCAGTATTTCCTACAGGGAAATCCGCTTTGATATATATGAGTTCTTTGGATTACAGGCATGTTTCCAGAATGAATTGAGCTCGCAAACCCAGGTTTTACCGTACAAGCATAATTTCAGTAGCAGTACAGCTTTCCTGTTAGGTTTCTATGTGAGTGTGCCCAGCCTTCGTTTTCGCACGCAGCCGCCTGAATGGCCTCCATTCTCCTTCGGGCTAATTTGCAGGCCACTGCTTCCTGACCGGGGGAACGTTGCTGCTAGTGCAGCCCCTGTCCAGCTTGGTCATTAATTCGAATTTGTGTGTCCCAGTTCCCATCTGGCTAAGTGGATACTGACATCTAGCTTTGGTTCAAAGTTTATAAACTCTGTATGCACTGAACCTTTAAACATTTTGACTTCTTTATCCATGCAAGTGTCAAGAGTTTATTTAAAGTAAAGTAGTAGTAAAGGAGAAACAAATGATCCATTTATGAGACTATAAATCCTGGGGTTTAGAGAAAGGATTCACGACCTCGGAGGTATCTTTTGCATTTTTTACATTATCTCTTGCTTGAAAGTGCTTTGAAATCATTATTTCCTCATCCTGGAAGAATCTGTAGACTCTAACCAATCTTCGTGCTTTTCAGAGCAGTTTTCATTATTGCAAATGACAAGAATTTGAGGATTGTCGTAGACTCCGTTATCATTAACAAAACAGTTCTGTGCCGAGCAGGTCTTCTTCACAATATGAAAGAATTAAAGGAATCTATATAAGTTTATTTCACCTGGAGATAGAAAAATCTTTTGTACAGTCTTTGCATGTGTCAACTAATACATAAATATGAACAAATAATTTCTCTATTATAAATTTGACATAAGAATTGTATAAAATTTTATTAATGTTTATTTTAATTAAAAATTTTTTAGTTTATTTATTTATTTTTGAGAGAGCAAGCAGGGTAGGGGGAGAGAGAGGGGAGAGAGCGAATCCCAACCAGGCTCCGCACTGTCAGCACATAGCCCAGTGCAGGGCTTGAACTCACGAATTGTGAGATCATGACCTGAGCCGAAATCAAGAGTTGGGCACTTAACCAACTGAGCCACTCAGGCGCCCCTTTTAATGTTTATTAATGTTATATATTCTAATTTTTTATTAATATGTATTTATAATGTTATAAAATATTTCTACTTTTTAAAAATTAAACTTTGAAGAGGCTGACAAGCATCATGGTCTGAGTTATTTAATGCCTTCTAACTTTTCAGAGTAGCTTTATTGGTTTTGTGGTCATAATATTAAGGCATTGAAAATGTTTAGGGGGGGAATCAAAGGGAAAAAAAGTAATGACCATATGTAAGCCCATGAGTGATATACAAGCCAAATGAACAGTGCTGTATTTTTAAATGTACAGTATAAGTATATATTTTTCACAAAAATTAATAATTTACATGTTATTTTACAGGCTGCCTTTTAAATTTTAATATTTTGAGCATCTTTCCATGTCAGTAAAAATGGGAATAGGTATTTTTTAATGGCTGCAAATTGTGTGGAATTACTTTCACTAGTCTCGTATTTTGGATCTATAATTTCTAATTTTCCTTATAAACAATGTCATACTGAATATCCACATATAACTCTGTATTTAAATCTACTTATTTTCTGTGGTTAAATTTGTAGCATTGGAAATGCTGAGTCAAAAATATTTGCTCATTTTTAAATGGTTTTTCATACATTTATTGTCAAATTCTCCACTAAAAATTATACCAACTTATCCTCCTGCTAATACTGAGTATGAGTGATCAGTTCTCTACCACTACTAACAGAAAGCATTAGCAATCTTTTGTCAGTCTTACATTGACAATTCATTGTTTTAATAAATTTATTAATGCTTATTTGTGTTTGAAAGAGAGAGAGAGCATGAGCAGGGGTAGGGCAGAGAGAGAGGGAGAGAGCCGATCTGAAGTGGGCTCCCCCCCTGACAGCAGCGAGCCCAGCACAGGGCTCAAACTCATGAACAGTGAGATCATGACGTGAGCCAAAGTTGGACGCTTACCAGCTGAGCCACCCAGGCGCCCCTTATTGCTTTAATTTAAATTCAATTGATTACTAATAAAGTTGAAATCTTCTAATAATTTTTTATCATTTGTATTTCTTTCTTTTCAAAATTGCCTTCCATAGACATTGCCCACTTTATTACTGGGGTACTTATTTTTCCTTCTTAATTTTAAGAGCCTTAATAAAGTTAAACTTTAAATCTTTCTCCATCATAAAGGTTCTAAATTTCCTCCATTTGTCTTTAACTTTGCCCTGGAGAAGCTTTACAGTCTTAGGTAGTTATGTCTATCAATATTTTAAAAATAAAATTGAGCTCCTCTCTAAAAGTCTACTAAGCTGGACTATGTAGACATCTGTTTACCAATTCATGTAAATCTCCCAAAATTGAGAACCAAAGTGATTACAAAAGCTATCTCATCATAGAAATTTTCCAAGCAGCTAGTCAAACAAAAACAGATTCCCTTTCTTAATTTAACCAGGGAAATGCTCTATTATATTGTAAAACTTGAATCCATTTGAATGTGACATTTTGAAACCTAGAGCCCTTTGATTTAACAACTTTACGGTGTAAAACTGTGCATTGCACAGATTGAAAGCGGGTGACCCAATCTCAGGTTTCACCTGATGATTGACTGTCTCCGTTACTACCTAGCAGTAAACAAACCGACCAGCAGTGTGGCTGCCCACTTCCTGTCCAGATAGTATATTTGTGAGATTGCTCTTCTAATGCAACTGGAAGAAACAAAGAGCTCTCTTTCTACTATACGTGCTGAAAAGGCTAAGTACTGTCTTTTCCAGCCTCCCTTGCAGCACGGGTCTGGTCATGTAAGGTAGCGCCAGCCAGTCAGACACATACCCTGCCCCACTCCAGATTTTGTATTGAGATCAAAAAAAGAAATACTGCCAAGAATCTTTCATGGCTGCAGCAGGCAGAGCAGCACTGACACCAAGGCCAGTGGTAACACCTGGTGACAGGGGTTGGGCAGCGTAAGCTGGGCTCAGTGGTAGGGAGGTCTTCCCCAGACCGGTTGTCTGGTGTCATTTTCACTGAGGTACTTGAGGCATAGATTTGAGGCCTGGTTCTTAAAACCTGGCAAGTCTGTGATTTCCCAATATCCTTTTAATAAATTTTGTTTTTTGCATTTACTTCTTTTCTTTTCCATGCACTTAAGAACCCTAACTGGTACAGGATCTGCTGAGTTAAATGATAATTGTTGTATAGTTCCGTGGGTTTTGACTATTACTCCATTTTTCTTTTTCTGGTTTGGTTTATTTCGCTAAGTATTTGAGGTTCATCAATGTTTTCATATGTATTACTTTTTTGTTTCTTTTTATTCCATGTTTTGTTTATCCAGTTGGATTGTTTCCAGTTTGGAGCTAATGTAGATGAAGCTGCTGCGAACATTCATGTACAAGTCTTTGTGTGGATATATGCTTGCATTCGTCTCAGGTAAATACCTAGGAGCAGCATGACTGAATCTATGATAGAAGTGTGTTTAACTTTTGAGAAACTGAAAAGTGGTTTACTATTTTACATTTCCACAGCAGTGTGTGAGAGTTCTGGTTGCTCCTCTTGTTTTCAACATTTGGGATGAGAAGTCTTTAATTTTAGCATTCTAATAGGTATATCTGGTATCTCATTGTGGCTTTAATTTGCGTTTCCCTAATAATTAGAGATGGCGAGCATATTTCAGGTGCTTGTTGACCACCTATATGTCGTCTTTGTAAAGTACCTTTTCAGATCTTTTGCCCATTTTGTACTAGTTCATTTTTCTGTTACTGTGTTTTGAGAATTCTTTGTTCTGGGTAGAAATCCTTTATCAAATACGAGATATGCAAATATTTTATCCCAAGTCTGTGGCTTGTCATTTCATTCTCTTAACGTTGCCTTTCAAAGAGCAGAGCTTCTTAATTTTGACAAAGTTCAATGTATCAATTCTTAAAAAGCAGATTGACCTTTTGATGTTGCTTCTAAGAACTCTTTACATAACCCAAGGATACAAAAATATTCTATGTTTTCTTCCAGAAGTTGTTTTATATTTTACTTTTAGGTCTGTAATCCATTTTGACTTAATTTTTGTATACAGAGTAAAGTATGGACTGAGGTTCATTGTTTTTACTTGTAGATATCCAGTTGTTCCGCACCATCGGGTGAAAGGACCGTCTCGTCTCCACTTACTTGCTTTTCTGTGTTTGTTAAAAATCAGTCGACTGTGTGTGGGCGGATCTATTTCTGATCGACTTTCTATTCTATTTCATTGATCTATTTTCTATCTTTATACCAGTATCACACTGTCTTAATTACTTCGGTTTTATAAAACTTAAAATCAGATGGTGTGAGTCCTTCAACTTAGTTCATCTTTTTCTAAGTTGTTTTCCTATTCAAGGTCTTTTGTTGTTTCCTTATAAATTCTAGAATATATATATAATGAGCCATGTATAGTTTTTATGACAGAATGGAAGTTGAATCATTCTTAATACGTCATTTAGTTGTTCTTTACTCTCAGAATTAAAACAAAACAATATAAAACAAAAACTTCAGGTATCACTGGATAAATGATTTCAGTATCCTATGTCAGGTAAGCACTCAGCACAGAATTATGATTGCCTTTTTATATCAGTTAAAGTTCTTTGGTTAGAGGCAACAGAAAGGAAAAAAGGGATTTATTGGAAGAATGCTAGGGTAGCTCCTAGAAGTAAAAGGTAAGCCGCAGGAACGAGGCCAGCTCTGAGAAACTTAAAGACTGGACCTGAGGGCTTGATGTCCTTGTGGTTCTTTGTTTTTAGGGTGCTCCATGTACTGAAGTCCATGGTTTGTACGAAGAAGAGGAACTTTCCCCTACCAGCTCCACTTAAGAAAATTCTAGGGGCGCCTGGGTGGCTCAGTTGGTTAAGCGGCCGACTTCGGCTCAGGTCATGATCTCACAGTCTGTGAGTTCAAGCCCCGCATCGGGCTCTGTGCTGAGAGCTCAGAGCCTGGAGCCTGCTTCAGATTCTGTGTCTCCCTCTCTCTCTGCCCTTCCCCTGCTCATACTCTGTCTCTATGTCTCTCAAAAATAAATAAACATTCAAAAAAAAAAATTAAAAAAAAAAAAAAAGAAAAGAAAAGAAAATTCTAGAAGGCAATCTGATTGGCCCAGCATGGGTCACGTTACTCACTAGAGTATTCACCACTCGTCTAGTCACTACCGGAAAATGATGACTAGTTAATAATTACTAATTAATTATTACTACTGAGAGAGACAGGGAATTCTAATTGGTCGGCTCCAGAGTGGGTCTTGTGATGAGCAGTTTTCCTAAAGGAAGGAGATACTGTTTTCAGAAGTATGGAAAATAGATGCTGGGTACACAGACACGGATGCCCGCTACCATGTAGCACACGTTGCTGAGAGATAGAACTAACGAATGACTGCAAAGTAATAGATTACAGTTGATGGACTTTCTTAAATTCACCTTGATATGTACTAACATGTAAACTGTTGTTCCTATACTCTTTGGGCTACATGGCATACTGTATATAACATGTAAGAAATCCAAGTTTGTTACACTTGAAAGTTACTAAGAGAGGAGTCTTAAATGTTCTCACCACATGCACCAAAAGGTAACTATGTGAGGTGATGGAGAGGTTAACTAACCACACTGTGGTAATCATTTCACAATATATGTGCAT
Source organism: Paguma larvata (assembly GCA_030068075.1). Lineage (NCBI taxonomy): Eukaryota > Metazoa > Chordata > Mammalia > Carnivora > Viverridae > Paguma > Paguma larvata. The sequence continues at coordinate 33,037,108 of CM057826.1, read as the reverse complement.
ATGAAATCATCACATTATATACCTTAAACTTACACAGGGTTATATATCAGTTATAATCTCAATAAAGCTGGGAAAAAATAAAATGAAATTACTGACAACAGTTAAAAAAAAAAAAAAAAAAGATATACCAGGGGTTCCTGAGTGGTTCAGTCGGTTAACTGTCTGACTGCAGCTCAGGTCATGATCTCACAGTTCGTGGGTTCAAGCCCCGCATTAGGCTCTGTACTGACAGCTCAGAGCCTGGAGCCTGCTTCATATTCTATGTTTCCCTCTCTCTCTGCCTCTCCCCCGCTCACAGTCTGTCTCTTAAAAATAAATAAAAACATTAAAAATTTTTTTAAAATACCAGTTTCTGCAACTTGATTTTGTATTTGTGAAATTATTGTTGATTATGTTTTATTTAATGCTACACGGCATTAGTATTTTTCTTTGCTTTCTATTTTAGGGTGACTGGGAATGTAAATAAGAAGAGGCTGTTTGTTTCCTGATGGCTCTTGGTGTGTGCTGACGTGCTGTTTGTGATGGCATCTGAGGCTGAGAAGACCCATGCTCTACTCCAGTCTTGTAGCACCGAATCTCTTTTTTCCAGCCTCGGTCTGGGAATCTTTTGCCTAGTAGCCGACAGACTTCTTCAGTTTTCAGTAATTCAGCAAAACGACTGGCTTCGAGCCCTCTCAGATAACGCAGTACATTGTGTGATTGGCATGTGGTTGTGGGCAATTGTCATTGGAGTCAAGAAGACAACTGACTTCGGAGAAATCATTTTAGCTGGATTTTTAGCCTCCGTTATTGATGTAGACCACTTTTTTCTAGCTGGATCTTTATCTTTAAAGGTAAGAAGCACATATGTTCTTTTTTTCTGGTCTTTAGCACCATTATATTACATCGGTCTTCACAGCATCATTTTAGAGCTAGAGATTAGCTTTGTTTTAAAATTAGAAAGCCCGTTCATCCAACTTTTTTGAGCACTTCGTACTTCGCTGAAGGTGAACACAGACATGTTGCTAATCAAGTTATTTGTCATCACAAAGTGCCAAGGACTCACTTAAATGTACCTGAGGAGTCAGTGCCGGCTTGACAGAGGACGGTGCTTAGCCAAGTCTTGAAGGAAGCATTGGCCAACTGGCTTAAAGTAATGTTGGTCATTGTCAGGGCTGACCTGGTTTTTTTTTTTCCGTGTTCTCTCTTCAGGGCCACACTTACGATTTTGCCCCTTACTCTTCATGTTTTGCAGTTAGTTTGCAGCTCCTACGTGCTCCGTTATGTAGCTTTAAGATGATTCCTAGTCCTGGGTATGACTTCAGTAGATTCTTCCCCCAGTCCCTCTGGGGGCCAAAGGTGTGCATTTCAATGGACTCCTTAGGACACAGTCCCCTGGTGGAGAAATTTGAGGAATTTCGTTGAGGCTTCAGATGTTTGGCTATACAGTAACCTGTTAGCTTTGCAAATGAACTATGCTTAAAATGACAGTTCAGACACTGTTTTCTTTTTCTTTTTTTTTCTTTTTAGAGAGAGAGAGGGTACACAAGTGGGGGAGAGAGGCAGAGGAGAGAGAGAGAGAATGAGAATCTCAAGTAGGCTCCACACTCAGCATGGAGCCCAGCCAGGGCTTAGATCCGTGACCCTGGGATCGTGACCTAAGGCAAAATCAAGAGCCACTCAGGCGCCCCGTTCGCATAATATTTTCTAAGTGTCAACAGATTTGCCTACCTTTTACACGTTTATGACCCGTAAACATTTCAGGAAAGAAATAGAGACCCACAGAGCAAGGACTTGGCTTGCACTGGCCTGGGACGGAGCCTGGCTCACCCAGTGGCCGTTCGGTAGATATTTGTTGAAGGAGCGAGAAATTATCACTTCCTCCTTTATGTGTCATTTACCAGGTATTTCTCAGAGGTTGTCTCACTTATGAAAACACCTAATCAGTTAGGAATCACTAATTCCTGATTCAAGACAAATTGTAGTTATTGGCTCTAAGTGGAGGCAGAAAAACATCGTGCTTGAGCTTGGCATCAGAAGACCCGAGTTTGAATCCTGGTGTGTGGTGTTAGCGGAGCACCTTCTTCTTGAAGCCTCAGTGTCCTCATCTATAGAATGTGGATGGCTGTCTTCACTGACCTCGTTGGCTTGTCTTGAGCGTCAAGTGAGCGTGTTCCAGGGCGCACCGTGGCCAGTAGCTCACAATAAACGTTAGCAGAGATTTGGATAAGCTGTGCAGCCTCACAGAAAGTGTGGTTCGTAAGTGCATTCACCTAGAATTGTACGATGGTTATTTTTTAAAGCATTAGGCTATATACTGTATTTATTCTTTGATTCACTCAGAAGCAGTGTGTTAAGAATATGAGCCACAGAGTCAGACACACTCAGTGTCTGTACAACACGGGGAAGCTCCTTGGTCTCTGCGAGCCTCGGCCCCCGGCTCTGTAAAAGAATCTCTAACTCTTACAGTTGTTACGAGGATGGAAGAGGTAGTGCACATAAAGTAGAGCATAGTGCTGGTACCGATCTTTTCTTTAAAATGAAACGCGAACGTTTTTAACCATAAAATTGTATGTGATCATCAGAAATAAATGCCAAAACTAAGGACTAATGAAAAAATCCTTATTTAAAAAGAATTTTTTTAATGGGTATTCATTTTTGAGTGTCAGAGAGACAGAGCTCAAGCAGGGGAGGGGCAGAGAAGAGGGAGACACAGAATCTGAAGCAGACTTCAGGTTCTGAGCTGTCAGCACAGGGCCCCTGCGGGGCTGGAACACAGGAACTGTGAGATCATGACCTGAGTTAGAGTTGGAGGCTTATTTTGAGAGAGGGACAGAGAGAGAGAGGAGAGAGAATCCCAAGCAGGCTCCGTGCTGTCAGCACAGAGCCCCACTCCGTCTCAGGAGTCATGAGATTATGCCCCGAGCTGCGTCAAGAGGTTCAGCTGACTGTGCCACCCAGTCTTTTTTTTTTTTTATGACTTTTTTTAAGTTTATTTATTTTTGAGAGACAGAGAGAAGGGAGGGGCCGAGATCGAGGGATAGAGTCCCAAGTAGGTTCCACTCTGTCAGCACAGAGCCTAATGTGGGACTCGAACCCACGGAACCGTGAGATCATGATCTGAGCCAAAATCAACAGGAGTCGGATGCTTAACCGACTCCGCCACCCAGGCGCCCCCAGGGTACGGTTTTTTTTAATGGATGTCTTGTATTTTAATGGGAAGGTATGCCTCCTAATTTGTTATAGGGACCTAAGTAGGTTTTTTCACTCCTCCTTTTCCTCTTTACCATTCCCAAAGGGTTCCTCTCCTTCCTTTTTAATCATCCTGTCCCCCAGACCCAGGGCCTTTCAGTGCCTTGAATCATGCATACTTTTAAGTCTTTGCTTTGTAGCCCGTGTTCTGATCTACCAGGACCCTTTCCAGTGTGTCTCTCTCTAGTGGGTATTTTACATCGATCTTAGGTCTCCTTTTTCGGCCTGTGGCGGGAGTGTGCGAGAGCGCGCACCGATGTGGTGTTTATCTTAACACTTTAGAGTATTTGAGGTTTTGGGTGCTCTCTGACTTCTGTCTAATGCTGAGTGCGGTTTGGTATAGTTTTATTTGTCCTTGTCCATAATGTTTTTGAGGATATGTGGGGAGACTCAGATTTAGGCAATTTTCACTACCCTCAGCTTATTTTTTATTAGAAATTGTCTAATTGAGGGGAGCCTGTGTGGCTCAGGCAGTTAAGCATTTGACTCTTGATTTCAGCTCAGGTCATGGTCTCTCTAGCTTGCACATGCACTCACAGTCTCTCTCTCTCTTTCTCTCTCTCTCTCTCTCTCTCTCTCAAAATAAATAAACTAAACTAAAATAATACAGTCTTTCTAAATGTTGTTATAAGTGCATTCTGAAAATACTCAAGGCTAATATAAAGCGGTTACAACAAAAATATTTCTTTCATGACTTTATTGATAGAAGAATATTTTATTTGGTTGTGTGATTTTTTTCAATGCTACTAGAGGCCCCAGATAATTCTCTAAAACTCCCAATTTACACCAACCATACATTTGGGATATAAATTGCATTCGTATTGTGACTTTTCTAACCAAATGATAGAAAACTTTGAAAAATTAATGACCAGGTTCTTAAATCTTGATTTCGTTTTTAATGCAAAGAATATCCTACTCACATTATATCTTCGTTGCTTTATACATATCAGATTCAACAGGTATATTCACAGGTGACGTAGAAAATGTTTCTATTGCATTTCTAATAGACGCCTGGAAAATATTTTAGAATATTAAGAGGCATTTACAAAATTTTGTTTGCCAAGAAGGAAATGACACCAGCTACGCCTTTCCCCTGCAGGCTGCTCTGACTCTGCCTCGAAGACCCTTCCTTCACTGTTCTACTGTGATACCTGTCGTGGCTCTGGCCTTGAAGTTCACGATGCACCTTTTCAAGCTCAAAGACTCATGGTGCTTTCTTCCCTGGATGGTATTTATATCCTGGACCTCACATCATATCCGAGACGGAATCCGTCATGGCTTGTGGATATGCCCGTTTGGAAGAACGTCTCCTTTGCCGTTCTGGCTTTATGTCGTAGTCACGTCCTCTTTACCTCACATCTGTTCGTTCGTTATGTATTTAACAGGGACCAGACAAGTGATGTCTGCAAAACATGGAATTCAGATTGACGTCTGAAGTGACTGTATGCCATTCTGAGAGAAAGAAATGGTTCAGACAATGATAATTAAGGGTCGGCTGACATTATAAATTTAAAAACATATATTAATTATTATAATTCCTGAATCCTCTTGCTCAGGAGGCATGTATGCTTTTAAAAAAAACTGTATATTTGTTGTAATTTTACTTCTCTCTTCTATAATACACTAGTACAATATTAGAGTTTCATTTATTCATGACATATTTGTATTGTGTCTTCTGTTCATCTGGCTTTACTAATAGCTCTCGTAGATTAATTTCCAGTTACGTTTTCTGGAGGTATACATTTAAGGCAGTTCACTTCCGGATGAAAGACAGAGCAAACTGTAGGTGCCTAATTTGTCAGCATTTGTGTCCACATTTTCCTGAGATACTGAGACAGCGAAAGAGCCAGAATAAATGAGATCCTGCAGAAGACGTATGGTGACCACTAAGATTTCTTTATTTCCTACATGTTGATCCGGACTGAAATCTGATTTGCCAGATGCTTTAGTGAGTTGTGATTACTGGCAGAATCTGCCCCAGTGCACTTGTAAGAAATCATCATAATATTCATAAGAGATAGTAACTAATATTAGATCTAGATTATTGTTTCAGGAATCACTTTATGAAATAATTATTGTAACATGTTTCCTGTAGTAACATTACTCAAGTATTATTTTTTAAATTTATTTCTTTTGAGAGAGAGAGTGTGCTCATGAGTTGGGGGTTGGGGGTGGAGAGGGAAAGAGAGAATCCCTAGCAGGCTCTGCTCTGTCAGCACAGAGCCTGATATGGGGCTTGAACTCACAAATTGGAAGATCATGACCTGAGCTGAAATCAACAGTCGGACTCTTCAACCGACTGAGCCCCTCAGGCACCCCAGTATTATTTTAGTATCTTTGCCCCCAAATCTCATGTGTTAAGATTTTAACTGTTCTGAAAAACATAATTTAATTAACAAAATAATACTACGTGGCTTACAACCATGGAATTTGAATTCACACAAAAAAGGACTTATAATGTTATTTCAGATGGAAACTCCTGAGGTGCCAATAAAATTGTTTTAGTTGCTATCAATTTGTTAACACACTATTTCAAAATATTATACCGGTTAAATAATTTTAAAACATATGCCTGATACAGAGAGACAAAACATAAGTTTTTCAAAATGAAGGATTTTTAGGAAATTTGCTTTTTCCTTTGCTCTTTCAGGTTAACCTGTCAAAAATGATTAACCTTTATTAGAGAAGGGAAATTTAGTGGCTATAAAATTTTACATTTTCACAGTTTAATGTCACTTTGATATAAAAGTCAGTGCCCTAAAGTCACTTGCTTTTTTTGTATCATATGTGCCATCTTCTGTCTTTAGATTTTCTCTCGCATTTGTGACTTGTAGTGCTAGTGATTGTGTGCCTTATTCCCCGAGAAATGCTGAAGCAATGCCTTATCCAAAGCATATTTTTCTTATTTATTAAGTCAAACAGAGCTCTGTAAATTGTTACAAATGCTCACTTTAATTTAATTTTTCTTTTTGTTGTTAACCAATCGGTTGCAATCTATCATATTTTAGGATCTATTAGATTTTACAATCTGTTATCTTTCGAGGGTAACAATTGTGTCAGTTTGGTTGGTATAATAAATATTATATAGTGGGGGGGCAATTTAAATAAAGAGATTTTTTTAAGTATATGATTTCAGAAATCCATGGAAATAAAGCATATATCTTGTATCACTTTTTCTGACTAAATTATAAAACTACTTTTTCTTTCTCCATATAAAACAAAGGAATGCTATTAAAACATAGGGCCTTATTTAAGATTGTCACACTGGCATTTTGGGGGTTGTCCTAACTTTTTGTATTACAATGGGAATTCACTTTGATCATAACTCGTTGCTTAACCAATAACTGCATGTTTTAAATGTGGGTTTATCTTCTTTCCTGCCTCTACCATCAGAAATGATCCTTGTCCTCCAAATGGTCTGTGATAGCTGTGATTGTAACTTCTAGAAATATAGCAGCCAACTTCCCATGCCACCATTTTGTTTTTTACCTTATTGAAAGAGTTTGTGTCAATACGACATTATACTGAAAATTGTTTTATATCTTGTTTGCATGTATGTCCATCCGCTAAATCTCCTCCACTCACTTAGTGGAGGCTGGGCCACTGATCTAACCTTCCAGTCTACTGTTTACTAGAGGCACGTTGGTTATGTAGCTACTCAGAAGAACTTCCACCATGGAACTGTTTACTCCTCCTCCTCAAGCCCAGTTTCCTTTAAGTGGTAGGCTAAGTCAGAACTCCCCTGTGTCCTCACTTCCTTTCTTCAACTTAGGCAGCCACCATCACTACATCCAGTCAGACGGACATGCCCTGGTTCCATTTTGTTTTGACTAGTGGAACAGTTACTTAGTTGTTCCCATTTTCCCAAACGAAGAGGAAAGGAAATAGGGGATATTCTGGTCCTTGCTCACTATCGTCATGGCTAAACCTTTTATCCACCGTAGTTCCCAGTTTCCTTCATTTGATAACCCGCTATATTACTCACTCTTAACCCTCCTCATCCTCACATGCTACTCTCTAAGACTCACTTTCACCTTCTTTGATAAGAGCACCTGAATTTCTTTTTTCCTTTTATTCCAACGCTTGATTTTACCCGCAGTCATCAGATGAGCCACCTGAATATTCCCTTTTCCTTCATACAAATGACTCATCGCTACATCTCACCAGCCATGCACCAGTACAACAGGCCTCTACCTGCTTTCTAGGTGACACTGCTCATTGCTGAGATCTCAGACTTTAACTTTCTAGACCAGTGGTTCTCAAACTCTAGCATACACCAGAATCACCTGCAAGACTTGTTAGACCAGCGATTGCTTGAGACTCACCTCCAGAGTTTTGATTCAGTAGATCCCAAGAATTTTCGTTTCCCACAAGTTCCCAGTTGATATTGTGAAAGGTGAAATGAAATGGGCTCACTTGCGTCAAGCGGTTTTAAAATGGAGCTGGGAGGCCATTAAGGAGAGGGGCCTTAAGGCAAGTCCTCACTGGTAGAACTGTGAACTTTTGAACTGAGCCAACCCTCAGCTATTACCAGCCCTCAGCCTGAACACCTGCAACTTGCTACACTAAGATACTTTGCTTAGCAACAGCCTTAGCAACCAATTTATATTCCCTCAAGAGTAACTTTCTGCCCTGAGGACCAATAAAAAATTATTTTAAACAACTATTCAAACTTTCCTTTTTTGCTTTAAAAACCTCTGACTTTGCTCTGTAGCAGGAAGCCGTTTGAGTTACTACCCAAATCTGTGTACCCCGAATTGCAATTCTTTGATCCCAAATAAACATTCTTTCTTAATTATTGCCTCCTGACGATTTTAGGCTGACCATATTGATGCTGCTATTCAGGAGCCCACACTGTAAGAACAACTCTAGGCTCCTGCTGTTTCTTTAACTTCATTCCTTTCCCTCCTCTTCCTTAAGCCAAGTGTTTGCCTTGTTGATATCTTTAATTTTTCTCAACCTTCCTTTGTCATTAGGACCATCAGTCCTCTGCGAGGCACATTTGACTCTAAACTTCTCCTACTCAGGCAGTGTTCTAGGTTACTCTTTACTATTTCAACACTCAGTGCCCAGACACCTGTGTGTGCCCTCCAGTCAGCCGACCCAGAGTAATACGCATCGTTGGCTTTCTCCAGTTCTACTCTAGGGCACAGGTCTTTAAAGCTGTTATGAATACCTGCTGACTTGGCCTGCTATCTAACTTCAACTGGGTATCTTAATAATACTTTGCTCACTACTAAACCACTTTTTTTCCAAGTACTGTACCAGAAAACCCAAGCCTCAGAATTTCTGCCTGTATTAGATACAGCCCAAAGCCAAGAGGCTCGCAGCATTCCACGGATCTGAGAAATGTATATTACTATTCAATCTCCACAGTTACTTTGTACTTGGCATAAACCCAAGGCAGTGCCACGTGTGTCCCCTTGGCCTTTCCTTACTTCCCAGGAGCAAAGATACTAATTAGGGGCGCCTGGGTGGCTCAGTTGGTTAAGCAGTGACTTCGGCTCAGGTCGTGATCTCACGGTCTGTGAGTTCGAGCCCCGCATCGGGCTCTGTGCTGATGGCTCTCGGAGCCTGGAGCCTGCTTCAGATTCTGTATCTCCCTCTCTCTCTACCCCTCCCCGACTCATGCTCTGTCTCTATGTCTCTCAAAAATAAATAAAAAACGTTAATTAAAAAAAAGACTAAGATTTTTAAAAAAAGATACTAATTAAAGCGTTTCTGAAGCATTTTACCCTTTGCCTGACCTGGTGAGGAGTTATTTGTCTTACATACCCAGCAGCGCTAAGTTATATTGCTTCGATGTCTGGTAATGGAAGGGGAACGTCCACCTCAAGCTCTCACACTCGTTCTGATCCTCCTCAGTATTCTTTGTGAGCTTTCAAAGAAAGCACCCATCCGAATTCACACACCCTTTCTCATTCAGGATGCATGTGAATTAATTCAAGCAACGCCCAGGTTCCCAGGTCAGCCTCATTGGTGCCTTGCATATAAAGTGGAAGGCAGAGAGGAAAATTTCCCTAGATACCTGAGTGATGCTCAATAAAGTATAAAACACGGGACAGTGGTTACATAACAGACCGCTTGCAGGTATGACATAGGTCAGTGACAGCGGTCAGACCTCATTACCCGCAGCTATTCCGCACAGTCACAGGGAAACGATTGGAGATTTTTAACGTTTTCATGAAAGACCCTGCTCTAAGGACTTCATTATGTGCTGTAGAGCCTTGCTCTTCTTGGAGAGCCGTGTGTCAACACTACCCTTCCCTCTTCCTGGACTGCCACGGCTGTTTGCCCAGAGTCTGTAACAATAGTCCCTCAGTGTTAGGCCTGGTCTCCTGGCCAGTAGAGATTCCAGTGTTTCTTGAGATTCTAAACAGATTGACACAGGACTGGCTTCACGAAGGGTGGCATGGACCCCAGCCCATTCCTTCTACAAGGGCTCTGTCATTCCTCAGATGTGAGACCCAGAGCCAGTCACTCGGCAAGCTCTCCGCTCCCATAGCCACGTATCGATCCAAGTGAGATGAGACGAAAACAAACCTCGGGGGATCTTTGAAAGGGTGGCGATACTACAGAAGAGCGAGAAGAGGGGCGCCTGGGTGGCTCTGTCAGTTAAGCGTCCAACTCTTGATTTTGGCTCAGGTCATGATCTCTCAGTTGTGGGGGCTTCACGCTGAGCGTGGAGCCTGCTTGGGATTCTCTCTCTCCCTCTCTCTCTGCCCTTCCCTTGCTCACTCACTTGCTCGCTCTCTCGCAAAATAAATAACCTTTTTTTAAAAAGTGAGAAGAAAGAACAGGAGAGATGGGAAGGCCATCTGCTTGGCCTGCCCAGAGGTTGCAGGGTGTATGCTTGTGTGTGTCCCGTATGACTCTTCTTTTGCTGCTACAACAAATTACCATGAATTTGTTGGTTTAAAACAAGCTAAATGGATTATCATCCAGTTCTGTATGTCAGAAATACAGAACAGGTCTCACCGGGTTAAAATCAAGGCCTCATCCGGGACGGGTTCCATCCGAGTTTCTAGGGAAGAATCTGTTTCCTTGCCTCCTTCAGCTTCTAGACGCCACCTGCATCCCTCGGCTAGTGGCCCCCATGTTCCATTCAAAGTCAGCAATGGTAAGTTGGTTTCCTTCTTCACATGCATCTTTCTGATCCTCTTTCAATAGTCACGCCTCCCTCAGGCGGCAGCTGGGAAGATTCTCCGATTTAAGGACCCGTGTGATTAGACTGGGCCCAGCCAGATGATCCAGACCAAGCTCCTCAGCTCAAGGTTCTTTATCACATTTGCAAAGCCTCTCTTGCCATGTAGGTAACGTATTCCCAGGTTGCAGGGGTTAAGATACGGGGGCCTTTCTTCTGCTTACCCTTAGATATTTTTAATCGTTTTTGTTGCCGGTGGTTTTGTTTGTGCTGTGGAGAGATACCTCCCACATAACCAAGACTGCTCTCTTGAATCCTGTGCACTGGACCAGAATTTAGCCCCGGTGTCTTTGCACAGGTCACATGTCCTTTTTGAGCCAATGAGGAATAGGCCAAATGCTTTCCAAGACTCTCTTCCTGCTCTAGCTTTCTATACTCCCAGCTCCTTGTCCCAGTAATGGGGGGGCTCCTCGAATTCTGGGGAAATCACCTCCAACTTGTCTTGCCTGAGTTAAGTTTGTTTGGGGGAAATAATCACCGTTTTTCCTTTGCTCTTGACTCCACGGTTCTGTGTGTCTTCTATTTTCTCCGTGTAGAACTATTGAATCTTAATACCAACTCTTTCTCCATTCTCCATGCAAAAAAAAAAGATTTAAATTCATAAACACCTTGGCCAGTTAAACATCCATAGGTCATTTGAGTGAAAATGTATCCAGTACTTGCCCTCACACAACACCGGTTCACTTGGCCACTGAGCAAATGTTTAATGTGTTCCACTCTGTAGCAGGCCTCGTGTGAAAAATTAATGTTCTGGGGACACCTGGCTGGCTCAGTTGGTGGAGCATGCGACTCGATCTCGGGGTGAGTTCGAGCCCCACATTGGGCATGGAGCCTACTTTAAAAAAAATGATAATGTCCTAATGGTGAAAAACACATAGTCTCCGTCTTAAAAGAACCCGTAAGTTAATTGCAGAGACACACAGAAGACAGCCCATTTCAGTATAGCATGATAAGTGGGGCAGTAAGAGCAAACCCTGGGCCTCTGAAGTCCCATTAGGAAAGAAAGGGGAGCCCCTGAAAACTAACAGAAAAGCGGGGGCTCCAGGGAAGGCGAGAGGGAGGTGATGGAAAGCGTGGGAAGACCCCCAAGGCAGCAGTTATGAAGCCCCGAATGACTGCACTCACGTAGGTGGGACACCAGGTAATTCAGCTTTGCTGGATTAGGGCATCTGGTCTGGCGTGGGAGAGGTGAACGCTGAGGGCAGTCAGCTGACCAGCCTGGGGCCGGTTGAGGAGTTGGGAATTTACCCTGAGGGCAACGTGGAGACAGGGAGAGGGGTAAGGCGCAGGAGCAGGTTTGCCTGTCTTCCTGGAGGCTGTAACTGGGAGTTTAACCCAAGAGCCCCCGCGTTTGAACTGTCACATAGCCGTGTTGTCTTACCGTCGAGAATCTTGAAGGCACAGCAACAATAAGAGGCTTATGTGCTCAGTGCCGATGACTTCTGAATTTAGGCTACCACAATCTAAGAAGAAAATACTAGAAATAATATCTAAGCAAACCGGGGATGCGGTCCCTCTCCCTTTGCGATCAGGGTCTGCGTCTCCGTGGAGCTCTGGCCGAGTGGAGTGCCCAGAATGGAAAGATCTCATACCTGGCTTCGGGTACATGCTATTTCCTCTGGCTGGAAGGCTTTTCCTTCCCCACTTAGGTATCTGTGTAGCTCTTACTGCTTCAAGATCACCTCAAGTGCATTCTGTCTGTAAATCACTTTATTTTTAATGTTTTTATTTATTTTTGAGACAAAGAGAGAGAGATAGAGTGGGAGAGGGGCACAGAGAGAGGGGAACAGAGGATCCAAAGCGGGCTCTGTGCTAACAGCTTGCACTCACGAACCGTGAGAGCATGACCTGAGCTGAAGTCAGCCGGCTTAACAGAATGAGCCACCCAGGTGCCCCTGTCTGGAAATCACTTTATTTTTTTTTTTAAACGTTTATTTATTTTTGACAGAGAAATAGCACATGAGCAAGGGAAGGGCAGAGAGAGAGGGAGACACAGAATCCGAAGCAGGCTCCAGGTTCTGAGCCGTCAGCACAGAACCCGACACGGGGCTTGAACCCACAGACCATGAGATCATGACCTGAGCTGAAGTCGGCCTCTTAACCGACTGAGCCACCCAGGTGCCCCTGGAAATCACTTTAAACCTCTCAGTCCAGCCTCCAAGGCAGAGCTAGGGCTCCGCTTAGGTCTAGTGCTCTGCATTCCTTCTGTTTCGTGGTGTGGTGGCCAAGGACCAAATGCTTTCCCCGTCCCATCCTATTCAGCCTCCTCACCCTCCACGCCGCCACAACGGTCAGGGGAGAAGCTTTGGGTTAGGACTCGGTTGCGCATTTACCACTGATGATCTCCAAAATGGAATGCTCGGTTCAGGCAAATGATGTCTTGGGATTGTAGCCCCGGGGTGTTAGTTAACAAGAGACCAGCGCAAACATACGTTAATGACAGGATAGGACTTTCTCATTTCACCCGGAGTTCAAATGGAAATGAATCTTGGGGTGCTGAAGCAACCTTTACCTTTTGCTGAGTAGCAATAACTGGGCAGAGGAGGAAAGGACAGGGATACAAAATCTGCAAGTCACCAGTGAGGACTGGGACTTGGTTATCTCTATAGGGAGGTGCCAGAGCAGAGCGTGGGGGAAGGAACGCTGAACAGGTGAACGCTACGGGGAGGAGGCCACAGAAAGGGAGGCAGCAGCAGGGAGAGATGGGAAATGACACACGTCTGAGGATCCCTCGGAAGGCCCAGGGAGAAGTCCCGGCGGGGGAATCAGACAATAAGGCCTTGCCCCAGATGAAGAATGGCTCAAACAGTGTGTGCTCACTTTGAAGAAAAATGTGAAGAAGGAAGTATCAGGAAAATTGATAGACCAGGTACTCTAAAGGTCACCAAACTTTCTTGGCTTACAGTTGGTGTTTTTTCATCGTACCGCTAGGCCAAAAGAAATATCAGATAGCTCCTGTTATTTAGTTAGATCCAAATGACTTAATTGTAGTAGTGGGATGGTATCCAAAAAATGTCCCTATCATTTCCCTCAATCATTTAAACTTTCTTTTAAGTTTATTTATTTATTTTGAGGGAGAGAGAGAGAGAGAGAAGTGAGGGAGGGGCAGAGAGAGAGGGAGAGAATCACAAGCAGGCTCCATGCCTAGTGCAGAGCCCAACGTGGGGCTCAATCCCATGACTGTGATATCATGACCTGAGCTGAAATCGAGAGTCAGACGCTTAAACGATTGAGTCACCCAGGGGCCCCTCCCTCAATAATTTAGAATATCCCATTGCATCCCTAAGAGTTCATCTCAGTACACTGGGATGCCTTGGCACACAGTTAAGGAACTGCCTTACTAATTTTAGTGCAATGGCAGCCTTCTTTCTGAGGACTTGGGTGCTAGGAAGCATCAATCCCAGACAAGACAAAGACCCAGCTGAAGACCTGTAAGGGTGGTTACCTTGGTTTTTCACATTTGAGAGAGTAACAAAGGAGTCACCCTGAGCAACAGAAAAGAAAGAACCTTGCCACAGGAGTTAATATGGAAATCGTTGCTTCTCTTTCTCTCCTCCTCTCCCAGCATGGGTTTCTCAAGGGCAGAGTCACTGTCTTCATCTCTGACTCTTTCCTTAGGGCTGTGCTCAGTGCAGGGTGGAAATTCAAATAATTTGTTGAATGAATGAATAACTGAATGGTCCTACTTAATTCATCCTTCTCTGTTTTCTTAGAAGATTAGAGCTGGCATGTCCTTGACAGTCCTACCTAAGGAATCTTCCCTGAGATGTCAGCCAAAAGAAAGAAATCATAATTACTCAGGTTCAAAGCCAACAGCAAAGACCTGATATAGGCTTAAAATTTCATTCGTTCTCCACCCTAAGGGAAATGTAAGAGGAAAAGGTGATCTAGGAGTATAAAAACAGGAAAAAGAGAGACATTAGTGTTTTATTATTTAAGATTGTGGGGCCTTTTTCTTGATGCTTTTGAAGAAAAGAATAGCTAAGTTATTGGGATGGTTTGAGTACAGACTAGCTCTGAGCTAGAGAAATAAATTAATCAATCTTTTGTGCAAGACTGACAGCAATATTTCAGGGCCTCATGCTCTTCTAGAACCTTGCCATTCTTCACTGAGAGGTGAAGTCTTTTTCCCCTCCTCTTCAACCTGGGTAGGACTTTTCGACTATCCTGATTAATCGATTCAGTAAAAATGAAACTGTGTAAATTGCAAGACAGGTCATAAAGGGCTCTACAGCTGCTTGAGCCACACAAAGTTTTTGTTTGTTTCTTTGTTTATAAGTATGCTTCACTCCCAGTGTGGAGCCCAACGCAGGGCTTGAATTCACAACCCTGAGATCAAGACTTGCGCTGAGATCAAGGGTCAAATGCTTAACCAACTGAGCCACCCAGGTGCCCCAAAGGCAATACAGCTTCTACCTGGCTCGCTCTCTCACTCATGGGATACTTGGCTTTGGAACCACCATGCTGTGAGGAAGGCAGACTAGTCACATGAAGAGGCTCATGTAAAGAACAACTAAGGTTCTCAGGCGACAGCCAGCCTCAACTGCCAGTATAGGAGTGCGTAAGCCCCTTGGATGATCTGGTCTCAAACCACTCTGAGTAGAGCAGACATGAGTGGAGCCATCCCCTGCCTAAAAATCAGACCCATGAGCAAAACAATAAATACGAAGGTGGTTGAAGCTACAAGTGTTGGCATATTTGTTATATAGTCTCAGTTATTGGAACATTAAATTCTTTTTTTTTTTTTTACCACTGTACATACTTGCAAAATGTATACATAGTGTAGGAAGGAAGACAGAACTTTGAACATAAACTGCCTGGGTTCCAGTGCTAGCTCCAACACTTATAAGTCCTATGACCTTGAGCAAACTATTTAAACTTGTGCCTCTGTTTCCTTATCTGTAAAAAGGAAGAAGAGTTCCCACTTCATAGGATTGTCCTGGCCAATCAGTAACTTAATATATACAAAACGTTTGAAAGAGTGCCTACTATGAAATGAGCTCTGCTTAAGTATTAGATATTCTGTGGTACTGATGGTGGTTTTATAGTTGGCAATATTGATGTGGCAGGCAGAATTCTAAGAGCCTGGTGCCTTGTGCTTCCTGGTGTCCACGCTGTTGTACAATCCCCTTGTCTTGAGTGCAGGTGGAACCTGTGATGTGCTTCTGACCAATAGAATGTGGCAACGATGAAGAAATTTTGCAGATGTCATTAAAGTCCCTAAAGCTGCCTTTAAGTGAATCAAAGATGCAGTTATCCTGGGTGGGCCTGACTAATCAGGTGAGCTCTTTAAAGGAGGATCTGGAGATCAGAGATTCTCCCACTGACCTTGAAGAAGAAGTCACCATGAGTTCAACAATTGTGAGGAAATGAATGCGGATTACCACATAACTCTTAAGTCAAAGGATCTCTTCATTTTAAATGGACGGTACTGCCAGATTAATGCCCTAAGACTTTGCACCAATTTACACTCCTTCTACCTACATACGAGTACACACTTGCTAACGCCCTGTAATACAAAATAATTTGCTCTTTGCAAATCTGGCAGGTAAAAAATTGTCTCATTTTGTTCTTTTTACTGGTGTCTAAGTAATTTTGAAGAATGCCAAGGATTAAAAAAGTGTTTATAAGCCTTTTTATTTCTGTGAACTGTGTGTTCATATCCATAGCCCATTTTTCATGGAGTCATTGGCCTCTTCCTTGTTGATATACAAGCCCTTTGTTGTCTATTGTCTTACCAATGTGCTCTTTCCCACACACAACTTTTTTTAAAAGTTTCTATTTATTTATTCATTTAAGTAATCTCTACAGCCAACATGGCGCCCAACTCACTACACAGAGATCGAGTCCCATGCTCTTCCAATTGAGCCAGCCAGGCACCACTCCCACACACAACGTTTTGCCATTTGCCTTTAGTTGAGTTTTATTTTTCCACGATGGAATTTCACTTTTTTGTATGTTCGAATTTTTCATTCTTTCCTTTTTGGCTTCTGAGTCTTGTTTTATGTTTATAAAACCCTTCCCCAGGGCAGAGCCTGCTTGGGATTCTACTCACCTTCTCTCTCTGTCCCTCCCCAATTTGTTATCTCTCACTCTCTCTCTCTGTCTCTCTCTCTCTCAAATAAATAAACATTAAAAAAAAATGAAGACTTCCCCTCCTCCAAAACTTAAAAAAATCTTCCATATTTCCTTTGTACGCTTCTATATTTTAATTCTTTACGTTAGAGATTTAATGCATCTGAAACTTACATCTTCACTTTTATCTTTTTTCACATGGTTAGCCAGTTGTTTCAAAACCATCGAATAATCCACAGTTTTCCCTGATGTAAAATTCTAACTTTATTATATATTAAATTCTCACTAGCATTATATCTTTTGGATTTATGCCTTGGTGTCTAGAATCTACTATTTTAGTTACAGCAGATTTACAATGTATTTTAACATCCAAAAAGGCTAGTTGCCCACCATTGCTTTCCTTTTTAACATTTTTCCTGGGGGCAATCTGTTTGTTTTTATTAGGTCGTGATACTATTCTGCTCTATAACTCCCAAGTTATTGACTAATCTAGCCAAGTCACCTAACTTCCATGCCTCAGCATACTCAGTATAAAACTGATAATGATGATATTGGGATGAATTTGGATTGTTTCTATATCTGGAAAGCATGAATGCTAAAAAAGAAAACAGTTATACATTTAAGTCTGGAAAGGAAACTAAGATGTTAACCAGGAATAAGAAAGTCAGTGCTAGGGAAAGTCCCTGCTTTGGCTCTAGGTTCAAACTCTGTTCCCACTGATTGGTCCTGCATTTTTTCTTCCCTATTTACTTTAGCATATCTGATGCCCAACCCGGTCACACATTTAGTTAACTACAGAGTGTAAATCATCAAACTGCAGTCTGGCCTGACTCTCCTAGAAGCCATCTCGGCTGGAAAGTGTTCTGTCTTATACCTAAAGACTACAGATTTCTGAAGTATCACACACACACACACACACACACACACACACACACACTGCTCTTGGTCCTAATTTCAAGTCTATAAATCCCCTGGTGATATATATTTTTGTAACTAATCGTCCTCCATGCCTTAAGGAAAACTCAATGTATAATTTTTTTGTTTTCTGTATAGTATAGAAAACAATTCTTTCTAAGAAATGAACATTTAAAATACAATTACCGGGGCACCTGGTTGTCTCAGTTGGTTGGGCATCCAATTCAATTCAATCAGGTCATGATACCAGGGTCATGGGATTGAGCCCCACATTGGGCTCCATGACAAGCATGGAGTCTGCTGAAGATTCTCTCTCTCTCCCTTTGCCCCTCTCCCCTGCTCATGCTCTCTCTCTGAAAAAAAAAAAATTAAAAAATAAGATAGAAATCTTCTTCATCCTCCTAATCCAAACTAGTCATTTTACCCAGAGCATGGATGGTATCAAGTATTTTTATGAATGTGTGAGGTTTATACTGAATTCTCTTTAAGGTGAAAACAATTTGTTTTTTCCTTGTAAAATAAAAAACTTTTTAAAAATGTTTATTTATTTATTTTAAGAGAGAGAGTGTGTGTGCATGCTCAAGCTGGGGAGAGGAGCAGAGAGAGAGAGAGAGAGAGAATCCCAAGCAGGCTCTGTGACAGAGCCCAACTCGGGGCTTGATCCCACCAACTGGGAGATCATGACCTGAGCCAAAATCAAGAGTTGGAAGCTTAACCGACAGAGCCACCCAGGCATCCCCCTCCACCTCCCCGCATAATTTTTTTTAAAGTTTGCCTCCTGGTACGCTTAGCCAGGGACATTTCACAATGGGGAACACAAAACCAAACATACTTTTAGGCTGTCTTCAAACTGTTTGATTCTATGGTTTTACCCTCCAACTATTCCCTAGGTCCTTAGGGCACACATTTCCCAGGCTCCTCCTCATTTGGTTTTGGAGAAGCTCCAAGCCCAGATAAAAATATTTGAATAATCAAAGTTGTTCTTGTCTCAGTCTTTCGAGGCTCCTTCCCAGTTAATTCTGGCCCATATCTGCCTGGTGAACACCCCATCACACACAGACACACGCACCCCATGCCTGTAGCTGGCACCATGTTCTCCCCAGGCAAAAATTCCTTCGTTCAGTTTGCCCTCACCCCAATCAAACTGACCTGCCCAGCATTGCTCTCACTCTCATTACATAACACAGCATAGGGATTTCCAGTGGTTTATTGGCTCCCGCTGGCGGGTGTCAGGTTTGCCTTTAAACACCAGGCTGACATAATGCCTTGTCTCAAGGCCGTCGTTCTAATGGTGGTAATTTCGTGAGTCCCATATGTCACACCAGTGGTCTTCCATGAGGCACTATCCAGCCCACCACCACATTGCAGTGGCCCCAGGAAGAGGTGGGAAGGAGAGGGAAAATACTAACGACCTGAGACTGCTCAAGGAAGAGTCCCTGTGTTTTCCAAGTGTCTGGATTCTGTCCATATGCCTTCTTCCTGGCAGGCCCCTGGTGACATTTCCTAGCAGAACGGCACACGGTGAAAAGGAAGCTGTCTCAGTAAACAGAGAAGCAAATATGAGCACGAGAGTAAGAACACAGGCTCTGTCTAATCCCAGGCTCATCAAAATCGAACCCAGACTTCCTGTTGGATTAAACAACCCTCTGGGTTCTCCAACAGTCACCCTTCATTTCCTCTGAACAGAGGCTTTATTCTACTGCGGAGAAGCAGGTCACCTCCATAGCTTCTTTGTGCTCTATTACCAAACCCGGGGCAGGGTGCCCTTGCTTGGTGGCAGCGTCTGGAACTGCTACTCTGCGTGACTGGGTCTTCGTTCAGCCCACCGTCTTTGCCTGCACCCACGTACTCCAAAGCTCCAATTTCCTAGTTTATTATCATTCTGGTCCTTTTTAATTTGCTTCTCTTGTAAAAATATTTAATTTATTTTTTACATTGGAGTATAGTTAACCCACAGTATTATATTAGTTTCAGGTGTACAGAATAATGACTCAATAATTCTATATGTTACTCAGCGCTCAGCTTGGTAAGCGCACTCTTGGTAAGCACACTCTTGGTAAGCGCACTCTTCATCTCCTGCACCTTTTTCACCCATTCTCCCCCGCCCACCCATCCATCTCCCCTTTGGCAACTATCTGTTTGGTCTCTATGTTTAAGAGTTTGGTGGGGTTTTTTTGTCTGTTTGTCTCTCTCTCTTTTTTTCTTTGTTTCTTAAATTCCACCTATGAGTGAAATCATATAATATTTGTCTTTCTCTGAACTGACTTATTTCACTTAGCATAATATACTCTAGCTCCATCCATGTTGTTGCAAATAGCAAGATTTCATTCTTTTTTATGACCGTTCTTTTTTTTTATGTTTTATTTCTTTTGGAGAGAGAGAGAGCGTGAGTGGTGTAAGGGAAGAGCGAGAGAAAAACAGAGGATCTGAAGCAGGCTCTGCACTGACAGCAGTGAGCCCGATACAGGGCCAGAACTCACAAAACTCAAGATCATGACCTGAGCCGAAGTCCACGCTTAACTGACTGAGCCACCTCGGTGCCCCTATGGCTGTTCTTGATAGTGAAATTGGAGTTTGCTTAAGCACCACGACTTGACAGCTGGAGGACAATTCTGGCCTCAAGCTCTTGACCTTACAAGGTAATAGCCCAGTGCAAATTATAATGGAAGCTACATATGTAACTTATAATTTTCTGAGTAGTCATATGAAAAAAGTAAAAAGAAACAAGTGATTTTAATTTAAATAATGTCCTATTCAACTCAACATATCCAAATATTACCGTTTCAGCATGTACTCAATATGAAAATTATTAATGAGATATTTTATATTTTTTGTACTAAGTCTTGGAAATCTGGTGTGTATTTTATGCTCATAAGTGCATCTGAATT
Source organism: Paguma larvata (assembly GCA_030068075.1). Lineage (NCBI taxonomy): Eukaryota > Metazoa > Chordata > Mammalia > Carnivora > Viverridae > Paguma > Paguma larvata. Next base: position 33,016,795 of record CM057826.1, on the reverse strand, counting down.
TGGACGAGCACATTTCAAATGCTCAAGGGCCACATACGGACGTGAATGCGTCGTGCTACCGCGTGAGACAGAGCAACTAAAAAGAAAGCTTGGCAAAATTTTGGAGATCATCCAGCCTGACTCCCTAGTTACAAAAAAAGGTAAGTACATGTTCTGAGGTTATGCAACCCAGTTAGTGGAAGAGGCAGGATTAGAATCCAATTATTTACCCTACCGTACACTCTTATTTTCAAAGCCGATTAGCAGCAACGCTGGACTAGAACCCGCACCTCCTCATTCCTGCTCTGGGCCTTTCTGTTCTACCAGGCATGGCCGAGAGGGAAGAGGCCTCCCTACCTGTCTTTGCTCCTAAATAAACTAACCGCTCCACTGAAAATGATTTGGCTGCAAACCAAGGCCAGAGTGGGGTCGAATTTTTCCATATCCTTCCACCAGATAATACTGTTTTTTTATGACTTGTCACCCTTGTCCCCAGAAACTCTTAGTTTCACCAAGCTACTTAAAAACAGATTGCTTTAGGCAACAGTTCGCAATGGAGGTGTCCATCAGAATCACCTATGGAGCTTCAAAAGAATTCAAATTACTAGTCCCCTGCTCCAAATCCTGAATTCTAGGTCTGTGGAGGAATTCGAGTAGATAGCTATTTTTTTAATGGTTCCCAGGGGATTCTGAGGCACACCCCCAACTCACAATGACTTCGCCAGCTGCCAGATCCCCGCTGACATTGCTAGCCCCCCAGGTGGTTGCATGCAGTTCTGGTCTTAAGAAAAAACCTGGTCTCAAGGAAAGAAATATGAGAAATAGGTACCCCAGCACCTCCCAGGGCGGGGCTGCCTGGCTTACTTTTCCTCCACACTCTCTGCACCCAAGGGCACCTTCAGCCTTATTTCCTGATCCTACAGCCTCACCTGTGGTACATGCAGTCTGGGCTGGCAGGGCAGGCAGGAATGCAGCAGACAGGACTGGCTCTGGTGGCCTTGGCTGCCTGTGTGGCTCTTCCCTCCTCAGAAGGTGAGTGGGGGTCGCTGGCTATCCAAGCCTCCAGTGGAAAGAGGGGGTGCTGCCTCCCCAAGATGGAGCAGGAAGGGGTGAGGTGCTGGTGGCAATTTGGGGCAGGACATTCGATCTCTTCAGGTAGGAATTTCCAGTTATCTACGAGAGATTGGCATGGGTTTAAACTGCCGATCTTCAAGAAGGACGGAACCTCATCTGAACAGGGATATTAGTAATTTGTCTCCTGGAGGGTGAGATCCTTCCACACAGCAACTTTGAGCTGTGTTTCCTTTTCTGATGACAGTCTTTTGGAAAATCCCCGGGTGGAGGTTCGGGGAAAACTCTCTATTATTCATCCGTCTCCCCCTTGTCCCTAATCTGCTACACTGAATACAAGTGTGCATTTCCTGGACATCAGCTTCTGAGTCAGGGGTTTGGGAAGCAACAAAATCATCCCTGTGGATACTGAAAACCCAAACTCCAATCTGACCTTTAAGAAGGGATACAGGGTAAAGGAGACTGGACCATGCAAATTATATCAGAGAGGACTCAAATTGTGAATTGCTAGCATATATATGGAGATTATCACTGCATTTGGACTGGGGGCGATCTTTTCTACTTTAGGAAAACCTAAACAGAAGTACCTAATACTTGACTGACTTGACTCTTTCCCACTTCGTCTTTTCTGAAACTTTACCCTGGATAGACCCTCTAAATCCAGAAGAGAGGTGAAATGTAAGTCGTGTCTGGTGTGCTTTTGAAAACAGGTGCCAACCCTTAAAAACCGGCAGATTTCATATATACATTCTCACATGTACGCCCAAGTTGGATTTTAAAGCTTCTCTTGAAAAGTCACAGCTGGCAACGATGGGCCCCTGTCCCCTGGCAGGAACTGGCTAGAGCACAATAGCCCTGTCCTTCTCTGAAGCTGGCCCTCATCCTATTAACTGCCTCATTCCCCCAGGCATTTGTTTAGTGCACCAAGGTAGTGGGCTTATATTACCGAGCACGGAAAAATCTGGATAATCTCTTCTTTATTTCTATCAATCTATCTTACCAAGACAAAGACACAAGTGTATAAAGTTCTATGTTTCTGTCAAAATGTTTCAGAAAAATTCACCACTGAAATTTTTGGATGCACTTTCACTGTTTCTAAAAGGCTTACCTGCTCAGGCTTTATTTCTAGTTTTGGCAATGCACTTTTTTTTTTTCCCACATAATGCTTTGCAATAAAAGTGTATGTCTCTCCCTTCCACTTCCTGACCTGTTTCCAGCTGTCCCTGCAGCAATAGTAGCAGCCTTCCTGTGGGAGAGGAAGGAGAGAAGGGTAGGCAGAGGGCCGGGGTGATGGGGGATGCTCTTGGCCAGACCCCAGGGCAGGCTTCCCGTGGGACAGCAAAACACAGAGGTGTTTGGAAAACGTACGGTTGGTGATGAAAGAAAGAGAACTGAGGAGACCCCGCGGTGGCCTTTTGGGTGATTCCCTGGGCTTTTCCCAAGGCAGTTCGGGCTACAGGAAAATCACGTGTTCTGGGAAGTGCCAACCCTCTGCTATTTAAAAATAAGTGATGTCAGGCTAAAATACACGAGAGTAGGCCTAAGAGCAGTTGCGGAACTAAGAGGGGGAACCCACTGCTTTCCATAAAAACCTTCCATTGAGTAGCTGTGTGTCCCACGTGTCCCGTGGGAGGCTCTAAGGGACTCAGGCCTGGGGAAGGAGCGGGAGGGGAGGGAGGCAGGGAGGTGGAGAATACTGGGCAGTGCAGGGAAGGAGGTGTAGGCGACTTTGGCAATTGTCACAGGCTCTGGGAGGGGATCAGGAAGTAGTCTGTGCGAGTTGGGGACTTTGAGAAATACACTTTGTTCTTCCAGGCACCAATGGTCCCGTTACCTTAATGGTGCCTTAAATGGCCATTTTACTGTTATGGCTCAGTCACTGGCATTCTCAAAGCATTTTGCATAAATCAGGAAGAGGTTGACCTACCTTGAATTAAAAGCCTTGGATTCTACCCAAAGGTAGGAGGGTATATATACCTGCTGACGTGGCTGCCGCCTCCCAGAACTCAAAACGTAGTCCATAAAAACGTCCGTCATCCACTCCAGTGGCCCTGAGCCAGATTATTTAAAGCCACAATCTAGGGCTCTGTGGGCTGGCTCTTGTTACTATAGACATTCAGACCAAGGCTCCGCTTGCGTCCGGCAGATGCGGGGTGAAGCCCTTGCCTCACAGTCCCAACCCGATTTGGTTCTGACAACCTATTTTCTCACAGTAGGATGGTTCCTCCTCACACAGACACTGGGGACTTGCCGCTTGCATCCTGAAAGGGTGTTTTATTTCCCGTTTGTGTTCATTATGGGACACTCACTAGGGAGGGCTACCAAGAATATACATTTGTGCTTGAGGGGCACCTGGGTGGCTCAGTCGGTTAGGCGTCCGACTTTGGCTCAGGTCATGATCTCACGGTTTGTGGGTTCGAGCCCCGCGTCAGCTCTGTGCTGACAGCCCAGAACCTGGAGCTGCTTTGGATTCTATGTGTTCCTGTCCCTCCGTCCCTCCCCGATCTCTCTCTCTCTCTCAAAAATAAATAAACATAAAGAAAAGAATATACATTTGTGCTTGACAGTTGTTCTGCACAGTCAGGACTCTCCATTTCCGCAGGAGTGGTCCCTGAGGGGCCTGGCATGATGTGACCAGCAGCCTGTTCTTCGATTTCTCTCCGGGTGTGCCCTTCCGTTAGAACCACACACCCCGCTTTCCCTGAATTCAATACCATTGTCAGGTTAAGCGTCTAGATTTTGGTTCAAAAACCCAGTCATCGTATCTATCATGTAGTTCAGAGTTTTTTTTTTAAATGTCCTTTTTCTATGTTTGGAGAAACAGAATAACATAAGAGCAATCTTCTCAAATCTGAGTCATACATGGGCCCCTTTCAAGGAAAACATTCTTTTTACTCTCAGGGGTAACCTTGAAATTATCTTACTATGTTATTTGATATATAAACATGAAACCAGTTATAAACCCCCTGTGCGTATGTCTTTTTGCACTTATAAAACCAAAATAAAATTTAAATTTAAATAAAAACACAACTGCAAAGCCCAGAGTAGTTCAATGCAACAATACTAATTTAAAGTAATAGTTAATATTTGGCCAAATCTACCATCAGCATTCCAAACGTAAGTAGAGCACTGGTTCCTATGATGCAGAGTTTGAGTTTTATGTGCCTTTACCAGCGTGTTCAGAATGAGAAGTGTTTTCTCTCCACAGCTATTTTCGGTTTGAACCACGACGATATAACTGAGCCCTCCCTTAGCATGAATGCATTAGAAAATTCCACTCTGTTCTTTTCTAACTGGCCTGGGACAATTAAAGTGGGTTCTGACCTGATAATAGCACTAGGCATAAACATAAGCAAAATTCAAAATTCAAAAGTGCTCTTTTAAGGTGGTCTTCCAGAAGACCCAGGGCATGTCTATTTAAATGCTATGATTGAGATGACATATTAAAATTTAGGAATTGTCTGGAGAGCTCATGAACCCTGAGAACACACTTATGGGCCCCCTCCTATGAAACCCTGTTTGAGAAATGCTGGCAGGCCTGGGAAGAGTCTCTTTGGATTCCAAAAGTTCAAGTCAGAATTCTAACTACATGAACTTGAGAAATTGCTCAACATTCTGAGCCCCAGTTTTCTTAACAGTAAGACAGGAATAACAATGCCCCTCTTACCTAGTTATTCTCAGATTATATGAGATAACAAAGTGCTCGGCATAGACGAGGCGCTCAGTAACTGTTAGTTTCCTTTCCTTTCCTCTCACCAGGTTCTATCACTAATCTTTTTTTTTTTAAGTTTGCTTATTTATTTTGAGAGAGAGAGGGAGAGAGAGAGCATCCCAAGCAAGCTCTGAAACACGAGTGCAGAGCCCAATGCAGGGCTTGAACCCATGAACTGTGAGATCATGACCTGAGCCAAAACCAAGAGTCACATACTTAACTGACTGAGCCACCCAGGCATCCCTATCACTAAAATTATGAGGGGCACTTGGGTGGCTCAGTCGGTTAAGCATCTGACTCTTGGTTTGGCTCAGGTCATGATTTCACATTTTATGGGTTCCAGCTCCGTGTTGGGCTCTGTGCTGACAGCTCAGACCCTGGAGCTTGCTTCAGATTCTGTGTCTCCCTCTCTCATGACACCCTCCCTCACCCCCTGTCTGCTTGCCCTCTGTTTCACTCTCTCTCTCAAAAATAAATAAATGTTAAAAGTTTCAATAATTAATTAATTAAAATTATGGAAAGTCACAAAAATCAAAGAATTTAATTCCTAAAAGTATAAAAATTATAAAAGGAACAAATACTCAGGGTACCTGGGTGGCTTAGTCAGTTAGGCCTCCAACTTTGGCTCAGGTCGTGATCTCAGTTTATGAGTTTGAGCCCCATGTAGGGCTCTGTGCTGACAGCGTGGAGCCTGGAGCCCGCTTCCAGTTCTGTGTCTCCTTCTCTCTCTCTGTCCCTCCTCTGCTCATGCTCTATCTCTATCTTTCTCTCAAAAATAAACATTAAAAATTTGAAAAAAAAAAGTAACAAATACTCAGTGTAAATTTTTAGAATATAGAATAAAATATATGAAATTTCCTTTTCTCTATTCCTTTCATCCCTCTCCCCCATCCAGAGGTAATAACCCCTCTGGGTTCTGTGCATTCTTCCAGAACTCTCTCTATGCATTTACAAATATGAGCTCACACAGGTTCACATAGATTTTTAAAAACATAAAAAAGGACATCAATCTACACATTACTTAATATTTTTTTCACTTAATCATAGATAACACTATAGCTGTTTCACACACATAGCCATTTCTTAAAAGGTTGGGTCATTCATCTTAGAGACAACATACAAACTTCCAGGAATAATTTGGAACACTGAAGTCTCATTTATTCATTCGTTGTCAGTCAGAGTATTAAGAGACAAAAACCAGACACGAATTTGACCAGGGAACATTTAATATAACAAATTATTAGCTATAAGAAGAGACAGGCTAGAAGGAGGTACACAGAACTCTGAAGAATACAGGGCAGGGTAGGGCTGATACTGGTAGGGCTGAAGTGGAGTTTTCGAGGGAAGAGATCCCGTACTCCTTCCCTGCCCAGCTGAGATCAGACCTTGTTAGACAGGGCACAGCCTTGGCTCACCGAGCGGCAGAAAAACCACTGGTCTGTCCTCCAATTTGCAGGAGCAAGTTCTTCACAGGGAGGTGTCTCACCAGAGACACTCTGCTACAAAACTGCCCTGAGTGGGGGGTGCTGCTAGCTGTCACGCGCTCCCAGAGCCTGGCACTGCAGGAGTGGCGCTGCACGATTCCGCCTCCCGGGGAGCACACTGGAGCCTGGAAGGAAACACCCTCTTGCTGCAATTCCTTTCCAGTGTCTTCCACTGACAAAGGTTTAACATCGTGCCAGCCCGTGAAGGGAAAATATTTGAAGGGCTCATCTTAATTTCCTAGAACTGGCAATTAAGGATGAATTTGAAGCTAAGGGGCGGTAAATGGACAATGGGCACACTCCACAAACACTTAATATTGACACCTGAATGCCTACTATGGGGCAGGCAATGTCGTTTCATTCCTATTTATTGAGTGTTTACTATTTGATAGCTTGTTCTTTTTTATATATATATAAATGTTTATTCATTTTTGAGAGAGAGAGCATGCATGATCAGGGGAGGAGCATAGAGAGAATGAGAGGGAGGGACAGAATCCCAAGCAGGCCCCATGCTGCCAGCACAGAGCCTGACACGGGGCTTGAACTAATGAACTGTGAGCCCATGACCTGAAGTCTGACACTCAAACAACTGAAACACCCAGGTGCCCCTGTCAGCTTCAGTGTTCTAAGCACTTACATGTATAAATCCAAGCAATCCTCACAACGCCCCTAGAGTAGATGCTATTACCATTCTCATATTACAGATAAAGAAACTGAGACCGAGAGAATGACGTAACTAATCCAACACAAGCTAGGAAGTGGTAAAGCCAGGAATTGAGCCTGGTTGTTTGTCTCCGTATGCCTAACCGCTGTGCAGTTATGCCTTTCAGAATGTCCCTATGGCACAAAATTATCCCAGTCCCCTTCAGAAATATTCCTTGAGGGGCGCCTGGGTGGCTCAGTCGGTTAGGCATCCGACTTCAGCTCAGGTCATGATCTCACCATTCCCAAGTTCGAGCACCGCGTCGGGCTCTGTGCTGACAGCTCAGAGCCTGGAGCCTGCTTCCGATTCTGTGTCTCCCTCTCTGTCTGTGCCCCTCCCTTGCTCGTGCTCTGTTTCTCTCTCTCTCAAAAATAAACAAACATTAAAAAAAAAAAAAGAAATATTCCTTGACAGGTCCAAGTTTCTATGCCGTGAGAAGCACTAGTGACCAAATGTCTTCATCTGAAGGTAAAGAAAAAGTCTCATCCACTCTCTACCACCCAGACATTATCCCAGGATTCCCAAAAGTTTCTGGGAGGATATTTTTTTGGAAAGAGATTATTTGGGCATAGCAATCTCATGTCTCATTGCTTGGTGAGTCCTTCCTACCTCCTCAGTGTTAACAGTGGACCCCTTCATTTGTAGGCATCCAGTGTGATGTGGTTCCACTGGGGTGGCCCTAGTGGAGTCACCAGAACAGGGAAGTGTATCTTTAACCAAACTTTGAAAACATGATGTTTATGTACATGTCAGTCTCCTTAAATGGTCTCTCTCCCTCTGCTCCTTTTCCCACTCATGCTCTCTCTTAAAAAAAAAAAAAAAGACAAAACACAGCAGTTGAATATATGTCAGGATTATTGGCATAGAGGGTAAAGTAGATAAAGATATTTTAAAGTTCTTGGCATAGGTAGTAATTCAAAGCAGGAGAAAATGGGAATGGAAAAAGGAGTAGAGAGTCAAGGAGGGAACTTTGAGGAATAACTATTGAGGAGGAGAGGAAGAGGAGGAGTTCAAGAACAGAGAAAGTAATTTCTCAGGATTAGGAGAACTGGGAGAGATGAGCATTTTGTCAATCTGGGATATGGAAGGAACGGGTACCAATGTCACATGCAGAAAGGAGGTCCTGTAAGATAATGTTCCTGCTATCCTAAGGGCAGGTACTATGACTTATTAATTGTTGTATATTTAGTGCTTAGAACAATAAGACACAAGGTAGGCACTACACAAATGCTTATGGAATTTTATTGACCCGACAGTCACTTTCATTAGTAAAATAATAAATTTATTCAAATGATTCAAACTCAAAAATGTTTGAGATAGTGTTGCTATTTTCCCAACGGAGTTTTTCCTTGACCTAACCCAGGCTAAATTTTCAGTAAAAAAATAAAAATAAAAAAAAATTTATAAATGTAGAAAACTTACCAATCCAATGAGGGAAAGGGGGGAAAAAGGATAATAAAAAGAAAACAAAAACTAAGGTGAATGAGTAAATTTAGCCAAAAGGTTAGTGCCACAATATTAGTATGAGAAAAGTAGAATTTAGGCAAAAACTTGCAGTAGGACTAGAGGAATTTTACAGAAGGATAAAAAATATCAGTTCATCAAGAAAGTACATCTAGGCCTGTCATGCAAGTGCAGGGTCAAATTTTGTTTTTATTTAAAATTGTAGGAAGGCTGACCCTCGAACGTCCTAGGGCTACCGACCCCCACCTCACCCAACCCTAGAGGAAAATCCCCACATAACTTTTGACTCTCCCAAAACTTAATTCCTAAAGGCCTACCCTTGACCAGAAACCTCACCAGTAACATAAACAGCTGGTACTTATTTCGTATGTTACATGTATTATATACTGTACTCTTAAAGTAAGCTAAAGAAAATGTTAAGAATATCATAAGGAAAATACATTTAGGGCACTGCACTTATCAAAAAGAAATCCCTGTATAGGTGGACCCACAGGGTGCAAGCCTATGTTTTTCAAGGGTCAACTGTATTTTATTCATCAGAGCCTTTCTTTTTGGTATAAACTTTTATTTTTAAAAATAATGCCTGAAAATATTATTTATCTCAATTACTGAGTTTTTTGGGCGTCCGTTTAAATTTTGCCCGAGGCTACTGCCTCACTCCAATTCCGACTGTGGACCAGAAGGGTCCTGAATGTATCTGAAAATACAACTCCAAGTGATAGATTACAAAAGTGGACAAAATCGAAGAAAAAAAAATCTGACATAATCTCGACAGTAGTTGTGAGATTTTTAACATACCCGCTTCGGAAACGGACAGATCAATAAAAAAATCGAAAAATTTCCCGCAGCTCTACGAAGTGCAGCGGCCGGTAGCCCAGGCCGATGCTGGGTGCTCCGAAACTCTGTCCGCGCCAGCCGAGCGCGGCCCCGGGACGCTGGAGGTAGAGGCGGGACTCACCAGCCCCCTTGGGAAGTCCCAGGCGGTGCGGAGCAGGTTCTGGCAGTTCACCCACGCCGCTGCCGGAAAAGGCCGGCGCTTTCGGGTGCTCGTGGCTCCTCCCCTAGGCGTGGTCTTTAGTCTTCTCAGGTCGCTTCTCGGCGAACGTCCTCTTCCTGCGCCGCGCGCACCACCCACGGGGAAACAAAAAAGCCGCCGGGCCTCGCCAGAGGCGCCAAGCCCGTTGCGCAGGCGCAAAGGCTGGAAGAGCAGCAGGATGTGGCTCCGGCGTGCCACAACAAGCACCACCCGCTTCTTGTTGCCGCAGCTCTTCTTCCTCCTCCTCGTCCTTGGGCTCGGGTTTCGGTTCCAGCACCAAGTCTCCCGCTCTCAGCCTCTCCTGCTTCGTGGCCGCCATAACTGCAGACACGTGAGCGCAATGGCCGTAAAGCGCCGCGACGTCGTGCTTTTTTTTTCCTCCTCCTTCTTTGGTTTTTGTTTTAGTTTCCTCTGATGTTTCTTTTCTAAGTTCTTGGTTGAACGTTTAATTGTTTTTTTATGTATGTGTTTCAAATAAATGCACTTAGGCTAAATTTATAACCCACCCGTTATAAATGGTACCTAACCCTTTTCAGAATAAATATTTTGCGATTTTTTTTCCTTTGACCTGTGAATCGAATATATTTTTTTAGTTTAAAAACAAATAATATTTGTAAGTTTATATATAAATATTGGGTATATTATTTAGAACTAGGCTTTTAAGCGATTATTTTGCACAGGAACCTCCTCTTCGAACAGTATTAAAAATGAAAAGGGTGCCCGGACTGGAGATAATACTATATAACTTTGCGATGTAAGGAAAAAAAACCTTTTCATTCTACCCTTCATAGGTTCTTGACTGGGGTCCCTGTAACAAAAGACATTAAAAAGGGAAAGGCATACACATCTATGTAAGACATGGGAGCCTTCATAAGGAAATGAAAACCTAAAGAAGCAGTTTGAGTCAACACTTCTACATTAAGTGGGGCAGAGTGGTAAGTTGTGGAAAAGTGACAAGACGAAGGTACTTGGCCAATGCGGTTAATGACCAGGAGGATAAGAGTTAGTTTAACAGGATCTGTACAGATTTCTCTTGGCCTCAACTACCCCTGGAGCGGAGTAAGACCTTACTCCTCACAGGGAGAGGTGAAGTGCCGCCCCCTAGTGATAAAAATGTCTTTCTTCCTCCTAGTCCAGAGAGGGCACCTTTTACTTGGGAATTTTATCTCCTGCTTTTGGGAAAGTTAGAATGCCCTTTTTGCATTGCTATTTTTAAGTGGTTTTAACTTAATATGATAGAGTGGCACTTTCGGAGGTGGAGTTTTCCAAATGCCTTTAGTGAAATTAAATTAGAAATTGTAGATGAAATGGACAATTTCTTAGAAAACTAAGATATCAAGATTGGAGAAGCTATAGGAAACCACCCAAAAAACCATTTTGAATAACTGTTAAATTAAATCAGAGTTGAACACGTTGCCCTCAAACAGACGTCAGGCCTAGATGGTTTCAGAGGTTTTACTGAACATTGGAGGAACAGACAATCTTCATCTTACACAAACTCTTCAAATAATAATAATAGAGACAGCTACCCAATGCATTGTTGAGATTAATATAACCTTAATACCCAAAACATTCAAGGTTGATATCAGGGGATAAAAAGTATGAGCTAATCTTGTTTATGAAAATAAATGCAAAAATTTAAGTAGCAGATCCAACTCAGAATCGTATAAAAACTAATACATTATGACCAAGTATGGTTTATCCTAGGAGGGCAAGGAAGAAAATAGGTTAATCCATTATATTAATTTAAAGTTTGTGTATTGAGGGGCACCTGAGTGGCTCAGTCAGTTAAGCATCTGAGGAGTTTGTGAGTTTGAGCCCTGTGTCCGGCTCTGTGCTGACAGCTCAGAGCCTGGATCCTGCTTCAGATTCTGTGTCTCCCTGTCTCTCTACCCCTCCTCCACTCACACTCTATCTCTCTCTCTCAAAAATAAACATTAAAATTTTTTTAAATTTTTGTATTGAGTTTATAATGGGTTAAGCCCTGTTCCAGGCTTGTAACAAAATAATAGATTAAAGGAGAAAAGCCTTTTATTTCTATACAGGAATTGAGAAAGAAGAGATAAAAACGTCTCTACCTAGAAAACCAAAGAATATCCACTCGAAACTATTATAACTAAAAAAGTTCAGCAAAGTTGCTGGATACAAGATCAACATAAAACAATCAACAGAATTCCTACACATCAAAAATAACTAATTAGAAAACATAATTTTTCAAAAGACCATTCCCAGTAGCACAAAACCTATAAAGTACTTAGGAATGGAAGGTCTCGACATCAAAGAAAACCTGAATAACTAGAGAGATAATTCCATATTTATGGATGGGAAAACAATATTTTTCAGATGTTGGGTCTCCCAAAATTTAATGTTAAATTCAGCAGAATTCTAACCAAAATTTCAAAGATTTTTGCAGAACTTAACAAGCAGATTCTGAAGTTTATAAAAGGGTAAAGGGCCAAGAACAGTCAAGACAATTTTGAAGAAGAACAAATTGGGTGGGGAGACTTAATTGTGTTATGTATTAGAATTGATTAAAAAGTCACCTTAATTGAGAAAGTGTGGAACTGATGCAAAGATAGATAAATAGAGCAATAAAACAAGAGAAAGCCCAGAAAGAGACCTACGTGTATATGGGAACTTGAAGATTTAAGGGGTATATATGTATCAGTGAGACTGGGTGGTTCCTCTGTGGAAGAGAAGCAGTCTTGCCAACAAAAGATCCCTCTGTACCAAGAGAACACGATATATTATCGAGTGAGCGTTAACAGAGTTACAAAGCTGAAAGTGACTATGAAGTCAGAACAGAATCATGCACGCTTCATACAGGAAACAAGAAGTTTCCATGCTCAGTGTGGAGCCTGATGTAGGGCTCAATCCCATGACCCTGGGATCGTGACCTGAGCTGAAAGCAAGAATCAGACACTCAACCAACTGAGCCACCCAAGCGCCCCAGGTTGGCAAAATTTTAAAGTGACTTTATGAAGTGCTGTTGAGAATGTGCACAAATGGAGCTTTAATCCACTGCAGGTGGGAATGTAAATTGGTGTGATCACTGTGAGAGCAATTTGTCAGTATCAAATCCAGTAGAAGGTGCATATTTCCTCTCCGTAGCCTTCCAATTTTAGTATATGTGCTGCCAAAGCGAGTATATTCTACAACCCAGTGATTCCATGTGTAGGTCTGTTCTCCTCAGAGCAGTGGTTCTCCAGGTATGTTCCAGAATTTGCAGAATCAGCATCACCTGGGAAGTTGTTAGATATGCACATATTTAGGCCTCTTCCCCGATGTACTGAATCAGAAACCTAAGGTTGGGGAGCGATTGACAGCAATCTGGTCTAGAAAGCCTTCCAAATGATTTTGATGCACGTTTAATTTTGAGAACCACTGCCTTAGAGAAATTCTCATACGAGGCCCAGGGAAATATAGAAGACCAAGCAAGGCTTAACTTAGTGGTTTTAAAAAGTGTCAGGTTATCTGGATTCCAATCCCAGCCCCACCATTTCTTGGTAACCCTAACCCTAACCCTTTATCTGGAGAAAGTAACATAGCTTTTCTTTTGTTAGCAAGCCATCTATGAGATGGGGGCAAATATAGTACCTTCTGCATATAGTCACTGTGCATGAATTAATTCACACATGGCAGTGGCTGATACAGACTAAACACTCAACGTATGTAGTCTCTTATTATCATTAGGGTATTTATTGCAGTCTTGCTTGTTAACAGTAGAATATTGGGAAAAGATTTCTTAAAAATAAAACTGAAAGCAAACATGGAAAAGGATTAAAATTGGTAAAATTTGGATGGTGGGTATTTAGGTGTTGTATCATTCTTTGTACTTTTCTAGGTCGAATATTTTTATTTTATTTTTTATTTATTTTAGAGAGAGAGAGAGTTGGGGGCAGATAGAGCAGGAGACAGAGAATCCGAAGCAGGCTCCAGCGCAGAACCTGACACGGGACTCGAACTCACGAACCCCATGTGGGGCTCGAATTCACGAACCATGAGATCGTGACCTAAGCCAAACTCACATGCTTAGCTGACTGAGCCTCCCAGATGCCCCTCTATGTGTTGAATATTTTGGAAGCAAAGGAGAATAGCAGAGGGTGTTATCAGTTATCTCTCCACACTTAGATTTCCACAGAAGATTGATTAGTTTAAGTATATCATGATGTCTTCATTAAAAATATTTACATAGGGGTGCCTGGGTGGCTCAGTCAGTCAAGCGTCTTGACTGGCTCAGGTCATGGTCTCACGGTTTGTGAGTTAGAGCCTCACATCAGGCTCACACTGACAGCGTGGAGCCTGCTTTGGATCCTCTGTGTCTTTCTCTTTCTGCCCCTCCCCAGCTCACTCTCATTCTCTCTCTCTCGCAAAAATAAACAGTAAAACGTATATATATATTTCCGTAGAGGTTACTGAACTCGTGTTTTTGGCATCTTCCTATTACAATTTGTGCTCATAATATTCTATCATTCTCATCAAATTTGCATAGATTCTATCTTTTCCCACTTTTGTGCCTTTATACCCATTGTCTCCTCCACATCTACTGCCATATTCAAGTTCTCCATCTTTCAAGTCCCCAGCTCAAATGCTACCGCCTTGATAAAGATGTACCTGGATTGCCGTTTTAATTTTCTTCTCTGCCTCTGAATGTTCCAGACACTCATTCTATTTCTCACATAGCCCTTGACATCTTCTGCCTAATGTTAGAAGTGTTTCCCCCCTGTTTTGTCTCACACTTCTTCTACAGTAGCAAATTGTCTTTTAATGGGACAAAGATTAGTATAGTCTTCAAAAAATCTGGAGAATGATTCAGATATTGAATTCAGTTTATTGAATACACACATCAGATGCTACCCATGGAAACTATATGGTCCTGGCTTCACTGGCCGGCGAATAGCAATTATGATGTTCTGAGTCCCCGCCTTGTTGCCTAGTCAGTCATCACAGGTTTTTCCCAGGTTCCCCTAGTCCAAATATCTTGATAATTCTTAAATTGGGGGTTGTAGAAAAAGGTCTTTTCCCTCTAGGAGTCTGGGAGAGGTGGTCTGATGGGGTAGGGAGGCTGGCCTCTCCCATCATCAGTGCCCCTACCTGCAGTATTATGGTGCCTCTATGGGGCAGCCGCTGTTAACCCTCTGCCTGCTTGCTGGTGGCCACCCACTTCCCCCTGGGGCTGACCTTAGACCGTCAGGGCAGTGCATCTACTGTTCTCATAAATCACCTTTCCAAAGAGATTCCCAGCTGGAGCTGTTAGGCTGACACACTCTGGAACATCTTTCCAAAGCAAAAGGACATGTCCGGGGCCGTTAGGAAAGGGGATGCGAGTGGAGCACAATAAACCTGAGATCTTTGCTCATTTGTGCCTCTGAGCCTTGCAGCTTTGTGAAGCCCCCTCCGCCAGCCTTCTTTCTTCTTTGCAATAATTTTCCCATATTTCCCTCAGGGAACCCCTACTCCATCAGACAGGTCTGTGTTTGTGTAAACTCCAACTTTGGAACAAAAGCAGGTTCTTTCCCATGGGATTCTGTGCTTCGTGTAGAAGTGGCACTAGGGTGGTTTTTTTGGGGAGGCGTAGCTTTCGAATCCCTTATCAGCTTGCTTCCCCAACCAAGTAACTGTATCAATTGAATTAAAACTATGTGAATCCAGAAGAAACGTCACCCAATAAGCCCTTTTTTCAACCTTATCGCCACGTCTAAATCTTTCCTATCTGGAAATTCTGGATCATCACTGAAATCAGAGGAAGTTGCTGACCGTTTTTTGATGTGGAAATTTTCTGAGAGGACGCTGATCGAGAAAACCTTTGGGAGGCGCTGTTCTCCAAAAGAATCTTGGCATCGTCCCAGTCAAACTCCCCTGGTAACAGCCTTGGGACTGCCTAACTTTGAGTACTCTTCAGAGGATTCCATCTCTCCTGGCTTTTTGCATTTCCAGCTGCCTCAGGAGGGCTCCCGTCACATCTGCCCACATGAAATAAACCTGCCCTGCCTCTTGCCTTTTGATGGTTAATCCTGTTTAGGCTAAATGATCTCCAGGTGTGCCCATCCTTCTTTCATTTATGAGAAATGTAATCTACTTTACTAAGTGCATATAGGTCTTGCGTGCTTTTCCAGCTTAAAACTATTCCTTGAATTGATGTCAGCACTCAGATAACTCAAATTCCTAATCACACAGGTCTGCCAATATTGTTTAATTCCCACAATGCTTCTGAAAGTCCATTTTATATTTTATAGTTGCTTGGGTCACAAGTAATAGCATTGATCTGAGTATTAGCTCTCTGAAGCTAGTAACTCTTCATCTCCCAACTCCCAGGGTCTAGCATAGTGACTCACTCTGTAAGAATTTATAAGGATAGATAGATAGATATCACTCTATAAGAATTCACATAGTAATTCTTTTTTTTTTTTTTAATGTTTATTTATTTTTGAGAGAGAGAAAGCATGATCGGGGGAGGAGCGGAGAGAGAGGGAGACACAATCTGAAGCAGGCTCCAGGCTCTGAGCCGGGGTTTGAACACACAAACCATGAGATCATGACCTGAGTCGAAGTCAGACATTTAACCAACTGAGCCACCCAGGCACCCCACACAGTAGTAATTCTTATGTAGTAAGATGGTGAATGAAGGGATGGATACACGAATAAACCCAAAACTTTGGGATTTTAAAATAGTTGACTTGGAGAATAGGCAGCCTAGTGTAGCTGAAGAAACATTTCATTTCAGGAGATAAATGCATTAATAAGTGAAAGGACAACCAATGCTCCGTGCTCCTAAAATGGAAATATAATTCACATACCATAAAATATACCATTTTAAGGTGTACAATTCAGCGGCTTTTTGGTATATTCACAGAACTGTACAACCATCACTACTGTCCAATTCCAACATGTTTCATTACCTCCAAAAAGAGACCATGTACCTGTTAGTCCCTCCCCATTCCCTCTAACCCCCAACCCCTGGCAACAACATCTTGTTCCTATGGATTTGTCTATCCTGGACATTTCATATAAATGGAATCATGCAATATGTGGCCTTTCGAACCTGGCTTCTGTCACTTGTAACCCCATTCCACTTTACACGTCAATCTGCTAACATTTGTTTCGCTCTGTTGTGATTATTTACTTCCCTACCTCACATCGGACTGTTAAACACCACAAGGGCAGAAACTATGCCTTGTTTATTTCCACATTTTTTTTAAATT
The DNA here is from genome assembly GCA_030068075.1 of Paguma larvata. NCBI lineage: Eukaryota > Metazoa > Chordata > Mammalia > Carnivora > Viverridae > Paguma > Paguma larvata. The sequence continues at coordinate 33,000,144 of CM057826.1, read as the reverse complement.
TTTTTTTAATGTTTATTTTTGAGACAGAGAGAGACAGAGCACGAGTGGGGGAGGGGGAGAGAGAGAGAGAGACACAGAATCCGGAGCAGGCTCCAGGCTCTGAGCCGTCAGCACAGAGCCTGATGCGGGGCTCAAACTCACAGACCGTGAGATCATGACCTGAGCTGAAGTCGGACGCTCAACCGACTGAGCCACCCAGGCGCCCCTATTTCCACATTTCTAATGCAGAGTTCAGGACCTGGCACAGAGTGGACACTCAATAAATGTTTGCTTTTCCTACTCCAGCGAATCTGGTTTGTTGGTGCTTGGATTTGCCTCTATGCACACTCCTTATATGCATAACAAAATGAAAAGCCCTTTCTTGTGTCTAGATTGAGAGCAAAGAAGTAGATCCTTGTGGCGTAAAGAACTCGCACTGGGAAAGGTAGACATTTTCCTCATTTGGGCTGCTGCACACTTGCGTCACAGCTACATTAAAACAGAAGTGAGGCTGCAGGACTGTTAACACTCTATATCACTTATGTGGATATATTTCAACTATATCTTTTCATTCAAATCAGTGGTTTAAAAGTTATTGAAGACACTCATTTTTGTAAATGAATTTATGTAAATATAATATAGATTTGGGGAATATGTGTGTGTGTGTATTTATCTAATTTCCTGAGAATATATATATCTAATTTCCTGAGAATTAAAAACATGTGTATTGGGCTAATGCTAAGTTGTGGTTGATCTATATTTCAAACTGAGATTCTATTCTAAATATGGCATATGGCAGCATTGGGCTATTCAGGACAGGTGGGACAGGAGAAGAAGGTGAAAGTCTTTCTTTCTGGAGGGAAAGGGCTTCTGCCTACTTTACACAGCTCCTGCTTGAGGCTATGAGACTAGAGTCAAGGCATTTCCCCAAGCCTCTGGAGACGACCTGAAGGCAGCACAGGGGTTCTTATATCATAGTTGATAAAAGCCTTGACAGAGTATCCTTGCCCTGGTCCAAGACACTAGCTTCTATAAGTTTGACTCAGATTCTGTGAGTTACACAACCAAGAAAAGCATTCTTTTCTCTCCTACCCCAGGGGTCTGGACACGTAGTTCCTTCTACTTGGACTGCTCCACTCCCTTTCTCAATCAGGTGAATTTTTACTCCACTCTTATAATTGAGTCCAAACGTCATGTCCTCTGATGCTTACCTTGTCTTTCCTATTCAGAGTTAATTTCTCTAACTTTGTGTTTCTATAGAAATTGGTTCAGATTTCCATAGCACTGGAGGCTTAAAAAAATATAAATATTGCATGCTAGGTAAAAGTTGTCCCCTCTCTAGAAGTGGTCTTTGCTCATAAATTTGGGCATATATATTTCCATAATTTTTCCTCTGTGTATGTGTCACATTCTTTTTATAAAAATGGGATCATTTATAATTCTTATACCGATACTTGCTTTTCTCACATAACAATAAATTATGGACAATAAATTATGGAGGTGTATATATATACACCTCATCCTTTATTCCATTTGGGTGTACTATTATTTAACTATTGGTAGACATTTAGATAGTCTCTAATGTTTTGCCATAGTGAACAGCTGTACACCTGTCTTTATGACTCGTGGGAACCTTCTGGAAGGACAGAATTCCGTAAGTACAATTATAGTGGGCCAATAGGGTTGTATCCTAAGCATTTAATTCCAAATGTGCCTCCTCTACTATAGCCTCTTAAGGGCATGGACATACTGTTATATTTATTCTTGTACCCCCCACCCCCTTATTAGCATTGTGCCTGGAACATTTTAACTGCACAATAAATGTTGAATAATTGAATGAATAAGTGAATAAATGAGTAGTAATGGAAAGTTTTGATGCACAAAAAGTGAGTTGCATAAACATTCTTAATTTCATATTCAGCTCCATTACTCCATAGTCGTGAGTGATCTGATGTTTCCATGTGTACAAAGCATAGATACTGAGATTTTCCCCTATCCTAAGGGTAGGTACCTCTATTATTTAGAGCGGACACTATGGAGAGGTCAAAATATTTCTTTTAGCACCTAATTCAAGGGCTAATTTCTGTTATGAGGCTGCCACCTTTACCCCCTATCAGCTGTAATTTCTAAAAAATATTTTTAAAATTTACTACCCACTTGTGGAATGGGAAGCATAGGAGAATACTGTGTGCGTGTGGCATGCGGAATTTGCAGAGACACGTTTTAGTAGGGGATCAGATTTCCTTTGATATTTGTGTTTCCCTCCTTACCTCTGGGTAACATAAGCTCCTCCTACCTTGACCTCCTTCTCCAATCACTCTCTACCTGCATGCATCTTATCACTGCAAGATGGATTTTCCTAAAACTCTTCTTTTTTCCCAAATCTTTAATAATCCTCATTTCATAAAAATAAACCTCCTCAGACTGACAGTCAGGGCCTCACTGGTGTGACCTCAGTCTATCTCCCATAGCTCACCATCCTAGCTACTCAGTTCAAACAGAGTAGTCAGTTTTTCTCCCTCCCCTAAATAAATCTTGGGGTTTCCTCTCTCAGAATTCTTTTTTTTTTTTTTTTTTTTTAGTGTTTGTTTATTTTTGAGAGACAGAGACAGAGCATGAGTGGAGGAAAGGCAGAGAGAGAGGCAGACGCAGAATCTGAAGCAGGCTCCAGGCTCTGAGCCGTCAGCACAGAGCCCGACGCGGGGCTCGAACTCACAGACCGCGAGATCATGACCTGAGCCGAAGCCGGACGCTCAACCGAGAGCCACCCAGGCGCCCCTCCTCTCTCAGAGTTCTTGACCATGCACTTCCTTTAGTCTTGACAAGTCTTCATTTTTCTCCACCCATCCAAATTCTTAAATATTCATCCAAGTCCTTCCCTGGTAGGAAACTTCAAACCTGTTCCAGGGACCCATGTGGTCCCTCTCTTCTAAACTGTGTGGGACACTCTGTCAACCTCACTCCTTTATCTCCAATCAGGTCAGTCTTCAGTCCTGCTGGCGTCATTGTCTGGAGCTACTCTTCATCTCTTCACTTGTTTGTGTCTTTGCCTGTACTTACTGTTTTATCTTCCCCAACACAGTGTAAGTTCTGGAAGGGAGAGACATGTCCTGTCCCAGGTCTGCATTCACAGAGCCCTCAGTAGGTGTTTGCCCCTTGCTAGAGGGGACTAGGATTCGGTTTCTCTGGAATCTATAAAGAGAGCCAGGACCAGGCCATTGTTTGTTGTTGTTTTTGTTTTTATTGTTTTAAATTCCAGTAGAGTTAACATACAGTGTTGTATTAGTTTCAGGTGTACAATATAGTGATTTCAGCCATTCCATACATCACCTGGTTTCTCATCACAAGTACACTCCTTAATCCCCATCACCTATTTCGCCAAGGCCCCCTCTCCCTCCCCTCTAGTGACCATCAGTTTGTTCTCCATAGTCAAGAGTCTTTCTCTTTCTCTGTTTTTTTGTTTTTATTTTTTACCTTTGCTCGTTTGTTTCTTAAATTCCACATTTGAGTGAAATCATATGATATTTGTCTTTCTCTGACTTACTTCACTTAGCATTATACTGTCTAACTCTATCCATGTAATTGCAAATGGCAAGATTTCATTCCTTTTTATGGCTGAGTAATATTCCATTGTATATACATATACCGCTTCTTTATCCATTCACCTGTTGATGGACACTTGGGCTGCTTCCATAATTTGGCTATTGTAAATAATGCTGCTATAAACATAGAGGTGCATGTATCCCTTTGAATTAGTTTTTTGTGTCTGGGGGGTAAATATCCAGTAGTGTGATTGATTGCTGGATCGTAAGGTATGTCTATCTTTAACTTTTTGAGGAAACTGCATATTGTTTTCCAAGGTGGCTGCCCCAGTTTGTATTCCCACCAACAGTGCACGAGGGTTCCTTTTTCTCCACATCCTTGTAACACTTGTTTTTTCTTGCGTTGTTGACATTAGCCATTTCGATTGGTGTGAGGCGATACCTCATTGTATTTTTGATGTGCGTTTCCCTGATACACTTATTGTTGAGCCTCTTTTCATGTGTCTGTTGGCCACTTGTGTGTCTTCTTTGGAGAAATGTCTGTTTCTATCTTCTGCCCATTTTTAAACTGGATTATTTGTTTTTTGGTGTCCAAGCCATTGTTCTGTGAACCGTAAGATGTAACATTTTCTTTCTTTTTTTCTTCTAGCCATACTTCCCATTGCCTCCAGCTGCTGCACTGAGGTTTCACGCCATATCTCCAGACGGCTTCTGGAGAGAGTGACTATATGTCGCATTCAGAGAGCTGATGGGGATTGTGACTTGGCTGCTGTCATGTAAGTGCCCTGCCTCAGGGAGGTCTAAACCTGTCCAGTGATCACTTCTCGGCCAGTAAGCAATAGGTTGGGAAGACTTTGCCTGATGTGCAACATATAAACAGTCATTCAAACAAGGGAGAGAAGAGTAAGTACTCCACCTTTGCGGCACCAGGCTCCCTGGAGCGAGCATAGTCTCTCAGTACTGACAAGTTCAGAGCCCCACACTGGCCTCTGCTGCCCCTACTGCAGTGCTGTGATTCAGGATAGATACCTTCAGTCACTGGGCAACGTGCACGACTTTCCCAAACACAGCCAGGGGCATTCTGAGTAAAAGAACAAAACAAAAAGAAAAACAGAAGCTGACTCTGTTTTATTTTGTGGCTTTAACTGTAGCTTTTTCCTGGCGAGTATATGAGTTGCTGTCATTTTTACTCTCTGAATTCGTCAGGCGTATATACAAGGTTCAAAGAGAAGTATAGAAAAGACCGTGATGAGGTACCACCTCACACCTGTCAGAATGGCTAAAATTAACAACACAGGAAATAACACATGTTGGTGAGGAGGCGAAGAAGGGGAACCCTCTTGCACTGTTGGTGGGAATGCAGACTGGTTCAGCCACTCTGGAAAACAGTGTGGTGGTTCCTCAAAAAGTTAAAAATAGAACTACCCTACAACCCAGCAATTGTACTACTAGGTATTTACCCAAGGGTACAAAACTACAGATTCGAAGGGGCACATGCACCCCAATGTTTATAGCAGCATTGTCAACAATAGCCAATATGGAAAGAGCCCATATGTCCATCAACTGATGAACAGATGAAGAAAATGTGGTGTGTGTGTGTGTGTGTATACGCATGCACAGTGGAATATTACTCGGTCATCAAAAGGAATGAAATCTTGCCATTTGCAACAATGTGGATGAAGCTAGAATGTACTATGCTAAGTGAAATAAGTCAGAGAAAGACAAATATCATATGATTTCACTCATGTGGAATTTAAGAAACAAAACAGGTAAACATGGGGGAAGAAAAAAAAAAGAGGGAAGCAAACCAGAAGAGACTCTTAACTATAGAGAACAAACTGAGGATTAGTGGAGGGAGTTGGTAGGGGATGTGCTAAATTGGTAAGAAAGGCGCTTGTTGTGATGAGCACTTAATATAACGCTGGGTGATGAATCACTAAATTCTACTCCTAAAACCAATACTATACTGTATGTTCACTAACTAGAATTTAAATAAAAACTTGAAAAAACAGGGGTACCTGGGTGGCTCAGTTGGTTAAGCGTCTGACTTCCGCTCAGGTCATGAACTCACAGTTCGTGGGTTTGAGCCCCACGTTGGGCTCTGTGCTGACAGCTCAGAGCCTGGAGCCTGCTTCAGATTCCGTCTCCCTCTCTCTCTTCCTCCCCCCCCCCCTCTCTCTCTCTCTCTCTCTCTCTCCAAAATAAAGATTAAAAAAATTTTTTTAAACTTGAAAAAAACAAAGAGAAGTATAGAGGTGTCTACCTGTCACATGCAATCAAGCACGAATGCTCATCTTTGCTCTTGATTCTGGGCTGTTGGCTCATGGTGAACCCTTTCACCCCTACCTCTGGCTCAGTTATTAAAAATTTTAGATTTCTGTGTTCTTCATGTCTCCATAAAAACTTTAAAACCTGAAATGCATTGGTATTTAACAAACCTGGATTCTGACAACAATGCTGTGAGGAAGGCATAAATTATCTCCATGTCACACAGGATAAAGCCGTGGCTGAGGAGATTACATAGTTAACCAGGGTGACATACAGCTAGAGAATGGCAGAGATGGGCTGTGAACCAGGTCTTTACGTTCAGAACACCACATACCTCAGAGATCTCTCAGAAGTGATGATGGAACCGACCATAAAATGCTTTTTCCAAACTTCATTGATTCTGGCACCTTCAAGTCATAACCACAGCACCTTAGGCATCTCCCTGGTGTGCTGGTTTTAACACCACTTATGGCTGCAAGGGATGCTAATGAGCCATTTGGTATCCCCTTCTTTGAGCTTCAAATAAGCCCATTGCTTATGCCTGAGTTCCTCAGTCACTGAGAAGCCTCTTTATTTATTCAGTGAATTCAACAAATAATCATTGGTTAACATTTATGTACCAAGCACCATTCTGTCCTCAGCGTGTGCTGGGAAATGCAGCAGTGACAAAATAGACTATGCCCTCCTACAGTCCCCAGTGACTATTCAGCTGGGTCCTACAGCCCATTCTTTGAGATTTAAGATACATTTTTTTCCCCTTTCAGAGGAATCCATTCATTACCTAACTTTGAAAAACACTTCTCCAAGACAGGATTCTTAGAAATTCAGAGGAAGAGGGGTGCATGGGTGGCTCAGTTAAGCGTCCCACTCTTGATTTCGGCTCAAGTTATGATCTCACGGTTCATGGAAAAGAGTCCTGCATCAGGCTCTGTACAGTCAGCACAGATTCTAGGATTCTCTCTCTCTCCTTTCTCTGTTCCTCTCCTGCCCTCGGAAGGGAGGAAGGGAGGGAGGAAGGAAGGAAATTTTAAAAAATTAAAAAGCACTTGATTTTAATTAAAGGGAAACTATGAAGCCAATCCCGTGGATCTAAAAATACTTACTTTTGACAGGGCGCCTGGGTGGCTCAGTCAGTTAAGAGTCTGACTTTGGCTCAGATCATGATCTCATGGTTTGTGGGTTCAAGCCCTGCGTTAGGCTCTGTGCTGACAGCTCAGAGCCTGTAGCCTGCTTCGGATTCTGTGTCTCTCTCTCTCTCTGACCCTCCCTTTGCTCATGCTCTGCCTCTCTCTCTCTCTCTCTCTCTCTCTCTCTCTCTCTCTCTCCTCTCTCAAAAATAAACATTAAAAAATTTAAAAAAAAATAAAAATACTTACTTTTGGGAAACTTGGGTGGCTTAGTTGGTTAAGCATCTAACTTCGACTGAGGTCATGATTTCACAGTTTGTGGGTTCAAGAGCCAGGTCGGGCTCTGTGCTGACAGCTCAGAGCCTGGAGCCTGCTTCGGATTCTGTGTCTCCCTGTCTCTCTGCCTCTCCTCTGCTTGTACTCTATCTCTCTCTGTCTCTCAAAAATAAAGAAAAGTTAAAAATAAATAAATAAAAATACTGTATTAAAATACAGGTTTGTACATTGGCCTCTGTGTGCTATAAGACAACTGAAAAATAGAGTAGTTATGACCTCATCTCGAATATAATGAAATTTGACTAGGTGATATTTTTAAATCATAAATTACAGATCATCTTTGTTGCTTTTTTTTTCTGACATTCAACATAAATAGGTAAAAGTTCTCTTGTTTTCAAATTATTTTACTACAGAGCGTGTCTTTACTTATCTAAAATGTAGTCCCTTAACTCTGAGTATATAGGTTCGAGACAAGTATTTTAGACTCAGAAAACATTGCAAGTGTTGGCAATATAACTCCCAAAAAGCATGTATTATTAACCACAACTAATATAAATTATCTTATAGTGCACTCACTAGATTTCTTTCTTTTTCCTTTTCTGCCTAGAATAGGTCCTTTATTTCACACCCTAAAAGTGATCATTATAATTTTTGTTCTCTGAGAGACAACTTCATTAAAGAGCTTCTGGCTGTTTCTAAACATAAACACAGTGTAAAGTTGTTTATCTTGGGCAGAGGGCTGAGGTTTTGAAGCTCACAGATACTGTCTGTTGGGAAGAAAACATGGGGTGATTAAATTATCTGGAGGCTTTTCAGAAGTGATTGCTGAGGGGTTATTGTGCTTGGGGGAAAGGGAAACAATTACAGGTTTAATCTCTATGGCAGGGCCAACCCTCTGGGTACATTGGTCTGTCCCTAGCTAGTCTCTTTTGGGCAAAAGAATCAGGGGACCAGCTTTATGGTTTCTTAAAACCCAAACTCTCCACCAGAGTACACCACGGGGTGAGGCAGTGCCCGTCAGAATACACCGTGGAGTTGGGGGCTGGGGAAGGAGTGTGGCGTAGGCCGCCTCCTTGTCTAGGATTATTGCCTCATCTCTTTGTATCCCGATGATGGAATACACAGGGGAGAGAGTGCAGGTGTAAGCAGTCTTCAAACTTTAAGATTTGAAAACGTGATAGCATCTCGAATTTGGGAGCTGTGTTCTGGTAGCTGATCTTCTTGTGTTATATTACAGTGAGAGGCTGAGGCCCCACTGGCCAGGCCTTTGAAAATGGTCCTGGGATGCCTGGGTGGCTTAGTCAGTTAAGCGGCCAACTCTTGATTTTGGCTCAGGTCATGATCATGGCTCAGGTCATGATCTCACGGTTTGTGAGTTCGAGCCCCACATCAGGCTCTGTGCTCATAGCGTGGAGTCTGCTTTGAGTCCTTTCTCTCCCTCTCTCTGCTCCTCCCCCACTCGCTCTCTTGCTTGCTCTCTCTCTCAAAAATAAATAAATGTTTAAAATAAAAAAAGAAAACAGTCCTGCGTGGTAGCTGCTGCCTGTTTTCCTGGGGCTCTCCACCTCCCCGTCCTCTGTCTGTGTTGCCCCCCTTTGGTGCTCCCTTCAGCCCCAGTGCCCGCGCCCCTCCTGGGAGTGCCTCATTCCTCACGGAGGAAGGGAGTTGAGTGCTGGTTCCCTCCTGCATAACCTGTGGGCTTATCTGATTGTCCGTGGAGCCTGTCTCCACTGGATGTCTGCTCGGGTCGTTGCTGATACCACCTGGAAGGGAGAGAGTTTTAGTCCTTTGGGGAAGATAGGAGCTTCGAGTCTTTCTTGTTCCTCCGCTGAATGCTACAGCCAGGTTCTCTCTTATCATAGCCAAAGGGAAAGCAGCGGCCACAGCGAGAGGGAACTTCCCTTCGGAAGACCTCTCAGCGTAATACTCTGGGAGAATGTACTGTCTTCCTATCAAGAAGCCTCACTTCTTCCACGTTCATGTTCCCACAGGCCAGCTTGATTATGCTTAAGCTCATTCAGACCTTGTCCCCACTCTCCTGTCATTTCAGGAGTCCCCACATTAGCGGAGGATTCCTCTTGGGTCATCTGGAGAAATGGCAGCCTCCTCTCTCTCCCCCGTTTTTCCCTCCCAGTAACAGGGAAGGGGGTTCAGTTGATCCAGACACAGAAATGTCTATGTAGAGTCAGCAGGAACCGTTGACATTTAACAGGAACTAGATGGCACCTGATGACAAGTTAAAAGTCACAAAATGTTTTGTCCCAAGAAATTCTTCCAGTTATCAGAAACTGTGAATGCTGCTTTAGGGTTCTCCCACCCCAAGGTCAAGATGAAAATGAAAACATTTGAGATGGGGTATAGATCTATAGGATGTTAAAATGTTCGAACAGACGCCTCGATGATCTCTTGGAGCCCCTAACACCGCTGCTCATCTCCTTTCTGAAACTCCCTTCCCCTTGGGCGTCCATTGCCCTAAGCTTGTCTGATTCCCCTCTTTCACTAAGTGCTCTTTCTTGGTGGTTCTTATCTCCTCTTGCTCTTTCTCATCCCCAGATAGGTCCCCAAGTTCTTCTTTTCAAAAAGTTTTCTCTTTGTATCTTTAGCCATCGTATCTGCTGTCAGGGTTCTAACTATCCCCTATAAGACTACCCTATAACCACCTCTCTGCATCGGATTGCTCTCCGAAATGCAGACTGATGTCTTAACAGGCACCTTATGCTAGCACGTCCCAAAGGGGAACCTTTCATTTCCTGCCCAGAAGCTTCACCTTCTGACCCCAACATCAATCCAGGCTCCCAGGAATGGAAATTCAGACTCACTTGCAAACCTTCCTTTTTCCTCATCCTCTGATGTTTGATGAGTTGATAAGTTTTTATTTGATTTTCCAGTTCTCTCATGTTTGGTATTCTTGTTCTATTTCTACTGCCGCCACCCAGTTCAGGTCATCATTGTCTTCTGCAGTAGCCCTTTCTTTCTTTCTTTCTTTCTTTCTTTCTTTTTTTTTTTTATATATATGTTTAATGTTTATTTTTTTTTTCATTTATAATAGTTTATTTTCAAATTGGTTTACATAAAACACCCAGTGTTCATCCCAACATGTGCTCTTTTTTAATGCCCATCACCCCCTCCCCCCCCCCATCCCCCTCACCCTCAGTTAGTTCTTAGTCTTTGAGAGTCTCTTATGTTTTATCTCCCTCCCTCTCTGTGTCTTCTTTTTCTTTCCCCTCTTCCCTTCCCCCTGGTTTTTGCTTAGTCTCACCAAGTCCACCTATTCGTGGAAACATATGGTATCTGTCTTTTTCTGACTGACTTATTTCACTTAACATAATACCCTCCAGTTCCATCCATGTTGCTACGCATGGCCAGATTTCATTCTTTCTCCTTGCCACATAGTAGTCCATTGTATATATGTACCACTCTTTCTTTCTTTTTTAATTTTTTGAAAATGTTTATTTATTTTTGAGAGAGAGAGAGAGAGAGAGACAAAGTGCGAGTGGGGGAGGGGCAGGGAGGCAGGGGCATAGAATCTGAAGCAGGCTCCAGGCTCTGAGCTGTCGGCACAGAGCCCAAAGTGGGGTTTGAACTCACAAACTGCAAGATCATGACCTGAGCTAAAGTTGGATGCTTAACTGACTGAGTCACCCAGGCGCCCCTGCAGTAGCCCTCTAAATGATTTCTCTCTACTCTTTTCCTATTTCGGCATTTACTATATATCCTGTTATGAGAGAAATCTGCGTTCAGTCCCTGTCACTTCCTTTCTCGAAAATCTCTCTTCTCACTGCCTACCAAAGTTTAAATTCTCCAACGTGCCCTTCAAAAGCCTACATCAGGGGCGCCTGGGTGGCTCAGTCGGTTGAGCGGCCGACTTCGGCTCAGGTCATGACCTCATAGTTCCTGGATTTGAGCCCCGCATTGGGGTCTGTGCTAACAGCTCAGAGCCTGGAGCCTGCTTCGGATTCTGTGTCTCCCTCTCTCTTTGCCCTCCCCCACTCATGCTCTTTCTCTGTCTCAAAAATAAATAAACATTAAAAAAAAAATTAAGAAAAAAAAAAGCCTACATCAGCTGGCTGTAATGTATCTTTGCAGCCTTCTTTCTCATCGCCTGCCACACTTTATCCAGGCCATGTGCTGTTCCCTAAACATGCTCCCTCCTTCCTGGCTCTGCACAACATTTAATAATAAGATTATTATTAAATGGTAACAAATGCCTAGAACATTTTAGTTGATTGCTTCGTTGAAAACAAAACCAGACTGTTTTGAACAATTTTCACTTCATCTCTGTAACTACTGAATTCCTACTGTGAACGAGGTCTTTTCAAGACATTTCCAGACTATTCCTCCTTCAAGGAGCATAACACCACAGGACAAGGAGAAGGTTTGGAAAAAAAGTCAAAAGCATAAGTTAAGTGCCAGAAGAGAGGTAATGCTGAGAGACTCAAAGGGAAAAAGGGCACTTAGCTGGGAGAATCTAGAAAAACTTTCCCGAGGAGATGTTTGAGATGGGCAGTGAGGTATGAGTTGATTTTGGTGGGTAAAACTCGCAGTCAGGAGAGACAGTCATTTTCACCACTTTCCCTCATTCCTTCTCCTCCTCCCCTTCCCCTTCCTCCCCCTCCTCCACCCTACTCTTCCTTTCCTTCCTCCCTACTCTTCCTCCCCTTTCCTCTCCCTGCTCCTGTCCCTCCCTCCTGCTCCTTCCTCTCCCTCCTCATCTTCCTGTCTGTCCTCCTCCTCTTCCTTCCCCTCCCCCTCCTCCCCTTCTCAGATTGCTTCTCCTTTTAATACTGATGTTTGAGGAACTGAATGGCAGAGGTATAGTAAAGATTCATCCTGGTGGTACACAACTTGAGAATTCAGTCTTTAAAAATACAAGTGCGTCTAAAAGTGGGAACTGCCTAGAACTCACTAAATTTTCACCTTTCTGTCAGTGATTTTGTTTTTCTTCTCTTCTGGCAGCCTTCACATCAGGCGCAGGAGGGTCTGTGTCAGCCCGCACAGTCACATTATTAAGCAGTGGATGAAAGAACAAGCGGCCAAGAAGAATGCTAAAGGCAACCTTTGCCATGGGAAGAAACAGGATGGCAAGAGGAACAGTAAAGGGGCACATCGGGGGAAACCCGAAACCCATGGCCATCAAATTCCGTATTAAAGCGCTTACGAATGGATCCACACAGACAATTCCTGAAGCGAACTTGGCCATTGGTCACTTATAAACGTATCACGTGAATGTTCCTTATTGGGAGACAACAGGGCAAAACAAAATAAGTTTTTTAAAGGAGCAATTATACAGGATGCAAATGTAGCCAATAATGGACTCATCTGAAAATGAAATGAAAATATCTTACCTCCATACAATGTTTTAAGAGCAGCGTACAGATACAGTTTCTCTGACTTTTTTATTAGAAGGTTTGCAAACCTACGGAGAAGTTGAAAGATGAGAACAATGAACACTCATATACCTTTCACCTAGATTAATAATTGTTAACATTTTGCCACGTTTGTTTTCTCCTCTCTTTGCTTATATATAAAACATTTTTTATATAAATATGTAATTTTTTTTGCTAAACCATTTGAAAACAAGTTGCAAACATCATGATACTTCACTTCTAATTTTTTTAATGTTACAACTTGATATCCCTCCAAGAATAAAAACATTTTGTATATAATCACATCTGGGTTTATGCCTAAAAAAATTAACAACTGCACCTCATATATATGTATTCCACCTTTAAATTTCCCCAACTATGTCCAGAGTATAAATTAAAAAAAAATTTTTTTAACGTTTGTTCATTTTTGAAAGACAGTGCGAGTGGGAGAGAGGCAGAGAGAGACACAGAATCCCAAGCAGACTCCAGGCTCTGAGCCATCAACGCAGATCCCAGAGCGGGACCTGAACTCACGAGCCGCAAGATCATAACCTGAGCCGAAGTTGGACACTTAACTGGCTGAGCCACCCAGGTGCCCCTCAGAGCATAAATTTTGTATAGGTTTTTTAATCAATCAAGGATCACAGTTTGCAATTAACGTTTACATTTCTTTAGTATCTTTTACTCGAAGAAAGTCCCTCTGCTTTTTTTCCGTTTCTTTCTTCCCATGGCACGGACTTTTTAAAAGAGAGTCTTGGGCAGAATCTGTTCCACATTCTGCGTTAGCCTGTTTTCTCACGACCACATTCAGATTTAACATTTTACATTCACATTTGTACGTTTCTTACTGCATTATTTAGAGTTTGTGAACATTGGAGTTTATTTTCTACATAGAAAAGTTTTAGCCGAGTATCATTTTAATATCACATCTAGTTTGAGTAATTCCTATTGTTTGGGTTGATAAATTCGGATGCTGGAAAAAAAAAAAAAACGCCTGCTTTGCTCGGGAAGCCATCTGGCCCCCGCGGCGAGTTCTTGGATCACTAGGGAGGGATCCAGAGCTGGAACCCACGTGGGACGATTTCACGCTCTCCTCAACAAGGAGCCTGTATCTTAACTCCTGGCCCAGCTTCCCCACACCTTGTGGGTGGATCCTTGTGCCCCCAGAGGCTGCCAGAGGCAGAGTAAGACCTAGTTTTCACAAATAGCCATCAGATGGCAGGGACACAGTGTCCATCTCGCTAAGTGTCCGGTGTCCTGTGCGTCCCTGCCGGCCTGTTCCAAGCAGTGGTGGTATTGCCAGGCTGACTTGGAGGTGATAATGGGTCACACGGAAGTGCTGAGCCTGATGGAGGTTAAAATACCAACAAATGGCCGCTGCCTAAATTCCCCTCGTGGACACTAATTTAGCAAGTGATTTATTTATTCTCAACAACAGCCCTCTGAGCTTTGTATTGATATTTCTACCTTATGGAGGGGGAAATCTGGAGCTCCTAGAGGAACTCGCCCAAGTTCATGCGGGAAGTGGCAGAGACAAGCTTCGTACCCAGCAGTGCGCCTTAGAAGGTGTGCACGCGGAGGTGGGACAGCGGGAGAGGAATTCGGATAAGGATCTGTGCACCTGGCGCCTCACGAAGGGCTGGGAGACGCCAGCTGACAATTTTACTTGGAAGTCTAGTATTAAACGTGTTGCTACTGGCGTTGCTGGTGCCGATACCAACAAACAGCCACCTTGGTAGATTCAAACAGGCCCCAACCTGAGTTTACTGAGTTTTCACACTCTTGGGCAGTGGAGGAGACAGCACACTATTTGTAGGCTTTGCTTTGCAAAATCCCCCTCACCAAGTTTTTCTTTTCGACTTAAAGACGGATTTTCTCAAAAAGAAAAAAAAAAATACAGTATTCCACTCGAATCCATCATGCTTTTTTTATTTATTTTTTTTCAACATTTATTTATTTTTGAGAGATAGCGAGTGAGCAGAGGAAGGGCAGAGAGAGGGAGACACAGAATCCGAAGCAGGCTCCAGGCTCTGAACTGTCAGCACAGAGCCCAACGTGGGGCTTGAACTCCTGAACCGTGAGACCATGACCTGAGCCGAAGTCAGACGCTTAACTGACTGAGCCACCCAGGCGCCCCCCCCATCATGCCTTTTAATATGATAATATGATCCTGAGGAAAATGGTTCCTGAATGTCTTAGCCTGTTTGGGCTGCTATAAGAAAATTCCAGAGACTGGGTGGCTTTACACAACAAATATTTATTTCTCATTTTATTTCTCAGCCTCTCTGGAGGCTGGAAGTCCTGCATCATGGCATGGGCAGATTCGGTGTCTGGGGAGGGCCCTCTTCTGGGCTGCAGACTACTGACTTCTCCCTGTGGCCTTACAGGGTGGAAAGGACCAGGGGGCTCTCCAACTTCTTTTATCGGGTACGAATCCCGTTCCTGAGGGTTCCAGCCTCCCAAAAGACTCGCTTCCCACTCCCATCCACTTTGGAGGTTTAGATTTCAACACACGGGCTGTAGGGGGACACAAACACTCAAACCATAGCGCTAAATACCCCTTTTTAGTCCTGCAGTTCTATCATCCGGGTCCTCAAATTACAGGTTTTAAAAGCTGAAGAAAGCGACGTTAAAGACAAAATGATAAAGTAATAGGAGACCAACTTAAAAATAAATCACAAGCTTTTAAAATAATCATAGTAATCGACATTAATGACAAGATAAAATACAAACATTGGCTAAATGGTAAAATTTCCAGTTATAAAATATAAAAGTTTTGGAGATGAAAAATACAGCATAGGGAATATAGTCAATAAGATTGTTTTTTTTTAATTGGTCTCTAAGTCTCTCTACCAACAGTTTAGATTATTTTAAATGTTATCTCTCTTACCAGCGCAGATCCAGAGTTCCACACAGTTTTGGGGCAGCTGTAATGACGGTAGGTTACAGGCTATATTTTTAAAATGCAATTGTATCGCAATGCGGACAAGTGAAACTTGTATGAGGACCGTGTGCTAGGAGAGCAGCCTCTTCAAGAAATTCTGTTGTATAGGCTGTGACGCTTACTAAAACGTTATTGTGTCACCATTGCTGTCATCTGTCCTATGTGAATAGATCACCCAGCTCATCCCCCTAAGTTTTTTTTTTAAGGTTAGCTTTTTATAAAGCAATACAAGTGTGTAGTAAAAAAAAGATCTAAAGTTCAGCAGAATTTATAATTAAAACATTCTCTCACTGTCTCTTCCCAATTTCCAGACCTACTTCTTTTTTTTAAGTTTATTTATTTTTGAGAGAGAAAGAGAGCAAGCAGGGGAGGGGCTGAGAGAGAGGAGGACAGAGGATCCAAAGCAGGCTCCACGCTCACAGCTTTGACGCTGACAGCAGAGAGCCCAGTGCAGGGCTTGAACCCATGAACCGGGGGTCATCACCTGTGCTGAAGTCGGACACTCAACCAACCAAGCCACCCAGGCGGCCCCAGACCTACCTCTTTGATGCAACCACTTTTAACCTTTTTATTTATTTTTTTAATGTTTATTTATTTTTGAGAGACAGCATGAGCAGGGGAGGGGCAGAGTGAGAGGGAGACACAGAATGGGAAGCAGGCTCCAGGCTCTGAGCCATCAGCACAGAGCCCAATGCGGGGCTCGAACTCACAGACCGTAAGATCATGACCTGAGCCGAAGTTGGCTGCTTAACCGACTGAGCCACCCAGGTGCCCCGCTTTTAACCTTTTTAAAAGTCTTAGTTCTGGTGTTACAGGGGAGGAAAAGATGTCCTCGACCCTCTTAGGGTCCCCAGATGGGTCTGAAAATGAAACTGACAAAGGCATTAGCAGAAGAAGAACATACACATTTAATGAAAGTTTTCACCTCCTATCTGAGCATTTTATGACCCGCTTCAAGGAGAAAGATGGGGAGAAGAACAGTGTGGGCTTCTCACTTATGCCATTTTCTCAAACTCCTTCAGTGTAAAATATTCAACGTGTCACCATGCCATATTTTGGGGTAACCCATCACTGGTTATCTCCATAATCTGAAATGGATGCTGAAAGTATGATTTCTTTATCGGTTTTAGGCAATATCTATCGTCTCCTTACTACTCTCAGTTCCCCTTCCTTTCTCCCTCCCCATACTTGTCTTTGTCTTTGTCTTTGTAACCTTTTATTTTATTTTATTTTATTTTTTATTTCGACACAGAGACAGCACGAGTAGGGGAATCCAAGCAGGCTCTGAATTCTCAGTGAAGAGAATTCAATTCAGGGCCTGAACTCACAAACTGTGAGATCATGACCTGAGTGAAAATCAAGAGTCTGGGCGCTTAACCGGCTGAGCCACCCAGGTGCCCTTATCTTTGTAACTTTTTAACAAAATGTTCATCCATTTATTTTGATGGAGAGAGAGAGAGCGCAAGGGAAGGGCAGAGAGAGAGTGAGGGAGAATCCCAAGCAGGCTCTGCACTGTCAGCACAGAGCCCTACATGGGGCTCAAACTCATGAACCCGTGAGATCATGACCTGAGCTGATATCAAGAGTTGGTTGCTCAACTAACTGAGCCACTCAGGCGCCTCTATCTTTGTAATTTTGAATAATATACCCCCCCTTCCCATCATTAGCCTATGGACTCTAGAATTTAAGTCTCCTCTGTATGTAAGATATAGATAATACTCCAGAACCTTTTCCTTTTTATCCTCCATCTATGTGATGTCACCTATACTTTCATATTTACGTGGCTGAGGGTGATAATGATAATTCTGTAGAATAAGAATAAGAGTGAGAAAGAGAATGAGAATGAGAATAAGAATTTTCTTTCATGCCCTCTTCAAAGTGAGGTTTCTCAACCCTGGCACTATGGATATCTTGGGCTGGATAATTATTTTGGGGATTCTCCTATATGTTGTAGGTTGGTTACCAGTATATCTCTGGCCTCTACTCACTAGATCATATCCAAAAATGACTCCAGATATTACCAAATGTTCCCTAGGGGTGGGGAGAAAAATCACTCCCTCCTCTCAGTTGAGAATTGCTGGTCTAGAATCTAAGGTATATTCAAAAATTAAAAACCAGAATAGCTGGAAAAATTCTAAAGTACCCCCACACACACGCGCACACTCATTTCCTGCCCTTGTATACATATGCCTTCTCCCAAACACTAATGTAGGTGTTGCAGTGGAGGTATTTTTGCAGATGTAATTAAGGTCACAAATCAGTTGACCTTAAGACAGGGAGATTGTCTGCATGGTGTGACTTAATCACAGAAGCTCTTTATGTCTGGGTCTGGAGGTCAGTGACAGGGTAGTCAGAGAGACTCAGAACGTGACGATTCAACCGGCTACTGCTGACTTTGAAGATGGAGGGGGCCAAGTGAAGGGGTTCAGGACAGCTCCCTACGCCTCCCCCCACCAAAGTGACACTTTGACACGTGGATTAGTGTGACCTAAAGGCACTTGAGACCGTTCGGCCAGCCTCAAGTGAAATTTTTGTCCCTCCCTTAACTACATAAAAGAATCTAAATTGGGAGTCTTTCCCAGAATAAGTGTTATTAACAGATAAATTTCATCTGAGTGACCCATCTGTATGGTAGGGAAATACCTAATTCCCAAACATTTGCTCTTAGCCCCTGTGAAATACATTCCCTTCTTCTGAAATCCCAGACCCCTTCCTCCTTCTCCTTTGTTCAGAATGACGTATGTAACCCCATTTGGCCTGATTGTCTTTGGCATTTCCATGTCTAGGTGTATTTCCCTTATGTACCCTTATTAAATTTGATTTTCTCCTGCTACTCTGTTTCATGTCAATTTGGTTCTTAGTCCAGCTAGAAGGACCTTTGAGGGGACAGGAATTCTTGCTCCCTGACACAAGTCAGCTGAGAGTGACCTCTAGCTCACAGCAAGGAAACAAGGATCTCAGTCCTACCACCACAGGGAAGTGAATTTAGGCAGGAACAGGAATGGGCTTGGAGCAGATTCTTTCATGGAGCTTCCAGAGGGAATGGAGCCCAGCCAATATCTTGATTTCAGCTCTGTGAGGCCCTAAGCAGAGAACCCAGTCATGCCATGTCAGGACTCCTGACTTATAGACTGTGAGCTAATAAATGGGCGGTGTTTAAGTGGCTTAGTATGCGGTACATTATTATGTAGCATACTAATTAACACAGTCAATTAATGGCACTTGAACCATCCTGACTATGTAAGTTTTGTTTCCTGCTGAGCCAAGTAGTGTGTTCGTTTAATACCTTTCTCTAACGATGATTCGCCATTCGGGCAACTGGAGTCTGAGGGAGTCTTTCTATATTATTCATGTGGTGTAGATATTTTACTTCTTTCTCAGGTATGGTCAGGCATCCAGATTATTTATATCTGCTTCTTGTTTTTGTCAGTCACTCACTTGAGGTATCAGGCCTCCTCCTATTAATTGCAGAGAAATCCGCATGTGTGCATTAGAGGCTGTTCAAAGTTCTAAGATTTTCAAGTAATAGTGTTCTTATCTCTTTTGCTGGAGAGAGCTGTGCTCTTTGATAATTCGAAATGTCCGCAATACATCTGTCTCCAGATACCTAAGATTTGGCAATGGCCTTCTATCAGCATAGCCCCCAGGTTTCCCTTTCTGAGACAAAAGGCTGCCTCTGTGTTCTGGTTACCCTGAGGTGGTGGGTGAGTTTTATACTTACCCTTTTTGATGGGGGAAGGCTACTGTAGCTTTCAGTCTAATCCAAGTTGAAACGGATCTTACATTTTGTAGAAATATGGACTCTATGTGGCACCATTAAACATCCACTAACTATTCCAGTCCAAATTGGGTGGCTAGAAGATGATCTGGAATACTTCCACTCATCACCGGGAAGCTTGACTAGCAAGTGTGGGAAGGTGGGCAAAGGTGACCTAGGACTTGGTAGTGGCACACCTCCTTATAAGATCTGGATTTTTATATAATCGCAGAACAAATAGAACTATGGCATGTGCTTCGCAATTTATATAACCAACCCGATGCTCTTTTGACAGTTGTAGCACTTTTTAAAAATATTTTATTTTAAGTAACCTCTACACCCAACGTGGTGCTTGAACTTATAACCCTGAGATCAAGAGTTGCATGTTCTACTGACTGAGCCAGCCAGGTGCCCCATTACTGCACATTAAAAAAAAAAACAAACAATTATAAAATCACGTGTTCCATCTGGTAAATTTAAGAGAACTCCAAGTTCATTCCATCCTACCCCAAATGCAGCTTAGACTCTTTCTCATAAATCACTGACAAATAATTTGCTTAATTGACATACTGTAGCTTTTCCACCTTGTGGACTGTTCTACCTCTGCAGAAAGCACTGAAAGAGTAAACATCTCCTTCCTTCATCCAGGGTTTGGCCCTTAGTATGCACACAGTAAATATTTACTGATAAAACTTAGGTAGGCAAGAGACCTCTCATTTGGCCAGTTACAATGAAAACTGTACCAGAACAGTCATGCCCTACTAACAACAACCACCCACTACTGAAGAGCGAGAAGGGTACTAAGGGTTAAATTCTGCCACGACCTGGGCTGGGAGAGGATATATAATAAACTAGTGGCTCCAGTGTTCTCAAAACTTTTCTTAATCTCAGAATTTTTATATTCTTTAACTCTTCCCTACAGCTCTGATGTAAGCCTATCCATAAAATGGACTTTATCTCCGTGTTTGAGGGGCGCCTGGGTGGCTCAGTTGGTTAAGCGGCCGACTTCAGCTCGGGTCATGATCTCACAGTCCGTGGGTTCGAGCCCCGCGTCGGGCTCTGTGCTGACAGCTCAGAGCCTGGAGCCTGCTTCAGATTCTGTATCTCCATGTTTGTTCATCTTTCCCCCAGGGCATAATAATCTGTATCAGTGA
Source organism: Paguma larvata (assembly GCA_030068075.1). NCBI lineage: Eukaryota > Metazoa > Chordata > Mammalia > Carnivora > Viverridae > Paguma > Paguma larvata. The sequence continues at coordinate 32,979,731 of CM057826.1, read as the reverse complement.
GTTCAAGAATCTTCTTTGCAGAGAAGATAAGGCAAGAGAAGTGGTTTCTGATGGATTGATTTTGCTAAACCCAGATCGCAGTACAGGCAAGAAAATCTGGGTTTGGGAAGAAAACGGGATCATGGAGGCCTTGGGAATTCTAAAGGGTGAAGAAAACAGATGAGTCCCTGTTTGATTCTCCACTTTCAGAGTTGCCCTGGACCTACCAGAATGAGTTAAATTAAAAAGACGAAAATACCAAGTGTTGCCAAGATTGTGGAGCAACTGGAACACTTCTGTGTGCTGATGGGATGTAAATTAATAAAATCATTTTGGAAAACTGTCTAGAAGTATCTACTAAGGCTATATACCTGTGCTATGACCCCAAAATCCTACACTTAAGTAATATCCAGTTAAGCAAATATATTCCCCGAAACACATGTATAAGAATGTTCACAGCAGCCCAAAAAGGGGAAACTATCTAAGCACCCAACCGTAGGATGGATAGATTTAGAATATTACATTCATTAAAAGCAATACTATCTGACAACGAGGAAGGACAATTTATAATTCATGCAACAATATGGATGTATCTCACAAGTATACGGATGAGGAAACAATATTCAACGCAAAGGAATCCGTATCACAAACACTAGTGAGGAGCAATCTGTCAGGCTTAGCTTTTTGCTTAAGTTCAATTCACTTTATTGTCAGTTCTGGTTAGTGATTTGAAGATTTGTACGGGAGACATCAAAACTGTCCGTTTCTAGACTTCATGGGTTAGCAGATAGGCAAACATAATTTCATAAATAAAACATGCAGTGGCATAAATATATAAAATATTTTATATATTTTATGTCACACACACACACACACACACACACACACACACACATTTTGCTTTTGTGGAAAATTAGTCTTTTCTTTCTCCCCTCCTAAACCCACCCCCAAGGCATCACTTTGTTCTGTGTTGCTCTAATTAAACAAGTATCACCTATGGGATGCCTGAGTCTCTCAGTTGGTTAAGCGACTGACTCTTCATTTTGGCTCAGGTCATGATCTCATGGTTCTTGGAATAGAGCCCTGTGTTGGACTTTGTGCTGACAACATGGAGCTTGCTTTGGATTCTCTCTCTCTCCCACTCTGTTGTTCACTCTCACTCTCTCTCTCAAAATAAATAAATAAACTTTTGAAAAAAAAATAATCACCTATGATCTTAACTTGTATGAGGAATTTAAAAATCCCCGAACTCATAGATTCAGAGAATAGTCTGGTGGTTGCCAGAGACAGGGGGCGGGAAGGTGAGTGAAACAATGAAGGAGTTCAAAGGTACGAAATTCCAGTTATAAAATAAATAAGTCATGGTGATATAATGCACAGCATGGTGACTATAGTGAATACTATATTGTACATTTGAAAGTTGCTAAGAAAGTAGATCTTAAAGGTTCTCGTCACGGAAAAAAAATCGTTAACTACGTCGTGGTGGATGTTAACTAAATGTATTGTGGGAATCACTTTGCAGTATATGCATCTATCCGATTATTCTGTTGTACACCTAACACTAATACAATGCTATATGTCCCTTATATCTCAGTTAAAAAAATCTCAATGTTTATTAGCAAATAAAGACTATAAATAAGAATTCTCTGGAGAATGTGGTGCTGTTATTGTTTCAATGATCTCAGCCTCTTCTTTCCTAGGCAGGAACAGAAAGTCACCTCGCAATGATGATTCACTAGTCTCAATTGTTCTGTGAAGGGTTTCTTGAATGGCTTCCATTTGTCACATAACTGAAAGGTGGAGGCAAAGGTCACAGTAAGATCTCCCTCTCCCCCTTTCTGGCTTAGCAGCCGTTTCTTCCACTGATCTATGCAATGTTCTGGGAAAGAAGAATACATCTGGGAAAAGGGATCAACACTCTAATCGGAACTGCTGAAATGGGAGTTCAAGGTAAACTGCCAAAACCCACTGGCAGGCAAGGCACCAACTGCTACGAAGAGAAACTAACCTGAAGGGCAGGATTCTTCTCAGCTGGTGACTCAGGCTTGATAAACAGAGGCTTAGTGTCTGAGCGTGGAGCTGGATTCTTTCTACCTCAGTGTGTGGTTGAGAGGCAAAGCTCTCAAGACCCTGCCTCTTAAGTTTTAGTGTCTGAGCCTGTGCGTGACCCCGGAGAGCCATGACTGTGGAAACCAAAGCGTGGAGCACTTCCGTACGCTGGTCTGTGCCTCTGGGCCTGGAATGCTTGGGCCCCATCGTGCTGGGAAAAGCTCATGAGGCCAGAAGCTATGTCTAGTGTGTTCCCAGCTACGTTCTTGGTGCTTAGCCCAGTGTCTGGTACCCAGATGGTGCTCTGTGCATATGTGAGCCCAAAGTTGAGCATAATAAAGAACCCAGGATCCAGAATACAGTCACAGCCCCTTATGGTAGCAAGCACAGCAGCTGTGCTGGGAGCCTCCAATCTGTCTCTTTACCTGGTGTTCGGAAAGAGGAGTGTTGTCCTTTGCACTGAATTCTTAGACTATTCAGGTGGAAGAGATAGAGAGGCCTTGAGAAGGAAATACTCTAAATGTGAATAAAGGTTAATTAATTTGCAACCAGTTGATTGGAAAAATAAAGAAATCTAACTGTATTTACATCCCAAGCCAGTGGAGCAGGTCTTACTGGTTACATAAGGTATTATATCAGATATTTGAATTCAGTAGATCACAGGTGACGATTCCAAGACTGATTCCCGGAGAGGACGTGCCTGAACAAGGCTTATTTCAACTGGGTTTGCCCTTAACACACCACATTAATTTTATTTTACATGAGAAATAGCTCCTCATTCTACAATGGGCTCAAATTGCTTTCCAGGGGCAAAAGGGAAAACTCGGTATTTTTAGCTCCCCAAACCAAATCCCCAAATCAGGACAACTTTCCCCTATTTCAGGATGAGAAATAAGAGGCAGTGAAGACAACAGCAAAAATACTACCTGGCACTAATATACTCCCAATAACCATTATGTAAATAATTCCAATAAAATTTTAACTTTAATAGACTCGCACGAGTTTTTATGGAGTTAAAAACTGCCATTTAAAACCCACACAGGCAACTTAGAAACTGTATGTGAATCTGTTTGTTATAAACTAAATATACCTGAAATACTCTGAAATACTTAGAAACTATGTCCGTATTGAATTTATTATTGTAAGTTGAATTAAATTTTAAATGAAGTAAAAGAGTCCCTTAAAGAAATGTTTCCAAACACATCGTTTGGTTAAAATGAGTATTTGTTTTTTTTAATGATAGTCGATTTTTCGTTTGTGCAGCATTATGTGGTAGGAAAAAAGTACTTGATTATTTTGATCAGACTGGCTAGCAATCCTTGTAGAGAATGCAGGATTGTTTATCTGTAATTGGCGCTAAGAAAACCTAGCTCGAGAGATTGTTGTGCAGTTAGAGAAGGAGGTGCAACACCTGAAGAACAGCCTGTCTCTGAGAAGAACGGTGATGTGCCGTGAGAACAATCTGACCGACTCCTGCTGGCTTAGAGGCTGGAGGGAAGTGGGGTGCAAGCCCACAGACTCCCGCGGCCTCTAGCAGCTGGAAAAGGGGAGGACATATAGATCCACCCCGAGGGTCTCCAGAAGGCAGGCAGCCCCCCAAATACCTGAGACTCAGTTCAGACCTCCTGTCCTCTAGAACTTTAAGGTAATAAGTTTGTGTTTTAAGTCATTAAAATAAATCGTTGTGAAGATTTACCGTAAAACACAGTGCTCGATCTCTAAGAGGTGTCTATTTATTAGCTCTGTCTTGAGGAGAACTGTATTCTGGTTTCTTTAATGTGAGAAAAACCTCTGAGATGAAGGTGTTCTCCCCAACTCGACTCCCTCTGATTCCTAACCCTTGAACACTGTATGAGACATTATAACTTGGCCTCAGTTCTGCTGTGGAGAGCTGGGAAGGTCAGCCTCGTGCCTCTGAGAGCATAACTGAGGGGAGGCCTCAGTGGTGACACTGGGGGCCATCACCAAGAGAACAGAAGACATCTGTGCCCCTCAGAGCAGCACCTTCATGCGGGTCATTGGTAGCAGAGGTAGCAGAGGGCAGCAGGAATAAGGCCAGAGCAAGAGTACATAAACTGCCGGTTCTGAGCGCAGTTGGGATGATACCCTTGGGCCTTGGGTGGGGATGGGGGGGGGTGTCACACTGAAGAAAAACAACATCTAAGCATGAGGTTGGTGGAATTACATGATATCTCAATCGAGCGTCAAAATAACGTGTCCCCATCTTTTAGTCACATGTGCTATTGGTTCCCCAGCAGGAAAATGGCTTCTGTTTCATTGATTTCCATTGGGCAGGGAAGGAGTTTGAGACTATGTCACAGTCTACCCTCCCCCTTGCCCTTTCTTTACCAGGAAGACCTGAAGACCTGGATGGGAAGAGTTAGAAAGAAAGAGAACACAAAGGGTAAAGTACAGTAACGACTCTGTGTGATATGGGAGCTTGTAATGTTTCTGCTGTTTATTTTTCCCTCTGCTTCCACTTCTCACCAAGCCTGCTTCCCCAAAGCCACAGCTGAAGATCAATGGCAATAACTGTCATAGGCTCTCCAGTGTTATCGGGAGTGGGCTCAAATCACTGAAATTGAAGTGTAGGATGGCCATCCGTGGTAGACTCAATTATTGGCCCCAATTCTTTGTCTTTCCCTGTATCCACATGTGACTTTGCGGTTCCTGCCACAAAAGCAGAGTGTATTTCCCCTCCCTTCGACTTTGGACTTGACCCCATGATTTACTTTGGCAAGTTAGCAGGTGTGAGGCAAATAGGAACTTAAAAAGTGTTTGTGTGGTGAGGCCGGGCCTCCTGCATTGTCATTGGAGAAGAGTCCTCCCCTCTGCACAGCTGTCCCCTCAAGTCTGGGTTCCAGAATGAAAAGACACAGAGAAGAGATCTGAGCTGGCCAGACCCACAACTTTAATGGAAGCTCTCTGCTGAACCTTGGCCTAAATCAGCTGGCTACCCTGTGAACATGTGAACAAATAAACGACTGCTGTTTTAAATCACTGAGTTTTGGGGTGATTTGTTATACAGTGGTAGCTGACTAATACACCACATTTCTGGTGGAAGAGAGGTAGAGAGAAAGGAATACTTTTTATATGGATTCATCTGTCACAGGGGAAATGCTGCTACATCAAGGGCTGGATGAGAAGAAAAGAAGTAATTGGGCCTCGGTGACAAGGAGGTTATAAGAAAAACAAGATGGGGCACCTGGGTGCTCAGTCGGTTAAGCGTCCAACTTCGTTTCATGTCATGATCTCACGGTTCGTGAGTTCGAGCCCCATGTCGGCTCTCTGCTGCCAGCACAGAGCCTGCTTCGGATGCTCTTTCTCCCTCTCTCTCTGCCCCACCCCTGCTTGGGTGCACACACATGCTCTCTCTCTTTCTCTTTATTTTGTAAAGTAAAACATTAGAGGGGCACCTGGGTGGCTCATTCGGTTGAGAAGCTGACTCTGGATTTCAACTCAGGTCATGATCTCACCATTCATGGGATCGAGTCCTGCACTGGTGGCATGGAGCCTGCTTAGGATTCTCTCTCTCCCTCTTTCTCTGCCCGTCCCCCTGCACTCTCTGTCTCAAAATAAATAAACACACACATTAAAAAAAAACATTTAAAAAAGTTGCTGAGAGAGTAGAACCTGAAGGTTCTCATCAAAAGGAAAAAACGTCTTTCTTTCTTTCTCTTCCTTCCTTCCTTCCTTCCTTCCTTCCTTCCTTCCTTCCTTCCTTTCTTTCTTTCTTTCTTTCTTTCTTTCTTTCTTTCTTTCGGGATCTATATGATATAATGATATTAACTGAACTTATTGTGATAATTTCATAATATATGTAAGTCAAGCGAACTTAAATTATACAGTGTTGTATGTCAATTATATCTCAATTAAACTGGAAAAAAATGTTTAAAAGCAAAGCAAAACGATACAGGGAAAGTCTAAGAAACTGTCACAGCTTAAGGCAACATAATAATGTAATGTATCACGGATGAATGGAAAAAAGGACATTGGGTAAAACCTGAGGAAATCTAAATTAGTTCATGATAATGTATCAATATGGATTTATTAATCAGGACAAATGTACCATATGTAGGACATTAGCAACAGGGGAAACTGGGTGTGGGGTATAGGAGAACTCTTTGCACAATATTTGCACTTTTCTGTAAAGCTAAAACTCACCTAAATTTAAAGGATATTGTTTTAACAATTAGAAAAGTAGATTTTCTTTTTTTTCTTAATTTATTTTTGAGAGACATAGAGATAGAGCATGAGCAGGGGAGGGGCAGAGAGAAAGGGAGACATAGAATCTCAAGCGGGCTCCAGGTTCTGAGCCAGCAGCACAGAGCCCAATGCAGGGCTCACACCCACAGACCGTGAGATCGTGACCTGAGCTGAAGTCGCCGCTTAACCGACTGAGCCACCCAGGTGCCCCAGAAAAGTAGATTTTTTTTTTTTAATTTTTTTTTAAATCTTTTTAACATTTATTTATTTTTGAGACATAGAGACAGAGCGTGAGCTGGAGGAGGGCAGAGAGAGGGAGACACAGAATCCGAAGCAGCCTCCAGGCTCCGAGCCATCAGCACAGAGCCCGACGCGGGGCTCGAACCCACAGACCGCGAGACCATGACCCGAGCCGAAGTCGGCCGCTCAACCGACTGAGCCAGCCAGGCGCCCCAAAGTAGATTTTCTTAACCAAATTCTCCCTTTCCGCCTCAAAGACCTTTTTTTTTTTGCTTCGATTTCACTCATTGACATTTCTTCCTTCTCTTTCCTCAAGGCTTGAAAATTCTAGCTCACTCACCTCTCTTTGAGGGTGTGTTCAATTTCTCCTCTTGCTCTTCATTTGTTCCCGTGTCACCCGCTCTTATCCTAGTGCATCTGGAGCAGTTTTCCTGCGCCTGGACTCGTGGGTGTTGGTAGCATGCTGCCCTGGGCAGGACAAGACAGAGCAGGTCTGGGCGGCCAACCTATTATCATCTCAGCATTTCAAATTTTGTCACCTGTCGCTTGTCTCCTTTAAGCAGAGATTATTTCTTTGAGGAACTGACACCCTAGCACTCTCATTTTAGGCACTAAAAAACCTTAGAAGATAAGAACATCATGGCAGGAACTCTGAAAATCATTGGGCCTAAAGTCTCCTTTTAAAGATGAGGGCCAGGAAAAATAAAGTGCACAGGGTCTAGTTCAAAACCAAGTTTCCTAATTCAGAGATCATACTTGCAGTTAGTTACACAACACTTTTAGAGAAATAATGAATCAGATCAACTACATTCATATCAGAAGTGAAAGATCTACTTTGGGCAAAGCATTGTACTCGATGCTAGAAGCAATAGAAACATGAGCCAGAACTGTCTCTGCCCCAGGGAGCTTCCAAACTAGGGATGGGTGGGAAAGAACACCAATACGTGGAATAAATATAATATAAGCAAGAATAACACATGTGCCCTCAGCACTATAAGGAGGGAGGCATCACATCCAATTAAGGATATGAGGAAAGGATATGGAGGGGGTTTCATTTGTGGCAGAGTTTGAAGGATGGGTGAGGTTTCGGTGGGTAGAGTTGGGGGCAGAGGTGGAGAATGAGCAAGACATTGGAAACAGAAGAGCACAAGCTCAGTCAGAAATGCGAGAAAGGGTAGACTGCAGTCGAGGGAAAACAAACCACCTGGTTTGCTAAGAAGATTCTTCAGTAGACTAGAATAGTATTACGGAGGGCTGTCAGCGACTGCGGCTTTGGTATTTAATTCTGTAAGTAATAATGGATCCCCAGTTTTTGCCACTGATAGTGAAGATGTGGGACTTGATGGTTTGGTGTTTATCACTACAGAATAGTAAGGTCAGAGCCACAATTTACCTCCAGTGTGGAGATACAGCATAAGAGCAATGGAGGAAGGCACGTCCCTTGAAGGAGGTGGGAACAACTGGGGACCCCGGAGTGTTCTCTGAGGCCATGAGGCTTAAGTGGAACAACACAAGCATAGCCAGTTCAATGTGTGAGCAGTGGGTTCTGCAACAAGATGAGGGTGAGGCTGGGAGGTTCAGAAAACTACAAATAAGGGGCTCATTTGTCTAGAATATTCTCTTATGCTGAGCATCAAGAGGGTACTTAAGGAAATAAAATTGGCACAATAGAAACAAAATCCCTAAGTGAGTGCTGGGATAAGTTGCAGATTTTCAAGGGAAATGCTCAAACACTAGTTTCATATTTCTAAAAATACCCACCCCGTAATAAGGGAGTCATGGTCAGTCGCCGGTGTCGGCTTAGCCAGGCTACACTCCCCAGCCACCCAATCAAACACAAATCTAGGGGTTGCTACGAAGGTATTTTGTAGGTGTAATTAAAATCCAAAGTCAGTTGATTTTAGTGTGATTCTCTAGATAATCTGGGTGGGTCTGGTTCAATCAATCGAGGTTGAAAAGCTTTAAGAGCAGAGCTGAGGTTTCCCTGAAGAAAAAGAAGCTTCACCTGTGGGACGCAGCTTTGGCTACTTCCAGAGAGTTCTATCTGCCCTTCCTGATGGCCTGCCCTACAGACTTGCCTCCGCAATCATGTAAGTCAATGCTTTGCAATACATTTCTTAATATATACCTCCAATTGGTTGTTTCTCTGGTTGAACCCTGACTGATAGAACGAGTTGAAAGAGGCTCAGAACAATTTACTGAGGCTAAAGTCTTTGGACAGAGATTTCGACCTGTGTCCCCGGAAGTGGGGGGCAGCATGGACTGACAGCAGCTGCCCAGGCTGAGTGGTGGGCTTGCTCCCTTAGCAGAGGAGTCCTGAAGCCAGGACAGAGGCTTCCGGGCAAAGGTATGAATGAGATACACACTGGCATGTGCTTCCTAGCGAAAGCTGACTGAAATGATCATACGTGGTTTTCCTAAAAAGCCATAAATCCAGCGGTGCCTGGGTGGCTCAGTCGGTTAAGCATCCGACTCGGTTTTGGCTCAGGTCATGATCTCACGGTTTCGTGAGTTTGAGACCCGAGTCGAGCTCTGTGCTGACAGCACGGAGCCTGCTTGGGCTTCTCTCTCTCCCTCTCTCTCTCTCTCTCTCTCTCTCTCTCTGCCCCTCTCCTACTTATGCTCTGTCTCTCTCAAAAATAAATAAACTTAAAAAAATAAATGAAAAAAAGCCACAAATCCATAAAGATTGGAAGCCTAGATAAAGGGACAACAGGAACAACGTCTTGTCAGCAAGGGGATAAAGGTGTGGTAAAAATCCTAGCGGAGCCTGTGGTGGACCAGGGCAGGTCTCTCTCTGAAGGGATGGGCTGGTATCGCAAGTTACTGCATGGTGGAGAACAGGGGGCACCCTGTTCCTATAGCTGACTGCTCCCAATAGGAAGGGAGAATCTATCCCTGGCGTCTTCTTCCAAAGCCTCTTCTTAAGTAAGTTACTCCTTCCTGCTAGGGGAAGTGAGAATTAGTAGATGGAGAGGCCAGTAGAATTATACAGTCAAGTCTCCACATGCCATCCCCTGCCCCGCCCCCAACAAGGTCTATGCCATTTTTTTAAGTGTTGATTTATTTTTGAGAGAGACAGAGACAGAGACAGAGGATCCAAAGCGGGCTCTGCACTGACAACAGAGAGCCCCCTGTGGGGCTTGAACTCACGAACCATGAGATCATGACCTGAGCCGAAGCCAAGAGTCGGATGCTTAACCATCTGAGCCACCCAGGTGCCCCAAGATCTATGCCACTTTTATTTTTTTTCTGGGTTTCACAAGGACTGCTTTAAAAAAGACACAGGCGCAATTGGATTACAACACCGATCAGTTAAACTCCCACACTCATAATCTGAGAACAAAACAGAATGAAATGACTTCGGAGGATTTCTTTAAATTAAGTACAGTAAATTCCGCAAAGTACAACCCTAGGAAGTTAGCCCATGTATTGCACACCAATTCTGGCTGGTTGTAATAGAAAAGGGATTATTTGCAATGATGTTGGGCATCTCGGAGAGCTTCGGGGCAGGCTTAAAAAGCAGGATTGGAAAATGGACAGAAACGAAAGGAGGCTAGCCAGCCAGAAGGGCCTGCCTCCTCTGCTGAGCGCTCATAAGGGCTGTGGTTTGCATCACTGATCTTGAACACCCTTTTGACCTTTGCGTACCATCACCCCTGCTCCACCCCACGAGAATGGATGGTGCAGCCGCTGCCAGAAAGAATTCTCGCTCGCTTAGCTTCTTTGCAACACTAACTTCAGGTTCAAAGGCCCAGGTGGATGCGGCCGGCCGACAGGCTAAATCCAGTGTCGTCTCCCTGTCGGGCGATATGAGAAAGTAAATATCGGCTGTTCTCACCTGATTGTGGGAGGAAGGCCGTTCATAATTCCTTAAATATGGGAAAGAGGTCCACAGGCTCAGAAAGAAAGGTAAAAAACAACAAAAGGGCCCTACAACGATTTTCGGCAGTGGTGCCAATAACCAAATATTTTTGTGCATTAAGACAAATCACACCTAGACCTACCACTTTGTATTCTGTAGTGCTTTTATTATCACCGGACAGATCAAACACAAAGTTCGACTTACCAGGAATTAAAGTCCACAAAACAAAAAGTTAGTACGACAATAAATCTTGGTTCCAAGGAGGAGAACCAAGTAAGAAAATAGCCAAGAAATATTGAGGTTCTCATGTTCACTATATCACACGTTTTCAGTACTTTTTAAACTCGAAGCATTCAGTGTGTGGGTACAGTGATTTAATAACCGCTTCTCAGGCCAGAAACAGAGCCTCAAGCTAGTATTTAAAAATGGCAACCAAACTTTTGTTTTATTCCTTCCTGTCTTTTTCTTAAGTTTTCAGCTTCGGTAACAATGTTGACAAGTGTTCTGGGCAGATTGCCCCTTAATTATTCTTTAACACTTGCTACAATTCAGGACTCTCATCTTGAAAGTAAGGTTATGCTGGAATATGAACACTTTTTATTTTAAAACAGCTTTTAAAAGGGCTTGGTTCGCAGCCCTGAGATGGAGCCCACTCCTCTTTTCCTACAGCACCTCGTCGGTCCTGGACCGGACATACCTGCCCATGTCAAAGACAGTTGCAAAACTATATTTTGAAATATGTTTGTAAATTGGTGTTCCTTATTCTTGATTACATATTTTATTTGCCTGCACTTTTTTCCAGGCAGCCACGTTTGAAACTGGCGTTCTGAAGATATCATAGCAAACATCATAAACTTGGTTGATGCGAGTGTGCTTCTGGTTAAAGTTATGGTCCCCACGCTGCTACCCTTGCCTAAAATAAATTACGGTCGTCCCCTGCCTCTGCCCACCTCACCCTGCCCCATCTCCAAGCCTGGCTAACACCTATTCATTCTTTAAATTCAGCAGTCATGCTTCTTTTTTGTCGGTTCATCAGACAGCGGACTTTATCTCTGTCTCAGAACCTTAGTACTTGCTGTTCTTCTTGCAACACCCAGAGCTTCCTATGACTGCCTCCTTCTAATCATTCATTTCTCAGCTCAACTTTCACAAGAAAGGACTGTTTTCCTAACCCCCTCATGTATCACCATCCTCCTCCCAGCTCATCATATTCTATTAGCCTGCTTTATTTTCTTAGTATTCTCTCTGAAAACATTTCAGCTTACTTATCAACTTATTTATAGATTTGCTTACATATTTCGCTGGTTTCTCCCCACATTTAACGCTGTGATTTGTAATTAGAAATATATTTTTGGTCTGTGTCCCATTTCTGGCACAGAGCTGCTACAACCCTTGGAATATCCCGAGTGGTCAGAGCAATAAAGGTGTCATTATTCAGGACAAACCTCTTTCAACCACACCTGAGTTTATGTTGATGAGGTGACTTTTGGAAAGCACCTAAAGAGGCTGGCTGGTTTTCGGGGGGACCAACTGTATGTTTAGAGTGCTGGAACTTTCAGTCCCTCTACCTGTCCCTGTCACCCACCCCTCGGGAGGGGAGAGGGGCTGGAGATTGAATTCAATCAACCATGCCTAAGAAATGAAGCCTCCGCAAAAACCCAAAAAGACAGGGTTTGAAGAGCTTCTGGGTTGGTGAACAAGAACCTACCCATGCTGGGAAGATGGCACACTCCAAACTCCATGGGACAGAAGCTCTTGTACTTGAGACATTTCTGGATCTTTCCCTATGTTTTCATTTGGCTATTCATTTATTGCTGGGGTCCTTGTTGCGGTGAATCTAGGGGTCCACGAAGGACGGACGGTTAGGCGAAAGGAAGTGAGAGAGTCACAAGAAAAGTGTAGTCAAGCAATCTGGCGTCTTCTCAATTCTGGCATCCTCTGGCATCTTCTCTATCCTGGCGATTCTCTGGTGATTCTTTCCCTGCTGGTCTGTGTCTTTATTTAAAAGGTAGTTTGATCTCTTTAACAATAATCCATTTTTACCAGCAGGGTGGTAAACCTCCTTAATCCTGTATGTTGGTTTTAAGATAAATTTAGGGTGGGGGGAGAGAGCAGGGTCTTTCCTTAAGGTCTTCTAAATCCATCAAGGCATTGTGCTCCAGGTCCTTCCCCTTTACATTCCTTGGGCCAAGGAGAGTAGCTCAAGAAATCCAAGCCCGCTATTTTGGCTAGCGGGATCTTTGCTTTAACCACTTTTCTACACAGGGAAGGGTCTCAACCTGTGAGCCCAAAACGGCTCCCCACAATTTATATCCTTAAAATCCTTTGTAATAAGCCAGTAATTACTACTGCCTAGTAAGGAAACTCTTTACTGAGTGCCGTAAGTTGTTCTAGAAAATTAACTAAACCTAAGGAAGGTGCCATGGGAATCTCTGATTTATAAGTGGTGGGTGAGAAGCACGGGTAGTAAACAGGAGTCGTGACTGAAAAGTGAACTCATGTTAGAGAGAATGGAGGAAACATATAGCAGTGTGTTTTTCCTCAGACCGCCCCACTAGAAAGAAAGCTCTGTGGGCAGAGAGATGTTGCTCATTTTGTTTCAAACTGTTAACCTTGTGGGATGGGAACCTTGAGCAAGGGGAGTGCCTTTCTGAGAAAAATGCCAACACTGAGGAAATCATTCTCCGAAGGTGGAGAGTGCTACAGTAGTGAAGACATCAACCGACCTCTTGAATCCAATTATCCTTGAAATAAAACCAAGCTCCTGGGTTTTTCATTAAACGAACATGTTAAGCTAGTTTATGTTGGTTTCTGTTCTTTGCAACCAAAAGAGTATTGACTAATTCACCAGTGAATGGAATCTCCAAATTGAAACAACGCAACCAATTCAGGTTTGAAGGGACTATATTGCCATAGAACCCCACGTGTGGCAGGAAGAGTCCCGGGATTACTGAGCCTCCGAGCAGCCCCCAGACACCCCCGCCCACACGTGGGAAGGTGGCTGCTCAAGTAGAACAGCTCCTGCCTGGGGACTCTGCCACACGGCAGACACAGTTCCTGCCTAACCTTTAGTCTTTTGTTCCATATTCCTTACAAATAGAACCCGGAACTTCTTGTTCAGAAGGCTGAAGCTAATAAGGATAAAGGTATTCCCTCATAACGACTGAGTTAGGAATGGGCATGTGATCCCATTCTGCCCAATGAAATATGAGAGGATCCTGAGAGGCTTTTGAAAAAGTGGTCTTTGCTCTTACAAAGGGATTTAGGGAAGGAAGCTCCTTTCCCCTCTTCCAACCTTTGGGTATTGCTAGGGGAAAACACAAGTCTTAGAGCTGTCGCAACCTGAATAAGCCTGAAGACAAAACCCAAACAAGGCCGTGGGGGCAGGGGAGCAGAACCACGGCAAGATCTTCCCGCAGCAACCACACACCTCTTACTCCTGGTGTACTAGCAGAGCCCTCACACGCAGCCGTGGGAAGCTCTGAGGTTCTCTTTCGTGCTCCCTTAGTATGGCGTCCTAGGACAGGAGCGGTCCCCCGTCTTCTTCACCGGCAGCTGCTCATGCGGCCATTCCAACACGTTTTCTTTAAACAATCTACAGACCAAAAGCAGGCACTAATCTGTACATTTAATGTGCTCTCTCCCTCCCCCCGGGGGATGTATGTAAAGTCCTTCCAAGAATTCTTCCTCCATGCCCCAGAGTGCTCCCAAGGCGGCAGTGGGACAGGACTGTAGGCCCTGCAGCTCAGCAATCGGGCAGTCAGTCGAGGAGGGGAACGTCAGGCTTCTCTTCCTGTCAATAACCCCAAAGTTTGATTTAACCTGGGAGCAACGGAGAAAGAACCACCCTTCCTCCAGAGAGAAGAAGAAATCGCCCTCTCCGTAGAATCCCAAACTTGTCTCTGGACTGATGTCTCTTGACCTCTCTCTCTTCCTACCCTCACCATCCTATTTTCTTTCATGGTGTGGAGGTAGAGCAGGTGGTGGTTGATTGTTGAAAGGTTTTTCTTTCACTAATTCAAAATCCCTTTGTAGGAATGAAACCGGCTCCAGTATTGCTCTTTATAGAGTGTAAGGTATTTAGTGCCTCTTTATTTCTCAGCTTTGGGCCTCAGTGTTCAGTGCCTGCCTGGCTGCTCTGAATCTAGGGTGACTCACTAGTAACCACATTGCATAACTAAGGCTGTCTGTGGGCTGGACACTGTCTTAACATATTCTTTCCATACACTACTGTGAGGGAGAGTGAGGGCAGTAGGTGTTTTCGGGAGGTGGAGTCTTCCGTGAGGTACCCCCTAAACACCTGGAAACAGGGTTATCTGCTGAAGAATAACCTTTAAAAAGTTGACACATACTGAAGCAGAGACGGAAAAAGTCACTTTAAAGAAACCAAATATTACTCGGGCAGTAAGACTCGACTTTAATCTAATTGATTGTACTGACTTGTTTAGAGAACAGAACGGACGTAGAGATGGTCAGTCACAGATTCATAAAAAAGAAGTCATAGACACAAATGCAAACCACGTCTAATTAAGAATGGGTCACAGAAGAAGAGATTAGGAGTGGGTTATGTGTCAAGTATTGTTGAGCCATTGGCAAAGCCAGTCTTAAAGTGACATGGAATTCAAATGGGTGAAGTTCATTGGTAGTTTCATGGCCTTGGCATATCTTCACTCCTATTAAAAAAATGGAGGAGCATCTGGGTGGCTCAGTCAGTTAAACGCCTGACTTCAGCTCAGGTCATGATCTTGCGGTTTGTGAGTTCGAGCCCCGCGTCAGGCTCTCTGCTGTCAATGCAGAGCCTGCTTCACACCCTCTGTCTCCCTCACTCTACTCCTCCTCCAGCCTCTCTCTGTCTCTCAAAAAGAAATAAACATTAAAAAATGAATAAGTAAATAAGTAAATAAATAAAATAAAAAATTAAGAAATGGATACATAATGTTACCTTAACCTGATGAGAAGAGCTTGAAAGAGCTGGGTCTCTAATTTTCTTCCCAATTCCAACTTTACCAATCAATGTTCCGAGGATGACATGACTTTCTGTGTTGGTTAACCTAGAGGGTGAGTCGTGTAGACTTTGAGGGTTGTGGTCTGTTTTGTACAATCAGTAGTAAACTGGCATTCTAATTTTATGCATCATAAACTTGTTAATGTAGTGTACCCTCAGAGATGGACTTGTTCTTAACAGCCTGGTAGAAGTCTGCTGAGCCCATGAGCCAGGCACCAAAGTGTTATATGGTAAGAGTCCCCAGGGTACTAAGTGCTGTCCTCTGAGGCCTCTTGGGAGAAGTTCCCTACCTTCCCTGACTCGACATTTACCACCCCACCCCAGTCTACCCTCTTTGAACACACCTGTGTTTCTGTATATAGAAGAGTAGAAGGAACATGGATTTTGACATCATAAGACCTGGATTTGAATTCCATTTTTGCTACTTTTTAATTGAGTAACATGAAACAAGTTACCTAACTTCTCTGCACCTCAGTCTCCTCATTTGTAAATTGGGTTTTACACAGTAGTAAATCGGAGGGATAGTGTATATGATACACATATTATAATCTCTGAAAAGCACTATATACTCAGAAAACTCTTACTACAAATGTCGACAAGTGAGAAGTAGATTAACCTCAAGATCACACTGGGGGAAGAACATTCCACTGAACTCACTCCTTTTTCTCCCAACTATATGGGAAAAATATCATACTCTGCTCTGTTAGCACTCCTTCTACCTGAAAAAACCAGCAGGAGGGAGATTTTCCCAGAACTCACCACTGCTTGGACTTAACGCTATCACTCCTGACTGAAGTTGCAGTTCCCACTTGATGGGTGCCTTTCCCTGAAATGATGGCCCCCCTCGCTGGTCCGCGACCCAGATATCCCCTGTCCTTCAAAACTCAGCTTGGACACATGGGCCTTTTGTTTTCTGTTATTCAACAAGGCAAGCCTTTGCCCCCCTGGCTCCTCCATGTGGCATCCCTCCGACCCCAGAGCTTCATAGACTGGGTCCTTCTCATCCCTCACGTGGCATTATTTCAGAGCAGTTTTTCCTATCCACCTCATGACCTGTCCACCCCACAGGCGTTTCCTGCCTCGTTACTACACTGCACCCTTTTCCTCACAGTATTATCACTGCCCGAAGAGACGTCAACTTATTCTTTTTCCTACATAATGTTTAATTTTCCTCCACTAAGCTTGGCTGGATCAGAAGTTGTGTCTGTCTTGTGTGCCACATGAACCCCTAAGCCTAGAACAGTGCCTGGCACACCGTAGTGCTCAATAAAGATCTCTGGACGTGATTAATGAACAAATATCACTTGCTCTGGAAAGCCTTCCTTTGCCATCAGGATGAGTTAGATCCTCCTCCTTCAAACTTCCAGTGTCCTTTGGACATGCTTCTTTGTATAGCACTTGAACTATGTTCCGATTATTAATTGTGCTACTTAAGAAATACCTGTCATGAATCCTCACACAGTAGTAATAACCCTTTCAGGGGTAAGTGGGAAAGAGGAAGGGCAAAGGATAAAACCTTAGAAAGGAGTCGTGTTGGAAACACTACCTGATTGTTGGAGTAAAAGTGCTAAATCAGTCAGGTTTTCAATCAAGTTCCCATTAAGAAATCTTTGGGGAGGGGCGGGGGATGGTTCTGGAGAGAGGAGACTATAGCCCTGGGCACCACAAGCCTACTTTGGAGTGTCACACTGGAGCTGAACTAGCGTCATTGTG
This sequence comes from Paguma larvata, assembly GCA_030068075.1. Classification (NCBI taxonomy): domain Eukaryota; kingdom Metazoa; phylum Chordata; class Mammalia; order Carnivora; family Viverridae; genus Paguma; species Paguma larvata. Next base: position 32,962,674 of record CM057826.1, on the reverse strand, counting down.
CTGTCAGGTAGGGACAGGTTCCCAGCCGTGCGAAGAACTACAGAAACTCCTCACGTCACACAGAGCACAGAAGAGAGCTGAAGCTGGCCAAGTTGAGGGGACATGCTGCAAAAGGGGCTGAGGGAGTCTCGAGCCAAGGTCTGCGGTAGGGCTGCTGAGGGTGGACTGCTGGCAGGGCATCCAGGAAATGCCGTGGTGAGCCTTAGACTCCTGCAGAGCGAAGCCCGAGTTCCTGTGAGCACAGGGAGGCCGGTACGAGGACCCATGAGCAGGGCTGAGCGCCCTGCCCTCCTCTGATGTGCCAACAACCCAATGAGCACCTCCAGAAGCCAGCTTGCCCAGTAGAGGGGCTTGTGGAGAAATAGCCCTGACAGGGAATTAACTTTGAATCTAAGGAATATTTAGGCAAAGTAAAGCTGTTAAACCTGAAGAGACAGAATTGGCAAATTTGAAAGTATCTCCTACCCCACCCTCTGCTACTCTTTATCTAGTGAGATAAAGGCTGGAAACCCAGCCTTTTGCCATATTTACTTTTCTCCTTTCGTTAGACTATATATAACTCTTTGAGGATAGACTATATATAACTCTTTGAGGAAAGAGCCTTTTGTTGTGTCTTCCTACTGTCTAGCATGAGTGGGAGCCCAGATAAAGTTTTACATTTTCCAGCAGTTACACTGAAACTAAAAAGGATCAGGAGAAATTAATCTTAATAACATATATTATTTAACCCCATGTAATCAAAATACTGTTATAACATGTACCAATATAAAGATACTTCAGGTGATATTTCCTTGATTTGTATGAAGTCTTTAAAATCGGGGTGTATTTCACACTTATCTCACTTTGTGCTAGCCACTTTTCAAGTACTCAAGAGCCACGTGCAGAGAATGCTTGTTTTATTGGATAGCGTGGGCCTGACCCAACCCCTGCCGCAGAGCAAGTAAAAAAAGTAAGTGTTTGTCCCACAGATGAATTTATAACACTAAGGGCTATCATTACCTCTTCCTGCCTCTAATAAATTTTTGTTCCTTTCAAAGCAGGGCGGAACAAGAAACCATATTTTGCCTTTGATGTGTAGCATCTCTAGGGCTTGACCAACATGACTTAGCATTCAACTTAGAAACTGTAAGAAAACATAGATCTTAATTTGTCTTCAAAATGCACATTCAAGTATGGCATTGACTTGACTATGCTTGTATAAAATTGTAACTCGAAAAACTTGCAGCCCCTTCCAAAATAAATGTATGTATATTATGTCCTCAACTGCATGGGTCAGAGCTGATATTTGTGTAGCTTGGTATTATCTATTCTATTTCACAGAATCTCTAAGGCTTGTTCTTAAAATTCAAGTAAGATGCTCTGTATCTAATTATTAACCCATTTCATTGTTTATTGCTTAGCTTCCCAGTATCAATAACTGTGCTCACTTTGCTTAATTGAAGATTAATTTCATCCAAAAACATGATCTGTGCCCTGTGGGGATTTCCTGTTGTGCCAGATGATCACCCTCCCAGCTATCTGGCTAATCATTTCCTCCTGTGAACTCCTGGAGTTGGAACTATTTGTTCTCCCTTTCCAAGGATAAAGCTGTATCTTCTTTCTTGTGGTTGTCCTTACTGCCTTTCAATGCATTCTAATATGCCAAGAATGTTTAATTCCGCCCCCCCCCTCAAAATTGCTGTTGATCACAACCAGGCAATTTTTCTCTCTCTTTAACACCTACTTTTTGAGTGTATGAATTGGGCAATACTATGGAGTGACAGCCATTGAGTGACCTGTTCCCCCCCTACCCCCCCCAGTAACTTATGCCACCACTTCACGATGGCTCCATTGCCAGTATATTTTGCCACTTTGCTGTTGAGAATGTCTCTAACTAGGTTAATATCTATAGCGGACAATAAATTTCATTTAACAGTAGTTGTGCAATGCAGAGAATCATCAATGACCTCTCGTGAATGGCATTCCTGGGGCTCAATGAAACAGACGGAGAGATAGGAACGACTCTCAGGGCCCCCCACCAAAGCTAACGTTTATGGATTCTCAATCTGAGGAGGAGATGAGGCAGAGTCTAATTTAAGACCATAATTGTCCTCCTTCGGATTCTCCCAAATAGTGTTCCCAGTGATTTCCTCCAGCTTGCTCCTCTCTTGTCCTTTCTCTGTTCTGGGGAAGCTAGGCGGTTTATATCCCACGGATTTGCTAAACCGGCAATTATGGGGCCCTTCCTTCTTTCACCAACCTTGTATTTGGCACCTACCACTCATCAAGCTCAAAATATACAGCGGGGCCAGATGGAGCCCCTTTCCTCAGAGTGCATAGGCTACCAAAACTCCTACAATCAGGATCAACTTCCCTGCTCAGGCAAGGCACCTTTAGTCCTCACCGGTGTCTAACCCCAGACTGTCTTGTTACCAGTTTACTTAGGAAGAATTGTACCAATAGCAGTCTCTTAAAATTAAGTCAAGGTAGTTTTGAAGAGAGGTATTAGGTATTTACAAATCAGGTGTTTAGAATATTTACACGTTTGCAAATTCTGAGTGACATCCTGCTCCAACTTGTAACGTTGGCGCGCTTGGCTTCTCTGGAAACCAGAAAACGTTAAGATTGAATTCAAATCAAGTATTTCAGAAATCTTACAGGTGAAGCCCAGCTCTGTTGCTAGGCAACCGGACAGAGTCCCAAGTGGGGACCAACTTGCCTCCCACACTTGACCATCTCTCCCCAGTGGTGGGACGCGGAGACCTCATTGGCTCCTGTCTCCTCTCACTAAACTCTCATTGGTCGGAGAACCTCTCACTCCGTTCCTGTTGGCTCTCGCTGTCTCTCGCCGCTCTGTAATTGGCAGGCCGGCTCTCGGGCCACCCCACGTCACTCTCTCACCCCACTTCCTCGGCCCTTCAACTTTGTCCCCGCCCCTTCCCCCGCCCTTCCAGCCACGAGGGAAAGTCCTAGCAAGATCCCGCCTCTAGTTTTCTTCGGATTGGTAGAAGCCCGACTGGGGGGCGGGCGCTGCCGGGCTACTCCGCGGCCCACGATTGGCTGCTGGAACCACTGTCCAGCCTCCCACCGACTGCCGGCCTTGCCGGAGTCGGGTGGGTCGGCTGCTATAAAGCTGCTGGTGGAGGGGAGGCCCAGTGTACTGCCCTTTCGTGGCTAGCTCGCTTTACACGGCCGCCGCCCGGAGGTCACGTTTGGGTGAGTGCCCCGCGCGGAGGAGAGCTAGGTTGTTGCGGCGCTGCGGACGGGCGGGGTGAGGGCCAGGCCGAAGCGATGTCCTTGACTAGGCCCGTAGGAGGTCCTGCTTCGTCCGGTGGGGCGGAGGTATGGACCCGGCCTGGGAGGAAGGGGCGCCGCGAGCAGGGCCGTGCAGGGCCTCCCCTGCCAGAGGCCTGGGCAGATCGCGGTAGGGCTGACGAGGGGCCGGGGAGTCGGGGAGGGGAGGTGAAAAGGCGTTGAGGGCTAGGGTTCTAAATGACACAGTCAGCCAGGTGCTAGAGGTGCCGGGGACGTGGCTGTGATTGCCGGGAGGGGACTGGAGGCGGGGAGGCGCATCTGGAGGGGACGAGGAATGAACTGGGGTGCCAGGGCGTTCCCAGAGCTTGGGGTTAAGGGTGGACGCTGAAGGATCGAGAAGATCACAATTAGATGGAAGGCTTGTAGCTTGGCAGTGGGTGTGTCCTCCTATAACCACATATAGAGAGTTGCTGGGAAGTGGTCAAGCATAACTTTTGTTCCCTAGCTCCGGTGCAAGAAAGCTTCACATCCGTGATTTAACCTGGAGGAATACTTGGGCTCTTGACTGCTTCAGTCAGTTTGCTTAAGATATCACAGATTCCTGCCTCCCAGGTTCCCACCTCCATATTTTTTATGCCCCTATTAAAAAAAAAAAAGTATCCTTGGTATTCTGAAATCCCATACCTCCCTCTTGCTAACAGCTTCAGGGCCAGCCCGACCTGATAATGATGATGTAATAGGCAGGCAGCCACAGGGCCTTCACACACAGTGGGGTTTGGATTAAGCCAGGGACATTTCAAAGCCAAGTATATGATGTCTTTGAAAAACGCGTGTCCATCTTTGACCAGTGGTGGAGAAAAAGATTACCCTGACCTACCCTGGAGGAGGGATTTGGACAACAGGTAATGAGATTGTCTCTGGTTGCCACGTTTGCCCTATGGCCTTGGCCATCACAGGCTTTCTTTCGCTGCTCCCCTCTGCTGCCTCTCTTCCCTGCCACTGATGCTCTTGTCATCCCGCTGCAGTGGGACGAAATGTTCTGGCTGCTGCTGAGTAACATTTGCTCGATTACACGGATGAACTATGAAAAACAATGGCAGGATAGATGGCAAAATTAAGACGAATGGAAGTGTTCATATAGTTAACAGGTTTTTCCTTCTGAAGTGGAGCTTGGACTTCGTTGTATAGATTCTGTTAGAAGGCAGATTGGAAGTCCTTAACATGGATCTGTGCCAGATGGTTCTTTGCATCTTGGGACGTCTAAGCAGTTTCGTGTTCTTTCTCTGATCGAAACTTTATTTTTAAAATTTCAGTTATTTTTGTGGGGGTGAGGAGGGCAGGGATAGCATCTTTTATGGGAGAGGAGAAAGACTTTATTTTCTTAGTGTTTAACCTTTGTAGGTCTCTTTCTCCTAAATTTGTAGGTTTGTCCTTTATTCAATTCTAGTTCAGTCAGGAACCCCAGTGCTCAGGAAGGTGTTTCCAATGGGCAGAAATTATGGGATATTATGTTTGGGGCCATATAAGGCCACGTCATCTGCCGGCAGTTTCTGGGCCTTGCTTTTCATTTTATTTTCTTAAGTATTTCTCTAGAGTGCTTTTATACCTCGTTATTCTGTTTATTTTGTTTTATTTTATTTGTTTGTTTACTTTTAATTTACATCCAAGTTAGTTAGCCTATAGTGCAATAATGATTTCAGGAGTAGATTCCAGTGATTCATCCCCTGTGTATAGCACCCAGTGCTTGTCCCAACAAGTGTCTTCCTGAATGCACCTCACCTATTTAGCTCATCCCCCCCACCCACAACCCCTTCAGCAACCCTGTTTGTTCTCTGTGTTTAAGAGTCTCTTATGTTTTGTCCTCCTCCTTGTTTTCATATTATTTTTGCTTCCCTTCTCTTATGTTCATCTGTTTTGTATCTTGAATTCCTCATATTAGCGAAGTCATAACAATATTTGTCTTTCTCTGACTAATTTCGCTTAGCATGATACCCTGTAGTTCCATCCATGTGGTTGTAAATGGAATACCTTGTTGCTCTTAACTGTGGGATTGACTTTAAGATTTTTTGACTGAATTGAGATTTTAGATAGCTTTTCTGGAAGGAAGTCAAAACGCTGATATTGATGTAATGTGTATTTCCTGGGTACCCTAGAATTACTTAAAACCATAAAGCAGTGGAACTGAATGAAGGGAGATGCAGTTGAGGTTTGAGGAATTTGATGGGCTGCATATCAGAATCTGTATTTAGTTGTGGAAAGGAACAGTCTTATAATTTTATGTTGGGTTACTAACAGACCAAATAGAAGGGTGTGATATTTTTATGTCTCTCAAGATGGTGGTATCGATTCAGAAGGTTTGAAAACATGTTCCCCAATCTAATGGGATGGTGGTAGGACTCAACTCTTAATAATCTATGCATTCTGACACTTCTTGGCCTGTGATGATGTTCAGTTGCCGTCTGGAAACCGAGTGTAGTTAGAGTAGTAGAGGAGAAGCTGATCTTTCTAAGCTCACAGTCGTCATCTTTGCAGGATGTGTGACTGGGGATGTATGCGCACGGGAATGTTGGTAAGGCCAACAGGTGCTCTCCTATTCCATTTGGACTCCTTGCATTTTTCAGTAGAAAGCCACTTTTCTTAAACACCTTCCGGGCACTATTTGGTGCTGCAGCTCATTTACAAAGCGATAGCAAAAGGAACTTACTAATGAGGGCTGCTATATGTACTTGAATCTAAAAGATTTGTCCTCAAATTGTGATAACTCCAAATTTAGCTCCTCAAAAAACTGTCAGTTGAATGCCCTTTACTCCAAGGTCTCAAAGGGATTTCAGAAGAATCAAAATATGGCCCCTCTCCCAGCAGGAGCCTAGGATCCTAGTATGGATAAGAAGACTGCCAATAACTAGTTTTCCATGGAGAGTAGAATATGAAGACTTTGCGTGAATCACATACTTGCTGTAGAAGTGTGGGACCCTGATTAGAAAAATCTAGGAAACCTTCCTGGAAGAGGTAGCTTAGAACAGGGCCTTGAAATAGGAGTAGAATTTATATGCAGACCAGTAACTCTGGGGACAGGCAGGCATGTCTGTTTTTCACTTAGAGAACTAGACCAGAGTGTACAGGCATCGCCAAAAGCCTTCACAGTAGTTTTGCTTGCTTGCTCCTTGGGAGGAAAGGTTGCCAGCTCTTTCTCATGAGAAAGGGTGTCCTGGATTTCTCTCCTTTTATAGTAAAAAAGATCAGCAGGTAACTGCTTATCCTTTATCACGGACCAAAACGTGTGCTGGACGAACTTTTCCGACTGCTTGTTTGAATCGAGGCTGTAGAGGGATGCCGGAGACGGATTCAGGACTCGGAGTAAGCCCCAGGAGAAAGCATCACTCCACGAACCTCGCCGGCCCCAGCGGTCTCAGCAGTTTTCAGTTTTAATCTTTGCCAAACTCCAAGTGCCTATATTGGGCCTCTGTAGGCTCCAGACATGCTCTGTGGTCACATTAGTGCCCAGGCGCTTGTGATTTATTAACTGCTTATTATCCCCACCCGTGCTGCTCCGTGAGTCGCTCTGAAAGGCCTTCTGTTAGAAATTAGCTGATGACCAGCTGGAGACTTGGGAGGTGCTGTTTCGGTCAGGATAGAGAACCCTCCTAGCAGCTGCAGAAGAGAAAGGAAATCCCTTTCTCCTGCGTTATTCCCCAAAGTGGCATTTACACCCTGTATTTCCTTTCTTGGTCTCCCGGCCTCTCTCCTGAGAGCTTAAGTAGCACAGCAGTCCTCTGCGAATCTTCTTTTTTCTTCTGTTTCTTTCTTCTTTGCTCTAATGCCCTCTTCTCTGTCTCCTTTTCTTTCCCCTCTTCTCTTCCCCCCTCCTCTCTCTCCACCTCCCCTCTCTCTTCCTCCGCTCCTCTTCTCTCTGCCTGTCTCTCCCCACTTGAAATAAACTTCCCAGTTTAAATAATCAAAATTGAAAGAGGGAATATTGGCAGTTCAGGAGAAATTTTCTTGGGAAAATAGTATCAAATACATGTGCCTACATGGTTTCAAGAAGAAATATTACTAAGTTATTTAAATCGTCTCAACTTGGAAGGGGAATCATGTTTTCCCCTCACCAGTGAGGACCAGTCCCTGTGGTCTGCTTAATTTGCAGGTTACAAAAGCATAATTGAAATAGTAAAGAACAAAATACAGGTTATTTCTCAAAGTGTGTATATAATTCTGTAATCTAAGAGATCTTTCGAAAAGTTTTTTTTTTTAATTTTTTTAAACGTTTTTATTTATTTTTGAGAGACATAGAGACAGAGTATGAGCAGGGGAAGGGCAGAGTGAGAGAGGGAGACACAGAATCCGAAGCAGGCTCCAGGCTCTGAGCCATCAGCACAGAGCCCGACGCGGGGCTCAAACTCACAGACTGTGAGATCATGACCTGAGCTGAAGTCGGCCGCTTAACCGACTGAGCCACCCAGGCGCCCCTGGAAAAGTTTTTTTTAATGGTTTTATTTTTGAAAGAGAGAGCATGAGCAGGGGAGGGGTTGGGGGCGGGGGAAGGATCTGGAGTGGGCTCTGCACTGACCGCAGAGAGCCGGAGGTGGGGCTCAAACTCACAATAAACCGAACCGTGAGATCATGACCTGAGCCAAAGTTGAATGCTTAACCAATTGAGCCACCCACGCACCCCAAAGAAGTTTTTCATAATGTAGTAGTCTTATCTTTTCCTACAAAGCTCAGGGTTTCTTTATTTGGGGGTGGGGGGGTTTAAACTTAATGAAGTAAAAGGAACTAAATCCGTGAGGAGCTCTTAAATGTAATCATGTAAGAGAAATAAATCTTTACTAAATTATTTACTAAAAATAATTCAGACCACCTGAGTCAAGGGCAGATGCCAAATTTGCCAATAATTACATAGAGAGTAAAGGTAATTGTGTTTTCGTTAATATGGGAACTATTGTCTCAAGTAACACTCCTTCAGAACAGATGGACTGAAGAAGGTGCTCCAGTGTCCCCATTCCATTGATTTCCACATCATTTAAGTGATGATGAAGCGTAATGCTCTTTTGTCTTGATACTTGCATGCTTATCTTCTTAACAGAAGCACCATAGGGAAAATTAACGTTTTAAAAAGTTGGGGAGGGTGAAGGTGGACCTGTTGAAAACTAGGAGCATAAGATTAAATAAAGGAAGGTAATTAGGTCTTGCTAGAAAGACACGTATTTCATTTGAAACATTCTAGGAACTAGGATGACAATGAGTTGGTGCTTTATATTACAAAGCATTCTTTACATATTTTATCTTCTCGACGACCCTTCAAGATGACCCGGGAGGGCAGGTATTAAATCCATGAAAAAAAATTTTTAAGCTTATTTCTTAATTTTGAGAGAGCACAAGAGAATGAGCGTAGTCAGCAGGGTAGGGGCAGAGGGAGAGGGAGAATCCCAAGCAGGCTCTGCGCTGTCTCCGTGGAGCCCCAGTGCTGAGCCTGATATGGGGCTCAGTCTGACAAACCCATGTAATAATGACCTGAGCCAAAATCAAGAGTTGATCACTTAATCAACTGAGCTGCCCAGGAGTCCCTTCACTCCATTTTATAAAAGAGGAAATTGAAGCTCAGAGAGGCCCAGATCATGAAGGCACCAACTCTTCTAAGTGTAGAGCAAGCTCTTGAATGTATAAATCTCATTGCTCTAGAGCTTGCTAGTCCTGTACAACTTACTGATATTCCTTTCCTTCAATTCTTAGTAATTCAGAGTTCGCGAAGACAGCTCAAACTCTCTTCCAGCATCACGCTTGGTTTAAAGCCTGAATCAGTGAGATGAACTTCCTATGTCAGTTCATTGCCAGAACTGAACCTATCATTATAAGTGCTAATGAATAACGCAGAAACGTTTAATAAGCTTTAAGTACCATTTTTCCAAACAAAGTCAAATTTCGTTCTATATAATGTAGTTGGACAAGGAAATGTTTATTTTAACGCACTTGGAATTGGAGTCATTATTGGAATTCCTGTGGTGATTTATGACTTTAAAAGAAGTTCTTATTTGAAATTCCTAGCGCCTGAAGGAGGAAACAGAGTGACAGACCTGGAGACTGCAGTCCTTTATCCCTCACACAGGTACGGCGTCCTGTCATGCTGCTGAAGAAAAGCATTCCTCTCTAACGGAAGGGGGAAATTTAACTTTAACCTTCGGGCCCAAACCATTTGCGCACCCCACACGTTCTTAAAATCCATTTCAGAGTTACCTTATCTTTAAACATTAGCTAATGCCATAGTGCTTTGGGAGACCATCCAATTTTTTTTTTTAATTTTTTTTTAAATATTTATTTTCGAGAGGGAGAGATGGCAGGAGTGGGTGAGGGGCAGAGAGACAGAGAAAGAGAGAGGGAGGCACAGAATCCAAAGCAGGCTACAGGTTCCAAGCTGTCAGCACAGAGCCAGATGTGGGGCTCGAACCCATGAACCTAGAGATTATGACCGGAGCCAAAGTCAGTCACTTAACCAAATGAGCCACCCAGGTGCCTCCATCCAATTTTGTTATTACCAGACTAATGCTTAAAATCTAGAAACTAATTTTTTTTTAAAATATGTTTTTTTAATAATGTTTATTTATTTTTGAGACGGACAGAGACAGAGCATGAGCGGGGAGGGGCAGAGAGAGAGGGAGACACAGAATCCGAAGCAGGCTCCAGGCTCTGAGCTGTCAGCACAGAGCCCGACGCGGGGCTCGAACTCACAGACCGCGAGATCGTGGCCTGAGCCGAAGTCGGACGCTCAACCGACTGAGCCACCCAGGCGCCCCTAATTTTTTTTTAAAGTGTGCCTTTTCTCTCCTTTTTAAAGATAAAACTTTAAAAGAAAATTTCTATATTTTATTGCAAATACAAAATAAAATCCCCATTATCCCACTTACATTTTTTTAAGTGTAAATACAGTGCTCTGAAAAATAACGAAGTACCTTTTTGTCAGCAAAAGGTTAAAAATACATGAAGGTAATTATTTGTCAGATTTTTTTTTTAAGTTTATTTGAAAGAGAGAGGGTGTGAGTGAGGGAGGGGCTGAGAGAGGGGAGAGAGAGAATCCCAGGCAGGCTCCACACTCAGTGCAGACCCTACAGAGCCCAGCGTGGGGTTCAGTCCCTCAACTGTGAGATCATAACTGAAGCCGACATCAAGAGTCAGACGGTTAACCGACCGAGCTACCCAGGCATCCCTAAACTGTCAGATTTTTAAACTATATTCTATTTAGAATTTTTTTTGTGTGATAGGCAGAATAGTGAATTAACCAGAATACCCCATTCTGTATGGAGTTAACACCATAATATGAAAATCTGGGATCTTTAGCTGGCTTTTTTCTTTTTCTTTTTATAATTTATTTCTGGCCTACTTCAGAGAGCATTAAGAAGACAACAGAAGAGCATATGCTTAGTAGGATAGTTAAAGGCAAAGATCACAGATCAGGAACTCTATCATATTTTTGTCGTTTGAAATGCCATGGAGGCAGTTACTTCCCTGTATTAATTTTCCATTCTTTTCCTACTTAATCTTACTCCCCATTAATTTCAACCAAAAGCTAAATATTTCAAATTAGATGGCTTTTTATTGAGACTATAGTAAACATCTTGGCCACCAAAACCCCTCAGAGAATGAGCAATATTGACTGAGTCAGACATTGCAAGACTTTTTCCATACCAAGATTAGGGGCATGGTTGACTTTCAACTTGATGTGAGTGGGTTAGTTAAGCTACATCTTTTACCCCAAATGAAACAAGGCGCTTACTTAACCTCTCGGAGGTTTAAGAATAGCAGAGTTCTACCTTATTTCTTAAGTACCATAATATAAGAATTCATCAGAACTGATCAGATTTTGGTAAATATGGATTAGTTCTGGAATCAAAGCCTTGCAGGATGGCTTTTTATAAACTGGTTTATACCTTCAGAAGATTGTATATATGTTTGTCCATTTTATTTCCAAAAGCATTGCAAGCTGTTTGGCCAGGCAGGGGAAATCACACTGTGCTCAGGATGTTTAGAGCAGTTTGGAGAGTTGGAAAGAACCTCAAGTGTCAGCTTGTGGGAAAGGCTGGGGAGGTGGGTGATCCTTCTTCCCCTGGTTTGGTGACTTCGAGGGTAACATGTAGGAGGGGTTCCTCTTCTAAGGATATGGACTGGTTTTTGTTTTTTTAACACTAATTGTAGAGCTTTTTTCTGTGGATTATGCAGAGGACCTCATCTTATTTTACTATAAACTGAGAATCTGCCTAGTGACACTTTAGTTCCCTTATGTCTTTATTTCAACTTCAGTGTAGCACAGTTCAGATGATCATAAACCACTAGGTTTTAGTGGAAGAGGGGAAAGAATAGAAAAACGAAAGAGGTGCTTCTCTGTTCACTTAGACAGAACATGCGGCAAGTCCTAACGGTTGAGGATAGAAATCTGGCAGCCATCCTAAACCCTTCCTTCTTTCCCTAACTTCCAGTCAGTCACAGTTTCTGCCAGTTTTTCGCTTCCATATTTTTTGAAGCTGTTCCTTGTTCACCCATCATGTAGTCATTGCTCTGGTTCAATGACCTGTCTTACCTGGACTGCTGGTATCTGCTCCCGAACTCACATCTGTTTTCTGCACAGCGCCAGTGACTGTGTGAAACGTTGACTCTCACACTCTTTTGACTGTGACCCTCAGTAAGAAATATACTTTATAGTGCAACCAGGGTATGTGTGAATCATTGAAACAGAATTTTCATAAAAAAATTCTTCAGTTTGCTGTGTGCCATGGAATCCTGTATTTTCTGTTCTTTTCCATTACATTTTAAAAAATGTTTGCCATCCACTAAACTGGTTGCAGAGTTGGAAAAACACTGATCCGAACACTAATATGACTGATGTCATTCCTGTTTAAAACCCTTCGATGGCTCCTTAATGTCTTCATGATGAAGTTGAAGCTCCTTAACATTAGCATACCAGAACCGTTATGACTTGACCCTGACCTAGTTCTCCTGACCTGCTACTTGCCTGATCTACTTACTCCCTGGGCCTCACTTTCCCCTAGGAAATTAGTAAAACTTTTCATAGTCCTTTGCCCTGTGCCTGTAGGTATGCTGTCCACCCTGTTGAAAATCTTCTGCCACCGTTTGCTTTTGTAGAGCTTTACTGATTACTCCTTACTCATTCCTAAGACTCAGGTCAGTGCCAACAACCATGGAGCCTCTCTCCCCATTCTTTCCCCCCGCCGCCAGGCTGGTTAGTTCTCCATAACATAATCTGTCTCTGCTGTTTCACTTGTTTAGTATTAGGTATTTGTATCTTACGCACAGGGTGGTGACCATTTATTTGAAAGGGCAAGGGTTATTTCCTATGAAACTGATCCCAGATGTTCAGCGTGTAACAGGTTATCATTGTTTGGATGAATGAAAAAACATATACATAAGGTTCTTGTATTTAGAAGGAAGATTCAGTGATACCCCTTAAGACCTTTTTTTTCTTTAATGTTTATGTTTATTTATTTTTAGAGAGAACGAGCATGAGCAGGGAAGGGGCAGAGAGAGAGGGAGGGAGAGAGAGAGAGAATTCCAAACAGGCTCTGTGCTGTCAGTGCAGAGCCCACACGCACGTGGGGGGCTTGATCCCACAACCGTGTGATCATGACCTGAGCCGAAATCAAGAGTCAGGCACTTAACTGATCGAGCCACCCAGGCACCCTACCCTTAAGACCTTTAACTTAGATTTTGTGATTATATTTCTAGGGGCTTATTTTTTAGGTTTTAATATACTCATAACTTGATTTATGGGCTCAGAGTAGATTATTACATGATTTAAGGATAACCTCTGTTTTAGATACTCTCTCAAGAGTATCTCACTGTGGCAGTAGTTTGTAATTCGTTCTACCTAATACTATACCACAGTTTGCAGAGTGGCAGGGGAAAAAATGACATAAATATAGGATCTTCTCACTTTTAGGAGTCAAAGTAGTGAGCTGGTCAATGCTATAGAAGATTGGTGAACCAGTAGGATCCGAGTAACTCTCAGAAGCTAACACTTTTAGGTCAACGAAAACATGAAATTCTGTCACCTAAATAGTACCTTTCAATTTTGCGATGCCTAAAAAGGAATCAGTAGAAGTTTATCTTTTTTAAGTTTACTTATTCCGAGAGAAAGCGGGGGAGGGGGAGAGAGAGAGGGAGAGAGAGAATCCCAAGCAGGCTCCATGCTGCCAGCGCAGAGCCCGATGCAGGGCTAGAACCCACCAACCATGAGACCATGACCTGAGCTGAAATCAAGAGTTGGGCGCACAAGTGACTGAGCCACCCAGGCGCCCCAACTTGTAGAAGTTTAAAATTTTTTTTTTTAACATTTATTTTTGAGAGACAGAGAGAGACGGGGCATGAGTGGGGGCATGAATAGGGGAGGAGCAGAGAGAGAGGGAGACACAGAATCCAAAGCAGGCTCCAGGCTCTGAGCTGTCAGCATGGAGCCCGACGCGGGGCTTGAACTCAGGAACCGTGAGATCATGACCTGGGCCGAAGTTGGATGCCTAACCGACTGAGCCACCCAGGCGCTCCCCACAACTTGTAGAAGTTTAAATAAGGAAAAGAGTCTTTCTCTAAAACTAACAGGCAGTGCCATTCTTCAAAGCCTGACAACTATATTCCTCGGACTCCTATGCCAGCTGGGTTCTGGGTAGACTGCCATGGAAGTACTCGAGAGAGATTGGAAGGTGGGAAGAAGGGGCGGGCTTGTTGTCAGTGGCAGCGGTGGGAAGGGCTGGGGCGGGAGGGGGATCTCGGCTCTAGCGGCTCTAGCTCGCAGCAGAGGTGCCAGTGCTGATAGCCTCAGCAGCTACAGTAGGAATGTGAGCTCTCGGGGTCTGAATAACCACCTTCCCTTTTGGCTCCTCGAGCCCAGCCAACCAATTCATAACCATTTCCCTGTATTAAATTCTCCCGTTAGAAAGAATCTAGAATAACTTCTCTTTTCTTGATGAATACAAGCTCTAAAAACACCGATCCTCTGGTAGGTCGTGTGACTTGCCCGAAGGCACATAGCAGTGGTGTTGAGTGGTTAGCACAGTTTATTTTTGCTGTTAGTAAATAAATCTAGACTGCTGAAAGTATGTATAGTGTGGGAACAGTTTCCTTTAGTGCCCTTTTGAAAAAAGAAGGGGTGGTTTTAAGAGGTGTTATCTAGATGCCACATAAGTAATATATGGATTATCAGTTTTCAGATTTGATCAGAGTTTGGCTTTTTCCCCTGATTTAGAAGCTAAGTGATAACCGTGTGATCATTTATTGCCTATATACTAGCTGTATAGGATGTTGGCGTATCACCCTGTGATGAGTCCTGGAACTTATTTTTGCTTAAAATTTTAATAACATGGGTTCTGGGTGAGGGAGTGCGGTTCTTTATAATAACAGGAGCCTCATACAGATTGACTTGGGAGACTTCGGTAGTATGGCTTTTCTTTAAGTTTGTTTATTTAGAGGCAGGGAGGGGCAGAGAGAGAGAATCACAGGCAGGCCCCACACTGAGCCCAGAGCAGGGCTCGAACTCCTGAATCGTGAAACCATGACCTGAGCTGAAGAGTCAGAGGCTTAACAGACAGGGCTTCCAAGGCGCCCCTGATTTAACAATTTTTAAAATCCCTTAACGTCAATAGCTGTGAATAATCCATATATCTATGATGAGTGACTGATTGACTTACTTAAACTTTCTTGGGTGGTCAGGAATAGATTAGGTGCTTGAATTCTGATTTGTGGACCATATTACTAAATTGTCTTTGTATTTTATCTTATAGTTCTTTACAACAGAAGAATCTTATTTGAGTTTTCTTTACCTTTAATAATCATTTCTTAAATCTAAAGAGGTCTACGGTTTTTTTGTTTGTTTTTGCTTTTTAAAGATTTTATTTTAAGTAATCTCTACACCCATCATGGGGCTTGACCTCATGACTCTGAGATCAAGAGTTGCACGTTCCATCAACTGAGCCAGCCAGGCACCCCTGAAGAGGTCTAGTTTTAAATAAAATGCAGTCTTTCTAAAAGACAATAATTTTAAATAATAGTATTCCATTCATACTATAATTGCTACTTTCAGGTATTAAAACTGCCCCTAACATAGTCAGTGGTATTGTAATAGCATTGTATAGTGACAGATGGTAGCTCCACTTTCCACCGAGGAAAGTACAGCCCAGGGTGGGGTGGGGTGGGGCGGGGCAGGTGAGCAGGGCATATGGCATGGAGTTGTCTAATTACTATGTTGTACACCTGAAACTAATGTAACATTGTGTGTCAGCTCTACTTCCATTAAAATAATAATAATAAAATAAACTCGACTGCCCTAAATAAAATATACTAAACTTAGAAACTAAATTAATGTTTTGGGTGATAGTTGAACTTTTAATGTTGATTTCTTAAGTTTGAACTTGACAATCTAGAATTTATAACCTAAAACAACATTTTTTTTCTGTTCTTCTTCCTAAAGCTCTTTCACCATGCCTGGGTCACTTCCTTTGAATGCAGAAGCCTGCTGGCCAAAAGATGTGGGAATTGTTGCCCTTGAGATCTATTTTCCTTCTCAATATGTCGATCAAGCAGAGTTGGAAAAATATGATGGTGTAGATGCTGGAAAGTATACCGTTGGCCTGGGCCAGGCCAGAATGGGCTTCTGCACAGACAGAGAAGATATCAACTCTCTTTGCATGACTGTGGTTCAGAATCTTATGGAGAGAAATAGCCTCTCGTATGATTGCATTGGGCGTTTAGAAGTTGGAACAGAGACCATCATTGACAAATCAAAGTCCGTGAAGACTAATTTGATGCAGCTGTTTGAGGAGTCTGGGAACACAGATATAGAAGGAATAGATACAACTAACGCATGCTATGGAGGCACAGCTGCTGTCTTCAATGCTGTTAATTGGATTGAGTCCAGTTCTTGGGATGGTATGTTACATGTTATTCCAGAGAAACTCTCCATGAAGATGCATAGACCCCAATGACCTTTTAATTAATGCCGTATGCAAACTTACCAGTTACGCTTGTTTTTGAATATGTTCAGAAATACAGCTCTTTCAGACTTGTTATCTTTATCACACGGGACAAAATTATAAAAATTTGGAATATTTTTTTCTCTGCCAAAGATGAGGAAAGCATATTCTAGAAAAATAGAAGACTTCAGTTTATGTGTGATATTTATAGTGGTGTTCACCTTCTTATATATATTAACAAATATTTTTCAGGACGGTATGCCCTGGTGGTTACAGGAGATATCGCTGTATACGCCACAGGAAATGCTAGACCTACAGGGGGAGTTGGAGCTGTTGCTCTGCTCATTGGGCCAAATGCTCCTTTAATTTTTGACCGAGGTGAGTGTTTGAGAGAGCATTTATTTCCTTTCTTATTAGCAAAGTGTGCTGAGAACGTTGAAGACAGAAAACAGAAACCAATAATTACTGAATGTTCATTAAATGTGGGTACTACCTCCTCAGTCCTTTGTGTTATCATATTTAGTCTTTACAGCAGTTTTATGAGGTAAGTAATGTCATTCTCATTTTACAGAGAAATAAGATGGGTTTAAGTAATAACTGAAAAGAGCAACTGGCCCACGGTCACTCATTAGTGACAAGTTCAATTTGTTTTCAGTTCACTAGAGCAATCGTGATGTCCCATTTAGACATATGAAGCTTGTGTAAATGTTGTATGTCAAAGAAGTCTTAGGCTTCTCCATGGATACTGTTGTGTTTCACTTTAATTACATATTGGTTTCACCTTGTGATTTCTATACTGCAAGGGGTAAGAGTTGACTAGATAATTAGGGAAAGTCCCCATATAATGGGATATGCTTACTAACATATAAACATCAAGAAGCAGAAATACACATCATCTTCCGTTTTTGTTCTAATAGGACTTCGCGGGACGCATATGCAACACGCCTATGACTTTTACAAGCCTGATATGCTTTCTGAATATCCTGTAGTAGATGGGAAACTCTCCATACAGTGCTACCTCAGTGCATTAGACCGCTGCTATGCCGTCTACCGCAAAAAGATCCATGCCCAGTGGCAGAAAGGTGGGTTTCATCCATTTTCCTTGGTTTAGGTATCTGTTGAGGGCAGTGTGATGTGCTTAGTGCCTTGAGTGAGATGTTGTGGGAGTCATTTATTTGTGTCCTGTAACCATTTCTTCCTCACCTACCAGACTGCATTTTCCCATAGTTTCTGGGAATGTGTAATTTAGGAAAACGGGTAAGCTTTGGAGATGAGGTATATCTATGCAAAAATACTTGGACTTATCCTCAATAAAAAATTAAAACTAGGGTAAAAGAAAGTGATGTGGGGGCACCTGGGTGGCTCAGTCAGTTAAGTGTCTGGCTCTTGGTTTTGGCTCAGGTCATGATCTCACGGTTCATGCGTGGGAGCCCCGTGTTGGGCTCCGAGCTGACAGCGCGGAGCCTGCCTGGGATTCTTCCTCCCTCCCTCCCTGCCTGCGATTCTCTCTGCTCCTCCCCTGCTTGTGCTGTCTTTCTCTCTTTCAAAATAAGTAAACTTTAAAAGAAGAAAAGGAAAGTAACTTGAATTTTGTGGGTCTTTGAGAGAGGTATTTTATAACGCTTTAGTTTGCAACTGTGATCCAGAGCAAACTCTAATGAAAATAAATTACCGAAGTGACTCCCTCCCCCCATAGGCTGTTTGCATTTGACCTGTGAATTCATATTTGCTTTTTCAGTATCCTCATTAATCTCTATCTTTAACCCTGAGAAAGCTCTTGAGATATACTCAAAAGTACAGTATTTGAATTAGTGCTATTTAAAACACACAGTATCATATAAATCAGGCTTTTTCCATAAACCAACTTTGCTTTATAGAGGTTGTGAGAGTGGGTTAAAAATGATATTGAATAACATAATAAGATTCATAGTGGTCTTGGAGAAGACGTATTCTTGCACTGTGTAAAATGTCGTACTGTTCAACAGTGTTTAATAGTACAGTGATTTTCTAACTTTTTATTAGGATCCATAGTGAGAAGTACATTCTGCATTGTCTGTGCTTCCTAAACTGAAACAAAAATATCATGAAATTACTTATCCATGCCACAGGTTACGCAGTTTGCTATTTTCTACTACATTGTCTTTCATTAAAAAAATACTCTAAGGTTAAAAAATAAAATAAAATTTAAAAAAAGCTGGCCCCAATCCACTAAATTAATTACAGACTCTTAAGACTCTTAACTATGAGGGGAGCCTGGGTGGCTCAGTCGTTTAAGCGGCCAACTTCGGCTCAGGCCATGATCTTATGGTCTGTGGGTTAGAGCCCTGCATCGGGCTCTGTGCTGATGGCTCAGAGCCTGGAGTCTGCTTTGGATTCTGTCTGCCCCTCTCTCTCTGCCCTTCCCCTGCTCATGCTCTGTCTCTCAAAAATAAATAAACATTAAAAAATAAAAATTAAAAAAAAAAAAAGACTCTTAACTATGAAAACAGTGATGTGGTAGTGGATATTGTTCTATCTCTGGATATCTTTTCGATCGGCATTTTAAGCCATTAGAGATGTTTCATTATACAGTATATTTTTGGTTGCTGTTTAAAGATATAAGAACATCCTAGCCTTGTTCTAAAATCAAACTTCAAATGTTAGTGGTTTAAGTGAATTTCATAATTTCTTTGGGTTTCTCTTTCAGAGGGAAATGATAAAGATTTTACCTTGAATGATTTTGGTTTCATGATCTTCCACTCACCCTACTGTAAGCTGGTTCAGAAATCTCTAGCCCGGATGTTGCTGAATGACTTCCTTAATGATCAGAACAGAGATAAAAACAGTACCTACAGTGGCCTGGAAGCCTTTGGGTAAGAGGAGTTGTTATGATTTTTTTTTCCTTCTGCATGAGAGTATTTTATATGTTTGTTAAACCGTTATTTTTATAGACATGAAAATTTTAGTCAAAAGGATCTTAAAAGTCATCTAGTCTAACCCATCCAGGTCATTAAGGAAGAAACGGAGTCCCAGAGAGGCGGTGGCTTACCTACATGAATTCTTTAGTCATTTCTACTCCTATTTTCTGATTTTCTCCTTCCAGATCTGTCCCCGTCGTCACCATAACAATACAGCCTAATGAGTGCCCAGATTTTCTACTACAGCCTCTTAAATCTTCCCCTTGCCTCTCAAGTCCCTGTGCTCATCCCATCCCACCCCACACAGCGCTGCCATCGAAGTCACCTTTCCTACTCCTTCCACATTTTCCCTGCTCTTCCAGCTCCCTAGAAGGCCATGCCTGTTCCTTCTTGCCTGTGGCCCTTCTACATCTAATAAAATTCTACTCAACTTTTTAAGACCTGGCTCCTGTAATATCCTGACTTTTCTAACTAGACATTATTATGGACTTGAAAGAGTAGTGTATTCAGCTTGGTGATGACAAAGCTTTAGTGAGTTTATTAACCCACTAGAATTAAGTTGTCTTAAGATGATTATAAGGGGCACCTGGGTGGCTCAGTCGGTTAAGCGGCCAACTTCAGCTCAGGTCATGATCTCACGGTCTGTGAGTTCGAGCCCCATGTTGGGCTCTGTGCTGACGGCTCATCAGAGCCTGGAGCCTGCTTCAGATTCCGTATATATCCCTCTCTCTCTGCCCTTCCCTTGCTCATGCTCTGTCTCTATGTCTCTCAAAAATAAAGAAACGTTAAAAAAAATTAAAAAAAAAAATGATTATAAAAAACTTTGTCAAAAAGAACCGTATGTGTTGAACTGTTACATCTTCCATAACAACTAGCATGTTGCTACTTGGCTTTTAGTAACTAGGGAAACTGAGTCATACACACGGATTAGAATATTAGTTATGTCCACTAGTATAATAAAAATGTAGTCTTTGAGCATTGTAAAATGATCTTTTTTCTGAATCTTGCAGGGATGTTAAGTTGGAAGATACCTACTTCGATAGAGATGTGGAAAAGGCGTTTATGAAGGCTAGTTCTGAACTCTTTAATCAGAAAACAAAGGCATCTTTGCTTGTGTCGAATCAAAATGGAAATATGTACACATCGTCAGTGTATGGCTCCCTCGCCTCTGTTCTAGCACAGTAAGTACACATTTCAGCTGCTTAACTCACGTTCGATCTCCAAGGCCGAAGCTGGTGTCAGGCATGTTGTCGGCAGGCCACAGGATGACATTCTATTGCTAGGCTCTCTGCCTGCTGTCCCTCGACCTAAAGGATAAATGGGACGAGGCTACGGTTACTCCTGAGTACTTCATTTCCCACCGAATTTCCTGCTGCTGTTCCCGTGGTCTTACTCCCGACCTGCAGCTGAACCAGAAATCCCTGGTTGATAGAGTAACTTATTTTACGGCATAATGACTTTCATAAAGCTCCATCATTCCCAAAGAGACGAATGCTTGCGTTTCCGGCGTGCGCGTTGTAAAGCGCTAGGTTAGCTTCCTAAGGCTACAGGATGAATGTCACCTCCCAACCACGTCTTCCCACACCTCGTGGTTTTAGATCAGTGGAACTTTTTCATGACATCGCTTCCCCCTGCGCAGGTACACACCTCAGCAGCTGGCAGGAAAGAGGATTGGCGTGTTCTCTTACGGTTCTGGCCTGGCTGCCACCATGTATTCCCTTAAAGTTACACAAGATGCCACACCAGGTAAATGCCAACTCCCCCGACAAGTGTGTTTCGAGAAGCTGCGGTACCAAGGTCGATTCAGCAGGCTTCCCAGGCGAGCGCTTGAATCTGCCCCACTGATGATTACGTTTGGATCCTTTCAACGTAGCCAGATTTTTACTCTTGAATGATCTGCCTTAACTGGGTAAATGGCAGTATTGTGTCTAATTTGGGAGATCTTTTTCCCTCTCATCCAAGTCAGAAGAAATATATAATGAACTTAAAAAAATCTTATTATGGCAGAGTGCCTGGGTGGCTACGTCAGTTTAGTGACCAACTCTTGATTTCAGCTCAGGTCATGATCTCACAGTTCGTGAGATCCAGTCCCATGTTGGGCTCTGCACTGAGTACTGAGCGTGTAGTCTGCTTAGGGTTCTATCTCCCTCTGCCCTCCTCCCCTGCTCGAGTGCGTTCTCTCTCTCTCTCAAAATAAAAAAAAAGAAAGAATGAACGAACGAATGAACACAGCACTGCACTATACTTTCTCCTCCCCAAAAGTTTTTTTAAAAATCTTTTTTTTTAAAGGTTTTATTTATTTTTGAGAGAGAGAGAGAGAGCACAAGTCGGGGAGGTGCAGAGAGAGGGAGATAGAGGATCAGAAGCCGGCTCTGCGCTGACAGCATAGAGCCTGATGTGGGGCTCGAACTCACGAACCTCAAGATCACGACCTGAGCTAAAGTCAGATGCTTAACTGACTGAGCCACCCAGGGGCCCCATAAAAAAAAAATTCTTATTATGGCAAAGCGTTTGACTTTTCCTTCTTCAGCAAGTAGCTATTTTTTTTTTTATCTTTTGTCTCGTTTTTAAAGCATATATAACCGGGAGGTATAGGTGGGGAAAGGGATACATACCTGTTTACTGCAGGAAGCTTTTGAGTCTGATCATATGAGTAATAGCAAACCTTTTCTTGTTGGTTTGGTTTTACACTAAGCTATCTGATTTTTATACGTTTATGGTTTCAGCTTACATTTTAAGAAACTTTGTCCCTTCCCTGAGGGACAAACTGATGGAAGAGTTGGCATTACTCTAAAACTGTGTCATGGATTGACCACAGACAAGTTATTTATAGTATTTATAGTTTCAAATCCCACTGATTTCCTACCTTGTCTATTGGCTGCTGCCAAACAAATGTCATAGGAGCCGCGCCAAACAGATACCGTCTTCTCTTTCAATCAGACAACATCTGGTAGTTCTACAAGGCACAAACAGCTCTTTTCCATTTGGTCGCATTTTGTTCAGGCTTTGGGGCATGCTACTTTTGTGTTTTAATTTTGGTATTTACTGTTTTAGGGTCTGCTCTTGACAAAATAACAGCAAGTTTATGTGATCTTAAATCAAGGCTCGACTCAAGAACTCGCGTGGCACCAGATACCTTTGCTGAAAACATGAAGCTCAGAGAAGACACTCATCACTTGGGTAAAAATACCAAATTGTGTTTAAACTTTTAGGTATATACTCAAAAGCCTATGGAGGATTCTAATTACATGAAACGTGTTACGTGTAAGATAAGGATGTCTAGGCTTTATTCGGTACTAATCCGGTGTCAGTGAAAACTGTGGGAAAATAGGCAACTTTTTATCTCTAGTTTTATTACCAGGTGAATTATATATCATAACTCACGTTTCACATTCTCTTCCTTTCCTTTAGTCAACTATATCCCCCAGAGTCCAGTAGATTCACTCTTCGAAGGAACATGGTACCTGGTCAGAGTGGATGAGAAGCACAGGAGGACCTATGCCCGGCGCGCCTCTCCCAGTGACGACACCCTGGGGGAAGGAGGAGGACTTGTGCATTCGAGTACAGCCACCTGAGGTGGGTGAAGTTCGTCGGGCTTCCTCTCCGCCTTTGACAGCATAAAAAATTTCCATCCCCAGATCTCCAGGGGACCTGAGACTGAGCCACATAATGGAGTGTTGATAAAACTGAGTCATTCGAGCTAGGGCTCGGGCGTTGAATTGCAGCTGTGCCATTTTCTACTGTATAAAGTGCTTTGCACTCAAATTATCAGCATTTTGAAAATGGATGGTGAAAACTAGGTTTTATTAATAATACCAACACTTAAAGGAAAACTGATGTAGAGAGAAGGCTCATTTGTGGTAATGTCTTGGTGAGAGAGAGGTCTGGAGCCACCCTCATCTCTTCTTTCTTTTTTTTTTTTTTTTTTTTTTTAATTTTTTTGAGTATTTATTTTTGAGAGAGTGAGACAGAGTGCAAGTGGGGGAGGGGCAAAGAGAGAGGGAGACAGAATCTGAAGCAGGCTCCAGGCTCTGAGCTGTCAGCACAGAGCCCAACACGGGGCTCAAACCCAGAAACCATGAGATCGTGACCTGAGCCGAAGTCAGATGCTTAACCAGCTGAGCCCCCAGGCGCCCCCACCCTCATCTCTTCTTTCCAGCCATTGTCAAATCTCTACAAATTGTCAAGCAGTAACAGTGAGAGCAATGATTTGAATTCCTATTATATGCTAGGAACTTCATTTACATTTTCTTTTTTCTTTTTTAATGTTTATAATATTTTAAGAAGAGAGAGAGTGAGATCAGGGAGGTACAGAGAGAGAGAGGGAGACAGAGAATCCCAAGCAGGCTCTGTGTTGTCAACGCAGAGCCCAGTGTTGGGCTCGAACTCATGAACTGTGAGATCATGACCCGAGCTGAGATCAGGAGTCAGATGCTTACTGGACTAAGCCATCCAGGTGCCACCATTTACATTTTCTGATTTAATCTTGACAGAATCCATCTTGAGTAAATGATCCTATCCCCGTTTCACAGATGAAGCTGCAAGAAGTTAGATGACTTGCCACGGATGATGGCCATGCTCTAAACTAAGCACTTTATAACCTTGAAGTTGTTTATCTGCTCGTCACAAATCTGATGATGCAGAGTCTTTCTTCTTGCTCTTACACAAATTAGGTAGCAAGTCGTGGCCCTGGACTCAGTTTGGCAACGCAAGAGTAGCAAGTAGAATGCTGCGTACGGAAGGTCGCTGTGGTCTCCTCTCCCTTGCTGTATGAGTATTTGTGTATTACTTCACCATCAGGTGAAGAATAGCTACTTAGTTCCTTCCATGAAAGGTTCTATAGGATATATGTTTAGCATAAACCTCTCCAAAGTTGTCTTGTCTCAGTTTTTTTATTAGCATTTTAATTAGCATTCTCTTTTGGAAAAAAAACCAGAGTCAACAACTCTTTTTCCTTTGATTTTAGCATATTCCAAGTCCTGCTAAGAAAGTGCCAAGACTCCCCGCAACAGCAGCAGAACCTGAAGCAGCTGTCATTAGTAACGGGGAGCATTAAGATACTTGGGTGAGGTGGAAGACTTCAGTGTGGGTTCGGGTGGGGGGTATGTATGGAAACAGTTCTGGGAATGGGATGTCTGGGGACAATTTTAAAGGATTACATGTTACGTAACTTTTTATGTGACTGACATGGAGCCTGGAAAACTATCGTGTTCTTGGGAAAGTCTCTTTGCTCAATTTGCTAACATGCTTCCTGTCATGGTCTAGCCAATGCTTAGTGTACCGGAATGATGTTCAAGGGCCCTGTAAACTTCATACCTCTCTGGCCATTTGTATGCATGAAGCTTAGTTTTTAAATGTGATATGACGAATTGTGTGCTTTGGGCGAAGAAAGCAGAGGTTACTAGTCTCCGATTTTAATTTTTTTAAACATGTGAGAATTTTGTACTTTGAACAAACAAGCTTACTGAAAGTATCTGTGGTTTTTGAAAAAAGTTTCTAGTTTAGGGCGTAGGGTCTTAAAATGTGATATGCACAAACCCTGTTTAAAAATGGCAAGACAAACGTTCTCTTTTTCTATAACTTGTAAATCCTGAAGAGGGAGAGGAGGCGGGATGATAGCACTGGTTCTGAAACTGGAATGTAGCTTTAAACCCAGGCCAACAGTGACGAGTCATTGTAATGACCTCTGGGAACAGAGAGATGCTGGCATTGCGCGGCTGTCGGTAGAGACAGCGGGCTGCGCTGGGGAGCAGGGGGTGTAGCGCCAGGCCTGCTTCTGGATCATCGGCTCAAGGTGGATTCTGCTGAACGACGCTGAGACGTCGGCGGAGCTGGGTCTGAGGAGTGTTGGGATCCTTCCTTGCACCTGAGTTTGGAGAGTAAATAAAACATCTTTCTGGCTGCCTTTTAAATTTTTAAAACAAAATGGAAGGATGAGGCAGGGCATTATTGGGTTACTTCTGATGCTTCAGTGTTATAAATTCAACTTAAAGACTGACAGCCTAAATTCATGGTGTAAGTATTCCCTTTTTTTTCTTTTCTTTTTTTCCCCCTTTTTTGGGTATCTCTTCAATGAAAATAAAAAACTGCAACCCACGTTTTATATAGTATGACCAGCCAAAAAGAGTATTCCATTTCAAGTTCTGGAAGTAGGATTAATAAAGCATTTTTTTAGACTTTCACCTTAAAAACAAAAACAAAAACTATCCCATAGGATGAATAAGAAGACTGGTTAGATTGTTTTGTAGATCTTCTTGGTGCTGAACTATGACATGAGCCTTACAGATTGTAACATAGAGATAGTTGGAACTAATGTACAGAACTCAATTTTTTAAACTTTATTTGCTGTTAAATTCTGTGAAGTTTCAGTTATCAGATAAACTTACACAAATATGAACTGTAATGTTTCAGATTGCAAGGTAATATGTAATGTAGTGTTTGTAAAATACTCTTGTCTAATATTAACTAGTGGTATTTTGATTTGTACAGTCATAATTTGTTAAAATGACTTCATTTTAACATCCACTGATGTAGATTAATAATGTAAGTTCACATTTAAAGATTAATGGGAAAATGGTGCATGTAATACTTTCACAAGTATTGGGAGTTTGGTATGTTTTGAAAAGAGTAATTTAACTTTTGGGTGTCAGGAAATGGGTTTCTCAAAGTCCATTGCCGGCAATGGGCAAGCCTGGTGATATTGGCAACAGAGCATTAACTGTACACCTTATTAACAGTGAGGTGAATAACTTTGAATAAAGTTTTAGAGAAATATTTCAGACATTTGAGTGTTCTTTTTTTCCATCCTGAACTAAGAGTTTAGGCAAGAAATCAGCTAATACGCCATTTTTAAATATGGGCATTTGTTCATTTCAGTTCATTCACTAATTACAAAAAAATTTTTTTAATGTTTGTTTACTTTTGTGAGAGAGAGCATAAGCAGTTAAGCGGCAGAGAGAGAGAGAGGGGTACAGAATCCAAAGCAGGGTCCATGCTCTGAACTGTCGGCATAGAGCCCGATGCGGGGCTTGAACCCAGGAGCCATGAGATTATGATCTGAGCCGAAGTCGGATGCTTGACCGACTGAGCCAGCCGGGTGCCCCCCCCCTTTTTCTTTTTAAAATTTTTTTAATGTTTATTTTTGAGAGAGACATTCATTCACTAATTTATTCACTCATCACTCAGCAAACATTTGAAAACCTGATATAAGCAAGGCACTCTGCTTAAGTCAGGTTTAAAGAGTTATAAGGCATAGGGTCTTGCCTTCAAGAGCTATTCATGTAGTATGGAAGAATTTGTACTGGTAATTTATTATTCTTACATTTCAAACAAAGAGATTAACTCCCAAAGTGAGTGGTGAGCATGTATAAACTTGGCTGAAAATATTTATGACGAGAGTTACAATGTTTTCCTAAAATCAACCTAAGATTAAGGGTTGCCCATTAAAGATCAAATTTTACAGCCAATGAACTGCTTCCCACCAGCAGGAGCCTCCGACTTAAGAGTCACGTGGTGCCGGTGCTCCCAGGGTTTTCTAGAGAGAATTTGTGCGCCGGCAGTAACACTGGACCAGGTCATCTTTAAGAGCCGCATCAACGTTCAGGATTGTATGAATTAGGAAATAACCTAGATTATTTTCTAATCCCGATCAGCTCATGTCACCATGTCGAGTCTAGATTCAATACTTAGTGGTAATTTGTTTCATTTTCTGGGCCAGTCTGTCTCTCTGGGTCATTTAGAAAATGGGCTAGTGCTCTCTAAGGTTACTTCTGCAAATTCTCGGATCCTAAGTAACAGGCTTTGAGAGTTCTATCTTTCCCTTTCTCCTTTTTGGAATTTGTGCTTTTTCTATTTGTGCACTTAACTTTTTTTTTTGTTTAACCTTTTGGGTTTTGGTTTGTTTTTACGAACACGAATGAGTAAGTTTAAGATTAGCAGATCAGACTCAGACAGGTACAAACAGCTACTTTTGGTCCTCCTGTGACTCAGTTGAAACACTTCCTCTCTCATCTGCTGTTTGAAATGTCCTGAAAGAAACATTAAGGAAGTCAATAGAGCAAGGACTGGAACAGGATCTGGAAATCATTCCAAGCTAGGTAATGTTGACATCAAAACAAACACTCTTCTTTAAAATTTCTAGCAACTACTTTTAATCAAATCCTGGGTTCCTTGTTTTTTTCCAAATTGGTGGTCAAAGAAAAGAGTTGTCCTGTGATTCCCTGCCGCCCCCAATTATTATAATGATAGTAGTTTGGTGCCAAAGATTATGAATACCAGCCCTTAAGTTTATAGATCATCAGAGTTCCAGCTTATAATAATAATACGTTTTTATTTTAAATATTTAGATGTATAAAGGAATTCATCTTTTACTTTTCTTGGCCCTGTTTCATCACTGTGCAAGCCGCTATAGTAAAAAAAAAGAAAAGAAAAATGAAAGTTCTGTTAGACTAATTTTACAAAAGCATCCTTGTGTCTTTCCATGTCGTTCAGGTGCTATTAAACAAGCACCTCCAACTCACGTTAGCAAAACTTTGTTGATCTTTGGGGCCTCATCTCAAGAGTTGCTTCCTCCCTGAAGGCTGCCTGGACTGCCTTACTCTGCACTTGGCACATTTCACTCTACAGACCAAATTCCTTATTCAAGCTTGCAAACTCCTAGGGGATCTGTTTTCTGCCTACTTACCACACTCACAAAGACTTAACAATGTTTTCGTCTACCTTGTCTTTTCTCAAAATGTGCTGAGTTTCTTCTTCCAGCCTTAGAGCCTTTGGTCTGTGCATCAGAACCCTTGGACCCATTTCAGATGCTCTCTACTCTCTGCCTTCACCTCCAGCCACCTCCATTCAGTCTTTGACCAGGGCCTCGGAGAACGTGATAACACCTCCCTTTGGATTCCCGCTATAGACCTTACGCTTTAGCCTCCCTGTGACGTGGGGTCCCCACGGAACTCACCTGGCACTCACAATTTCACCAGCCTGCAAGGGCAGAGGAGTTGAGTTCCCGTGGGGCCACCGTTGACCAATGGTGGACTTTTAGCTGGTGGATAAATGCTTCCTCCTTTCATCCATGGGCAGACAGTTCTGAGAAGCATTCCAGAAGTTTCCTCAGAAGATCCTGCAGAATCAACTACCAGTTGGCCCATGGCCAATTTGGCGGTGCTTCCTTATGTGGCTTTCCTCTATTCTGTTTTACTCCTATGGATCTCCCGCGTCCTGGGGTCATTTCCCAAATATGTGAGTTGCGTGTAAGCTTTTGTCTCAGGCTTATTTTTTAGGGTCGAGGCTGACACGATTGGTACCCAGAATAGCCCTTTAACGCAGACCCTCAGGATAGGAGTTGAGGGCTGGTTTACTCACCAGTCATGGCAATCACCCCACTGCTGTTTGTAGTAGGCGTATGACTCCCCCCATGGCCAGAGATGACCATCCCTGGAACTTGTGAATATGTTTACCTTACTTGGCAGAAGCAAATGTCACTAAGGACCTCGAGATAGGGATATTATGCTAGGGTGTCTGGATAGGCCCACCCTAGTCACGTAGGCCCTTAAAAGGAGAGAACGTTTCTGGGCTGTGATCAGAGGGAGACGTGAGTATAAAAAGACGGTCAGAGAGCTGCAATATTGCTGCCTTTGCAGATGGAGGACTGGGACCACAAAGCGAGGAATGTGGGCAAGGAATTTGGCAATTCTTTATCAAAGTCCAAGCCTCGATAAGAAGAGATTGGGGTACTGGGGCCTGAGTCAGTAACCACAGTGTAGATGAACTTGAAAGTGTTGGCAACAAGATTCTGCTTCCATGGGACTGGCAGGAGCAGCTGTTCCTCCTTGCCTGGAGCCCCTGCCAAGGTCTCTGGTGGGGCAGATGCCTGCAAGATGACGCATGACCTCCTTGAGATCATCTTCCAATACCCTTATTATTCTCCAAACCCAGAACCAGGTCAGGCCTCGACACAGCTTCGACACAGCCTGAGGAGAGAAATACAGCGTCCGTGTGGGAGGAAACAGTTCGGGCATGGGAGAATTGTGGAATCGGGCAAATAGGTATTATCAGGAGCCAGGGCAAAATGTGTTCAAGTGGGTCTTGAGGACGTTGGGCCAGGGGTGGAGGCTGAGGGAAGAGTATCAGGTGGGATCAGGGAGAGCTAACGATGGGAGCATTTGCCGATGACTTGGATGAAGAACACCTTAAGCTGGTCCCAATATGCAGCTGGGACGGCCATAGACGCTTGCATGGGAGCGTGACCTGCAGCAAATAAGGCAGAGATGGCACAGTGTTAAGGAAAAGGTAAGAAAGTTCCGGGAGGTACGAATATTAGAATGGATTCGTTAAGTGAGACTGAAGAACCAGCTGCGTACATTCCCCAGGAGAACATTACTTTCACTTGAGGCAATAAAGAATGTTCTGGGGAGGAGTGTACCAGCACCCATGTAAAGGTCAGTGATTGCTACACGCTGCCGACAGGCCTTGGCAGTGAGAAATGCAGCCCTGGAACCAGGCATGCTACGGGCAGCGGGGATGATGGGATTCTAGAATGGCAGAGGGCATGTATTATTACTTCAACGTCGGAGGTGAGGTAGACATAATAGAATGGACGGTCTGGCTAGAGTGGAAATCAAGGAGCCTTGATCTGCTGGGCTTTGTGACAAAGGCTCTAGTTCACAGAGTTCTGAGTGACAGCTGGCTAGAGTGTTACCTGACTTGTATAACAAAAAAAAAAAAAGAAAGAAAGAAAGAAAGAAGCAAGCTGGCGAGGAGAGGCCGATGTAGCTTGTCACAAGAAAATCATGGTCCCAGAGCTAAGCTAATTTACAGGCCCAGTGCGCAGTGACTGGGAGGCCAGATCTTGAGAAGACCCTGCTGGCACAAGTGTATACAGTATACATGTCCAGAACTTTTAAGGACTGTTGGCTAAAAAGTCAAACTGAAATGGATATCAGGGAATCCTAAACACTATTATGGCCCTATGTGTGGATGGGGTCTTTGGAAACCAGGTAAATGAGTGGAGTTTTGGCCAAAGTCTGTCTCACAGTGAGTCCCACCTTGGGGTTCCTTCCCCAATCTCCAACTGTCTATTTGGGATCGATACATTTAGACCACTGACCTGTGGAGGAAGAGCCACGTGGAAACCTCCAGGGCCGTACCCTCTCCCGGGCCACGTCAGCAAATCACGAGCGACCACACGAGGAAATGCAGCCATCGCTATTACCATCCAAACTCAGTTTCACATTAAAAACTTTTAAAGACACAAAGGTGATGGGCTCCATCAAAGCCTCCTTTGGCTTATCCATCAGACTTCTACCAAAGAGCAGGCAGGTAAGAGAGGATGTTGGCTGTTCTGTTGTAGCCCCCACGCAGGATGTGGCATCTTCACTGGCAGCCCCTGGCCCTGATAGGCAGCTGTTACTTTGGAAAATGCATTCCTTTCAACTTCCATCAGAAAGGAGGATCGAAACAGTGCACGGGACGGGCAGTTGTCTCATTTACTCTAAGCAATTGTCAATCTCTGGCTCTATGTCACAATATCATCTAAAGGACCTTAACCATCTTGACAGTCCGCAGAACATCATGGTAGCCCACTGTACGGTGACAGTGGCCAGGTGGGTTTAGCATCAGAAAGTGGCAAGAACTCAGATGTCCTAGTGAGACTTATGTGTGCCAGAGTGTGGGTGATAAGTGTAAGGGCCTGTTACATTGAGGAAGTATTTAGAGGACCAGTGACCTGGGGCACGCCCACACCTTCCTTCTATGGTAAAGAACAATTTGTTGCATCTTTTACCCCTTAGTGCTGAGACAGAGGCACAGGCTTTAGTAGGACTCTCTCGGTTTGGGAAGCACATATATTATACTTAGTATATTCTTCCAATTCTACCCATTTGTCACGGCTGCCAGTTTCCAGTAGATCTCTCTCTCTCTCTCTCTCTCACACACACACACACACACACACACACACACACACTCACTATCCAGTTTCAGGCTTCGCTGCGAACTGCATCGCTGCCCTGGCTGTATACATGACAGTGAGGAATTGTGTGTGGGGTCTCCGGCATTCCCAGTGGAAAGCTACGGCACAGCCCTGTAGGGTCCAGGAGTGAGACCGCGATTTCCACAAAAGAGAACTGCGCAGGCTCCTGGCGTGCTACAGGGCCCTAGTAGAGACTGAGCACCTGATTAGGGGACACGAAGAGACAGAGCAAATGGAG
The DNA here is from genome assembly GCA_030068075.1 of Paguma larvata. Taxonomy (NCBI): domain Eukaryota; kingdom Metazoa; phylum Chordata; class Mammalia; order Carnivora; family Viverridae; genus Paguma; species Paguma larvata. The sequence goes on along the minus strand of CM057826.1, from coordinate 32,931,378 downwards.
CCATCTCCTCATGCGCTGGGTTACTATCAGATCCATGGAGTCATAAATTCAGACGGCCCCGCAGTGATTCACCTTACTGGAATTGACATCTGCTCAGGATATGGGTTTGCCTTTCCTGCGTGCAGCATCCCCTCTAACGCAATCATGCCACGACACAGAGAATATCTGATCCGTTTTCATGGTGTCTCTCGTGGCATTTCTTCAAAGACTTTTGTGGCAAAGGCAATGGGCACTTGACCATGGGATCTAGTCATCTCACTATATACCTCAACACCCGAAGCAGCCAGCATATATAGGGCCATGAAGTGATTCAGCCAAGGAACTGGTTCTACAGGACAGTATCCTGCAGGGTTGAGGTTAGATCCTGACAGTCTCCAGGATTCGGTCCTAGCACTAGCTGCTGGATGTGTGTCCGCTGTTGTTAAAATACACAAAGCTGGGGCGCCTGGCTGGCTCAGTCAGTGGAGCATGAGACTCTTGATCTCAGGGTTGTAAGTTCAAGCCCCACAATGGGGGTGGAAATTACTTAAAAAGAAAATCTTAAAAAAAAAACAAACCATAAGCCTGGGAATCGACGGGTAGGAGTAGGATAGCTTTCCCTCACCTCGCAATCAGTGCTCCACTTGCAGAGTTTGTACGTCTCTTTCCTACAACCCAGGCTCAGCTGGATTAGAGTTTGGGTTTCCAGGGGAAGGGGGATGCTTTCACCAGGGGACCCAGTAAAGGTCCAGTGAACTAGAATCCATGACTATCATCTTCAAAGCGTGGTCCTAATGGCATCAGCATCCCCTAGGAACTTGTTAGAAATGCAGGCCTTGGGCCCCACTCCAGATGTACCGAATCAAAACTCGGGGGCTGGGCTCTCACAGGTCTGTTCTAACGAGGCCTCCGGGAGATTCTGATGCACTGAACTGAGAACCACTGTTGTAACTTGTCCCGCTCATCCTCCTGCATAGAGGAGATGCCAGAAGTGACTTGGATTCAACAGAGGGTGGGTCGGAGCAGAGCCTGGGGAGGGTTGTGTCAGACAGCAACTATGCGCCCATCAGATCCTTCCAGCCACGCTGCTCCCTCCAGCCACTGAGACAGTAGCCGTTCCCGTGCACGTCGGAACGGCCTTATGCAGGTCCTACTTGACCGCATCTCGTCTCCGGCCACCTCCAGGGCTTCTCGGACACTCAGGTGTGGGAAGCACCGAGAACCCACCAGCACTCACACATCATAATCTGCAAATGTTTTTCCAAAGCGAGCTCCAGGGGTACCTGTACACAGCCTAGTCTGGGGCTGCAGGGCAGGCGACACCATGAGACCGCTCTTGACCAATGGCGAACAGGAGGTGATGGGTGAATGTTTTCCCCATTCGCGCCCTAGGAAGACACCTGAGATATGGCCCATAAGGCTCCTCGGAGCATCCTGCAGGACTGAGTGCCGACCACCCGTAGCGCTGGCCAATTTGTGTTGGCTTTTCCTGTTTCTCTCCCCTGCTCCTCACGCCTCCCCAGGATCATTTCCCAAAGAAACTATTCTCCATGGAGCCTCTGTCCTAGGCTCTGTTTGGGAGGAACCCAGCCTAGAACCCCTAGCTGCCCGGAATGCTCTCGGCCTGCTTTCCAAGGGTCACGGCTGCTTCCTATTCAGATCTCAGACTGTCTACTCCAAGTAGCCTTTCCTAACGGTCCCATCCAAGGTAGCAAACCTCTAAGATCACATCGCCCTGTTTGAATTCTCTTTGTCAGTGCCTATGTCCAGCACGGGAGGGGAAGGGCCAGGCCTATGTCATTCTTTGCTCTTTCCTCGGCACCTTAAACAGTTCCTGGCACATGATAGGCACTGCAGAAATATTTCTTGATTAAATAAAGGAATGAATGCTAGAGTTTAAGAACAAGAGAGCAAATCTGGACTTTTCGGGGGGTGGGGTGGGGAATGCAGATCTTCAATTTAAATTTATTTAAAAATTACAAAAATGTCTCCACCCAAGTTGTCCATGAAAAACTTTAAAAGCAGCAACAATGCTCTTGGCTAATTATCAGCAGTTTAACGCAATTTATAAAATTGAACAAAACTTAGACGTGTGTCTTATGCCTCTATAGACACGGGACCCTTTCTTTAGGTCCCTTTCTTTAGGGTCTGGTAGTATCATTATCGGGACACTTTCCAAAGCCTTTTTTCTTTGGACTCTGTGTAAAATGATCCGATAGACCCCTGTGATGGAGCTCCGGGCGTCTCTCCCTTGGTTGTTTCGAATGTGCTCTTCTGTAATACCCAAGTGTTCTAAAGTGCTTTTGACCTCGTTTTCTTCCTCCTTGAGGGTGCTGGTTTCAGACAAATGTTTGGGATCCAGCTGGAAAGGTTCCAAAGGGGTGGGGTACGGCACCCCTTGCATCCACTCATCGCTCATGATGGAGTCGATGCCGTGCCTGTCGGTGGGCACGGGCTGCAGGACGCCCCGGATGAGGCGGAGGCAGGGCTCGGACACGTGCGGGGGCACGCTGTACGTGCCCTCCAGGATGCTCTTCTTCAGCTTGGCCACGGTCTCCGCCCGAAACGGCATGGTGCCGGTCACCATGAAGTACAGAAGCACCCCCAGGGCCCAGATGTCCACGTAAATGCCGACGTAGTGCTCGTCTCGGAAAAGCTCAGGCGCCGCGTAGGGAGGCGACCCACAGAAAGTGTTGAGCGTTTCGCCTTTTTTACTTACTGTGCTGAATCCAAAATCGCCCACCTTCACACAAGTATTACTGGTATAAAATACGTTTTCTGCTTTCAGGTCTCTGTGAATAATTTGGTTCTCGTGCTGTGGAAGGAGACATAGGGAAAAGGTATCATTTTCAAGGAATAATACTGACATAAGAAAACGTGTCAGTGGCTCTGAAACAGTGAAGCGACTGAGGATGGAGTAATAACCAGTTCAGTGGATGTCAACTTAACTCAGATCCGCAAGCCTCGAGGGCTGCCCTGCCATAATCGTTAGCCAACATAACACCCACACACACCGCCAAACAGACCAAAGGTTCTAGTCTTCTGTGGGGCAACGGCTGGAGTCTGTCCCACACACATGACTCAGGGATTAGTGCCAGAAATGAAACCTGGATCTTTTGAAACTGCATGCTCTGAACACAACGAAACAGTAACCCTTCATGTTTGAGGCCATGAATGAGCTTTTCTGGCTGAGCGACTCTTGACTAGAGCCAACACCAAGAAGGCTTAGAGCCCCCCCCCTCCGCCCAACTTTTCAACCATGCTCCTTTGTGGGGGCTCCTTTGCAGAATTCAGTAGAAGGAAGAAGGCTGTATCCAGCAAGGTTCTAGTGGCAGGTACAAGCGTGTGCCCCACCCCCACTCTTGCATTCTGGATCCATACAGACAACCTTGAAGACCTCTGACCTACTTAGTCCCAAGGGCTCTTGGGAGATGGTTTAATGTGACTTTGCTGGGCTTCCTGGGGTAAGAATCTGGGCTTTGGAGCCTGATGGCTTGGTTAATTTTAGGTTCAACAATACCAGCTGTGTAAAATGAGTGTTTCCCTCAGGAGACTATTGTGAGGGTGGCACGGGCTCTATCTGCGGTGCTCAGCAAGGTCCCGGCACAGTGGACACACGCAGCGGAATCTGGATCTGTATCCATGACTCACCGCCGGACGCCTGGGAGAAATGTCAGGGCCTAGAGCCGCAGAGGCCTCGGTCTGAGTTCCCTTCTGCTCTCTCACCCGATTTCTTTTCCAAGTAGGATGTGGAAGACTCTCTCCTATCTGTCCCATCGGTCAGTGTGCCTCTGGCTAACTGCCTGGCCCTGGGAGTGCTCACCACAGCATGGGGCTATTTACATGACACCTGCTGGAACCGCAGGTCTAAAGCACCCCCCGCCATCATGGCTGGGCTCTTCCCTCTCACTTGCTTTTTTTCCTCCTCTTCTCCCTCCCAATGCCTATCTCGGGTCCCTAGGTCACTGATTTCCCTGCTCGTAATTTGTCCAGCAGGTCACTGATGCCAGCCTTGCCTCCACAGCATCCAGTCCGAAGAATGAACTAGAAATAGCCTCTCAGCTCACACAGACCCCAGGCAAGTGTCTCTTTTCTGCCAATTGTACTGAGACTGTACTGGGTAACAAGGACAGCCCAGACTTCTGTACTAATGGTGCCGTAAAGACAGTGGTCAGGCCCACATGTCAAGCTCTTCGGTGTGTGGGGGCAAAACGGCCAACAGGGGAGAGGGCACAGCAGAACCAGTTCTGGGAGGAACTGGGAGGCGTGTGTGCTTTGGGAGTCCAGATTGACCTAAGGAAATAATCAGAGGACTAAGGTAAGAATGACATAATCAAGTGTTAATCTCCTGAGCACAGATGCAGCAAGAGCTGGAGGAATTCACCAAAGGCAAGTAGGATCTGTCTGAGCTGACGTGACACTGAAGAAAATTCCAGAGAGAGACAAAACTGAGCGGAATCATGAAGGGTGAATAGGATTTGGAATGTGAGGCACGGTAAGAGGGGAGAGAGACACAGGGGCAGGTAGACAGGGCCACGAAGCATCGCGGAGCCAGCTGTCTGGCAGTGCGAGGTGGGGGCAAAGAGTGTAACCTCATCCAGGCTCTCCCGGAAGGGACTACTGCCTGCCTTTGCAGGGCTAAAGCCTCCGAGACGCTTGGATGGTGGTGAACCGGAACTGTGGGTAGCGTGGGAGCAGGACTCCGTCCCTCACCCCCGCTCACCATGTGCTTCACAGCCGACACAATCTGGGAGAAGATGAGCTTGCTTTCTGGCTCTGAGAGTTTCCCTTCGGTGCTAATCTTCCCAAAGAGCTCCCCACCCCCTGCGTACTCCATCACCAAGTGGAGCTTGGATAGGGTTTCCACCACTTCATACAGACGGATGATGTTGGGATGGTGCAGTTTTTCCATGCTGGAAATTTCACGGGATAGTAGCCTTTGGGTTTTCTGGTCCAACTTGGTCTTGTCCAGGATCTTAATGGCCACCTTTTCTGGAAGAAAAAAAAAAAGTCAAAGGATGTGCCCATGTTCATAGGCGCATAGAAATTTAGAACTGTGAGGAACCTGGAGGGGCCCCTTGTTTTACTGGACGTGGAGGTTTAATGGCTGTTCCCAAGCTCACTGAGCGCATCAGCGGTGATGACAGACAAGCAGACAGGAGTCCCTTGAGCTCACACCAGTGCTCATCCCTGGGATCAGTGTGAGTGTTCCACACACAGGTTTTGATGAAAACTCCTGCCTTCCAAGGAAGTTTCAGTTCGATGATCTTTATCTGTAGTTTTCTGGGTAAAGTTAAAGCTTCTTTGCTTAGCCCAGAAAGCCCCTCCTCATCAGACCCAACCCACCTCTTCTGCCTCATCCTGCATCACTCCTGTCCACTGCCCCCACAGCGTCACGCGCAACTTCAGTCCAACTGTTACACGACTGTTTGTGGCTCTCTGGCAAGGGACTGAACACCCATGCCTGGGACCTTTCCTCCATCTGGATCATTTCCTCTGCTTGGCTCATCACTGCTTCCCTGTTCTGTACTCTGGTAACTCCCGATTGCTCTTCAAGGCTAGCCTCAGAACCAGCCTCTCCTAGGACGTCGGTTCCGTGTATGACAATCTCAGCGCCCCGGCCTATAGGTGCTGACTCCTCGTCTGTCTCCCCCTCCTCCCCTGTCCCATGTGGCTACGTTTCATCTGACTTTGGCAGCCCAGGCACGTAATGTAACAGTACAGGCCACACTGGCACTCAGCGTGCGCGGAGGGTCAGGAGGTAAACGAGACGGACCGGCAGGGTGACGTGCAGCTGGCGGGAGGGTTCGCTCCTATGATGGTTCTGGACCGCACTTTGCTATTAGGTATGTATGTATGTATGGCGATTAACCTTAAAGAAATAATCTGAACGTGCATAAGATTCCATGTGTAAGAAGACTTCTGTGACACTGGGAACGGCACCCAGCAAGAGAGATGATTAAAATGAAGTGTGGTCCATCCAGCGCTATAATATACCATGCAGCTGCCAAATTAATGATGCTGATCTTTATTAATTGATACGAAGTGATGTTCAATATAGAACAAGCGAGAAAAAATACAAACACACATTTGCATAGAAAAAAGTCTGGCATAGTTATTCACCAAAATGTTTAGAATAGTTATTTTATTAATAGGGAGATCATGGGTGGTTTTCCTTTAAATTTTTTAAAATTTATCTCTATTCTCTAATTTTCCTACAATTAATTATACAATTAACATTAATTGCATAATAAAAATAGTTAATGTTGGAAAATGATGAATCTACTCCAAAGTAAAACAATTCATTTTTGTTTTTTGGTTCGAATTGGACCACATTTTCTATTAGGTAAGAAAGAATTTTCCAGGGGTGCCTGGGTGGCTCAGTCCACTAAGCATCTGACTCTTGATCTCGGCTCAGGTCATGATCTCACAGTTCGTGGGATCGAGCCTCGCACCGGGCTCTGTGCTAACAGCTAGAAGCCTGCTTGGGATACTCTCTCTCTCTCTCTCTCTCTCTCTCTCTCTGCCCCTCCTCGGCTTGTGCTGTCTCAGAAAAAAAAAAAAAAAAAGGAATAAGAAGAAGAAAGAATTTTCCAGGCAAGTAAATGGGAAAACAGGACTGCAGGGCCCCTGAAGACCCGCAACTGCTTTAAAGAACTTTCGAACGGTGGCTGTGGACATGAAAATAGATTCCGCTAGTTAAAAATAGGAGTGTTGTTTGTGTATGAAGTAGGTCCATCAGGGCTTCCGGAATGGAAAAGGGCAGGGTTCTCTGGTGTCTGATGTGATGCTTGCTCTGGCGGAGGCAATACTGGGGAAGAAGGTGAACCACAACGGAGCAGAACCTTGGGGTTTGTGTCACTTCAGGAGGCCAACAGCCCCAGGGATGCACCGCCGATACCAGCCCTTTGGGCCTTCTGCCTCCCCCGTCCCGGCTTTTCTACTGTTCAGTCTTTAGGAGTAAGATTTGCTTCACCTGCTTACCAGAAGCAGAAACTTTTGCTTTGGGGTAGCCTGTTAGGTGAGCTGCTATTTTAACAGCTGGAATAACGAGCCCCATCCCCGCCTCCGCTATCCTGACCCGGGCTCCTGTAGGGTGCGTGTCCTCTTTGCTGCTTGGCTGCCAGTGGCACGCTGTCCCCCCACATTGAAGGCACCCAAGACTCAGGTCATGGTGAGGTCAGGCTGCTGCCACAAACTTCCCTTGAGCACAGTCCTAGTCTTATTTTTTAATTTTTATTTTTTAAAGTTCATTTATTTTGAGTGAGAGAGAGCAAGCAAGTGAGGGACAGAGAGAGAGGGAGAGAAATCTCAAGCAGGCTCCTCACTGGCTGCTCAGAGCCCAACATGGGGCTCAATCCCATGAACCGTGAGATCATGACCTGAGCTGAAATCAGGAGTTGGACACTTAACTGACTGAGCCACCAGGTGCCCCATTTTTTATTTTATTTTATATTTGAGTGGTTCTTGGAAAAGGCTGCCCTCCCAGGCCCTGGACCAGAGTAAGGCAGGAGAGGAGCTGCAAGGGGGAGGGCTTTCATAAACTCTCCTCTCCACCTGTTTCCTCCACTCGGTGTTAAATCAGACTATCGCCATGCCTCCTAACATCAATGGATCATCACAGAAAACATGAAGTCTCTGGTATTCTGGATTGTCGCTAAGTGGTAGAAACTGCTCTTCCAAGGAGAGTGAGGTCTCCAAATGCACTCTTTCAACAAGTGTTCGGTGAGCACGGACACGACGCGCCAGGCAGTGAGGAAGACTGTTCTGCAGTCCAGCAAGGGACAGAGACTTTTAAAAAGCCATGTTACAAGTGCAGCTCATGTGAGGAAGGGGTGCAGGTAGGAGCACGGAAAGGCCTCCCTGGGAAAGGACACTTGAGCCATGACCGAGAGGTGAGGAGGGAGGCCCGGCCGGTGGCCATGGGAACGGCATATGTGCAGAGGGACACCGTGTGTGCTCGAGGACTTGAGGGGAGCCCACAGTGCTGGGCACAGAGAATGAGGGGAGCCTGGTGGGGTACGCAGGATCAGAAAATCCGGGGCTTTGGGGGCTGCCTTAAGAAACGCAGCCTTACCTGTAGGACAGTGGGAAGACTCGGTCCACGGTTTTAGGGACAGTGATAGTCTGACTTCCGTGTCTGAATGAGCACTTGGGCTGCACTGAGGGAAACGGACAGGAAAATAGGCCTGAGAGAAGGCTGGTGGGTTGGGAGGTGATTACAGCAATCCCAGAGAGAGGACTCTCCTGATGCTGGCAGGAGAGAGAGAGAGAGAGAGAGAGAGAGAGAGAGAGAGGAGAGAGACTAGACACATTTGAGGAACCCTCCCCTTTCTCCAAATCTAGCCCAGAGTCTGACTTAGGTCCCATGTAGTGGGCAAAACAGTCCTCAAACTAGCACCTGCAGGCTCGAATACCTCGAGAGGCCAGGGTGGCGACAGGGTGGCGAGCTTACGAAAAGCAATGGGGAGCAGCGGGGACCGTGGTGTCCTGAGGAGGACGTGCGCCGGTGCAAACTCAACTCCAGACAGCTGTCGCTGTTTGCAGCGCAGGCTCGGTGTTGTCACATCTGATTTTGTCCAGAGAGGCCAGACATCTGAAATTTTTATGCAAATGTTCCAATCGCTAAGTGTCAGCAACTAATTCACATTTTTTAACCTAGCGTGAACCTGGCAGAATACATCTGGAGGACCAAAGGGACAAGGGGAGAAAACAGATATCAGAACACAGAGTGTTGTGTTGAAAACTTTGCCGTGAGAGGATCTAAGATCTTTACGGACACACAGCCAGGGGCTGGGAGAACAGGCATCGGGCCCCCCTCTCCTTCCTTTGATCCCCTGCAAGAGGCCAGAGTCAACTGGGACCCAGAGAGCTAAGGAGACAGGTCGTAGTCCGGGGCAGAGAGCAGAATGGCGGGCGGAAGATGTTGGGCACAGCAGGCTTGCAGGGTAAGGGTGCGGGAGGTGACTGGGTGTAGAGCAAGGGGCCGTGCTTTCCCTGCGATCTAAGTGTTAGCTAGAGGAAGGCAGAGGAGAGGCAACGGGAAAGGTTCTAGTGGTAGGGATGTGTAGGAACGAAGGTTTGACGCAGGAAAGGCCCTGATACCTTAGGGTATTGGTGTAGACACCTTGTGATTGGCTCTCTTTATCCAAGAAATATTTTTGAGCACTACTCCAGTTTCACTCAGAGGAAAAGCCAGAGTCCTTCCTATGACATAATGACGCTGCCTGATCTGCTCGCTGCGGTTCCCTGGCCTCGTCCCTCTTGCTGTTCCTGTATTGCAGACACACTCCCTCCTCAGGCTTGCTACCCCCTCCGATGACCGCTTCTCCCCCACATCTGCGGGCAGCGACCTTACTTCCTTCAGGTCACTGATCACCCTCTCAGGAAGGCTGTCCCTGCCAACTTATCTAAAACGTGGCTTTCTCTGTTCTCTCTCTCTACATAAATTATATGTACGTACTACTAATATACACATTTTAAATGTATATATATACATGGAAATTAAAAAGATATCGTGACAAATAAATAAATGGAGATTCTTTTTTTTTTAAGTTTATTTATTTTGAGAGACAGAGGAGAGTGGGGGAAGGACAGAGAGAGAGAGAGGGAGAGAGAGAATCCCAAGCAGGCTTCACGCTGTCAACACAGGGCTCGATTTGGAGCTTGAACCCATGAACCGTGAGGCCGTGACCTGAGCCAAAATTAAGAGTCACTTAACCGACTGAGCCACCCAGGCGCCCTTGGAAATTCTAATATTGCCTTCCCTTATCCAGCGATCACCGTGGGCATCCCCTAGGGAATGTGTACCTGCCTTTGGAGGCCTCTCGGGGTCAGCGATGACCCCCAATTTGCTAAGACCAATGGTTATTTCTTAGGCTTTATCCCTTCTCCTTGAAACACCTTTATCACTTGGTTTCTAGGGCATTTCTCCTCTCTCTCTCTTTTTTTTTTAGTACTGAAGCACAGCTGACATACAGTGTTATATTAGTCTCTGGTGTACCGCATAGGAATTCGAGGTCCACACGTAATGCTCACCTCGGTACGTACGCCCTATCCGTCACCACACAGCGTCATTGCACTATTATCGACTATGTTGTCTGTGCTGTGCTTTTCATCCCCGTGACTTATTTATTTTATAACTGGGAGCTTGTACCTCTTAATTCCCTTTGTCTATTTTACCCATCCCCCCACCCTCCTTGCCTCTGGCAACCACCAGTTTATTCTTTACCTTTAAGAGTCTGTCGGTTTTGTTTTTTAGATTCCACATATAAGTGAAATCACATGGCATCTGTCTTTTCTCCTGCCTCTTCTACGTCTAAGCCTCCTTTGCTGTGTCCTTTTCACCTCGGGAGCCTCTGAATATTGGCTACCTGGAGGCGCAGTCCTTGGACTCGCTCCCCACAGTCATTTCCTTGTTGATTCCACGCAGATGCAGGACCGCTCCTCCACTTAGCTGTCTTAGTTTGGGTTCTGCCTGAAGCAGAGGGAAATACTTTCAGAGGTGCAAAAGTCAGAGATGAAACAAAGCAGGGATGCAGGTGCAAGTAGTTTGTGAAGGAGGTAACTCCAGGAAATACAGGCAGAAGAATGAGGAACCGAGATGGGAAAGGAAGGATGGCCAGTAAACCGTGCCTTACTAAACAGTCCTGCTGAGTTACTGTGCTTTGATAGGAGGAGAGCTGGGGTATTTATACATCAACGACTGCCAGTAGTTGGTTGTTGGCTACTCCTGGGGGCTGTATATTCCCCTCTATTTCCGGCCTCCCGTGCAGGCGGGAAGAGCAGGTTCCAGCAGCTAGAGAAAGTTCAAAGGCAGACAGAGAGAGAGAGAGAGACTGGCATGTGAAGGTGAGGCTTGCCTGCACCGAGGTGGTGAGGTGCTAGGGGACGTGGGTGAGGCCCCGACATGTATGTGTAATAGATGTGTAACAAATATGTACAACATAACATGCTCAGTACTTCGCTCTGGATCTCCCCCCGACCCACATGCGCTCCTCCTACTGTCGTCCCAGTTTCAGTAAATGGAGACTCTATTCTTACACTTGTCAGGACCAAAACCCTCGAGGATTCGACTCTTGTCTTACACTCTTCTTTGCATCTGTCAGCAGGTCCCTACTAGATACAGCCAGAATCCAGCCGCCTCTCAGCACCCCACTGCTACCTTCCTGCTCCAGTCCACCACGAATCTCCTGCCTGGACAACTGGGTTAGGCGCCGAACTGATCTCTCCTTTCCTGCTTTGACCCCTTGCAGTCTATTTTCAACGGAGCAGCCAGAGTGATCCTATTAAAGCATAAGCCAGATCGTGTCACTTCCCTGCTCCCTTGTGTCACTTCCCTGCTCCCTCAAAGGGCTCCGGTTTCACTCAGAGGAAAATCAGAGTCCTTCTTATGACCTAATGACCCCACACGATCTGGTTGCTGCCGTCCCCTGGCCTTGTCCCCCTGCCGTTCCTGGAGTACTACAGATGCTCTCCCTCCTTAGGCTTGCTATCCCCTCCGCATGACCGCTTCTCCCCCTCATCTGCGGGCAGCGACCTTAATTCTTTCAGGCCAGGGATCACCCCCTCAGTAAGGCTGTCCCTGCCAACTTACCTAAACTGCAGCGTTCTCTGTTCCCTATCCCTTGCTTGATTTCCTTCTTATCACTCACCACTATGTAATATAGTGAAAATTTTCCTGACTTATTTTTGTCTGTCTCTCCCCAGTAGAATAGAACCTCCATAGCACAGAGATTGTGGTCTATTTTGTTCATTCCTGTATGCCCAGTCCTCAGAAGAGTACCTGTTATCCAGTAGGTGCTCAACAAATATCTGTGGAATGAACACTCTGATCTAACTTCATAAGAACCCAGGATAGGGGCTCCTGAGTGGCTCAGTCGGTTAAGTGTGAGACTTCGGCTCGAGTCATGATCTCACGGTCCATGAGTTCAAGCCCCACGTCCGGCTCCCTGCTGTCAGCTCGGAGCCTGCTTGGGATCCTCTGTGTCTGTCTCTCTCTCTGCGCCTCCGCTGCTCATGTTCTCCCTCTCTCTCAGAAATGAATAAACGTTAAAAAAAATAAATTAAAAAAAAAGAACCCGGGATAAAGAATATCATTGCAGAGTAAACTCGATCTGGCACTTTGCTTTTTCATGGACTACTGTGTTGCATGCACCTTCCATGTTACCAGACTCTTCATTATCCTGATTTTTAATGGCTGTGTAACCTTCTATCCAGTGTATATGCTCTCATTTACCTGACCATGCTTACATCGTTGGATCACATAAGGGATTTCTAGTCCTTTGCACTATAAATAACACCCACAATAGGGATTTTTTTGATTATAGTATTTCTAATATTGGACCTATTTAGGATGGATTCACCAAAGCCACTTTTAACCATTTTTAAAATAAGAAAACAAGCTTTAATTGCTGGTTTAATGAGTGTGTTCGAGAGGAGGTATCATTTCTTTAAAATCCATGAGTCTTCTCTATGAAGCTTTACTCTAGACTGAGTTAGTTCTCGGTCCTGCCCGCCAGGAGGTGACAGCAGAGAGGACCTACCAGAGAGTACTGCCATGCATTGCTCCCTCTAAAATCTCTGCCCTGCCACCACTGGGTCTTCATGAGAAGTTTTATACTAACTTAATTTGCCAAATATTTATTGAATGTTTACTATTTATAACCCAAGTGGGGGAACTCTAAGGATCAAAATGACACGATGACACCAACGAGCTTGGAACCAGAACATACAAGATTTTCACTACGCCCTGGATATGTTAAGCCCCAAATCTTTATTTCCCATTCCTACTTTCCCTCAGGCTCCAAGGTGGCTCCAGGACCTTCACGTTCCTCCAGATCAGTGCTTCCAAATCTCTCCTCTCAAATCCGCTTCTTTTTCTAGAGTCATTACCCACTTCTGAGTCGTTGAAGCTGGGACCCCGGGGATGGCCTTCAATACCTCTTCTCCTTCCTGCTCTCTACCCGTGCAACTGGCCGCAGCGTTTTCCAATATTCTGGAGGATTTCTCAAATGCATCGCCTTCTCCCCATCCTTTCTGTCACTTCTTTAGTTGAGATGGACATCACCATTCATCTGGACCATTAGACATACTTTTTTCTGACTTCCCTGACTCTGGTCATGCCCCAACTTCAGTTTGCTTTCCTCACTGAAAGCCAATCACGTTAATCACTTGTATGAATTGCTTGCTTAAAGCTCTTCGGCGGCTCCCCAATACCTAACTGACAAAACCCAAATGCCCAAGAAGACTGTCCATGATCTAGTCCCTGCTTGCATCGCCCTCTGTGTCCCCCTTGCTGAATCCCTTTTAAATCTCCAAACACTCCCCTCACTGGCTCATACCTTCATGCGCTTCATAAACCTCCAGACCTACCGCAAGCCTGTCCCGGCCAGTGACCCTTTCCTCGGGCCCAGCTGAACGCCCCCATTTGCCTTACTCTGTGGCAGCACTGACCAGTCATATCCTGTCTCCACTACCTACTGTGAGTTCCTAACAGCCACCACTGTATCTTGCTCGTCTCCGTAAGGCCCAGAACAAAATATGGGCACAGGAGAGCTTACTATGTTTTTAAAAAGGAAGGTGTGAGGGGGCATGAATGAACTGATGAATAAGTAAATTGAGAGAAAAGAAGAAAGGGTTCTAGAAACATGAGACTAGAGTCATACACAGGAAGACCGGGAAGAGAGGTCAGGAGGGCAGCAACAGAGAAAGGGACAGGCACCCGAGGCCTCATTTACTTTTGTTTGTGACAACAGATGGAACATAAAATATTCAGAAGCCGAGTGCATCATCTCTTTTGAGAAATTTCTAATCAGCTTAAAAGGGGACTCATAGCTCAGGGCCCAAGGGAATCTGAGCTATAAGAATAAACTCCGGCCAACAGGGGCCTCTCCTGGAGCCTTTCTTCCAGAGATCCGGAACAGCTGGTCCCTCTGCACACGACTGTCCGAGGTGCTGCCCCTGGCACTGAAACCCTCTGCTTTCCTGGGAGTCTCCTCCACTGTCTTATCCGGGCTGTCCACGTTTCCTAGAAAACCCGATGACAACTCCGGGCCAGCTGGCTTTGATGGGGACCATACTTCTACAATCACGGTCCACGTTACACAATCTGATGCGGCCGGGCAATGGGGCAGCTGTTTGAAATTCCCAGCGAAGCTTTCTAGGCCACTCGCTGATGAATCTCCTTCCTCTTTTGTAGATAAAGATTTGGGAGAACGTTGCTTCTCTCTTTCCTTTCCAGTCAGCCCGGGGTGGCCAAATGTCCTTCCTCCTCTCCTCAGCCCAGGGCTTCCGGTCCCTGACACTCCACTTCCCAGGACCTGCACCACCCTCCTCTTTCCAGAGCCCTCCCAGTCGTTTGCATCTGGGGGCTCCCTGTGTCCCCCCCCCCTCCGCCCAATCTCTCAGCTCTTTTCATTCTCACCTTCCTGCTCCCTCCTGACTGGGGGCCCACTGAAGGCAGAACTACACAAGAGATGTGGGGCGCCGAGACAGGACGAGCCCATCACAGGATGGGCCTACCGGTGTTGCTCGGTTACCTGCCGTTACGTTTTCTGTTGTTCAAGCTTGCTTATTTAACTGATTTTTCATTGCCTGTGCTTTTGGCCTCCATCCCCTCTTTTGCACATACGTCCCATCGCCAGAGGGTGACACTGAACCTTTGACGACCGGACTACTCTGCAGTGGGTCTGGACTGAGGAGAGCATGTCGGTGAGGCCGTTGAGGCACCCACTTGCACGGCAGAAAAATGCCATGTTTTCTGAAACTCAAGGAACTAGAAGTCAATTAATTTTGTAATACGACAGACGAGAAGCCTTTGGCATTTGAGCCGAAAGTCACCATATAAATACCAGTTGTTATTCGCCTTTTCGTCTGCCCGCCTCACTTAGCGGCCTGTCTGCAGGCTTAGACGCTTGCTGCTCCTGGCTTGCACGGACTTCTGTGCTTAGCTGCTTATCGGCTCCATGGCGGATGTGTCCGTCGATTTGGTGTGCTCTCTACCCTCCCCTCTCAGAGACACTACTTTGGACCTTAGATTCCACTGAGAGAGCCTCAGCCGTGGGACCCGGGGCCCTAGAGGCTGCAGCTGACCTGACGCAGGCGTGCCCTTGAACTCAGCAGCAGCCTGTCATCGGTTGGCCGGTGAGCAATCACATTCCCGTTCTTTGAAATCTGAGCTGTCATAGAATGAAACTAGGGGTATGGAGGTGGGTAATAAAGCTGGGACGTTATGTAGACATGGAACTGGCAACAACCGTTTGTGGCCGTGAGTCTCCTGATAACACGCGGAGAAAGCCACTCTGCAGAAAGGAGTATAAAGATGCAACACTTTCATCAAGGGAAGTAGCAATGAGCAATCATGAGCCCCAGAGAAAGAAGAGATGGGGTGTGTAGTATCTTGAGACCCGGCTCGGCTTCCCTGCTAGGGGCACAGAATTCCCCTGTACACGATCCACCCCTTTCCACATGAGCTCATCTGAGCGGGCTTCTGTTCCATGAACCCAGCTACGTGTGACTCGGTAGGCCTAAAGAACCTCGACTTTTTTGAAATCGGACTAATAACAGCATTTGATGACTACTTAGTGTGGCTCTGTCTAGGCCCTTGGTAGATATTCAATGTACTATATATTTTTAAATTGTATTCATGAAGAAATTGAGGCACAGGGGCGCCCGGATGGCTCAGTCGGTTAAGTGTCTTACTCGATTTTGGTTCAGGTCGTGATCTCACGGTTTGGGAGACTGAGCCCCACATCGGGCTCTGCACTGACAGCGAGGAGCCTGCCTGATATTCTCTCTCTCCCTCTCTCTCTGCCCCTCCCTCCCTCAGGCTTTTCCCCCGCCACCTCCAAAATGAGTAAGTAAACATTAAAAAAAAATCGAGGCATAGAATGATAAAGTGACTTGTTCTGGGTCACACTGAGGTAAAAAGAATAGCAATCCCCCCCAGGTCTCACCGATTCCAAAGCTAGTGTCTTTCTACAACGTCTACTGCAGGCCCTCCTGCCACTGAGTGACACGGCTCTCACTCAGACACTGTCTGGACGTCTGGACGGGGAGAAGGGCCAGCAGAGAGTAGGCTGCAGGAAGAACCTCACCACTTCTGTGACACACGGGAGGGCGAGATGAGGTCGGCGTTTCCCAGAGTGGAGCCCGTAACACTCACGGGGCACGAGAGGATTTTCGTGCATGGAAACCGCCTTAAATGGCACTGATGCTCAGCATAAAAACGCTATTCCTGCTTCAGTTATTCTTGAATTCTCCTAATTAAGGCAAAGAGAAAGTCTCAGATTGGTTTTTGGAGTGTTTTACTTTTTTTGTTACTTGGCAGTTTTCCTTTAAAACTTTTTGGAAGTTCCTAAGAGACTAAAATTTAAAAGTTCTCACCATACGCACAAAAATCCTAAGTACGTAAAGTGACGGATGTTTTAAATAACCTTATTGCGGTAATCATTTTGCAATATATACACATGTAGTAAAATCGCTGTGATGTATATCTTAAACCTACCCAGTGTTATATATCAATATGTCTCAATAAAGCTGGGCAAATGCATAAATAAATAAGAAATATTTTAAATTTGTTTGCATTATACCTGTTTTTGCCATTACCTTCCAATCATAGCAAGTGACCCTGGTTTTTTGTTATTTAAGTAATATTACATTTCCTTTTGAAGTAAGTTTATTTAAGTAAAAAATCGAGTTGTACCGATAACAGCTACCCTTTATTGAGTGGCTACTATGTGCCATATACTTTGTATATGCTATTTCTAATTTTCCCAACAATTCTAGGTAAGGATCATTATCTCTATTTTATGGCCGAGGCAACTAGGGACCAAAGAGTAAGTGCCAGGTAAGGGACTGAACCAGGACCTGAAACAAATCTGTCTGATTCTGAATCCCTGTCCTTCCCCCTGGCCCAGTTTGCTTCCTTACCGCTGGAATCTAACACCTGAACCCACACTCAGAAAAAAGCTCCAAGTTGGCCACATCTGGTAGCCTTTGCTCAGGCTTTTGCCTTGTGGCCTTTCTGCTGCACTGGACATGCTCTCCTTTCTGAGTTCCTCCCCTGTTTTGCCTTTACCCAGCGTCTCTTCTCCCTTTCTAATCGTGTCTTCTCTCAGTTTCCAGGCCCTCGTCTCTGTGTCTTTCCTTGGTCTTTCATTCTTGCTCCAGACCACTGCGAAGTAACATGTGTCCCAATTAGATTCGAGTTACAGCACTTGACCTACTTTTGTGGATAAAGTCAGCACTGCCACTGGCTGCTTTCTGTGAGAGAGGGAGAGGAGGCTCACGGAAGTACTGTCGTGGACCCAGATAAGCAGTGGGAGTAGCCGAGACGTGAGGATGTGAACCCAACTGCTTGGGCTCCGAGCAAGATGGAAGGAGACTTGGAGCTCCAGTGCCTTGAGACTATGTATGTGTGCACATGCGTGGATATGTGTTGGGGGGTGAGGGGGAGCCTTTTGTATAGGGGCCAAATATAGGGATGGAATCGAAGGTCGGAGAAGCAAAGAAAATAAGAGTCAAGTCTAATATAAGAAAAGAGCGATGCTGGAGATACGGCAGCAGGCTGGGCCTACGGTGAGAAAATGTCAGTAAGTCCTCTCAGGAGCAGGACAGAGTCCGTGGGCTTGAGGAAGTTGGTAAACCGTATCAAGTTGCAAGCATTCTTTTCCTGCCTTACGACTCCCTTACGATAATCTCTAGGCTTCAGCTAAGTTACATGTGACATAGGGAAGAGTCCACACTGGGCTGGGCCCACCAAGGGGTGCTGGGCTCTCTGCATAGTTCTTCCCTGAAGCCAGAGTGGTGGGCACTGCTGGTCTGGGGTCCAGAGTGTACGGAGCCAACGAAACATGGGGTCTTCGGTAGAGGGCAAGGAGCCAAGCAACAGTGAGAACTAGCACCGCGGAGACTGAAGCAGAGAAGGTCCTGAGATCAAAAGCCTTAAGCCTTTTCCCCAAATATAACAGAAGTAGCAGCCCCAGGCGAGGAGGGGAGACCGAACCCTGCTAGCTACTGACAGTGGTGACCGAGAAGGCCTCCCGTGCCATCTGCATTGACACACAAACACGAACAGAAGTGAGAAATAAGGACTTGGAAAATGAGCTGCCTGGGCGCCAAGCCCCGCCCCACCCCGCTTCTCCAGGTCTGCCTGGACACAGTCCCCTCAACACTGAGTGAGCTCATCCACATGGTACAGTGGGAGAGATTTTAGAGGCAAAATCGTCTGAGATTGAACTGCCAAAAACCACATTTAACTCCTTTGGACCCTAGTTTCCTTATCTCCAAATGGAAATAAAAATCCTGACCTCACACCGTTACTGCGGAAATTAACTGAGGTAACAATGGAAGGTGTGCGGCACAGGGCTTGTGCCCAGCAGAGGCACAGTAATTTCACTTCGCCTGCTTCCCTGGCACTGGGCTCCTAACCCCGTCCCCAAACTAGGTCCCTGTACCATGGAAGATGATCCTGGAAGGTCAGATCCTACCTTTAGTTAGGGAGTGAATCCCGAGCTTGACCTGGGAGAAGTTCCCACTTCCGATTTCCCCTCGGATTCTGTAGAAGCCAATGCGCTTCCCCAGCGTGATCTCTCTCACCACCTTCTCATCTTGGGACATGTCCTGTGTCAGCTTCTCGAAGGGCGTCAGCTGGCGGGGCTGGCCCTCCTCGTCCTCCTTGCTGCACTCCGTCTGACCGCCACTTTCCACACTATCCCGCCGCTCCCACCGGGCATAGTGGGGGTTCACCAGGCTGCCTCCATTTGCGCACACTGCGGTCATCGTCCACCACAGGCTCACATCTCGGCCAAGGGCACCAGTCAAAGGCAGGCTTGAGGAGCAGTGCCAAGGGCCCAGGGGGTGGGAGACGGGAGTCAGGGCCCGCCAGAGCCCCGTGTCTGTGACAGCTGGTCTGCAGAGCCGGGCGGGCTCCTTGATGAGCAGACCCCTTCTTGGTTTCAGTCAGAGGAGGGCAGAGGCCCACGGGCCAGCAGAGTCTGCCCCGCCGGGCGAGAGCTGCCCACCTCACTCAAGACACTTCCCACCTCCTCTCATGCCGCACTTCCCAGCCCTCACTGTACAGGCGCGCACACATCCAGTTACCACAGCCACTTCCCTGCGCAGGCTCCAGGAACTTTCTGGCCGACCATGCGGTCTGATGTTCTGTGGTAGGCGGCTGCGTCCCAGGACGAAGCTTCCAGTTTGCTATTTCCTTTGACGGCTGGGAAATCTTCCACTGTGGTGTGTACGAGCCCCGTGGAGGCCCCCGGGGCCCTGCCGCTGGCATTCCCCTCTGACCTCCTTCATTTTGCACTTCTCCCGCTGGCCAGCCTCAGGGCCCCCTAGACCCAAGGATCTGGACCCCAGAAGAAAAGAAACTTGCAAATCAGCCTTCTGGTCACACGGGCTGCCAGAGAAGGATTAAATCCCTGCAATGTCACTTTAGCCGGCCTTTATTTAGATGAGCCTTCCTCTAAGCCGTGAGCTGTCTCAAAAATTTGGCAGGTGCTGATTCACCCTAAGAACAGAGAAAAAGAAAATTTATTAGCCTACGCTAATGTACTGTGCAGGATTTATTATGAACACGAAACTGCCTTATAAGCATTGATCTAAAAAAAAAAAATAGGCCCTATACACATTCCAGTTATGACTGTCTGTAGTAAATGCTTAATTATAGATGATTTAGTAAGAAGAAAATGTACACACACACTCCTCAATCTACATTTTAGAAAAGCCCTCACAGCCTGTAAATAGTTTCAGCAAAACGATTTTTCTCTTTCTTGACGTTTGGGGAAATATGCAGATGCCTTGAATTGGTTTAAAGCCAGACTTTTAAAATAGTGATATGGTATTCATGGTGACAAAGATTTCCTATTAATAGCAGTTTTCAAAAATTCTTACACTGATTCAAATAACAATGTGCTATGTTCTTATACAATTTTCCTATATTAGTTGTTCCCGCTCTTTTTTTCTGGGCCATTTGATGACAAAGGCTAATTTTTCTCCCAGCCTATTGTCTGGGTATTTCTGATCAGGTATTAGCCTCCAGGCCCAACAGCTCATTCTGACGGTGCAGAAACAGAGGTCAGTGCTCCTGGCGGGTAAAAGTCTATGACATCCTCAGTGATAAGAAACACTGTCCGGCATGAATATCTTCACGACTTTTTCTCCCGTGCCCTCCAGTAAGAAATAATCACTTTGTGAATCCCTACTGTGGTTGTGCCTTTTTCCAAAATGTCTTATTGCCATGAAAGTGGGCACCAGGTTAATTCAGCTGTATTTCCTGCTCCCCTCCTTTCTCCTTCAGCAGGGAGCGCAATGTCTTACGTAAAGAAAGTCTTTGCTAAATGTGTGTTGAACTTGATTTTTGAACTTGAGCAATCTGAACCAAAAGCCTGAGTGAACCCGAGAGATTGCCTTGGAAATGTGAATTTCCAGTTCTGTTTGATGATACACATTATTACAATTAAGTACAGAGTTGCTTATATTATTACTGTGGTTGAGTATGGGGTTGCCAAGTAAGATAGACAGGAAAAGAGTGAAGTGCCCCCCAGCTCTGTTCCTTTTTGGACAGGGAGAGAGGACGCTGGAAGGATACGGGATAGAGGTTGAAAAGGGGCCAGGTATTAGGAACCACACACATCTCTAGGTTAGGACGTTTTAAAAGAGGTTCTTGGGGGCGCCTGGTGGCTCAGTCGGGTAAGCATCCGACTTAGGCTCAGTTTATGATCTCTTCGTGAGTTCAAGCTCCGCATTAGGCTCTGTGCTGACAGCTCAGAGCATGGAGCCTGCTTCGGATTCTGTGTCTCCCTCTCTCTCCGCCCCTCCCCCACTCATGCTCGTGCACGCACGCGCTCTCTCTCTCTCTCTCTCTCTCTCTCCCCCCTCTCAAAAATGAATGAATATTTTTAAAAAAAGAGGTTCTTAAGATAAAAGAGGCTTATTCAGGTTTAAGAAAATCTAGTCACTGGTTCTTTTTATTTTTCTTTCTTTTTTTGGGGGGGGCGTGGAAATGAGAGCATGAGCAGGGGAGAAAATCAGAGGGTGAAAGAGAGAGAATCCCAAACAGACTCACGCTCAGCATGGAGCCCAACGTTGGGGCTCAATCCCATGACCTTGGGATCAGGACCGGAGGTGAAATCAGGAGTCAGACGCTTACTGACTGAGCCACCTGGGTGCCCCTAGTCACTGGTTCTTAAGCTCTCCGGGGTCACACTCTCCTTTGACACTCTCACGGAATCTATGACTCTATCCTCAGAAATAAAAAGCGTGCACACTTAATTTACATCCAAGTTTAAAGGGGCAACCGACCCTCTGAAACCCATCCTCAGACTAAGAATCTCTATGCAGAGCAAGTGGCTCTAGAACTCCCCACAGAGACCTCCTGGCAGAAAGTCACCACACAGATGACAAGTGGAGGAACACTGCCATGATTCTGAAATTAGAATTCTTTAGCTTTACCTACATAAAGAGAGTAGGAGTTTTAGACAGGAGCAGTGCTCGGTCACCTCACGTCCCAGCAGGCTCTCTGAAGAACTTCGTGGCTCTGTGTCCTTCTGGGCCTGTCGTGTGACTGCAGCCGTGCCCCCCTCAGAGCGCCTCACCGCTCTGCTGCCGACCTACGTGTACCCCGACAAGGTAAGCACCCGGAGGCCAGGACCCGCACTTTATTCATCTCCCAGAGCTCAGCACATGACCTGGTACGTACCTGATAAATGCTTGATGAAGAAGGAATGAATTAATTTACCAATCTATCAACCATTACATTTGATTACATATCAACATTCCAAGATTTACTTGAATTATTTCAGAAAGCGTACTTCAGCCCATACTTCCAAGGCCAGAGCTAACCTCTACCGGCTGCTAGGATTCCTGGCCCATCCTTGTGCAGGTGAGAGTTAATCAGAATTCCACCAGCCCATGGAGAATTGCCACAGGGCCGCTTAGAAATCCAGTCTCCCTCATTCCTGCCACCTTCCGAAGGATCAGCTCTCTCCAGGCACCCACGCCTCGCCCATGCCTCTTGGAACCCGCTCTCCGACTCCCCAAGCTCGGCAGGGCCTTCTCTGCTTTCCTGGTTCTCCCACTGGCCTGCTTTGGGCTCCGTATCTTGAGCTCCATTCGGGCCTGGGATTTCCAATTAGGTTTTATACTTGCTTCCCTGATTAACTTCAGGTGCCCCCAGGAATTCCTCCCCTTCCTCTTCCTAATTCGACATAAGAAGGTCAGGCACAATTGTCAGGTGTCAGGCTTTATCTTGCAAAACATACCCTCGACCTGCAAATTAAATTTCTTGCACAATGGCCTTGAGACCAATTGTCTTGCCATAATGGCTAGGGAGATCGTTAGTCTTCTGTTTATATCAGATAAAGAAGTTTTGCAATTTTGAGAATGTTGCCGTGGGTTTGTACTGGGAATAAACTGCAACTTGTTGAAAGCAGCTGCAAGCCGGCTGGAAAAAACTGAACCCCTAACGCGTCCTACTCCAAAGTAAATTCCCAACAGACCACCTGAGTAAATGTAAAACAAAGGAAACCATAAAACACTAGAAAAAAATAAAATCTTTTTATGATCTCAGAGAAGGTCATGAAAGAAAACATTAAATTTGACTACATCAAGTGCTCACTTTCTGTTTGCCAAAAGGTAACAAACGAATAAAGCAAATTAAAGGATAAACTGGTAGGAAAAGCTTTCCGACGTGTATGATAGACACAGGGCTAATTTTTAGATAAAGAATTTTTACGAATTGATTAGAAAAATACCGATATATCCCAAAAGAAAAGAAAATGATAAAGAACACGAGAAGACATTTCACAGAAAATACAAACGGCTCTAAAATATAGAAGACGATGCTCAACCTCACTTACAACCGAAGAAATACACGTAAAGCTACACGGAAATTAGATTTTTTTACAAAGAAATTTGGAAGCTACGAAAACGCTTTTGGTGACATCCTGGTTAGACAAGGTTTGGGGAGCCAGGGACTCTCACGCATCACATTCATTACCACCGCGAGTCCCAGTGCTGGGGCGGGGGGAGGGATTTGGCTCTAGCTCTGAAAGCACACGCGAACATACCCTTCGCTCGGGGACTCCCCTTCTGGAGTTTATCGTATGCACGCTGCACAAAAATATACCTCTCTCTAATATGAGGACTGAGGGAGTGACATTCACTACCGCATTGTTTTGCAGCAACTGGAAATTGTTTATGTGGCCATCAAGAGGGAACTGGTTAAATAAATGATAATACGTATATAATGGACTGCTATGCACTTGTGAAAAAGAATGTGTTGCAATCTCTAAGATGTCCTGTGGAAGGGACAGAAGAGTGTGTGTAAATGTGACAGCCAGAGTGTAAGAAAGAGGGGCGTGTATCTAAGGAACTGGCAACGGGTACCGCCTCTGGGGAGAAGGATTGGATGGGGAGCTGGAGGGAGGGAAAGGTGTACTTTTCACTATTTACGCTGTTACATGATTTACATTTTTCCATGTGTATGTATTTACACTTAAAAAGGGAAACAGTTTAAAAAATGTGATGTGTTACCATCTTACACAGTAAGTTTGCTTTCTTTTGGTTATGCAGGGAAATCACTAGGTCTAATTCTCTTAATAGCTAATGGAGTGCTTTTACAATCAAAACATAATTAGGAATTCAGAAAATTTTACACTTTCATTTATTTCTACTCCCTTCCAAACACCCACAATAGGAAGAGGAGGTAAAAGGATATAAACTCACAAGGACAAAGAGAGTAAGAGAGAGGAGGGCAGCCAGTGTGAGATGTCGACATGCTTTTGCCGAGTGGGAAAGCAAACTGAAGAGCAGTGAGTAAGGTGGCAAAGGCAGTGACAAAATCTGAACACTCAGAAGGCTTCAGACTACGAGAGCCCAAGTGCCTCCGTGTTTGGAGGAACGAAGCAGACAAGGGCATGATGGGAATTGTTGGAAACGTGCAGCAGTAAGAGTCCCAGCCCTTTCCCTTTTCGAAGCCAGGTTGTTACTTCCCCCCACACCCCCAGCCCAGCTCAGGAAGGCAAGGCCCAGGACAGAGGGTTCAGTCCGACTCTGGGCTGTGGGATCCCCCAGCCCCTTGCTCTCTCTGCACCCCCGCACTCTGAGTTCCCAGAATGGAGGGAAACAAGTGTGTAATCTTCCAGGCAGGAGATTCCTCCTTTTTTCCCCCCTTGTTGTTGTTTGCTTGTTTGTTGACTAAGTAAACTCTACCCCCAACATGGGGCTCGAATTCACGACTCTAAGATCAAGAGTCACTGTTCTACTCACTGAGCCAGCCAGGTGCCCTGGATTCCTCTTGTGGATAAACCAAATAGCTCAAGAGAAAAGACTTCCTGAAACCAATATATACAGGTTCTTCAACTCCAAAGCTGCCCAAGCACCCGCCATGCAATCCCCCAGGTGCCAGGTTCCCTGGCAGACAGGGAGCTTCCAATCAGAGTATAGTGCCTTCTGCTTACAATGAATGTCCAGCCAAGAAGGACCAGATACCCGAGGAAAGGCTCCAGAATGAAAGAAGGAAACCATACCCGACCAAAACGAGCTTGAAGGAATCGGCAATGCAGGAAGCAGAAGACCGAAGATAAGATATTGCATCCATAAAACCAGGACGAAATGCTAAAACAGACAGACACACACAAGTCCTCAGAGAACAAGAAAGCTCTTTTGGAAAGTGAAATTAAATAATTGTAGATTTGTAAAAAAAAAAAAAAAAGGAAAAAATCTAGAAGAGAGGAACAATAGAGAAAAAAAGAAAATTCAGTAATCCACTTAGCAAGTCCAACATCTAATTATTTAGAGTTCCTAGAGTCACACTATTGCATTCCCAGTAAAGTAAGACATATGGTTCCTATTGTACTTGAATTGCAACAAATTTCAAAAATAGTAATGAATGAGGGGAAACTCCAGATTCTCAGATATTCCAATAGAAGAAGAAAGTAGAAGAAAAAAAATCTAATGGAAAGATAAATCCCACTTGGATGTGTGTATAATGAATACTCGTTTTTATTTTGCAGAATTTTTCCCCCTAAAGACTTTTCTTAGATGTTTGGAAATAGAAATCTTGATTGCAGGTCATGGGGTCGCTGTAAATAGTTTATATTTAAATCACCTAGTAGTTAGCATCGAGTTACATCATGCCAAAACTATGCAAATGATGGAAATGATGACATATCTAGTTGCAGATGAAATCCTCCTTTTCTCAGATGCATTTGTTGGCGGTTTTGCCTTTTGCCCTTTTGATTTTGACCAATTTTTATGAAAGCTGAGAAACCCAACCAGCCAAAAACATGGAGTCTCGTCACTGTAAATCGAAGCTTCTGGAGTAGGCAGATCGGTCCTTAATTATTAGCTTAGCACAGCACACAGCACAGCACAGCACAGCTTAGCATAGCAATGCATTAAATAAGATTAAAGAAAACTGAACTTACTTAGTAATTCATGCTCTTGACTTGCAACCCACTGTGAAGAGTAAATCAAAGAAAATCATCTGGCCTTTGTTCTCTTTGTCTAAGTTTAAATTACAAAACTTTCTGGGCAAGGCTTTCAAGACAACCTTTTCTCTGGCTGGCAAGGGCAGGCGCTGGTTTGCTTAGCAGAAAAGCTGGGTTTTCCCTGTGCAGCAACTGGATGCAATGATGGCCCAATCCCATGTAATCCTTCTCAGGCGTGGTGCACTTCAGGGAGAATCTTTAGCAAAGAGTTTGCTTCATTTATTATTATTATTTTTTAATGTTTATTTATTTTTGATAGAGTGCAAGCAGAGAGGGGCAGCAGAGAGGGATATACAGAATCCGAAGGAGGCTCCCCGCTCTGAGCTGTCAGCACAGAGCCAGAACCCATGAACTGTGTGAGACCATGACCTGAGCCGAAGTCGGACGCTCAACCGACTAAGCCACCCAGGCATCCCAAATAGGCTTCATCTTAAAAAATATATTTTACCACTTAAAAATCATTTGAACTGTCTTAATTTTTGCTCTTAGCTCTTTATTTCTCAATACACATGTCAAGATCTCCATGGGGAGCAGCTGGGAAATTGTGAAGCAAATGGAAATCAGTATGAACTGGGTGTGCCCTAGTGATGAATAGAAGTGCTGTTCTTCATATTACCCCGCGCCCTGCTTGACCTCACAGGCTACTTTGCCAGCCACTCAGCCCAGGTCTCCTCCATTCCACTGACACCCAGCATCCATGGCCAATCCGCCCAGTCTGATGAGCTTATTACATCAGCTCTTCCCCCACAGAATTCTACCACACTTGAGGCTCCCTCAGCCATCAAAGTCACAGACTCGAATGCCTAGACGGCCATGCAGGTGTTCTGTGGGGCTTAGTGCAACGCCCATGCCTTGCACAGTGCCAATCCTGAGCATGATGAGGAAGCCCATACTCAGTTTCAGCCACGAAGGCCATGCTAGAACACAGGCTCACTTTTGCTTGGCCTTTTGTTTAAAAGCAGCTGGAAATCAAGAAATCTTTGGCAAACTCTCTCAATTTTTAAGTGGTAGATTAAGTGTATGTACACACACACAATTACATATACACACACACACACACACACACACACACACACACACACACACATATATATATTAAGTGGATTAAATATTTTTAAAATACTGTGTGGCCAAGTGAAATTGAACCATCAGGCCAGATTTGGCATTCAGGTTGCCAATTTGTAGTCTGCTCTAGGTTTTCTAGGAACATCACCAGAAGAAAAAGGGAGGGTCGTCCAAAGGTCCACAGTCAAGTTCACCTGGGAGTGGCACAGATATCTGCATTAGTACCTTACAGTCTTGTGATATTTAACACACACACACACACACACACACACACACAAACACAGTGTTTTATTCATTCGCTTGTTTAATGCAGTGTCCTTGAAGTTTATTTAGCCATCTAATTCATTCTTCCAGAATATCTTTTTGTCATTGACATTTTCCTTATAAATCTGACCTCAGAGTTAGACAAAGCTATAAAATACTCAACTGTTCATTAAAATACCTGTAGGAATTTGGGTCCCAAGAAGATTAGTAAAACTATTCACTATAGAATGAAACAGAAACAGATTTGTTGAGTTTAATCCACAAACATAGCAGACTGGCTAGGAAATGCCTATCTCTGTGACATCTAGAATGATATAGTAGTTCCTTAGTGAAATCTCATAGTATTAATACTTTTGTTCTGATGATATATAAAATTGGTATTTTATGTACTTGTATTGTGAAGAAAATTTATCAGAATAAAGTAAAAAAAAGTTTTGTGATTCTTAAATAATTTTAAATGAAGAACTGAATAATTGGTTTAGATTTGTGGTTTTGAGTTGAAATTTTATTGTTTATAAATAGCATTGGAATGTATTCAAGAAAACATAAGGGTTAAGTCATCTATACCAAAAATTTATTAGTATTTCGGAAGTGTTTTGTGAATCAAATAAAGTACTTTATTTAAAAGGAAATGAAATAAATTATAAATGCAGTTTAAAATGTTTAAAAAGGTTTAAAGTTTTAAATGGGCTCAAACATTATCCTTAAAAATAATTGTTAGATGAGAAGCTGGGCCACTTTCTTACACCTTGCACAAAAACAAACTCAAAATGGATTAAAGGCCCAAATTTGGGACCAGAAACCATAAAACTCCTAAAAGAAAATATAAGGAGAAATTTCTTTGACAGTGGCCTTAGCAACACTTTTCTAAATATGACTCCTGAGGCAAGGGAAACAAAAGCAGAAGTAAACTGTTGGGGCTACACCAAAAGAAAAAGCTTTTGCACAGCAAAGGAAACTATCGACAAAACAAAAGGTCAACCTACTGAAAGGGAGAAAGTATGCACAAATGATATAAATGATAAGGGGTTAAGATCCGAAAACAAAATATATAAAGAACTTACAGAATTCAACACCAATAAAAACACAAATAACCTCATTAAAAACGAGCAGAGGACCTAAATAGACATTTTTTCCAAAGAAGACATACAGATGGCAAGCAGACATATGAAAAGATGCCCAACATCATTAATTATCAGGGAAATGCAAATGAAAACCGTAATGAGGTAAAACCTTACACCTGCCAGAATGGCTAGAATCAAAAGGACAAAAATAACAAGCATTGGTGCGGAGGTGGAGGGACAGGAACCCTCGTGCACTGTTGGTAGGAGTGTAAATTGGTGCAGCCGCTGTAGAAAACACTATGGGGTTTCCTCTAAAAACAAAAATGACATGTGATCCAGTAATTCTACTTTTTTTTTAATTTTTAAACGTTTTTATTTATTTTTAAGAGACATTGAAATAGAGTGTGAACAGGGGAAGGGCAGAGAGAGAGGGAGACACAGAATCCGAAGCAGGCTCCAGGCTCTGAGCCATCAGCCCAGAGCCCGATGTGGGGCTCGAACTCACAGACCATGAGATCATAACCTGAGCTGAAGTCGGCCGCTTAACCAACTGAGCCACCCAGGCGTCCCCAGTAATTCTACTGTTGGGTATTTACCTAAACAAAAAAACTAATTCAAAAGGATATATGCACCCCCAATGCTTATTGCAGCATTGTTATATAAATAACATAGAGATATAGAAGATATCCATATCTTTATGGATATGACATGGAAGATATGGAAGCAATCCAAGTGTCCACTGATAGATGAATGGATAAAGAAGATGTGGTACACATATACAATAACTAAATCATAAAATTTACCAAGCCATAAGAAAGAATGAGATCTTGCCATTTGTAACAACATGAATGGACCTAGAGGGTATAAAGTAAAGTGAAATAAGTCTGACAGAGAAAGACAAATACCTTATAATTTCACTTACATATGGAATCTAAAAACAAGACAAATAAACAATCAAAAAGCAGAAACAGACCCATAAACTGATGGTTGCCAGAAGGAGGTGATGAGAGGGATGGGCAAAATGGGTGAAAGGCAGTGGGAGATACATGTTTCCACATATAAAAAGAATAAGTCACAGGGATAAAAGGTACAGCATAGGGGATATAGCCAATAGTATTGTAAAAATGTATGGTGACAGGTGGTAGCTACACCTGTGGCACACATAACATAAGGTATAGACTTGCTGAATCACTACGTTGTATACCTGAAACTAACGTAACATTGTGTGTCAACTATAAGTCAATGTAAAAAAATCAAAGTTCCAAGAAAAGAGATTGTTAGATGAAATGATATGTCTGGAATTTGCTTCAAAATAATCAGGAGTGGAAGGAATAATGGAAACTTAAATGAAACAAGATTGGCTCTGAACTAATCATTTTCAAAGCTAGGTGATGAGTACTTAGAGGTTTATAACATTCTTTGCACCATTTTTGTATCCGTTTAAAATTTTCTGTAATGCTCTTTAGAAAAAGATCGTTTAAATTTACTAGATCAAAAATATATTTGTAATTTTAAAACGTTAGGTATTTTACAACAGGTGACAGTGCCAAACGGATGGATGAATGAATAACACAGACGGTCCTATGATGTGGGGTGTTGTCATTTTCTTTTCATAGATTCTTTTGTTTTTGTTTCAAAAACAAAAAACAAAACTAAGTCTGAAGAAAGTTTTAAAAGTTAATTTTGCCAGCAGACACATCAAAAGATGCTCAACATCACTCATCAGGGAAAATGCAAATCAAAAGTACAATGAGATATCATCTCGCACCTGTCAGAATGGCTGAAATAAAAAACACAAGAAACAACAAATGTTGGCAAGGATGTGGAGAAAAAACCCTCGTGCACTGCTGGCGGGAATGCAAAGTGGTGCAGCCAGTGTGGAAAACGGTGTGGAAGTTCCTCATAAAGGTAAAAATAGACCTACCCTACAATCCAGAAATCACACTACTGGGTATTTACCCAAAAAATACAAAAACACTAATTCAAAGGGATACACGCACCTGTATGTTTATTATAGCATTATTTGCAATAGTCTAATTATGGAAGCAGCTCAAGTGGCCATCAACAGATGAATGGATAAGGAAGAAGATATGGTATATAAATACAATGGAATATCACTCAGCCATAAAAAAGAATGAAATCTTGCCGTTTTCAATGAAATGGGTAGAGTGAGAGAGTATAATGCTAGTAAAATAAATCAGAGAAAGACAAATACCCATATTCTACACTCATATGTAGAATTTAAGAAATAAAACAAAGGGGGAAAAAAACAGAGAAACAAATCAAGAAACAGACTGTTAACTATAGAGAACAAACTCATGGTTACCACAGGGCGGGGTGGGGGGATGAGGGAAATAGGGAAAGAGGATTAAAGAGTACACTTATCATGATGAAAAAAATAAAATGATAAAAAAATGGAAATATGCATTTAAGTAAAAAAAAGAAAAAAGAAAGTCGCCTTTGATTTCCTGATTACTAGCTCCATAAGAGTGGAGGCTGTGTAAGCAAACCTTCTAACACGTGGAGCCAGGAGTCGAACACATAGGGAAGGGAATACCTTCGTGCCTCAGTCAGGACCCAGCAGAAACCCAGGGCCTTCCCCATAAAGACTTTGATCTCATACACAATTCATTTCCAAAACACAAATCTTTTTCCCATCTCCCCTGAGGGAGTATGCCAGCCTCTACAGAAATAAGGGACATTAAAGCACAGGATGGAAGAAGGAAAAGCACTAAGGTTCAGAAGGGAATCAGGGATTGAATCACAAGCAGGAAAACAAAATGTATTCTTCGTTTCCTCAGAAATAATGAATCTAGGAAACAAGTGTGGGGAACATTCATGCCTATATGCAGCTTATCGTTTATTTTTAGGGGTCTAAAAATATATGGAAGTCAAAGCAGACATTGCTCTTTCGCTGCCTTAGGACTTCCTTCAACTCCGATACAGTATGCTCACTGAGACGCAGGGAATAACATTCGAGGGATGGCCTTAGGAAATGACAGGAAAACATTGTCCTTTTCTATCTGAGCAGAACTCAAGAAGGTCTATCATGACAGGAGGCTGAAGGGCTATGGTCAGGAAGGGAGAGACAGTGTTCCAGAACAAAAGCTCTTACTTTTACCATTATAAAAAGTTCAGGTGGATTTGAGACCTTCATTACAAGCCTCTCATACCTCATAAGTGATCCCTTCACACAGTACAAACAACAAATTCAAGAATTCTTTTTTTTTTTTTTTTTTGAACGTTTATTTTTGACAGAGAGACAGAGCATGAGCAGGGGAAGGCCAGAGAGAAAGAGGCAGACACAGAATCTGAAGCAGGCTCCAGGCTCTGAGCCATCAGCACAGAGCCCGATGCGGGGCTCGAACTCACAGACCATAAGATGATGACCCGAGCTGAAGTCAGCCACCCAACCGACTGAGCCACCCAGGCGCCCCAAGAATTCTTAAATAAATTCTTAAATATTTAAGAAATAAATAAATTCTCAAATATTCTTAAATACAGCCAGTAGTGGAGGTGAGTACGGGGTAGTGATGGCAGTAAAGAGGAGAGAAGCTACTGCATATAAAAAAGTGAACCGGGGGTGCTTGGGTGGCTCAGTAGGTTAAGTGTCAGATTTTTTATTTCGGCTCAGGTCATGATCTCACAGTCAGTGAGTTTGAGCCCCGTGTCAGGCTCTACGCTGACAGCATGGAGCCTACTTGGAATTCTCTCTCCCTCCCTCTCTTTGCCTCTTCCTGACTTGTGCTCTCTCGTTCTCAAAATAAATAAATAAACTTAAAATAAAAAGTGAACTGGGACGGTGTACAACAGCAATCTGAACTAACAACTGAGAATTTAAAAAGATCTCATAGATATGGAAATTTCCTATGGAATTGACATGGCGTTCCTAACCTCTGGCAAAAGATAAATGATTTAGTACGTGATGCTTGTGGAGACCGAGCCAACAGGTGGCTCAGGTAGGTGTCAGTACACCCAACACCCTAAATTCTCCATCAGATGTCTCCATTCTTTGATATTCATAGTTTCTTAAACTAATGTAAAGTCCCATGCAGACAAACACAAAGGCTCACATTTTTCCCAATAATATTACTATCCCAAAGACACATATGTACAGAAATTCTAAAGTCACTATTGGGTGTTTAGACATGCACATATGTATGGATGTATCCATTTGCATGTTAACAGAAAAAGGTCCGGAAGAATATGGACTAAACTAGCAGATGACAACTTGGCAGGGGCGGAGACAGGGAGTGGGTGGTGCAGAACTGGGAGCAGTAAAGAGAGGGTATGGCCGAGGCTGTTAGTTGTCCCGTTGTCCCGTCTGTATCGATTCTTTCTTACAGCCCTGATTCTTAGCCCTGATCCACATCGAAGTCAACATAGAGCTTTTTTAAAAATTTTTAACATTTATTCATTTTTGAGAGAGAGAGACAGAGCATGAGCAGGTGAGGGGCAGAGAGTGGGGAGACACAGAATCCGACACAGGCTCCAGGCTCTGAGCTGTCAGCACAGGGCCCGATGTGGGGCTTAAACTCACAAACTGTGAGATCATGACCTGAGCTGAAGTCAGATGCTTAACTGACTAAGCCACCCAGGCGCCCCCATAGGGCTTTTTTTAAATGCAGAATCCCAAGCGTTGCCCCCAAAGATTCTGGTTCATTGATCTCTGGAGAGGGCATGATTTTTTGTCTGTTTTTAAGTTTCCCAAGTGATTCCGTTGCATAGCCAGATTTGAAAACCATTATTCTATAACAAAGTTTTATCTGGGCACACTGTTATCCAACTGATATATTTCCCAGTCTCCCTTCTAGTTGGGTTTGGCCATGTGTCTGAGTTCTGATCATGAGCTATGAGCAAAAGTGATAAATGCACCCCAGGTTGTGTCTTTAAATTTTTGTGTTATCTATCTATCTATCTATCTATCTATCTATCTATCTATCTATCATCGATCTATCTCAATTATTGAGACAGCACATGCAGGGAGGGACCGAGGGAGAGGAAGGGAGAGAATCCCAAGCATGCTCGGCATGGAGCCCAACACTCACAACCATGAGTTCAAACCAAGAGGTGAACTGAGTCACTCATGCGCCCCCAGGTTGTGCCTTTAAAAGGAAAGAAGCCTGTCATTCTCCTCTTCTTTTTTCTCTCTTCTTGTAGGTTGGAAGATGGATATGGTAGTGTAAATGGAAACAGCCATCTGACACCAAGATGGAAGCCAGGAACTGAGAACGGCACAGCCATGGAGACGAGAAACCTGGGCCCCCAACACTACACAGACACCATGTCAGCCCTGGATTACTCACCTGTGAGAGAATTAAGATTCTACCTTCTTTAAGCATCCGTTGTTTTAACCTTTGTTAAAGCAACTTAATATTTATACAACCTAATGTTATATAATATTTGTAATGTTTACAAAATGAACTTGTTTCATTTCTTACTTCCTAGGTTTCTGTATTGTTTGAATGTTTTATAACATGTATAATTACTTTAAAAATTAAAATATACATATCTATAGATAGAAAGTACTTGGTTGGGTCAAGGAGAGAAAAAGAATTGCAGAGTCGTCAGATATGGGTTTTCTGATATCTCAAAATATTCCAAATCATTTATACTTTCACACACAGAAAATTAATAAATATTTATTGAGGACTGGTCATATGAAAGAAACTAAGGTGATACGAATAATCTCGCTGTTTTTAAAAGCACCACATTTACTTAATTTACTTACGAGTAACAAATTAATTTCAACAAAACAATATCATCCATACTTCTCAAGTAATATTGTTAATCTAAATTTCATTGGTTTGAAGTTTTGTTTGTATTTAACTTGATAAAATTTGTTTTGCTTCATAGCTGTATACAAGTTATAAGGAAAAAAGACTTAGGGGTTGAAAGAGATTAGGATCTAGACCTTCCCAGGAAATGCCTGTGTGACCTTAAGCAAGTCTCTTCCCCTCTCTGGGCTTCAGTTTCCTTACTGGCAAGTGAAAGTGATGGACCCCATGGTGTCGACAGAATCATTCCCTGACCTGAGATTCTTGATTTTAACATAGGAAAAAACCTCTCCTGAAGTCCAAGTGTCACATTGCCCCCTTCTGGACCTTTGTAACATTCACATGAATGAAATTACTAAAAGCCCATCAGCCTACTTGACTATGCTGAATATATTTTAATCCAACTCCTTTCCCCTCACAATTTAGAAAGCCCAGTTTGAAGGTCTTCCAACAGAAGTATTAGAAGACAAGCCAGCAAAGGAGAAAGGGCAAAAAGCATCAAAGGAGCAGGTGTAAGTGTGGACATGGTGGTGGCGGTGGACTCAGGATACAGTAGTTATCTCCATCTCTTCCCCCAACATAATAAATGTAATTGGCTGGCCTTTACCAAATACCACTATGTGCCAAAAACCAATTTTTTAACCAATTAAAAAATCCTTCCAACAACTCTTCCAGCCAGGCCAAGAATATCTACGTCCTGAGTGGCTCCTGATTATTCTCAGTTGTGCCCTTTTCCCTCTCAGTCTTTCCCATCCCGTGAAGATGGCTCCTTTCTCATTTCCTTCTAGAAGCATTCTTGACTACTTCTTGCAGCACCACTACTATCCTGGAGCACTCGAGACCTGCATCCCATAATCTAGTTCTTGACTTCATGATTTTTCCACTTCGCGGGAGTCGAGCCTTCCCACAAACTCTCCTTGAGAGCAGGGTCCATGTGCAGGGCATCGTGCCCCCCCCCATCCCCCATCCCCTAGAACAGTGCTGCTCACATGGGGCTTGACTCACGAGATGACTATCTCTACCGCATCCTCCAACTACTTCCTCCATAGGGGGAATTGCTTGTACTTTGGGTAGTAATCGCTCATATTTATTCTAAAGTGGAAAAACCAAGCTTCTGATTTTCTTCTCCAAATGTGTTTCTTTCACATCTTGATAAATGGCAACACATCTTTATAGTTGAAGCCAAAACCCTCGATTCTTCTTTTTTACTTTATATCTTGTGTTCAATCTGTCAGCAAATCCTATTGCCTCTACCTTCAAAATGTATTCAGAACATGATCACTTTATCCCATTATTACCCGACACAGTCCTCCCATTATGACCAGAGTTCAAGCCACAGCCAGGTTTAATTGGATCATAGTTATGGTCTTTAGACCTGGTCTCGGAGCTTCTGTCTTTACCTGCCTCCTGCCAACCCCAAACACGGTGCATCTCAAACACAACATCTGGGAAGATCCTTCTAAAAGATGTCAGATCAGGGACTCCTGGGTGGCTCAGTCAGTTAAGTGTCTGACTCTTGATCTTGGCCCAGGTCGTGATCTCATGGTTCGTGAGATTGAGTCCCATGTTGGGCTCTGTGCTGACAGTGCAGAGTCTGCTTAGGATTCTCTCTCCCTCTCTCTGTCTCTGCCTCACTCCCCATTGGCATGTACATGCTCTCTCACAAAATAAATAAACTTTAAAAATAAATAAAGGATGTCAGATCATGTCACTTATCGATTCAAAACCTTTTGGTAGCTTCCTTTCTTCCTCAGAATAAAAGCCAAGGCCCTTAAAATGGCCTTCAAAGCGCTGCCCAAGGTGGTTCTCCCTCTGGCGTCATCTCCTCCAGTCTCCCTTTCGCCTGCTCCGCTCCAGCCACACCGGTCTTCTCACTCTTCCTGGAGGGCGTCAGGTCTGCTCCTACCTTCTGCAAACTCCTCCTGATCCTTTAAGGATCACTTTACACATTACCTCTTTCAGGAATCTTCCCCATTCACCCACCTAAACCTGTGGAGTTCTCTTCGTACTTCCAACATCGGGGGCTAGTCCTGTGCTTTTCTCCACCTTTTTGTGCAGTTATGACTTCTACATCACACTGTTTATCTCGTCAGATTGTAAACCCATTAAGGGTAGTAGTTGTGTTTGACTTATTTAGACTATATTCACAAGAGCTACAGTAATCAAGATGGCATCCAAGGACAGACCAATAGATGACAATGAAGAGTCCAGAAACTGACCGACACGTACATGGTCAGTCGTTTTTCCACCAAGGCACCAAGCCAATTTAATGGGGAGAGGAAAGTCTTTTTTTAACAAATGGTGCTGGATCAACTGGATGTCTATGTAAATAAAAGGAGAACCTTGACTTTTATCCTGTACTGTACACGAAAACGAATTTGAGATGGACCACTGACTTAACACCTAAGACCAAAAAGCTTCTGGAAGTATACACAGGATAATAAATCCAGGACCCTGAAGTAGGGCAAGTTTTTTAGACTAGATACAAAAAGCACAAACCATAAAAGAGAAAAAATTTGGTAAGTTCAACTTCATCAGACTTAACATTTTCTGGGTTATCAAAAGATACTGTTGAGAAAACCAACAGACAGGGGCGCCTGGGTGGCTCAACCCGTTCAGCATCTGACTTCAGCTCAGGTCATGATCTCGTGGTTCATTAGTTCAAGCCCCGCATCAGGCTCTGTGCTGACAGCTTAGAGCCTGGAGCCTGCTTCAGATTCTGGGTCTCCCTCTCTGCCCCTCCCCTGCTCATGCTCTCTCTCTCTCTCTCTCTCAAAAATAAACATTAAAAACTTTTTTGAAAAAAGAAAGAAAACCAATAGACAAATCACAGACTACACCAAAAAATCTAGGGCTCTAAACAGCATCTGGCACACAATAAATGCTCAATTAAATATTCGTTGAACAAACGTATAAAAGACCAGCCTCTTTTCCGTCACAACACACATCTATTCTGACGGGTGCGGGAGATGTCAACACTGACTGCTGAGTGGGCAGTGCCAGTTAGAGGAAAAATCTATTGTACTGGAGGAAAGAAAAGTATAAAGGCTATTCATTAGTAGAAATAAAATGTGTCAAGTCAGCAAATTCAAGAGCTTGTCCACAGGTTACAAGGACTGTAGTGAATCAGACAAAATAAGGAGTGGATAACTGCAGAATATTCACATAAGTTAGCTAAAGATACAGGTGGGATTTCACCAAATGGAGCAGGAAGCATACACCTCATTCCTCATTGCCTCAGTAATGATGTTATAATGAGAACTGGAGACACTGCAACTCGCACATGAAGGTGAAGCTACCAATGTTCTACCTACAGGAACTGGGGAGAGTTTTATCACAAAACGGGTCAAGAAGGAAACAAATTTAGTTAGGTAAAAAGGGTTACATTGATCCTATATGTTTGAGAAACTGCTTCTGGGCATGGCATAGACCGAGGCTAAACATACATTCTGGTTTGCATCAGACTGTTTAAGCACGTCCCGATGTAAGCAACAGAAGCTGCTTTTTCACTCTCAAAAGTGTCCTTGTCTCCATAATGTATAATGTGATCATCCTACTTATATGTGCCATTTCTTCCTCTTCCTCTTCCTCTGTTTTGTTTTCTTCTTCCTCTTATTTTGGATAGTCACCGAGGATATGAATAGTTGTATACCGGTTATGTTATTTGTTTTACTTATTAGCGTCACTCTCTGGAAGGAACCTCAGGCCGAAAGAGAGTGAGCGTTCATTCTGATGACCGGTGTAAGACCAGGTGGAGCAACTATACAAGCTGGTGTTGAAATTGCCTCCCTGCTCCTTACTGCAACCAGTGAGCTGGGCAGTGAGAGTCTTCGACATTATTATTTTCAATTAATACAGTTCTATTTTACTCAAAAAGCACCAACTTTTTAATCAACATTTTAATCCACAATCTAACTTAACCACAATGTATTAATCAGTACTCTCTTTTAAAGACATGGAAACTGAGGCACGGAATGATCGAGTTAAATGACTTGTTTGGGATCATGATCTGGGGGGAAATTATCTAGATGAGACACCTACTTAGGATCAATTTATTTTCAGTTCACCCTCACCACCATCATTCATTCAACAAACACTTATTAAATGCCTATTATGTGCCATCGACGTCCTCTCCACACGAAGCATTATTCAGGACCCTGAGTCCTGGATATTCACTGCACACCCGAGGCCTAACACAGGCAATCTGTTGCTGAGAAAATAACGTTGGGTACTGATGTTCAATGTTTGAAGTAAGTTCCATCCTTCTACTAAAAAAAATTGACCAGAAGGAACCTGCAGTTCTACAGTAAGACAAAAAAAATTTTTTTAAGTCTATTTACTTATTTTTGGAGAGAGTTAGAGAGAGAGAGAGCACAAGCAAGTGAAAGACAGAGAGAAAGAGAGAAGGAATCCCAAGCAGGTTCCGCACCATCAGCGCAGAGTCGATGCACGGCTTGAACTCATGAACGGTGCGATATGACCTGAGCCGGGGTCAAGATTTGGACACTTAACCGACTGAGCCACCCAGATGCCCCTGCGGTCAGACAGATCTTACTTGTACTCCTGAATTGTACTTTAGGGGTCCAAGCAATAGTGGGGTTACAGAGCACTGTGATGGGGAGAGGGAGGAGGTCCTAGCATCCCGGGATGGAAATCACATTCAACCTTTCTACTGTATCTTTCTAATATAAAGACTTTTTTTAAGCCTCAAAAAGAATGTTTCAGGGACACCTGGGTGGGCTCAGTCGAGTAAGCGTTCTGACTCTTGGTTTCAGCTCAGGTCATGGCCTCACGGTTTGTGAGTTTGAGCTCCATGCCAGGCTTTGCACTGAGAGGCTCTGCCTGGGATTTTCTCTTTCTCTCCCTCTCTCTCTCTTAAAATAAATACATAACTTAAAAAAAATTATCTTTCATGATGCTGCTCTTTTACATGATAAAGCCAACTAGAGTCTTTAATTAGTGTTTTGAATGGCTCATACACCTACATTAGCAGCAACACCTTTGGTGTCTTTGATTCCGGAGCCCATTGATCTGCCACAGCTTTGAAATCTCAGACAGCAGTCCATTCACATTAACCTAATTTGAAAATAAATCGACCGCTTTCCAGCCCTCTGAATTATGAGGGCTCCTGTCTGTTCTGGTAACCTCTGGAATGGAGTTGGTTTTCAAAGGTAGAAAACAGCTCTCCGCCATAGTAATCATTTAACAAAATGAAACAAGCATACCTAAGAAGAGAGTTGTTCCTTCTTAACAGCTCAAGCTTTAAAATACATTCACATATACATAGATGGCTGCTACTAAGAAAATTTCTAGGTAGCCAGGTACTATGGGTAATGGGGGGGAGCTCTAAAATTGTATTGAAATTAACTAGATGATCTCAATTAACTATTGTGGTCTTTGTTTAATCATAGTTGTTATATCGATAATAATAGCTAGCTCTTATATATTACATAGTATGTGGTAGGCACTATCCTATGTGCTTTATGTGTACTAACCATTTAATCTAGAAGTCTGGGAGATAAGTAATATCTCAATTTTACAGAAAAGGGAGCTTTAATCAGCAGAAGGAGGTCATCAGCAGCTCTACCCAGCTGGGATTCAAACCCGGTCAGGGAGGCTTCAGTCTTGGGCATCTTAACCACTATACAGGGCTATATAGTTATTTCCAGAATGTTCTTACAACAATGAAGTAAACTTTTTTGTTTAGGATTTAATACTTGGCATAAGGAAAGTTGAATACTTTGTTATACCCGTCTCTAGTCTAGCACAAAGCAGGCTTTCAATAGGTGTGGTGGGTGAATGAATGAGTTAAGTAAGTCTAGAATCATCACAGGCTTTCTCGTAGTTACCTCACAGTCTATTACCAATAGACTTCTCCTTCTTCTCGCTGCCTGATTATAACAATATCGACTCAGTTAATGATAAATTTATCCTGTCCTCTCTCTGCTAAGTCCTAACCAACAGGCTTGTATTTCTCATCTTTCAGTGATTGGACATCCTACTGAGAACACACAAAGGCAGCGGACAGTCCAGTGGGGCCTGTCAGTCCAGAAGAAGCACCACGGTCACTGAGAAGAGGCAGAGACTGTGTCCATTTGGGGAGCACAGGGATTTCCAAGACTGAAACTCTCTTGCCTCATCCCCCAAGATCTGCATCTGCCCTAGGAAGCTTCTCTTACTCATTCAACATTTATCGAGCCTCCCCCAAATGTCAACACTGTGCTAGACATCAGATACGTCAGCCATTGAATGAGAAAGACACTGTCTCACTTTTTACTGTGATCACTGCCTCTCCCGCAACAGGTCCACAATCATGTGATCTTATTCTTTAATCTCTTCATTGTTCATCTCCACATCTCTCTCTCTCACCATTTATTACCTGTATGGAGATGCGCGCGCTCTCTCTCTCTCCCCATTTATTACCTGTATGGAGATCATTATTCAGTCATTTATGTATTAGGTGAGCACCTACTAGGAGACTGTTCTAGGTATAGGGGATATGATAACGAGCAAAGCGGAAAGCATTTCTGTACTAACGGGGTTCATAATAACCTCCAAGACTATCTAGACTTACTATCCTTCATTCTTTTAGTTTCTTTAAAGGACATAAAATTATATAAAGTAATAATTATAACAAGATGTTGCATTACTACATTACATCTGTATGTGTGTTAAAACACACATACAGATGTAATTATAACAATAATAGCAAAACAAAGGGAGATGGGAATGGAGCTATAAAGGAGTAAAATTTCTAGATCTCACTGGAATTAAGTTAGTATAAATTTAACTAGGTTCTCAAAAGTTAAAAAATATGTTTTAAGCCCTAGAGCAACCACTCAGAAAATAACTAGAAATACATAGTTAAAAGTAATCGAAAGGCTATCTATATGCAGAAGAATGAAGTTAGACCTCTACCTCATACCATAAACAAAAGTTGGCTCAAAATGCATCAAAGACCCAAATTAAGAGCTAACACTATAAAGCTCGTAGAAGAAACCATAGGCATAAATCTTCACAACTGTGGGTTAGGCGATGATTTGTCAGCTGTGACACAAAAGTACAAGCAACAACAACAAAAATAGAAACTGGCCTCATTAA
This sequence comes from Paguma larvata, assembly GCA_030068075.1. Lineage (NCBI taxonomy): Eukaryota > Metazoa > Chordata > Mammalia > Carnivora > Viverridae > Paguma > Paguma larvata. The sequence continues at coordinate 32,890,626 of CM057826.1, read as the reverse complement.
TTAAAAACTTTAATGCTTCAAAGGATGCCGTTGAGAAGGTGAAAATACAACCTGAAGAACGGGAAAAAAATTTTGCAAATCACCTATCTGGTCTGCCAGAGTCCAGCTCCGGCGAGTCCAGGAGTCCCCGAGGATGGACAGTGTCGGCGAAAGGAACGAGAGAGCCACGAGATGTAGTCTGATCACCAAGCAGGCATCTCTGGCAATTCTGGCATCTCTGCTCTGCTGGTCTCAGTGTCTTTATTTAATAGTAGTAAGTGACATCACAGCAATGAGTGACATCCCATCAGTAAGCATAGTTTGATATCTTTAACAATAATGTGTCTTTTTCAGCAAAGCGCTGATTTCCTCAATCTTGCAGGTTGTTTTCAAGTTAATTAGCATATAAATTTAAGGCAGGGGGAGAGAATAGGGTGTTACCTTGAGGCCTTATGTTAATTATCTGTAAACAGGCCAGGAGTCATTCTGCCTATTCTTCCAACTACAGTGGGGGAGGTGCAACCCGTCTGGCAAGGACGGAATTCCCAATGCTTGTCCTTTGCTTGTGAATGAGTGAATTACATAATAGGGGCCCAGCATTTACACAAGTCACACCAATATCCAGCCATCTCATAACTGCTATCAATCTGTGCAACCCATCCCCAAGATGCAACTTTAAGGTGGCCAGGTTACTCTCATTCAGATGTAATCCATCAAAGCATCCTGCTCCAGGTCCTTCCTTTTTATTTAAATGCCATAAAACAAAAGAACATTACATTCCTTAAGGCCAACGAGAGCGGCTCAAGAAATGCAAGCCTGAAAAATTGATATTAGAAGGAGATGGTTTGGGGTGCCAATTTGGCGGCAGGAGCCTTGTAACATCCACCTTTTCACACAGGGAAACTAGCAACCTGTGTGCCCGAGACGGCTCCCAGCACTGGTAAGGGACTTGTGTCTGGAATCTAGAAATAGAAGTCAATAATAAAAAGATAAATAATCCTATTAAAAACTTGCAAAGGATCTGAATAGACATTTATCCAAGAAGATACACAAATGGCCAATAAACACATGAAAAGATGCTCTACATTGTTAGCCACCAAGGAACGCAAAAGCACAGTGAGGTACCTCCTCACACCCGCTAGGATGGCTAGAATCAAAAAGACATATATTAACAAGCGTTAGCAAGGATGTGGAGAAACTGGAACTCTGTACCCCACTGGGGGGAACGTAAAACAGTTCAGCACTTTGATAAACAACCAGCCAGTTTTTAAAAACAGCTGAATGTAGTTATCACACAACTGAGCAATTTCACCCCTTAGGTATATACCTTTGAGAAATGAAAACATATGTCCATGCAAAAACTTTTATACGAGTGTTCCTAGCAACATAATTCATAATAGCTAAAAAGTAGAAACAACTCAAATATCCATCAACTGATGAAGGGATAAATAAAATGCGGTATATCCAGACAATAGAATATTCTTCATCAATAAAAAGAATGGAAGTACTGATATATGCTGTGACACAGACAAACCTCGAAAACATCACGCTGAGTGAAAGAAACCAGTCACAAAGCGCCATATATTGTATGATCCGACTTACATAAACTGTTCAAAACAGGCAAATCTTTAAAAAGAGGAAGCAGGTTAGTGGTTGACTAGGGCTTGCTTGGGGAGGGGGTGGGAATGTTGTCAAGCAGGGCAGTGTTTCTGCTCAGGGTAATGAAAATGTTCTGAGACGGACTGTGGTGATGTACGCGTGACTCTGTGAATGAATGAAAAGCCATTGGACTGCATACTTTAAATGGGTACATTGTATGATATTTGAAATATCTCTCAATAAAGCTATTAAAATACATTTAAAATAATGAGAGGGATCAAAATGTTACACGAGGGGCGCCTGAGTGGCTCAGTCGGTTGGGCGGCCGACTTCAGCTCAGGTCATGATCTCGAGGTCTGTGAGTTCGAGCCCCGCGTCAGGCTCTGTGCTGACGGCTCAGAGCCTGGAGCCTGCTTCCGATTCTGTGTCTCCCTCTTTCTCTGCCCTTCCCCTGTTCACGCTGTGCCTCTATGTCTCTCAAAAATAAATAAACATTAAAAAAATTTTTTTAAATTAAAAAAAAATAAAATGTTACACGAGAAAATATTCACTTAATGCAAACGACCCAGCCAGCTGCCTCCAAATCTTTTTCCATAACTGCCTTGGCCATGCCTTTGGATTAAATAACCGACACCCAGACAATTCATGTTCCCTTTTCGGCCATTCATCTCTCTGCCAGTAACTTCCATTCCTGCTCACATTCTTAATAGCTATCTCCCCTTTCTTGCCTACTGGTCTTTGCCCAGACTGTCTAAATTCATAGAAAAAAGAATGATGCAAGCCTGGAATGTTAGAAATGGAAGATACCTCAGTGCTCCTCCTCCCACCTCTTCATTTTAGAGATGAGAGGACAAAATCTCAGAGAAGTTATATGACTTGTCCGTGGTCCCCAAAGTATTTTCTCCTTGCTCACCTTCCCCAAAAAGCCTTTATTTATTAAGCAAATAAATCTGTCTACCCAGTCTATGATACCTTTCTTTACTGCATTACTTAAAGGCATCAAATGTATTGATCACAAGACAGTCACGTTTAAACTCAAAGCTTGCACTCCGGAGGGTAAAAGCAATTCTTTTACCTCCACAGCCACTACATCTGATCTCGCTGGTGCAGCCTTCGTTTGTTGTCATGAAGAGCAATTCAAAATTCGTACGAGGCTGGCTTAGGGACAACCAGGAGAAGACACAGGGACAAACTCCCTGCCTGGTTTCCATAAAGGACACCCCCTCACCTCACCTCGCAGAAAACCATTCCTGATGTCTTCATAAAAGAGCAATTTCGTGCATATAAACGATCGTATCTCTACATTTTTAAGTGCTCTCAGGAAAGGAAATGGTAACAAAGGAGATTTACATTTCTTTATCGGTTTATACCTAGAAATATACCAGGATCAAAGATTAAGTTGCTTTTTAAAAACAACAAGTAATCGCTTCTCGGCCTTTTGGCTAAGATCAAGTGTAGTATCTGTTCTTATCAGTTTAAAAACAACAAGTATTGATCTAGGGGAGCAGGAAATTCATAAATCATGCAGTCATTCTGGACTTTACGTGAAGAGAAAATACATCAAAACCACACTGGCCTTTCATCTGAAGGGAACCTGGTAAATAATGATGTAAATCCATGAAAGAACAGGAGTTGTGGAGTCAAAGATCACGCAGGCCTACCTAGCTTGGAAGAGCAAACTAAACTCTCTAAAAGGAGAGGCAGGGCCTTCCTGTGTCTGGCTATGCCTCTCCCGATCCAAGAACTGCTCGGCACAGGCGTCCGCACAGAGGACCTTCGAGATAGAGGAAGAGAAAGGCAAGTGTAATTAGAGACACTTTGTTCCCGAGCGGGCACCGTTTGGGGGCTGACGGAAGGAGTGATTACACAATGCTGAAGAGGCAGGTTAAGTGCTGCCCACCAGGGAGCCAGGAGGCTCTGGAAGCCAGTTCTGAGAATTGCATGCTGTTCCATAGTGCTTGCTAATTGATCCAGTATTTCTGGATGAAAAATTATCCCCAAGGAGGGGAGTTAAAGTAGATAATGAGGTTGTCTCATCTCACAGAGCAGTTCAGAAGCAGAGTTTGAGCTCTAGAGACTAGATATTATTTCAGTGCATAGGATGGCAAGAAGATCACGGATTGACCATGAAAAGATTCAGTAGTATGCATCAAGGTTTCCCCTGTGATTCTCGGCCCACACTCCCCTCTTCCGGCCCTGTACAACTTTCATTTGAATCATTTTATGAATTATCTATAATTGTAGAGAAAAGGTGTGTATAGGGGAACAACCATGAGGTCTGCGAAGTGGGCACGTTTCTGAGAGCTTCGTGAAGAGAGTCACTATTCACTGAGGCAGGGGTCCAGTCATACATAAGGAGAGATGTCTGCCAAGTGCAGGAAAAGTTCTGGATGCTCAAGTCCCCAACCGTCGTCAGGGAAACGAAACGGGGGTGAAGGTGGAGAATCCAAGGAGCTCTATCATATTTTACTCTGTATTCTTCTGCGCCTGCCTTGTTTACTATGATCACCACAGAGACTTTCTTGGCTTAAGGGCTAAGAATATACATTTACCTCCACCAATATCTGGGGGTTGTGGCCTGTCTCTGATGACCATGGTTGTAAAAGGGACTCCTCCCCGATATGATAAACTCCCCTCCGTCCCACCGAGATGGTCTGGTCCAGTACTCCGAAGTCGATATTTTGTAAAGTTTTGAATCCAGGAATAAGGTGACTTAGAAAGAAATGAAACCTGGCACCACATTAAATCAAGTGGTTGAAATGGTTGACACCATCACCAGGTAAGTGGAGAAATACATTCCCAAGCAGAAGCAGACGCTCAAATAGTGGTGCTGAACATAAATGATGCTTATGGAGCCGATATCCTGCACGTGGGCCTGGAAGACCAGGGAGAGGGAGCTAAACCTCTGTTCGAGAATGTATCTGTAGATATTTTTGTGTTTGTTTTTCTAGAAGCTGGACTTCGGGAGTCCTGAAGAAAACAGTGCAATGAGCCCTGGGCCCAGGATCATGGGGAAAATTCTCTTCTCAGTCCTTGATGCTTCGGAATATTGAGGAACAATCCCAGATATATATTTAGCTGTTGCCTGGGGCTTCGTTCCCAGAAGGATTTGGGGGCTGGGAGTGGGTGCTGCATGACGCTGGGAGAAAAGACGTGTCTCCACCAGGCTGCGTCTTCTCTTGGGTGCCCCTGAGCCAGAGTCCCACAGTGCGTAAGCGGACCAGGTTACCTCTGCTGGGAGGAGCCCGTGCCAGGGGAGGACAAGAGACGGTGAGAGGATTGCGAGGCCCTGCTGGGCCCTCCTCTTCTGAGCCCACCTTGAGTTGGGAGACTCATGACAGAGCTGTACTGAAATGGTGGTTATGTCAGAGGCTGAATCTGGTCCTGAGGAACTTTCATGTCTGTGAGGGCCCTCAGACGAGGGCATTTTAAAACACCCTTTGGAGCCTGGACTAAGTGCAAAAAATGGAGCAACTCTGCAAGGGGAACAGATGTCGGAGGCGTGCCTGCCTCGGAGGGGGCCTCTGCCTGATGTCAGGAGCAACAGCGCTCCGAAGGCAGCGCTGGGCCAGCACCCTGTGAGGCAGGTCAGAATCTAAGCGCCAGCCCACGTTTCTCTCTTCCCGTCGCCTAGTCCTGTAACCTCCCCCACCACTCCAATACCACCCCAGTCCTCGCATCCGTCGTCAGCCTGACCGCCGCCTCTCCTGGTACCACTGGATCCCACGGCAGGTGGAGACGCGCCTGCAGGGACGAGCCAATAAAACTCTTCAAATATTTTGATACTTGATATATCTTTTTCAAGGCATCTCAACAATCATCATAAGAAAAATCAGAACATGCATTTTATTAGACATTTTAAGGTCATCTTTGCTTAAACTCTAAACTGCACATTGGGCTGGTGAGGGGCAATTGCCCCCTAATGGTCTAAATCCTGCCCTGGACCCAGTTGGCTGAAACAGCCTCCTGACAGCCTTTCCTGCTTGCTGTCTTTCCAGGTCCACTTTATCCTCCAGGAAACCGCCCGCAGGATCCTTCTAAAATGTAGCTATTACTGCTTTGCTTCCACAAACTTCATTAAAATGAATATCAGACAGGGGCGCCTGGGCGGCTTGGTCGATTAAATGTCTAGCTCTTGGTTTTGGCTCAGGTCATGATCTCATGGCTTCATGGGTTCAAGCCCCATGTTGGGATCTGTGCTGGCAGCGCAGAGCCTGCTTGGAATTCCCTGTCTCCCTTGCTCTCTGCCCCTACTCCAATCGTGCTGACTCTCAAATAAATATATAAACTTTAAAAAAACAATTTAAATGAATATTGTTGGAATTGAATCTCAACTGCATGGTCTAGAAAGTCCTTCAAGATCTGGCTTTTGATTTTATTTCTAGTCTCATTTCTCATCTTCCCTGTTTCCACTCGCCCCCTCCATATGCCCTGATAGAATTCAGGGGATGCTACCGCAAATATGGCACTTTGATATCCTGAATATTTTAGTCTGACTTCCTTCTCCCCTGAAACATGTTATAAAATCTTCAGGTGAAAGGCGCCCTCCCTATACCTGGAGGAAAGGAGCATCCTTATCTCTGAAGACAAGGGGCACCAGGTAGAATCTAACAAATAGGCCTTGCTAAACTTTCCCCAATCTACTACACTTACCTCACACAGTGGTCCCCTCTTATCCTTGGGAGATATGTCCCAAGACCTTGAGTGGATATCTGAAACCCCAGAGAATACTGAATTCTGTGTATACTATGATATTTCTTATATGTACATAACTATGATAAAGTTGAATTTATAAGTTAGGCACAGTAAGACATTAACAGCAATAGCTCATAATAAAATAGAATGATTACAACAACATACTGTCCTAAAAGTTACGTGAATGTGGTCCGCCAAAATATCTTACCGGACTGGACTCACGCTTCTTGTGATGACGTGTGATGGTAAGATGCCTGTGTGGGGAGATGAGGGGAAGGATGTAGGCATGGGGACCTGGCGTTAGGCTACTACTGACCTCTGTAGCTAATTCAGAAGAAGAATCATCTGCTTCTGGGCCCCACTTGACCTCAGGTAACAGAAACCATGGATAGCAAACCCACGGATAAGGTGGGGGGACCACCGTATTCCTTAACGTATCGCGTTATTCCTCCATGACTGTCCGCTCCTCACGAAACCTAGCATAAAATACTCAGGTCTGTTTCTGTGGGTCTTCGTTTCCTTATAAAGGCTCTCGTGCCACATCCAACTTAGGTTAAATAAACGTGTACGTTTTTCTCCTGTTAATCTCTGTCAGTGTACTTTTTAAACCCGGTCAAGGACTCTAGGAAGTTCCAGTCGCACTTTCCCTCCCCTACGGCCCTATATTCGAGACAGATCAAAATCCTCCAGGGCCCACAAACATCCCATGCCGCTTCATGCCTCCGTGCCTTTGTACATGGCATCCCTTCTACATGGACTGTTTTCTTCAACCTGTTCCCCCTTGAACCTTCCAAACTCTACCCCGCTGTGCAGTCTGCCTCAACTCCTTGCAGTCCGTGGTACTCTCAGAGTATTCCATGCGCCTGTCTGTGCACATCCGTCTGTTGTGTGAACATCTCCGTCTAATGAGGGTACGGGGGGGGGGGCAGGGAGGATGTTCTATTCACCTCTCTCTCTAAATAGTGCCTGACACATCACAGGTACTCAATACTTGTTTACTGAATAGATGAATGAGGAAACAAATTAAAACAGACTTACTTTGTTGGTAAGCACAACAACTATTTTAAATTCTTGTTTTACAAGAGATTAATTCCACTCTTTTTCTTATTTCAATCATCTAATGGTTACAAGTCTACTTATTATTCAAACTTCTCTTCTCCTCCCCTCCCCTTCCCTCCGCTCCGCTCCCCTCCCCTCTCCTCTCCTCTCCTCTTCCCGATTCTTGAAGCGGGACACAGCTCTTCCTCTGGTATTTCCCGCATGAACTCTGTGTTTTCCTTGAACATCTCCACATTCTGTCTAGTGTTTGTGCTCCTTGTGTACATATTTGTCCTCCCTACTGGAATGGGGCGTTACATGGGGCAGGTCCTCAATCTTATTAACTTTAGGATTCTGGACACCAAGTATCCAGGAGGAGTTCATAAATGCTGCCTGAATTAATCCGAATTGTGCAGATATTTTAAAGGGCAGTGTGGATCCCAGAAGACACGGAAAGAGATATTTCTTTCATATACTTCTCTGGTGGAAAAACAACAGCGACAGCAACACCACCACTAAAATGACCGTTCTATGAAAAAGAAAAAATACAGGCAAAAAAAGAAAAAAAGTAAAAACAACTAAACAAAACCCTAAAACTCTCTGAAGCGTCCTCTCCTGAAACAAGGGCATGTTTGTTGGCTGGAGCACCTCTGGCTGGAAAATTTCTGGAACACTGTGGGTTTGGTGAGATGCCCTGTTGCTTTTCTACAACATTCTGAGGTTCTCAGTGGAGCACACCTCAAGTGTGGGCAGACATTCCTAAGGAGGCTATTTGAGGTGGAAGCATCAGAATGTTTACAGACCAGCATTTGCTCCAGCCCACAGACAATAAAAACAGCCCAATTATGGCTTCCCTTTGGAAGATTACCGAGGTTAAAATGATCACAGTAAAAGTAAAAAAGGCTCCAGATTCCTGTGCTTTTATTTTTAGGGTGTGACATGTTAGCAGCCTCCAGCAGAATTTGCTTTTCTTTCAAAGCATGCGAAACAATCCGGCTCTACTTTCAGGACCTTCTCTGCACCTCTCAGTCCCTCCAGAACAGTTCTGCGGAACACACATCCATGCACTCGCCTTTGCCCTTTTCCCCACTCCTTTCCTTCTTTATGTTTACACTTCCCCGGGGGAGCCAAAGCCAACACTAATTAGCAGCGAATTAAATCCTACCTCCAGGACACCAGAGGGTCAGTGTTTACCCAGCATTCCAAGGCAGGTCTGCTCTCCTCACAAGCTCAAAGACTCATAGTTAAATATCCAGCCCCGAAGGGAAGTTCTGAGATCGGAATCAATTATGCAACTTATTCTTTAAGTTTTACCTTTCCTACCATAAAATATCTTCTCCTGCCCGGGTAGTTTTACCTACCCAGCTTGCTCGGACTGGAACGCATTTGCTCCTTACCTCCTTCGGCCTTTAAGACCCTACTCTTCGCTCTACTTACCTAGACCGTTAGTTGTTTCTTCCTCAGGAGCCCCACTGAATGCATGTCTGATATTCCCATATCTTATCTTATATTCCATCTTGATATCCCACACCTTACGTTCCTATCAGTTCATATACTAATTGTATTTGGTCTCTCTAGATCGATCTCTTCTGCTTATTTATCTCATATCTTCATTATGCCCTAGCACCTAATCCTAGGATGTGGGAGGCACCAAATAAATATTTGTTACAAGAAAAAAGATTAAGACAAAATATATGAAAGGCGCTGTAACAGAAACTTATAAACTGTAAACTAACAGCACCTTTGGAAGGACATTTGAAAGAAGCCACACTTTCAGTTGGTGTCAGCATAGTATTGTTAGCATTCTATTCATTATAAGAGTGAAAAAATACTAAAAGGTACTTCTATTAAGCATTTACAATATATCAGACACTGTACTCTCTTATATTATAGATTTAATGATTGTAACAAACTCTGTAAGATGATATTAAAATTCCCATCGCACTGATGGAATAACTAAAACTTTAGAGAGGTTGAGGAATTTGTCCAAACTCAAAGAGCTGGGAAGCAGCAGGGAGAGCACGGGATCCAATCCCACCTGATTCCACCTGCTGCCTCTATTTGGTGTATATCACTGTGAAACTTAATGCTCTAAGGAAACAACAGCCGCCACAAAGTCCGGACTTGGGCGTGACATGCATCAGCGATAGTAGTGAAGGCAGGCAGGAGAATCAGGAAGGAGTATTCTTTGTTTTGGGATAACCTATTGGGCCTGATCAACATCAGTAATAGTTAATACAGAAATTAAAGTTTTCTTTATTCTCAACTTCGTAATGGACTTGTTATCACCACTGCAAAGTAGCCAAACTGACTCGATGAAACCCTAGATAACTCTGTGCTTTTAAATGACAACCTATAGACGGAAAGTCCAAAATGGGTCGTGATTATTACCATTATTGCTAACTGAGTCCAAATCCCTCAAAGGAGGTTATAAATAAATAAGAGCAACGCTTGTTGATGTGTACACGCCGTAGAAAACACAAGCTATACTTTAAGCTACAACCACAACTCATGTCATTTTGGAATAGAATACCAGTTGAAAGTTTGGCAGACTCTATGAGAAAGTGAAATTATAAGCCAATTTCACTCCCTAACATAGATACCAAAAATGTAAAATAATATAGTAGTACTAAATCAAATGTAGCAATATATTTATAAAGGCATAACTGAATAAAATATCTCCCAATAATATAAGCCTGGCTTAACAAGAGAAAATGTATGGATTTAATTAAGCACACAAAGCAATTAAAGGAGAAAAGCAAAAGGGTATCTCAGCAGATGCAGAAAAAACATGTGCTAAAACTATACACTCATTATTAATACAATATCAGCAAACTAGGTGTAGAGGGGAACTTGCTCAAGCAAGTTAAGCCTATCTACCAAAGACCTACAGCAAATATCTTTTTAAGTGGCTCAATATTAGAAGCAGTCGCGGGCGACCTGTGTGGCTCTGTCGGTTGAGGGTCCAACTCTTGGTTTTGGCTCAGGTCATAATCCCACGGTTTTGTGGGGTCGAGCCCCATACCAGGCTCTGTGCTGCCAGCACAGAACCTGCTTGGGTTCTCTCTCTCTCTCTCTCTCTCTGCTCTTGCTCCACTCGTGCTATCTCGGTGTCTCTCAAAATAAATAAATAAACTTAAAAAAAAGAAGCAGTCTCTTCCTACAAAGTCAGGAAGAAAACAAGGATGCCTGCTAATACTGCTTCTATTCAATGTTTACTGGAGCCTCTAGCCAATGAGAGAAGACAATAACTAAATATTGAAAAGAAAGAGATAAAATTGTTCTTATTTGCAGACACATATTTTATTATTTTTAAAAAGTTTTTTACTTTATTTATTTTGAGAGACAGAGCGTGTGCACACAAGCGGGGGAGGGGCAGAGAGAGAAGGAGAGACAGAATCCCAAGCAGGCTCTGCACCATCAGCACAGAGCCCGATGCAGGGCTTGAACTCATGAACCGTGAGATCATGACTTGAGCCGAGATCAAGAGTTGGACACTTAACCGACCGTGCCACCCAGGTGCCCCTGCAGACACATATTTTAAACACAGAAAATCCCAGAGCCCCTACTCATAAACTGTCAGAACCAATAAGTAGGTTTAACAGTGTTGCTGGACACAAGATTAGTGTAAATCCAATTACATTTGTATTCACCAATAATGATCTGGTAACAATAAGGATATAATAATATGTATTCCACTGACATGAGTAGCAATAAAGTTCATGAAATACTTAAGCATAAATCCAATGAAGGAGTTGAGAGAGACAGAAATTATGAAAATTATGAAAGCTTATGGGAGAACATAAAAGAAGTTCTAATAAATGAAAAGACATACCATGTTTAATAAAGGAATGCTCAATATCATAAAGATGTAAACTCTCCCCCAAACAAATCTATAAACTTAATGGATTTCAGTCGAGATCTCTGCTGTTCTCTGTTTTCACGTGGGAGTATACTTAAAATGGTATATTTGGTCTTGTATTCCATGCCACCCACGTACAAACAGACCTGTTTGAATTGCACAAGGCAGATTGGTACTGCAAACATCTAAACCTTCTAAAAGAGGTATGAGCAAAACTGTTACATGTGAGTGGTTCAGAATACCCACAGAAACCCAGAGTTTTAAGCAATTTTGGACAAGGCAATGAGTTGTCCTGGGCATGGAACTGGGAGGAATCTTTTTCAACATTTCCATCAATCAGCTAAAGCAGGAAGTGCTCAGCAGATGATTGTAAATCTGACAAGTTGAAAAGTTGAGAAAATAAAAACCTACCTAAGAAAGATTTCATAAAAATGAATGAGTTTTTAGGAATGGGGAAGATAAGGTAGGAAAGGGGGTGCCGATGAGGACTTACAAGGAGAAAAAAATCCCAAAATAATTGCCAACCACATTGAAGGTGGTCGAGGATGGGGACGGTGGAATGGGCCGGAACGGCAGTCCTTAGAACCTTGAAGATATCAATCAGGCATCTCCATTTCAACAAGCAACCTAGAAGCAGCAGCAGGACATTGAAACGCTAATCTCTTCAGCTATTTGATAACATTATTTCCCAAGAGAAAATCTGAACAAAAATTGGTGGGGATGACCCAGCAAGCAGATTTTCTAGATTCTAAATCATTCATTTCAAAAATAAAAGTAATAAGGAAACAAGGTGGTAGAATATTGGCGATGTCATTTAGAAAGGAGATACAGGCTTCCCCCAGTTTGCAAAAGAAGAGTCCCAACGAAACCTTTCATGAGCTGAAATGGCAGACAAGTGAAGGAGTAATTACCATTAATTTTTATGGGATTTTTTAAAGCATTCTCAGACCCCCAAAATGCCCTTCTTGGGACATGTTTTGGTAGCAGATACTCAAAATAAATTGCGATAAAGCACAGATGCTCACAGACAACAGCTCAGAGCTCTGGCTGTGTGATGCTGGTGTGCTCAGCGCGGTTCCCAGGGAAGGAGCTGGGTGTGGGCTCTGTCACTGCTCTGGGTGTGCCGCCTCCATAGAGGCACACAGCAAAACGATGCCGAATGCACGTTCGCTTTTTGCCTTTTTTCAGAAAAGCCAAAATCTTCTTCAGGTTTCTCTTGGTTAGTGGAAACAGGTACCAATGTAGGTTTTTTGTAAAAGCAGGTTTTTGGTAATGTGAACTCAGAAAAGTGGGGGATACCTGTAACACCAGAACGGGAGTGGGTGGGCTGGAGTTGAACCACCAACAGCACACTGTGTCAAAACTGTTAACCTGTGATGTGCCACTAGAATTTCTCAGGACACAAACCCAGGGACAGGGGAGCTAAGCCTCGCGGTCCACTCCTTGGACCAGATATGTTGTGAGGTCACTGAACGCTGTAAAGGGTTTGGAACTTGGAATAAAACAAGTCTTTTCCTTCCTTGTCTTTCTTCCCTCCAACCCATCGAGTACCACTGATCTTTCAAGCTGTGTTTCCTCACTGATCTTCCGTGCTGTTTAGGAAATGCCTTCCTTCTGCCAACAATGAACAGCAGGTTGCTAGGCTGGATGGATGTTCGGCACTTCATGGCCTCACCTCAGTTTTCCTCTGCAATCTTACTTCTTAACACTTCCTTAGACCAAAGTGACCTGAGGCCGCCAGCAGACTAGCTGTTTCATGGTTTCCCCTGATGCCCCAAGCACACTCATGGACTCGCAGGAACACAAAGTAGAGGACCCCCAGGAGTATTTAATCTCTAACTTTGTATTTAAGAAACAGATCCAGAGAAGTAAAAGACTTACTAGTTGGTGGCCAGGGACAAAACAAGAAGCAAATTTCTTTAATTTGTTTGTTTCCACTGTGTCAGCCCAACAGAATATATGAATTTGTAAAACAAACTGTCAGGATTTTAAAACCAAGCCAGGGAGAAAAAATAAACAGCTAAGTAAATATTTTTATTTTAAATCAGCTTGAAAGAATATGTGGAATATACAAATACTTTCTCCTGATTAAGGGGGGCTTTATTACTGAACAGCTCAAGGTCAGACTCTACTACATTCTCCACAAGAGAATAATCTAGAAAATAAAATAATGTTTCTTCTCATATGCAAAATTTCTGCGATAAATTTTGGGATGGCAGGAAAGTATATTTACCTCAATATACAAGTGGCTTTCTAGTCTGCGTCATAAGTCCTCAAAACACTCCTAGGCCAAGTCAATATCGTAGTATTGGGTCCCATATTACGCAGTGCTCATCCCTCAAACGAAGGCGGCAATAACACCTGCTTGATGTTAGTCTTTCAAAGCAGACCCTGGCACATAAACTATTCCATCCTTTCACACTGTGCCCAGGCCACTTAATCCTCACGCCATGGTGTTACATCCCCCCATACTCCATCTCCGTCCCCGTCAGCTCGCCCCCACTCCTTTATCAGTTCATTCATTTCTCTTCCCTGTGAACCCAGCACATCTGCTGTTTACACCACACAGGCATTCGCCACATGTAATCTTGGCCTATTATTTATCTTACGGTTGCCTTCTATCTTCTTTATTAATAACTACTATTCAATGAGAGCCTACAATAAATAGCAAGCACTCAGTAAGTGGGGTGAACATAGAATTTGTCATTCAAACCAAGACACTTTTGAGAATAGAAGGGGTTGCTATTAATAATCACACTGGGGCAACAGGTGTAAACCAGGGCTGTCGCTGGTAAACTGGGACATACGAGCACCCTATCAATAAGTGACAAGTATAGAAAACACTGCAGGCTGGCTCACTCAACATCTTCACTAACTCTTTTCTCCCTTCCTCGACTTCTGCTATAGAGGTTGGAAGGCCCACTTTCTCTTCCTCCCCAACAGCTAGCGCTGGCCAGGAGACACAGTGCTGGGAAATGGGACCTTAGCAGGGATTTCTGATAACTTGTGCTTCCCGATAAAATGGCAAAGGTGTAACTAGCCCAGCTCCTTTCTCTTTCTTCCTGTGTGGATCTTGTCTGGAGGTTTAGTGGTCAGCTAAAGACACTGAAACGATAAACACGAGAGCAAGAGGAAGAATGGCAGAGCAATAAACTAGGTCTCTGAGGGCAGCTAAAACAAAGCTTCAATAGCTTCTCACTATGTATGAATTGTGCCTTCCCCAGAATTCATATGTTGATGCCCTGCCCCCCCCCCCCCCCCCCCGCCGTGTGCCGGTATTTGGAGACAGGGTTTAGGTTTATGTAAGGTCACAAGGGTAAGACCCCCACGATGGGATTAGTGTCCTTAGGAGATCAGAGGGTTCCCTCTCTGCCATCTGAGGACACAGCAAGAACGTGGCCATCTGAAAGCCAGTAAGACAGTGCTCATCAGAACCTGAGCATGCTGGCACCCTGATATCAGACTTCCAACCTCCCAGACTGTCAGAAAATCAGTTTCTGTTGTTTAAACCTCCTATTTGATGGTATTTTGTTATGGCAGCCTGAACAGACTAGACACCTATCTAGATCTCTTTTTCTATGTGAAAATAAACCTCTCTTAGGTAAGCAGAAAAATTCTTTTACTCCTTGCAGCCAAAAGCATTCTTAACTTAGAATCGCTATTATTATTTTGTTCTAATTAAAATTTGTTTAACGTTTATTTATTTTTGAGACAGAGAGTGACTGGGGGAGGGGCATAGAGGGAGACACAGAACCTGAAACAGGCTCCAGGCTCTGAGCTGTCAGCACAGAGCCCAATTCGGGGTTCGAACCCATGAACCGTGAGATCATGACCTGAGCTGAAGTCGGACGCTTAACAGACTGGGCCACCCAGATGCCCCAGTATTTTGTTCTAATTATTTTCTAGTTTCTTTAATCCTTACAACCGCCCTGAAAGGTGCCTGCAATTTACCCTCATTTTTTAGATGAAGAAACTAAACTTAAGAAGGACTTGGTGGCTTGTCCAAAGTTGTAAGGCAATGAGTATCAGCTAGATTTCCGGCCCCGCATCTCTGACCTCAGAGCCCAGGCCTCACACACAGCAGATGCTGCTGCTTTACCTGGCCTCACGAGCAGGAGCTGTGCATGTCTCAGGCAACCCCACTGAACAGATGTTGCTAGAAAGAAGAAGGATGAAAAAGAGACGTCTCTCTCCGACCTTCTCGCCCTCACTACCACCCTCAGCAATGTGAGGTTGCTGCCCTCACACTCTACTATGGAAGATTCTGTCAACATCAACGACATATCCAGTTGAGCAAACATTATTTTTAAGTGCCTGACGGTCCGAGGTGCTCGCCAAGAGCCACGAGGGTGTGAACTGAATAAGCCATCCGCTGGCGGGACAAAGGAGACACATAAACAGACCAGTTAAATATAATGGACAAAGCACTCGGCTAGAGGCATGCACAAGGGAGTAGGAGCTCAGAGACTATCTAGGGTGTCGCGAACGTGTAGGGAAAACGTCCTGAAGCAGATGAGGCCTGAAGGAATTTGCCCCATGGGTAAGCAAGTACTAAGGTAAGGAAATGTCAGTGAGGAAAACAGAAAGGGAAATGCGGCATTTTAAAATGTATTGTTGGGGCGCCTGGGCGGCTCAGTTGGTTCGGCTCAGGTCATGATCTCATGGTCTGTGGGTTCCAGCCCCGCGTCGGGCTCTGTGCTGATGGCTCAGAGCCTGGAGCCTGCTTCAGATTCTGTCTCCCTCTCTCTCCGTCCCTCCCCCACTTATGCTCTGTCTCTGTCTCTCAAAACAAGTTAAAATGTCTCGTTGAATTTGAGGCATTGATATAAAGGATGAGCAAATGCATACCTCATTGCTTTCTGTGCTGTTGATTATGCACAAGGAGTATGTGTCTAAGCTAGAAGCTCAGAAAAGTTTAAAAGACTTTATTATTTTTTAAATATTTATTTTGAGAGAGAGTGTGTGTGAGTGTGGGAGCAGGGGGAAAAGGGCAGAGAGAGGGGGAGAGAACCCCAAGCAGATTCCACACTGTCAGCTCAGAGCCTGATGCAGGGCTCAATTTCATGAACCGTGAGATCACGACCTGAGCCGAAATCATGAGTCAGACACTTAACCGACTGAGCCACCTAGGTGTCCCAAGTTGAAAAGGCTTTAAAAGAAATCTTCATGATTCAATAAATATGATCAGAGTGTAGTTTGTTAGCCAAGAATGGAACTAATATTCTATATTTGAACCTTTGTCTCTGTGGGCAACTTTCACAAAATAATCTAGCGTTTTGAACAAAATCTTGAACTAAAGAATTTTAAGTCACTGATTTGCAACTCACTGAATAGCCTAGAAGTGTGGCAAACAAGTTTAAGCCAAGAGCATCCTTACTTAGCATTGCTATATAGTAATCTTTGAGAGTGTTATGCCCCATTTTCTATAGATATTAACCAATGCAATTGTTTTAGAGCTTTGGTAGATCTTTTTTACTTTCCTTGGCAGACAGTAGCCACCGAACCACACAGAGTGGCTCTCACGTGGATGTGAGGTGCTTTACAGGGAGAGTGATTCTTAAGGAAGCCTGAGGTTAGGCAAGCAGAGGTACTCCTCTTTACCTTCTAAATTACCTACTAAATTTCTCCAGCCAAAGCCAGCCACCCAGCCCACACTCTTCTGAATAACATCTCTGCTTCCTGGAAGATAGTAACTCTCTGACATGCGCAGCATGACAGAACGCAAAACCACCAACACAGCGCTAACACGCAGGGCTCCGAGGAGACACGAACCCTCACTGGGGCTGCTCAAGGCTTAATTCCAAAGCCCTGAAAGTGTTGCTAAGTGGCTGTTTCTGGCCACACACGTCCTGTGTGAGGAAAGCAGGCAAGTGACTGTCATGTACTGTGGAAGGGCCAATTGGGTCAGATCTCTCAGGAGGAGACTGGGGAGATCAAAGCAGGCCAGCCTTTGGAAGGTGTCCATACACAGGAGCTTCATCACTGGCTTCCGCCTCTCCTAATCTCTGAGGCCGCAAGGAAAAACCAAAGCATCAGACACACGTTTCTCCTGGCCTTCGCCGTGCATGTGCCGAGACGCACGCCTCCTAGCTTCGTGGCCCTACTGAGTCATGCCTTGCTACTTCCATTCGGTTCTTGTCCCTGCCACCGCCCCCCCACTCCTCCATCATATTTTCACAGGAGTGTTCCCTCATTCTGCTGAATCCACACTTTCAGGTGCCATGTCCAGAATGCTTCTATTGCACAGGAAAAGATAAGAGCTGTCCTAGTTGCAGGCGGACTTCTCGAATTCATGATGGAAGGACCTCTCTTTCCACCTGTCCCAAGCCCAAAGGGTCCAGAAGAAAGGGTTGGCTTCGCAGACAGTTAGTACTTATTGGGAGCCTAATTTGTAAGGCTCTGTGTTAGGATCAATACAGAAAACAAATATGTCAGACAGAAGAAGAGTGACTACCCAACAACAAGGGGAAAAGCTCAAAACATAAAGATAAATGGAAAGAGCAACAAATGAGATTGTATGTAGAGTATCTCGATTTTTCTTTGCTTTGTTTTTAACTACCAAAAAACAACCCTCTGAAATGTTAACCATGGTAATCTCTCTAGCTGGGATTATAGGTAGGATTAGAGATAGAATCATACATGATTATTTCTTTCACTTCAACATTTATTTCTGTATTTTTGACAATAATACTAGCAAAATGACATTTATTTTGTGCCAGGCACCATTCTAAGAGCTTTATATGAACCAGCTCATTTAAGACTTACAACAATCCTTGAATGTGTGTGCTATTAATACGCCCACGAGAGGTGAGGCACAAAGAGATCATCAAATTATGTGCCCAAGGTCACATTTATAGTAAGTCAGAGAGGCAGGATTCAAACCCAGCAAGCTATTTCCAGAATTAAGACTTAACCCCAATGCAAATGTAAACTATTAGGACTACATCAAAATAAAAAGCTTCTGCACAGTGAAGGAAACAATCAACAAAACTAAAAGGTAACTCACTGAATGGGAAAAGATATTTGCATATGACATGTCCAATAAAGGGTTAATATCCAAAATATATAAGGACCTTATAAACTACACACTAAAAAACCCCAAATAATCCAATTAAAAAATGGATAGAAGACATGAATAGGCCTTTCCCCAAAGAAGACATCCAGATGGCCAACAGACACATGAAATGATGCTCCACATCACTCATCATCAGGGAAATGCAAATCAAAACCACAATGAGATACCACCTCACACCTGTCAGAATAGCTAAAATAAAACACAATAAACAACAGGTGTTGGCGAGGATGTGGAGAAGAAGGAACCCTCGTGCACTGTTGGTGGGAATGCAAACCGGTACAGCCGCTATGGAAAACAGTATGAAGGTTCTTCAAGAAGTTAAAAATAGAACTACTCTACTGTCCAGAAATCACACTACTAGGTATTTACCCCCAAAATACAGAAAACATTAATTCAAAGGGATACATAAAAGCAGTATTATTTACAGTAGCCAAATTATGGACGCAGCTCAAGTGTTCATTAATAGATGAATGGATAAAGTGGTAGATGTATATACAATGGAATATTACTCAGCCATAAAAAAAGAATGAAATCTTGCCATTTGCAATGACATGGATAGAGCTAGACAGTATGCTGCTAAGTGATGAAATAAATCAATCGGAGAAAGACAAATACCATGATTTCACTCATATGTGGAATTTAGGAAACAAAACAAATCAGCAAAGGGAAGGAGAGGGAGAAACCAAGAAACAGCCTCCGCTATAGAGAACAAACTGATGGTTACCAGAGGGGAGTGGGTGGGGGGATGGGTGAAATAGGTGATGGGGAATAAGGAGGGCACTTGAGAGGAGCACTAGCCAATGCACAGAATTACTGAATCACCCCTGTACCCCTGAAACTAATACCACACTGTATGTTAACTATAAAATTTTTGTTAAACTAGATAAGACATAACCACTACTTCTTGCTACCTGTAGAATACGTATTGTTTTTTAATACATAGTTTATAATAAAGAAGTAGAATATTTCTTTATAATAAAGACAAAAGTTTAAAGAAGAAAAAGAGGAGAGCCTGGTTAGCTCAGTGGGCTAAGCCTCTGATTCTTGATTTCGGCTCACGTCATGATCTCATGGTTGGTGAGTTCGAGCCCCGCATAGGGCTCCGTGCTCATGGTGCACAGCCTGCTTGGGATTCTCTCTCTCTCCTTTCTCTCTGCCCCTCCCTCCTTTTCTCTCTCTTTCTCAAGATAAATAAATAAACTTTAAAAGTGAAAAAGAATATATGACAAAGTAGCCAAGGAGAGACAAGAGGCTGGGTAACAGAATGAGTGTTTAAAAGGGAGTCAGGGCAGAACGACTTCCCGCGGGGCGGGCGGGGGTCCAGGTGAGCCGGCCTCGGAGGTGGCCCAATGACCACACTCCGGGCCTTCATGTGCAAGGACCTGTTCCACTTCAACAACATTAACTTGGATCCACCTACAGAAACTGATGGGACTCCTTTTGACTTACAGTACCTCGCCCACTGGGCAGAGTACTTCATCCTTGCAGAGACACCTGGTGGAGAGTTGATGGGTTAGATCGTGGGTAAAGCGGAAGGCTCCGTAGCTAGGGAAGAACGGCACGGGCATGTCACAGCTCTCTCGGTCACCCCAGAATTTCGACGCCTTGGTTTGGCTGCTAAACTTACGGAGTTATTAGAGGAGATTTCAGAAAGAAAGGGTGGATTTTTTGCTGATCTCTTAAGAGTATCTAACCAAGTTGCAGTCAAATGTACAAGCAGTGGGGCTACAGTGTGTACAGGACAGTCGTAGAGTACTATTCGGCCAGCAAGGGGGAGCCCGATGAGGACGCTTATGATATGAGGAAAGCACCTTCTAGAGACACTGAGAAGCAATCCATCACACCATCACCTCATCCTGTGGGGTCTGAAGACGTCCAACAACCAGGGGCAGGAGGCTGACGCTCCAGATATGTTATGGACAATATCATGTTCCTTGGAAGATCCTGGATTTCTAGCAGGAGAAAAGTAATCATTTAGGCCTTACAGACGTCAAGAAAATACGGGGTACAAATCTGAGTCTCATTGTTTCCAGTTAGCAACATCGTACCTACTAAAGCAGTTCGCCGTAATAAAGTTCAATCAAAAAGGCAGCTAGGTCATTTCACCATTTTGGCTCATAATATTCACTATGCGTTAAGGGGAAAAACTTGCTCCAGTGTCCTCCTACATTCTGTGCCTGAGAACCACTGCTGCACGTACACTTTTTATTTTATATATTATCTGTTAATCGGAAGCTTGAAAAGCATATGTGAAATGTATAAATCTAAGATGTAAAATAAAATGCATTGCTGACTCTAAGTAAATAAATAAATAAAAGGGAGGCAGGAGAAATGACCGCATACGTAATACCTCTGGATTTGTTGCCTCACACGCAAAACAAGAGGGCGAACAAGACTACCTTCTAGAGAAATATTTACCTTGCAGGTTACCGATAGTTGCCGTGAAAGATGCCCCATCATTTTAGACTTGGCCATCACATCATTGATTAGTCCACAGGAAATGTGCTGTCTTTGTGCTTTAATTTACTTTTAAAACCAACATGTCCCATAAAGCAAACGCACGAAGAATAGAAAAACTATTAGTAGAGCTAAGGGAATGACCCTGTAGGAATGAGAGCACCGATCATGGTTAAAAGACAAGAAGCGGTAACAAAACAGAAACGGAACGCAGGACGGTCCGGCAGCATGCACGATTCCAAAGAGCGGCAACCAAGTATTCAAAACCAAATATCTTGAGCTGATGCCATCAAAAGTAATCAATATGTGACAAGGAAAAGTAATCGATAAAACGGAATGAATTTCCAAGTATGTCTAGATTATTAATTCCCCAGAAGAGCAGGATACAAGTTTCTCAGGCCCAGTAGGTGCATGAACAGAATCTATAGAAGCAAGTTCATACTTAGTGACATGTCATAAAGCAATGAGAGAATCCTGCCAGGTTCCAGACAGAAAAAAAAAAAATTTCATGCCAAGAATCAAGAATCAGAATGGCACAGAATTTTCAGCAACACTGGGAGCTAAACACAATGCCTTCAGAAATTGGCAGGAATTAATTCCCAGTCTAGAATCCTCTACCCAAGCAAACCATCGGTTAGATGCAGGAGTAAAATAAAGACATTTTCAGACATGCAAGTTCTCAAAACTTTTTTTCCCATAACTCTTTCTTAAGAAGCTACCAAAGTGGGTGCTTCAGAAAATGAAGGAGTAAACCAACAAAGAAGAAAACCAGAGAACAGAGAAGGGGCACAGAGGGAAGCGAAGGGAAATCTCAGAACACTGGTGTGTGTCAGGGCTGAGGAAGAACTGGTTCAGACTGGGGCTCCATTTAGGAGGGCTGGGTGGGGGTTGGGGGTCCCAGAAGGAACTAGTGACTGATGCATTTCATTGTATAGAAAATACCAAGGTGTTTTACAGAGCCATTAGAATACTTGGGAAGAAAGAGCAAGAGGGTTCCTAAACATTAAGCAAATAAAAAATAATTATTTTCTCCAAAAAAACTTTTTCTAGAACGATGATAGAAAATGGCAACAATAGAATGAGACTAAACAACTGGTCCTTTTAACAACTGAAAGAAAATCAGCCAATGCATTGAGGTTTTTCAATCTTTAGAGAAATACTGTAATGAGATTCAAAAAACGAAGTTGGGTTTCACATTATATTTAAATTTTTTAAATTCCTCAGAACGAAACCATATATTTATTTGGCTGAAAACGGTAACCTACTAAGACGAAACATTTTATTTTCTTCTTTTAAAACTGTAAGTCTAGCGGCTTTCAAATTTTCCAATCATGTGCCATCAATTGTACCAAATTGATTTTATAGGATTCATTGCGCGATAATTGTGGATGTACTGTGTAAGGGATTATGGTTCTTGGAAGACACCAACATTTGCTACTGAAAGTATCTGAATGATGCTACTGCTCCCTCCAGATTAATCCATCTTAATTGAAAACCTCAGGCTAAATCCAGAGCGCAGAGGGCTCTAGGGCCTACCTGTAGTTATTACCAGGAAATTTAGATTTCACACAAACCTGCCTTTATTTTAA
Organism: Paguma larvata; assembly: GCA_030068075.1. Lineage (NCBI taxonomy): Eukaryota > Metazoa > Chordata > Mammalia > Carnivora > Viverridae > Paguma > Paguma larvata. The sequence goes on along the minus strand of CM057826.1, from coordinate 32,868,332 downwards.
ATGCAGGTTAGTTATTAGAAAAAAACGCACACCTCAAGCTAAATATCCAATCCACATTTTTTTCCTAACACAGAAAAAGGCCTCTCTAAAGGTTTTTCCAGGCTTACCACTTAACAGTGGTCAAGCCAAAAATAAACCCAGTGAGGCAAATTCAACAGCACACAAAACAGGAGTCCATGGAGAGCAGGACTTAGCTTTTCCTCCATTCACCTCTTTCTGGGACCCCCACCCACATTCCCCCATCTCCTAATTAGAGAGCTAATTAGGACTCCAAATTATAAAATGCTAAATGGGGAGGGGGAATGTGATGCCAGGCCAGCATTCCTTTAACGCCGAACACTCTCCTCCTTCATGCTTCTCCCGTTATTGCAGCGAGATGAGATGCGGGAAGAGCCGGGCCAGCAGGCCTGATTGGCTGGAGGGCAGTGTTTACACTCAGTTGTCTAAGAAGGAAGATCTGTTTCACAAATTGCAAACTCTGAAAAGATAAAATTTAAAAACGACAGGCTTGGGCTTTAGTATTTTAAGGAAGAGAAACAAGTATCTTATAAGCTCCCTCATTATTACCATGGTGACAGGAGGGGACGTGAGGAGATCTCAAGAACAGTTTCTGGTTCCAGCCAGGCTGCGTATCAAGGGTGCCGGGCGACTTCTTCGGTTACCATGGCAACCAAAATTAGAAGTGCTTTTTTGCAACACTAACAGAAACCATCTTTCGAAGCGCTTCTGTGAATCACATTGAATACTGATGATGTAAGCTTGAGTGATACATATTTTTCAAACATTAAAACACACACACAGCGTATTGCCATAAACAAATACTCCTTTTAGACATCCCCTCCCCCCTTAAAATCTTGACTTAACTCGGAATAGATTTTTCGGTCTGGTTTTGTTTGTTTCCCTTTAGGATTCCCGCGGCCTCGAGTGCAAACGCGATTTGTTTAATTTCCAAACTTGTGTGAATTGCACGGGTAAGAGCTTAGAAGGTGGTTCATTTGCTCCCATTTTGACGCGGGACGAGGAGAGGGGTGGGGGAGGGTGGGTCTAACAGAGAGCCCTCTTGTCTACTAACCTCTGGAGGACGAAAACGCGGGTGGGGAGGGGTGAGTCGGGGGTAAGGGGGTAGGGGGAGGAGAGGCAAGGAGGGAGGACAGAGAGGGAGGGAAGAGAAGAAAAAAAAATGCGGAAGGCTGAATCTTTGCAGCCCTAAGAGCACCTTTATCTGTTACTCTGACCTCTCCATCTGCCCAGATGTTGTCTCAGGCACACAAAAGCTGATCAGACATGGCATTTTAAAGACCCCGTTGCCATTCTTTCCTGGTCATCCTGGAGCTCCTAACATTCCCGAAGGGACATCCGGGGAAGAGGAGACGAGGCTCTTCCTTACTTGTTCAGTCTTCAAAAGGAGCACGACTCTTCAGGGGGCGTCGTGGTGCGGGGTGTGGCGGGCCACAGCCGTTCGCTGTCAGTGCCCCCCCTGCCAGGCCGGGTCACGCAGGCCCCGCACCCGGGCTCCCCGCCTGGCAGGGGCTCGGCTCCCCGCGCCAGGTGCGCGCCGGGCGGGGCGCGAAGCCGGCGTCCCGGGCCCCCGCGCGGGCGCGCACTCCGCCGCGGGGGCCGGCACTGGCCCGGACGCGGGGCCCGCGCGCCTCCCCGGGGGCGCCGCACACCGCACCCGCGCCGCCCGCTGCGCGGCTCTCCGCTCGCGCTCGTCCCCGGGAGCGCCCCCCGCCCCGCCGGGGTCGTGCCCCCTTTGCCTCCTCGGCTGGCCCCCCGCCCAGGTCAGCAGCCCGGCGGGGCAGGGGCGCGCCGGGCGGCGGTGCTGGCTGCGAGCCCCGCGGCCCTCGCTTACCTTCGCGGCGAGCCCGGCTCACGGCGCGGGGCCAGGCGCGGGAGGGGGCGCGGCGCGGGGGTGGCGGGCGGTGTGGGAGGCTCCGCGAGCTGTCAGGGACGCGGACCCGACCGACCGCGGCCCCGGCAAACCCCGCCCGCTGGCCCCTGCCCGGGCTCTGCGGCGGGGACCGAGGCGCCCCGCAGCGTTTCCCGGAGGACCAATCGGGAGCGGGGGGCTGGCCCGGGGGAGGGGGCCAGGGGCCGGTCGGGCGCCGGGACTCGGGCCCGGACCTCGTAGGCCGGTTTCTATGGCAGCCAGGAAGGAGGGGCCGGAGGGAAGGGGGCGGTGTGGCGCGGGGACACCCATCGCAGACACTGGAGGAGGGGGGTTTGGCCCTCACGCAGAGAGAGTCCTTCCTTCGGGATGGATGAGAAGCGGCGACACAGCTCTCGTCAGCTCACGCCTCGTACTGAGCCTCTCGAGCCTCTTGATCAAAGGTTTCCGTGTCCTTGGGAGACCGTGACCCAGTAATCTTCCCAACAGAACGGGGTTTCCAGCAAACCACCGTGACGGCTCCTTCGGGTGAGTCTCTGCAGAAAGAAGTGCGTATGCCACCCTCTGCCCGGATCCCTCCCATACATTATGTCCAGTTCCTATGGTGTCGCTTAGGCAGTGAATCCCTAATCTCCTGCTTACTCCTCAGCTATAACCCTCCGGCTAATTTTAGGTGCCGAATATTTTTACAGTTTACGAACAAGGAAGCCAAGTCACTGAATTGAGTGTTGAGCAGAGAGTTCGATTGACAGACTAGTAAAACCTCTAGGATAACTAGAGGTTGTTCACTGAAGTTCAAGCCCTTCATTTTACAGTGGAGAAGAGTGAGATCAGAGACGTCAGTTAACTTAACAAGGATCACACAGCTTGGTTACTGGCAAAGCCAAAACCAGGCACCCTAAGTCACAGCTCAGCAAGCTCTCTTTCCGCCTCCTTATGCTCCAGGATTCTGTATTCTTGGTTGCCAGGGCAATATTTACAAAAGCAAAAGTGTAGGTGATTGATTTAAAAATCCGTTTATGGTAGAAATTAGGGAACCCAAAGATTCCTTTTTTTTTTCTTTTTGCTCTTTGTCAGGCATTATTATAAATAGTTTCAAAAGAGTAACTGACTAAATCCTCCCAATAACCTTATGTTAGGTATTGTTATTACCATCCCTTTTGACAGATGAGGAAACAAACTCAGAAAGGTTATTTGACGGCTCAGGGTCACACAGCTGTCCCATGCTGGTGCTGGAATTCAAGCCTGGGCAGTCAGGCTTTTCTTCCTTCCTCTGATGCCTCTTGGTGTGATTGAAGGGGCCAGGAATAGGAAGAGGAAGAAATAAAACCTTGGACAGCTCCAGGAACAGGCCATTGAGATTGGCAAGAAACCAAAACAACCTGAATGTTTGCTTCCCTGTTTGAGGAGAGTGCTTATCTACTTGTATAGGATAAAAGTTCTCTGTGAGAAAGGTTTGTCTTTACAAGAGGCATTTTTTCTTTTAAGAGCAGTCTTTAGGGCTTAGTTGGTTAAGCATCCAGCTCCTGATTTGGGCTCAGGTCATGATTTCGCCATTTGTGAGTTCCAGCCTGCTCGCTATTCTCTCTTCCTAGCTCTCTGCCCCTCCCCCACTCGTACACACGCACACTCTTGTTCTCTCTCAAAAATAAACTTAAAAAAGAGCAGTCTCTGAAATAGTACATGCCATCAGTATGTCTCTCTCTCTCTCTCTCTTTCTTTCTTTTTTTTAAAAGATTTTACTTTTAAGTAATCGCTACACCCAACGTGGTCTGGAACCCAGAACTCAGAGGTCAAGAGTCACATGCTCCACCGAATGAGCCGGCCAGGTGCCCCTCGTTTTCTTTCTAAAGCAATAAAGTACAGGGTAAGAGCTTACATGTTTAAAAACATCATGTAACATACTCCTGAATCCTATAACGTGACAATACACAGGATAGAAGTTTGTAAGGAAACTGCCTGGAAACAAAGAGCCTCAAACTCACAACGGAACACAGACTCTCTCGCCGACCCTCCCATCATGCCTCCGTGGAGCACCGTAGATGCTAGATTCTAGTGGCTTGGAAGGTTACTGAAGACTTGAGGCTATCGCAGAGAAGGAGAACTTTAGCATCAAAGACTACTTCTAAAGTCCACTGGCCAGATTCCATCCCAGAAGCCCTTTGCACCCCTGTTTCTCTGGGAGCTATTCTGCTGGCGCCTACTCCCTTTCAAATCAGAACTGTTCCTTCATGCTTTCCTTGCCCTTGAAAGTCCTGGGACCCCCAATCACATAGGACTGACTGCTCATTCAGTTCCCTCCACTTGAAAAAAGTGTTGTTCTTCTCCTAGAAAGGGCCATTGGGTAGGTTGATTACAATGTAACAGTATATAGAAGTTAAAAACTGTTGTTTTGAAGAATACGGGGAAAATACTTTCAACACATTGAATACGGGGAAATATTTTCAACATATTAAGTGAAAGAAAAAGTTACAAAGCAGAATGATATAAATCTGTGATGTGTTTGAGTAGAAGGAAATACACTAGATATTAGTAAGGTTTTTTGTGAACTGGCGGAATCACAGATGGTTTAAACGACTTCTTAATATTTTCCAGCATTTTTTCTTTTTTCTACAGTGGACGCATGTGTCAGAAAAAAATATTTTCATGTCAGAAAAATATTTTTCAAAAGAAAAAACAGATAAAGTCAACTTACTTGGTTTTCTAAACCCTGCTCCATTGTGTTGGCAGAAAGCAGCTCTGGAAGATCCTAACACAGGAGGTACTTGTTCTATGCTTTCAGAACCCCTGGCAGTGGCTAAAGTTTAGACCTTTGAGTCACAAAGTTACACCTTGACTCCTAGCTCTGCCACTTATTAGCTGTATGAACACTTTGGTTTCAAGCATCTTTTAACCTCAGTTTCTTCATCTGTCCTCTAGGAATTGTTGAGAGTTAATGAGATAAAGTTTCTGGCGAATGGTTTAACTAGGTTGTCTTAATCTGGAGTCCTTGGGCTTGGAGTGGTTGGCAGGAGGAGCCGCCACTGAAAATGTGTTAAAGGATGCTCCTTTCATCACAATCTCTAAGTAGTTGGGGCCCCAAGCAGGTCAGTGCTTCCTCTAATAAGTGCTTAATAAGTGGTACCTACTTTTGCTGTTTCAAGTTCTAAGGAATTGTCCCACGTTTGGTACTATTCTAGGGCATATAGGGACATTCTACTCATTTTCTGGACATTGTTACCTGGTACACTGCATCCCTACTGAATGTGAACCCGGGCTATTCCTAGGGTTGGAATATTCCTACTCTCCTTCCTCCTTTCCTCTGATAGGAATATTTGACAAATCTTGGGAGAGGAGATAGAGCAAAACTTTTCTCAGACTGCATAGTGCTGTAGAGTTGGATCTGCAACTCAAAAGGCATATCTTGTTTCAGAAAAAAAATTGTCCTTATCCTGTCTAGGATCTGTGTGCTACCTAAATCGGATAATTCATGTCTTTCACCAATTCAGAAAAACTCTCAGACAATCTCTTTGAATATGACCCCTCCCCCACGTTTTACCTTTCTTTCAGGAATTCTAGTTGGACATTATGTATGTCAGACTTCATTCTCTCTCATGTCTTTTTTCATGTTTTCCAGATTGTTACCTTCTGTTTAACTTCTTTTACACTCTGGTAATTTCTTCAGAGCTAGCTGATATTTCACGAATTCTCTCTTGAGCTGTAATTAATTAGCTGTTTAACCTGCACACTGACTTTACAAGCCTTAGTGCTAATACAACGAAATCAGGAGGTGGAAATACGAGGATGCCAATTTCATTCTTTCCCAGCAGGGGGTCACTTGACAGTTTAAAAATGAATCACAATTAGTATTAATTGAAATCCTTTGTCTTTAGCTTAATAAGAATCTTTTAAGAACCAATATTTCTTGCAGCAAAGGATTCATCTGAGCGTTCCCATTTTATTCTGCTTCTCTTGTTTGTTAAATTAAGCAAAATTAAACTGAAAGAATTAAAACTGGCATGGCACTCCTGTTTTAAAAAGTCCTCTCTGCATCTTCCTCCCTCCTTTTCCTTCTTTTTCTTCCTCTCCTCTTCCTCCTCTTCCCTCTTTCAGGTGTGTGCGTGTGTGCGTGCGCGTGTGGGTGCGTGTGTGTGTATGTGTGTGTAGAGATAGATATTCATATATTCATGTAATGTTAACAATAGTTATTTCTGGTTAATGGGCCTTAGAGTAGATTTTTTTACTTTCTTATTTCCTAAAATATGTGAATCTTTTACTTGTGTAGGTGTAATTTAATATTAATAACAAAATGAAAAAAGAAAGAGGTTGCAAATTTCAATGGCTGAGGGGCCACTGCCTTTCCCTCTGCCAATCAGTTTAAATTCTATCAACATCCTTGGTACTTTATTTAATTCACTTGAGATCCTCCTGCCTCATCATTTGGTCTAATGTTCAATATTGAACTTTCTTCCTATAGGTAAAATACAACAAATAGAGAAGAAAAAGAAAGAAAAAAAACAAACTGTGATCTTGAGAAATTTTCATTAAAATGTAATTTTCACCATAAAATTTGAGTCCCTGAGATTCTCATTATGGTAGCAATTATACCCCAAACTTTTCTTGACTGCGTAACCACCTACAGCAATTAGTGTAATATGTTCTTATAATTGGCACTTGGGTATTACTTGCAATTGGGCAGTGAAGAACCCTGGGGTCCATTGATATTTTAGCAAAATTATTTTTTATGAAAATTTATAAAAAATCAAATTTGAACCATTACTTTTGTTTGAGGCTTCAGTTTTAAATAAGCCCCACTTTAACTGGGCTAGAGTTCTGAACCCATAGTATTCCCTCCGTAGTATTTCCTAGCTGTGTCTAATAGAGAACTACTATTTCACAGGACAGTTTCTGTCCTAATATAGGCAGTCTACCAGACCGCAAAACCACAGCTCATGATCAGCTATTCTCTTAAGGGAATTCATATATTGGCATTTATTTCTCAGCAGATATTAGCTAACATTTTGTGTCTAAAGCATATTAGGGTTACCCAGAAGAAGCAAAGTATTCTTTTGGTCCATTATTCTGATTTTCTGGCTTTTAATTTCTTATTATTCTCTAACATTTCTTGTCTTTGTGGCATTTTCGCTTGAGAAACAGAAAAGCAACAATCGAAAATAAGCAGAATGTTCTTGCTTTGGAATTACAAACCTAAGACAACTGCCTTAGTCCAGTCCATTACATGAATGGTCAACATGAATAATAGTTAACAGGATATTTTTAGAGTAGCACCTGGCTACAGTATAAAAAAAAAGACTGTCAAAAAGGTCCATTCCACTGGCTACTCATCTATGCTTCCTTGAAGTGCCTTGTGTCTGTTGTTCAACTGATAGTGGTTCCAGGACTGAGGGTATTAGCAGTACCCAGGAACTTGTTGGACATGTGATTTCTTGGGCCCTAACCCAGACCAACTGAAACAGTGACTCCAGGTGTGGGGTCTAGCGATGTATGTTTTAGCAAGATTCTGATGCACACTACGTTGGAGAACCATTGTCTAGATGGTATGGTCTCAGGGCAAGGAGATGGCAAGGAGACACCAAAAGACAATTTCACTGCATATATCTTGCCAGCTTTTCTGATCTCCTGTTCCCTCCACCCCAAACCCCATCGAGGGCTGATGTGGATTCCAAAAAGAGGATGGATATTTAGCTTTTGCTCTGTGCAATCCAATGTTGTCAACCACAAAGAGACCTCATACAAAGACAACTGTATTTTAGTGATCAAGACCGTAGTCTATGGAGTCAGGTTCTTTGGTTTCAAATACTGGCGCCATTCTTCACCAGCTGTTTCTCATCTCCTCCTTCTCTTAATTTCCTCCATTTATATTTACCCTCATGAGGTCATTGAGATGATTAAATGTTACGCATTTGGCATATAGTAAGTGATTCATAAATGATGCTATTATGTTACGAGATTTTTCTATCCTGGCCTATATTTTGGTGCAATGCCTAACAAGGTGGGTGAATAATTATGTGTGATATTAAGTTTTAGGAAAAGTGAGAAGAAAATACTGCATTCACAGTCCGCCTTCCGATTTACCATGTTAACAGGATTCATGAAGCAACGTTTATACAGCACGGAGTAGTTTTAAGATATCCCCATAAGGTCAGAATACATTTATAATGACAGCCTCTGCATTCACCATTTTAAAGCAATATACTTCTAGGCCTCCAGCTAACTACAAAGGATCCTATTGATTGGTGGTGGTGGTGAGGGTTTAATAGTTTTAATTCCTGCTGCTTCTCATTTAAAACTTTTATGACAGTCTCTAAGAGCCATAGCACAGCTCAGCACATTGTATCTGACAAACATTGGAGCTTAGGTTCCCCCCCCCACCTCCTGATGCAACTAGCAGTGTTAACCTAATGAAAGTAAAGCAATTTTCTCCAACAGAATCAGGCTAAACTTTTAGGGTCAGGCATTTCCTTTTAATTTTGCATGACATAGTTATAAAACATTTCCACGTGAACACCTTGATGGCCGTCTGATCATGTGTTTAAAACAACCCATGTTAAATTGAAGATGCCCATTAAGACGTACTTGATATTCAGGTGTAGACTTTTATCTACATTTAGGCCTCAATTAGTACTGCTGGCTTATTCCAATTACAAAGTGGGTAGTCTAGACCTTCAAAGACCCTTTCAATCTTGAAATCTTTAATTCCAAGTTGAATGTAGCAGAAACAGAAGCATTTACATTTCTACAAAAATATTCCTAACTTTTTTTTTTTTAATGTTTATTTGAGAGAGAAAGACAGAGCACGAGCAGGGGAGGGGCAGAGACAGAGAAGGAGACACAGAATCTGAAACCGGCTCCAGGCTCTGAGCTGTCAGCACAAAGCCTGACGCGGGGCTCGAACTTGGGAATGGTGAGATCATGACCTGAGCCAAAGTTGGACGCTTAACCAGCTGAGCCACCCAGGCGCCCCCCTAACTTTCAATAGTGTATGAGAATGGTAGCATTTTTAAACTAGTAAGACTGTAAGAATCTTCTGTTTTTGTACATATTCAAAAGACTTCTGGGTTTTATGTATTATTTAAATGTAAAGGGTTCAGTTTAGTGTTCCTTTGAATCTCGGACTGTAGGTGAGGTATAATAAAAAATATATATTCAGTCTTTGACCCTGGTTTTTGGCACAGAGCTGGTAGAACCCTTGGAATTTCCTGAGTGGTCTTTTATCCCTGAGTTTATGCTAATGAGGTGATCTTGGCAGTGGTCGCCAGGGGAACTAGCCACATGACTAGAGGGCTAGGATTATCAGCCACACCCCAACATATCTAGGAAGGAGGAGCTGAACAAGGAATTCAATAATCAATGGCTAATGATTTAATCAATCATATCTAGTGATGAAATTATAGTTAAAAAAAAAAAAAAAGCTTAAGGGGTTCAGAAAGCTCCCAGGTTGGTGAATACATCCTTGGGCAGGGAGGGTGGAGCACCAGGAGGGCCTGGAACCCCTACCCACTCCACCTGCTCCCCTCCCTCCCCCAACCCCCTTTGCCCTATGCATCCATTTGGCTGTTTCTGGACTTTTTTAAAACAGATTTTTAAGTAATTGCTACACACAACATGGGGCTCAAACTTACAACTCAGAGTCCCACACATACTCATAATCAGTTGAGCCAGCTAGGCGCCCCTGGGTTGTATTCTTTATAATAAAACTATACTCAGATGTGTGGTGCTTTCCTCAGTACTGAGTGGTTCTAGTGTATTGAACCTGACAAGGGTGGGAACTCCTGATTCGTAGCCGGCAGGGCGGAAGTGCAGGCATCCTGGGTACCCCATTTTTGGCCACTGTCTGAAGCAAGGGTGGTCTTGTGCTACTACTGATCACTTAACTTGTGGAGTCTGTGCTAGCTCTGGCTGGTGTCAGAAGTGACTTGTTGGACACCCGTTGGTTTCAGGGAATCGAAGCACTGTTGCGTGTTAGATCAGTGGAGTAGGGGAGACGGAAGAGGCTCCCCTTTCTGTCCTTCTGCAGTGCACGTGGGATTCCTGTGCTGACCAGTGTCTGGCACTCTAAGCCCAGCTGCCACTACAGCAGGGTTCCTAAAAACCCACTAAAAATAAAATGGGAGGAACAAAATATTCAGTACTTAAAGCAAATATAGATCATGCTTTTTCATAGTTGTTTTACTATATGTAAAATGCTTTGCAAACTGCAAAGTGCTAATCGGCATATGGTTTATCACCAGTGGGTAGTTTTCCTCTCCTTCTGCACTCAAATTCACCCGCATTCAGAGTACGCTGGTAAGGGCTTTATACCTTTTAGGAAAAGTAAAATGAACTCTATCTGCCCCTCAAACCTGTTTTGAAAGGCCTTGCCAAATCTGAACGCTCAAATGTTAATTTTTAATCCTTTGTTGTGCCTTTTGTCACTGATCTCTACCTTGTGGTCAGAGCTTTTTTAAGATTATGTTTAAAAATAAACCTCACTTCATATCTTGGCTTGAAGGGGACATCATGAGCTATTTTCAGCATTCAAAATTCACTAGATACTAACTAGGAATTTACATACTTGAACCCACTATGTCGGATTTTTTTTTCTTTTTAAGTTACAACTAACTCAGGGACACGGACATCATCAGGCAAACTGAAAATTCCATGTAACATAATTTAATTCTATCATATTTTCTGACTTCAAAGAAAGAAAACACCTATGTAAGCTTTGTGTAAGTACCCAAGTGCCGAATGGAACAGACTTGATCTTAAAATAAAAACTCAACCTCCTATTCCTGTTATCTCTAAATCTGTGACCTCTCTACTTGTGGGAAGCCATTCTCTTTGAAAAGACAGTCCATAAATGTGATACCACTTAACCATTAGGGTTACCAAATGAGAAGCTGGACCAATCTTTTAAATTAAACACACCAGTAAGTGGAGAAGGTATATTAAAAATAGGGTCTACTTAAAAATTCCATTGGCCGTTGTGCCCTTACCATGGAAGAACCACAAATGCTAACCTCTTCCTCCTTCCGTTCCTCTGGACTGATTGTTGGGGGGGGGGGGGAGGGGTAGACGTGCACGCTGAGAACTGCATATCTTAATTCACATATCAGTCATGTTAATACAAATGAGTAAAGATCTCTGACCACAAAACAACTTCTACACTAGTAATTACAAAGAAAAAAGAGAGTCATGAACACATAATTTTAAACTTTACTTTAAAAATGTAAATATCTCCCAGTATTTAACAGGTAAAGAAAATAGCATATTGGTTTATTTTATGTGGTTGTTATATTTTATTTTCCAAGTAATACTGATTAAAAATATTTACACACCTACTTTTAAGTCCACAGTTTAGCACTCTTATTTGTATGGCTTTAAAAGTTATAGCACAAGATCTTTACATTAAGGATCAGGGAAAAAGATTCATTCGAAACAAAGCCTGATATATTATATACATGTTTTTCTCTGTACTTTATTTTAAATACATTAATTTTTAAACGATGCTCCTTTTTTTCATCTGGTGGTAAAATACTAGTGCAACTTTTCATTAAAAAAAAAAAGTTTACCACAGACATAAATGAATTTTCCCAATCGGAAACGGCCCTTCAGTTGCCATTCAATGAAATTTCTCACCCTAACTTAAGTTACCAAGAAAACAAATTGCTAGTTGCCATTATAAGCAAAAACATAAAGTACTATAGCATCACCTACATCGCTCCTTACAACACAAACTTTGAAAGAACCAGAGACGTTTTATAGAAGTTTAGTTGGTTTTGAAAAGGCACATGGGTGTGGTTTTTTGTTTTTTTGTGGGTTTTGTTGTTTTTTTTTGTTTTTTTACATTCTAGAAATTTTGCCACCACCGTTTCTGTTGCAGAGATGACATTTGTGACTATCAGTATAGACAAGAAATTTGTTCAAACTAAAGAAAGCCAGAAGCCAAAATTTAACTGCACAGTAACGACGTACTTTTCTTCATGCAGCCTTGTGTTTCCTATATATTCAATTTTCTAACATGCATTAGAATACACAAATTTGTATTCTAATGATTTTACGTTTGATTTTACAACATGGAAAAAATCTGAGAAAGGACATGACCTGGGAAAGAGAGAAGGGAGAACCCTTATCATCACAATGAAAATAGATACATTCGTACCCAACTATATAATAAGAATATAATCCATTTAAGTTTCCAGAAATAATACTTCTCAAAGCTTCCCATTCATGGGAAAGATCTCTCCTGTGTGGCATTAAGTGTGCATGGGGTGGGGGGGAGGGAGCGGGGAATCAGTTTGTTTCAATAGAAACAGTTCGGCACAACAGGAAAGACTTTAACTTTGGTCCACTTGTCTGTTAGCTTAAGGACAGTCACACTGCCCAACAGTTCAAAAACCCAACACATTAATTTAAAAATATATTCATTTGTAATTTCATTCTAAAACAGGCATAGGTGTTCTGTTTGCATTCCCTGCCCTCTCGGCTTGGGAATCCACTGTTGTTTTGGTCTCTAAACCCTCAGCATCTTCGTGATCTTCTGTGGCAGCTTCAGCAGCATCTGCTTGGGTGGGCTGGCTCTCCTCCTGGTTCATGATTTCAGGGGTCACTTGTTCCAAGTCGGCTTCTAGAAGTTCAGTGTGTGCTTCCACTGGCACCTGGTTTACCCGCTCGACATGCAGCTCCTCCACGTGTACTTCAGTACCTTCTTCAGTCTGAATTCGACCCACTTCTAGATAACTCACCTGGACCTGCTCCGGAAGCTCACTCATATGTGAATCATGCACTTGGCTGTCCTGGAGCAGATCGGGATGGACCTGCTCCACAGTCACTTGTGCTGAATCCACTTGAACCTGAAGCAGTGGTAACACATGCACCTTCCCAACTTGTTCTATAATAGTCATTGATGTCACAGGTTCAGTTTGCACACGTGTTTCTACTGAAAGAACTTCTTCGGTTACTAGACGCTCTGAAATATTGTGAGTATCACTGAGATGCCTCCTTAATTCATTTCCTTGCATAAACCACAAGTCACATAGAGTACAATGGTTGGGTTTATCTCCAGTGTGTATTACCAAATGATCTTTGAACTGGTCCCAGCTGTTAAACACACTGTTACAGACCTGAAATAACCAAACATATGGTTTTAATACCTACTAATATTCAAACTGAAGAAAGCGTGAATGCATTTATTCTATGTAAGGAAAAATTTCAAGATTTTTCTGAAAAATGTTTATGAATACACCATTTATAATGTGATCTAAGAGATTTCATAATTCTTTTATTTGGTCTTTTAGCTGATGTAGGTAACAACTTAAATGCATTTTAGGAAACATAAGACTGCCTACATTGCTTAAATGTCATATAAATTCAAGGAATATAAAGTACCAATATGAGAATTTCCCGCATAGTATCATTAGCTTTTAGAACCATTACATTATTTGGGATAAACACAGGCTGCTCATGGAAGAAGAGCCAATCACAGTTCGTGAGCCTTCCACTGCCCCACTCCCGAATTCTAATGTTTGCTTGATGGTTAAGAACAGTTCCAGATTACCTGTTATTTAGGACATAATTTTATTGACATTGGGGTTTAAAAAAAAAAAAAAAGGCAACAACCAAAACACACCTATCCTACTCTCCCTTCTAAAATCAAGAAGACGGATGATGTTCTTTACTCTCGTTCTTTCCAAATGCCAGCTCTATACTTGTACTCTAGCCTCTGCTACCCTTCCCTTGTAATGACTTCACACGCCAGCTCCTTTCCTAAGGACAGAATACACCCACACATACCTGACATTCATACAGCTTCTTTCTTCCCTTTTTTGCCCCCACTCCAGTTTGGCACGCAGTCAGGTGACATTTGAGGGTGCTATTTCTAGCAAATCTTTCATGACAATTTGGACATTCAAAAGGTTTTTCACCTATTAAAATAGAAAAAAATTCTATTGGCAAAGTAAGAAAAACAAAAAAGCAAATAAAGTTTTTTCTTTCTGGTTAATTCTAATAGCATTTTCTTGAAAGGAAGATCTGAGTTATAATTCAGATGTTTTCCATAACATCCAAAAGACTCCTCTAGAGGTGAGAATAGTAAGTTTTCAGTGATTATTATAATTGAATCTGTACTTTGAGGAAGAAATAAAAACTGGATCTGAGTTTTATGTTTCTGCGTTTCGTTAAAAAGTGCGTATTTTCCCTTAGGTAAAAATCAAGATCAATCTCTATATTGGGGAAATGCATTGCTTTCCATTCCGCAAGTATTTTTTGACCACTTACTATGTGCCAGACCATGTGCTAGGTGATGAAGATAAACTGTCCTTCTTTAAAAACTTCGTATCACAGGCCACAGTATTTTATGAATGTAAAACATACAAAAATATACACCTGCACTGTACTGTTGAAGGCCTGTTACAGAATAAAGAGCAATGGAAAATGTAAGAAAGCAGCACAAAAGGAGGAGAGGCATGAATTCTGCCGGGAATGGAATAAGAGAAGGAAAGAAGGAAGTTTATTCTAGGCAGAGGCACAGAAGTCTAGAACAACACGGTGGGTGAGGAGGAAGGGGGGAAGGTATCAATAATGGCTCTCAGATCTCTAGCTTGGAATACCAACCAGAATCAAGAACACAGAAATCCAAGTAGGTCTGGAATGCCAGTGTGTTGAGAAAAATTATAAATTTAGTTTTGTATCCACTGATTTGTACTTGAAGTGGAAAAATCTGGTAAAATGGCTGAACAGACTCCTCTGAAGTCTGGGAGGATGGTTGATACACAGATTAGGAGTTACTTCAGGTGGTAATAAAAACCTCTGATGTGGTTAAAACTCTAAGTATGTTATGTGGTAATGGAATAATCGACGCAGAATCCAATGAAACACCGAGTTAGAGCACCAAGTCAATGAAGCAGCAAAGAGAACACACACAGACCAGCCAGAAGCAGAAGGAAAGAACACTGCGGAAATTAAGAAATTTCAGGAAGATGACGGCAGTCCACAGTGCTAAACTGAAAAGAGATGTCATGCAGAATAGCAACAGGGGATTTTTACTAACTCTAGCGAGAATAGTGATATGGTGGGGTCAGAAGCCAGACTATGGTGGGATGAGGGGCAAGTCCATGAAAACCGTACAGAAATTCTTCCTAGCAAGCTTGGAAGTAGTAAAGAGAATGAAGGGTTTGTCATCTGCTGGGGTGAGGTGTGGACAGGGCCTTGAGTATTGGACTTTGAAGGCCCAGAACACCAATCTGGCAAAGAAAGATATAAATCAGACACCAAAGGCATAATTTAAGGTCTGATATGAATTTTTTCCAACAGTGCTCAGCAGGGAGTAGGGGTAATTAACTGCAATAATTTCAGAATTTTTTAGAGGGCTTTTTAGAGCAAGGGGGTTCAAAAGCCAAAGGAATGTGCTTAGAGTACAAGAAAACGTGATTCAAGCTGCATACAAGGAGGACAAGGTAAGACAGAGAAGTCAGAAACAGGGCAGTAAGCTAGGTGGAAAGGGATACGGAAGGACTGGCAGGTGAACGGGTACAGTCCAGCAGTCAGAGTAAGGGAAGGAGAGAGAGGATTCAAGGGACAGACAGCATGACGCTTGCAGAGAAACAGGCTCCAGTGAAGAGATCCGACCCTCATACTGGACACATTACTGTGAGTTAGGTTTTTTCCCTGCCAAAAACACTACGGTTTATTTTTTGTATAATGTTCATGAGATAGAAAAATTAGAAAAGACCTAATCGCCTACACTTAGTGCTGGTACAGAAACTCCTTTTCAACTCCCCCGATACTGGGAGATACTGCTAAATAAAATGGTTAAGTTTTATGGTTTCAGTAGTACATAATTTTTCACTACAAATGAAACCTACAAATATAAATTGGTACAGCTCCTTTAAATAGCGATTTCATAACATATGCCAAGATTTAAAATATACATATTCTTTGACTTGGCAATTCTGCTCTTGAACACGTACACAAAGATACGCACAAGTATGCTTACTGAAGCACAGTCTGTGACAGTAAAAGACGAGCAACAACCTAAACGTGTGTCGATATAAAGAAGTCAGGGCATACCCACACACTGAAACACCATGCAGCCACAGTGGGGGAAAAAAAATGTAGATTCCTGAATTTTCACATCTTAAAAGAGTTCAGGGACACCTGGGTGGTTTAGTCAGTTAAGTCAGGTCATGATCTCACAGCTCGTGGGTTCGAGGCCTGGATTGGACTCTGTACTGGGTGTGCAGCCTGTGTGCGATTCTCGCTCTTCCTGCCCCCTCCCACTCTGTCTCTCTCAAAAATAAATATCAAAAAATTTTAAAGAGTTCAGTATAAATGGCATTACACTGTACTACATGCCTCCATTTCCCCCCCCCCAAAAAACTGTGTGCGTGTCTGTCTATGGTTACTTGAAAATGCAAAGAATAGATATGGAAGGATACATGAGAAAATGATGGGAGTAACTACTTTTGGAGAGATCTACTGAAGTAGGAAAAGAGTCATTTTTCACTGTATGTCATTTCAGCTTTTATGTCATTTGACCTGTTATTTTTTAAAAACGTAGCTTAGTAAGTCCAAAAAAAACCTAGAAATAGCAACAGATTAATTATACTTTAGATGTGTGGACAGCAAAGTCTTCAAAGTGCCTTTCCCTGTAAAGTAGGTTATTACCATTATTTACACAGACAAGGAAAGAGGCCCAGAGACAAAGTGACCATTTAAGTTCATCATACTGTCAAATGTCAGAATTGGAGCTAGAATCTAATCTGATTTCCAGACCCATGTTGTTTCTACAGGTCCACATTACCTCTCTGGGAAATGAGGTACGATCATTTGAAGACATGGTTAAAGGTCACCCTTAGGTTCTCCTTCATAGGAGGTGTCCCACAGGTAAATCTGTCAGTTGTTCTGGTAACTCCTCCCACCCCTAAAGTGCTTTTACCCTTCTGTATTTTTCTAAATTAATAAACCTCCAACTGTGTAGCCACCCAAACCAAAGAGCTAGGATTTCCCCATATCTCACCGGTCACCAAATCCTGTTGATTCTGCCTCCTTAATCCTCAATGCTATTCACACCTCCAACCCTCTTCCACTACCACTGCCTTTACTCCGCTCATTCTTGCTTAGGTTGCTCCAGCAGCTTCCTAATTAGACCTGGTAGGTTTTATCTTGCTCCACTCTATTCTGCCAGTCATCACTCTAAAACAGAAATCTGATTCTGGTTTAAACTTCTTTAAGTTTAATGACTCAGTTTTCCACAATAAAATCCGAACTCATTTACAGCACTTACGAAAATAACTACATGATCTTGGCTCTATCTCTCATTACTTTCTCATCTTGTGCCCTTGAACCACTGGTAGATCATCCATGATGCCTAAGTGCATGCCATGTGGTCAGCCCTTCCTAACTCTTCAGCTACACATGCTGACATTCTTTACTTGGACCCGACCCCTCGGCCTCACCCTACCAGCAGCATTCCAAACAAGTTGCTTCCTCTCTTTCTTCTATGCCTGCGTATGCTTCTTCTCTCTTGCCTGGAATGCCCATCTCCTGGCTAACTCCTTTTCCTTTGTACGTCATTATAGGGTGAATGCTCCAGGAAACCATCCTGGTCTCTTCCATCATAAATAAACAGTCCGGGCAGGCATTCCCACAAGACTGTGTGCTTACCTCTATTAGCACTTAGCCCATCACACAGGCCTGTGCCTGCCTGTCTCCCTCAACATAACTGTGAGTTCCTTGAAGGCAGAGACTAAAATTTCTTTATTTCCATGACCTAGCAGGCTGGCATTACCATTACTATTTTCCAAACGGAAACAAAGTAATTCAGAGGACAAGTAACAGCCAAAATTTTGCAAATAAAGTCATAGATTACAGTGCATGCTTTAAGAACAATGAAGAAACCAAACCAACTAATGAAAGTATGCAAAAATGTGAAATTGGGGGGGGGGGGTTATGCATATTTTAAGGGCAGGAAAACAGAAATGGGATTGTTCCTTATCTTTAAACTTAGTTTGTTATAAGCAAAAAAACGACCTATCCTTTATTAACATAAGCATAATTTAAAACTGTTTACTTATGCTCTTCTTGAATTCACCAAGTCACTGATCACATCTGCAACTATCTTGTTACTAATTACTAATACAGTTAATTGAGGTTAAATGCCAACAAAAGTTCAGTTTGCTTTATGTGTTAAACTGTCCTTTGAATGGACATCTACTTTATAATTTGTAACAACTTAATTATCTCACATAATTTTAAAGATAAAGACATACAACATAATATACTTTAGCTCTGTATTCTGTGTTTAATCCAAAATACAGAGTATAGGACTTGGAAAGCACATTTTAATTTCCAAAATAGTCCATGTTGCCTGTTTTCAATAGGCAAGTCACCAGGTTATTTTGGGTAAAAGAAACAATTGCTTCTACTTTTACACAACGCTAGAAAATAATATAAAAGTGACTGATTATCTGTGCAGATACGGGAAACCCTTATTAAAACACTCAAGTTACCAACTAACATTTATTTACTAGTTTAATATGTTGCTGGTATAGGAATCGTGTGGCAAAACTACATGAAAAGACATGAATATTTGTTTTAAGGACTAAAAGCTATTACTATAGGCAGTTTCTAAGTACACAACATACCTCTGTTTGAAAATCACAAAGCATTTTCCCAAAAGATTTCATAAACACCTATTAGTTACCCAAACTAGTACCCTAAAGCTTTTTAAATCTGTAATGAGATGAAATTAAAGTATGAGATTCTCTTGATCTTCATGTAACCACTAAGTATTGATCCTGGGCATTTATTCAGTCCCTGAGTATGGATAACAAACATTTAAAAGTGAGGGATACCACATTTATCTGAATCTGTTTCCTCAATTTCAAGTAGTATACAGCAAGCAACTCACAACAGCAAGGAATCTATGAAAAAATTTCTTCAAAATTCTCCAAACTCCAGCAAAGAGAAAGATTCTGAATAGTATGAATACCTCTGCTGTCTTCACTGTACTGAGCAATTTAAACAGCTTTAGCCGCCACAGAGAAAAACGTGGGAACACGTATCCAGAGTCTGACACCTGGCACACCTCATCCACTGCTCTCTCCACACCCAAGATTCAAGTCATCAGCGGAAGCTCCTGTGTGTGGCACAGGAGACTTAGCAAAAGGCTTGAAAGGCGGAAGGACAGGGAATCTGATGGGGAAAAACAGGCACTGGAGATGGATGCAGAGCCGTAAGGACCAGAGGCCCAAAGTGAGCCTCCCTGGGATCGCCCCTGCATACCTGTGGCGTCTCCCAGGAGGAGGGCAGTCAAAGATTTTACCTGTCTCACCTCCTCTGCTGTCCATCAGTCCTGACACTGTGTGCCCTCGGAGATGTGTGGACAGATGAACATATACTGCCTACCAAGTGTACACAAATGCATACACGTGCCAGGAATTTTTGTAAATGTACTCATCTATGTAACATATAGATGAGACAGGAAATGTAAAAACAGGAACAGTGAAGTTTCCCTATAATTAGGATTTCATGATTTATCACCCTTGGTAAGTAATCACAAACTGTGTTATATGTATTTCTTTTAAAAATATAAAAATGGCAAGGTGCAAGAGTGACAACTACTTTCAAAGCTGATGCTGATTTTGCTCTTACAGTATCATATTTCAACAGACTAATACCAAAAGAACACTGTGAACTCAGCCTGCATATTAGAAAATACAGGAGATGGTTTCCGTAGTACTAAAAAAAAAAAAAAAAAAATGCTTTAGACATTTAGACCTGAAGTGACTCTGGAAAAATATACCTTTAACATAAAGTATTTGCTAATTACCTGTATGTTTTCGAAGATGCTCTTTAAAATGTCCAAAGTGGTCAAACTGTTTTTCACAGTATTGACATATGTGAATTTTTTTCCCAGTTCTTTGCTTCTTACTGACTCCACCTTCTTCGAGGTGGTAACAGTTGAGGTGCTGTTTCCAGGCGCTCTCCCGAAGATACCTTTTATTGCATATTTCACACTTGAAACTCTCAGTGGAGTGTGATTTCATGTGTTCCTTAAAATGGTAAAACAATTTAAATGAACGGTTACATTTCTCACAATGGAACAAGTCCTTCACATGTGACAGCTGAAGTTCCACAATTTCAATACCTTCTACCTGTTTGCTTGTGGGGTCAGATGCACACCCATCTTCTTCTTTAATCTGCCCTTTCCTATCTCCTTGACGGTACTTGCTGGTAATGTCTGCCAACAGTGCCAGGGCAGAATCATCGGAAGAACCTGTGCTCTGAATGTACTTTATGGACTGCTTGGCAGAAGCCACTTCCTCCAACGTTTCGATGCCTTCATCTTCCACTTCGATTGTGCCTTCGGCAATCTCCACCTCGATTTCAACAGGTTCTGACTCTGCAGATGGCAATGACTCAGTGATAACATTTGAAGTTTCTGCAATCTTTCTTTTTTTTGCCTCACTTTTTCCTGTGGTATTTTCCTCTAGTGGAGCGGAGTTTTCTTTGTTCCTGAAATACATAATGTATGGATTTAAAAATCTGTAAGGTCAATCAAAATCCTAGCAGACTTTTGGGAAGACACTGGTAAATTCAAAGTAGAATTTACATGGAAAGGCAAAAAACCAGCTTGGAGGGCTTACACTTCCTGATTTCAAGACTCGCTGTAGAGCTGTAGTGAGTAAAGATGCAGACTGGTGAAAGGACAGACATGAAGATTCACGGGACAGAGTAAGTCCATCGACAGCCCCACGCTCGCTCAGTTAACGGATTTTTGAAAAAAGGTTCCAAGGTAATTTAATGGAGGAAAGAATCTTTTAACAGTGGTGCTCGAACAATTGGTCTTTAAATGGAGAAAATAAATCTCAACCATCACTTTCGAATCATACACACAAAAATTAATTAAAACGGATCACAGACTTTACGGAAGAACTAAAACAAACTTCTAGAAAAAAAACAGGAGAAAATCTTTGTAACAATGGATGACTAAAAGATTTCTGAAATAGCACGCAAAACAGAAACCTTAATAGCAAACAAAAGAGATTTTATCAAAATTAAAAACTTTGCCCTTTGAAATAGTTAATAGGCAAGCCACAAACCAAACAGCAAACCACAGACCAGAACAAAACATGTGCACACATGTATCTGCCAAAGTTCTTGTATAGACAGTATAAAAAGAATTGTCACAATCCAATAAACACAACCAGAGAAGACAACTAGTGGTGACAAATATCCATGAGTCTCCTGTTTCTGCACATCTGAACTGACTACTTTCGTCCTGGACTCTCTTCAAATTTGTCTGCAGTAGAGCCAGCAATCTGGAAAGACAGAGTGTGTGGCTCCCTCTAGAGTGGAGGGCAGCTCTGCTTACTGTCCATATAATACTATCCCCCTCCGGGCGATGGTCAGTCAGGTTTGCTTGCAGCCCATTATCTAAGATCGGGCTTCCTAGCTAGGGTTTCTTCAGCTGTGATGTACACCAACCACATGCACAGCTTTCACCTGGGCCACTCTGTGTCATCCCTGTGGGGGAGAAGGAAAAACTGGCACAAATACAAAACTCAAGCTGCCTGCTGCACAAAAAGGAAAATCTTTCTAACCTAAAAGTCTCATATCCTCTTTCGATATCCAGGAAACTGTGCAGGATAAACTGTCAGCTTGCAAATACGGTAAAATGCTTTCAGATAGAGTAAAATCTCAGATCTGTCACGGTTCTTACAAGGTTTTGGCAACGAGCACGGGATGCTGAAAAAGACAAAGGATAAGGCCTCACAGAGCAATTAATGGGATCTGAGGAAGTCCACTGGAGCTGGCAGTAACCATGTTGACCAAACTGTATGATCAACTGGGCAATGCGTGGTCTTCATTTAGTTGCCTCTGCTTTGAGTTAAATTGTGTCCCTCAAAAAGATATACTGAGGGGCGCCTGGGTGGCTCAGTCGGTTAGGTGGCCGACTTCAGCTCAGGTCATCATCTCACAGTCTGTGAGTTCAAGCCCCGCATCGGGCTCTGTGCTGACGGCTCAGAGCCTGGAGCCTGCTTCGGATTCTGTGTGTCTCTCTCTCTCTCTGCCCTTCCCCTGCTCATGCTCTTTGTGTCTCTTGAAAATAAAATAAAACCATTAAAGAAAAAAAAAATTAAAAAAAAAAAAAAGATATATTGAAGTCCTGACCCCTCACACCTGTGAATGTAACCTTATTTGGGAATCGGTCTGTAGATGTAATCAATGATGAGGTCATCAGAGTGGGCCTCCTCTGATACAACTCTGTCCTTGTAAGGAAGGTACATTTGGACACACACAAGAGAAAGCCATACAAAGAAACAGAAGATAGCAACGTGAGTGAAGGTGTAGGCAAAGACTGGAGTCATACTGCCACAAGCCAAGGCACACCTGGGGCTTGCAGAAGCTAGAAGAGGCAAGGAAGGATCCTCCCCTAAAGGCTTTTGAAGAAGCATGGCCCTGCCAATACCATGGTTTAGGATTTCTAGCCTCCGGAGTGTGAGACAATAAATTTCTGTGGTACCCAGTTTGTGGTACTTTGTTATGGCAGCCTCAGAAAACTAAAACATCTATCAGTGAGGGAAAACTAGGAGGGTGGTTGCAGGATGAGTACTGGGCAGTAAGTTCAGGGACAGCTGCTAGAATGGTTCCCTGGTTGTTGCAAACTCTCCCAGGACTGGGAGAGGACCTCTCTGCCAACCTAGTAGTCAGTCTTAAGTCCAATCCATCAAAACAACTAAGATTCACAGCTGGGAGCAGGGGTGGAGACAGAAGGTTCCGCCCCTTTACAGATGAGTTATCTAAATCAAGGGTGACAAGAGGGAAATTTGCAACTGCTACTAACAAAAACAAGTTGAGTCACGAGAACTTTGGCTGGTCCACATGAGCAATGGGGGGCATCACGATGCTTGCTAAGGAAGAATGGCAACACCTGGGCAGGGTCACTCTCCTGCAGTGTCATGTCCACCTTAGATCCATTTGGAGAGGACAGTAAAAGGCTTCAGGTTTTTTCCTGCAGTGTGTCCTGGCTGCCATAAAGGTGCCATGGTGCTCTTGGGGAGACTTCTCTGAGATAAACTCCTGTGATGAGGCACTGTCTAGTAAGTCTTCCTGCCAACTGGATTTTACAATGCTGATGAACAGAAGTCACTGGGGACTCATCCAAAACAATATAAATTCCTATGGTCAGGCCTCCTGAAAATCCCCCTAACCTTTGTTAAACTAGATAGAAACATAAGAGATGTTTTCATAACATCAGGGATTAAGGTGCCCTTTTTTTTTTTTTTTTTTTAAGAGACAGTGCAAGTGGGGGAGAAGGATGGGGCCGGGGGGCCAGGGGGAGGAATCCTAAGCAGGCTCCATGCTCAGCACGCAGCCTGACGTGAGGTTTGATCCCATGACCTGAGCTGAAATCAAGAGTCCAATGCTCAACTGACTGAGCTAGCCAGGCTCCCTGAACGTATACACTTTAAAAATCCACCCCAACTGAAAAGCAATGTGGACAAGGCTGTCGAATCAAGGGGTCCCCAAAACTGAAATAGACGGGTGTCAGTAATGATGACCTTGCTGCCTGATAGAGGGCTTCTGATGGACTGAAAGCACTTATTTGTTTAGTCAAGATGCACGCAGCTCCTAGGCTGCTTGAAAGCAAAAGTAAAGGTGCCTTGCTCACTGGCATGGAGTTACTTTCTCCCTCTGTATGTATCTTTCTCTTCTACTCCCCTCCCCTGATGCCTTGATTTCACCTGCTTGGAGGAAGATAATTAGGGGTGGAGCCAAGGTCTCCCTGTTCCCAAGGGTATAGTGAAGACCCCCATATACCCATCCAGGTTTGCTGAGGGAAACTCAGGAATGGGAGAGACTCAAACTTTCATGGCTCCGTTAGATTCAGGTGTCAACTCACCATCCTACCACGGGAGAGGAGGCACTTACATTCAAAGTTTAGGCAAGGTTCAGAGCAGGAAAGGGAGGCTGTCTTAACCCTGTGGGTGGCACTGATGCTACATACTGGTGTTGCCTTGACATCTGAATGTAGAGCAGGAATTGGCATGGGATTTACATTGCTCTATTCTGTAAGTACCAGAGATGGATTGTCCCAAATGGAAAGAGCTGCAGGTAGAGAAGAGCTACTGGAAGAAACTCCCCGGACAGATGCCACTGACAGCGGGTCAGGGTTTAGCACGAGTGTATCCTGTGACACCTGAAGTTTACACTATATGCATGTCCTGTTGACTTACAAGATAGAGGTCTCTGTCAAAGGCCCTGATTTCAGTGTTAGCACGCACACCTCTGCCAGTAGGTGTTGCTGATAAACCCCCAACAAAATTCAGGGGCCTGCTCACCAAGTGAAGTTTCTTGGGACTAAGTGGGTGGATTCACAACACCCAACCACTCCAGCAGTAAAAGAGAAACTGTGTTTCTTCACCTCCTCCCTCTCCCTACCAAAAATGAGGACCAGCATCTTATTGTACTTTTTTGGGTTACTGGAGACAGCATGTACCTCACTTGGGCATCCTTTCTTCTTTATATCAGCTAACCTGCAAATCGGCATCTTTTAGGTGGGGCTCTAAGCAAAAGGTTGTACTGGAAACTGTCCATCAAGCTGTGGCACATTCTCCATTTCGGAGGTCCTACAACTCTTAATGACCCCTCTGAGCTACAAGTCTCTGACATTGATGCTTTTGCAGAGTAGAACTTCTGACAAAGGGAGGCAGGCTCCACCCACAAGATATACCTGTGGTTTTGTACTTGTCAATTCCCTGACATATCTGCAAGGCACACTCCCTTTGAAAAAAAAGATTAGCTTGCTATTGGGCTCTTGTTGACACTGACGTCTGATTCAGTGAGCTTTGAGGCTCTCTAGCATGATACTGCCGTTTGGGAGCACATCAGCTAGGACTTTATGACTGGCAAGGTAAACGAGCCCACTAAGTCTCATTTCTCAAATAGAAATAAGATACTCCAGAAAGCAATGAACCTTTTGGCTCTACATGAAGAGGAAAAAAAAAAAAAAAAGGTAGCTCCCTCACTCCGATGCCCAAAGAAAGCCACTAGATCGATGGGGTCTTTGATTCACTATGGTTTGGCTAAACTCAAGACTGATGGTATTCTTTGGGCTGCTGCAAATGCTCAGTTTTAGCACCAACTACATAAAACCAAAAGTGGATGTGGTTGCTGTGCTCAGAGGGCAGAACTCGAAAGCTTTCTTCACAGCTCTAGACAACATTCTCCACAATGAACCATGTTATACTGTATCGACTCCTGGGCTGCTGCCAGTACCCTAGCTGTTTGGAAGAGCTAGAAATCTTGGCAGATTAAAGACCCCTATCTTCAGGACCACAACTGCGGCAACAAATAGGAGCTGCTGATCAAAACTATCTGAACCACTGACTCAGATGCCCATGGTAAGGGCCTATTCTCTAATGATACCAACCAGAATGAAGAGGCTGATCAAGGCTGCACTGCCTAGACTTCCATCACTGACCCCTAGGAGCCAACGTTATTCTGAACATGGTGACAATATCCACCGTCACAGACTGAGCATGAAGTAAAGGACTCTATGTTTCTAATGTAGAAGTTGCTGCTGGATGCCAGACTTGTGACACCCACTGAAAGCTGGCCTGTTTGTCTCACAGTGAGGGAGGCCACTGGACCTCTGACCCCACTTTAGAGCCATCAGTACTGCCTCACCAGTGCTGACACTTTTTAAGATCACAATGCTGCTGTTCCAGACGGATCTGTTGGTTCTGGCCACACTACTGTGGCCCTTGAAACTAATCTGTGTCATATTTAGCTTTCTAGATCATTTGCAGTCTGATAATTCTGTGCCAAAAGCTACTCAATAATTGGCTGACAGACAAGGTATTGAGGAACCCTTTAAGCTCCCCACCGTCCACAGATACTCATAACATAGAGCATTGCAAAGCCTCCTCGAACACTGACTCAGGAAGATTTCTAACTCTACTTCCCTCCCCTCCTTTGTCCAAAAATCTGAGTAAGGCACTTTGGTCATTAGACTCAGCTGTCCCCAGAAAGGAATTCTCTCTTCTCAGCTGCTTCCTAGGTAATGGTCTAGACAAAATGGGTAGGAAGATATAGAAGCCTAAATGGAAATCTGAATTCCGCCTTGACCATTCTTAGACACAATCCTTTTCTTTCCCACCGCAATGGCAACCCTGGCACAGCCTGGCTGGTATCTCTTTCAGGTGACAGCCAGTCACAAGTGGGCTTAGGAGATTCAAACTTAATTCTAGTTCAGCCATCTGGATTCTCTTTTTGAACTGACATCATCTTAGATCCTAAAAATAATGACTACTTGGCTGAATATACGTGCTTGCCAAGTACACTTAAGAGTGCCCTTGTGAGCCAAAGTGGGAGATACAACGGGTCTGTAAGTTGTATGAAAATGCCCTGTGTCCCTGACCGTCCTGGATGAAAGGTCTGGGTAAGAGGAGGGGATGACTGGAAAAGAGTGAAGCTATAGCACCCAGATGGAATATGATGATTCTGTGGACGTGAAAGAGAGCAACAATCCCAGCGGCTGAGGAGAGAAAATCTCAGACTCCAGAGGTATGGGGGAAGCAGGGATGAACAATCACTGTCCTTCGGACTTGCCCCACGGCTTCCTCGGGTAGGAAAATGCTCTGATGCAGCTCTCCCCAACTGCTGCAAGCAACGGTTAAACTGACTGCTAGATCTGCCCTCCCCTGCCAGAGGCCTCTGACCATGTTTTGAGGATCGCTTCCCTTAACTTTACCAAGAAGTCTTCTGGAAACAACAGGGGATGGCCAAGTTCCTGCATGTTCCACGCAAAAACAGTATTTGCCCCACTACCACTCCCAAAGCTGAGGCTCGGTTCGTGAAATGGATAATTAATTACGACTCAGGTAATTAATTCAGGTGCTGACTGCCTTTAGAAAATCCCTCTAAAAAATAAGGACTAGATTCAATCAGGGAAAGGGGAAAGCCACATCTGAGGCCTGTACCCCTGACTGATGAAGGACCTACTCTGGGGCACAATTACAAACAATGCTTTCTTTCCAACCCACCTCGAACCCCCTGGGACTATACGTCTCACATGCGAGCCAGGTACTAACTTCTTTCCGTCTCTAAAGTATGCTGACTTGCACTTCAGGAGTGGGTAGAAGAGATCGTCCAGTGTTTAAGAAAACACTGCTGATAGATCAGTTTAGTTCTCAAGTGACTGCAGAAATCTCCCCAAAACGAGGCCAACTTTTGGTAATCTGGGGGAGCTTCCTGGAGGGGGCACTGACTTATTATTTATGTGTGCTCCATGCACAGTTTTCCCTACAATGCGAATCATCGAAATAAAAGGGGGCACAAAATTTGTGCCTGACTCAATCCTATGTAATCAAGGACACCACTTGGGCCCTGGAAAGCCTTCGTGTCAGCCTCAA
Source organism: Paguma larvata (assembly GCA_030068075.1). Taxonomy (NCBI): domain Eukaryota; kingdom Metazoa; phylum Chordata; class Mammalia; order Carnivora; family Viverridae; genus Paguma; species Paguma larvata. The sequence goes on along the minus strand of CM057826.1, from coordinate 32,841,044 downwards.
ATCACTGGCCAGGGTTATTATGGATAGACTTGCCCTAGACCTCCTCCCTGTGGGCCAACGAGGAGACTGTGGAAGTGCTAAAAGATCTTGCTATACTTGGTTTAATGCTTAGGGCTAAGTAGAAAGGTCAACACAGAAACTAAAGAAAAAAGCTACCTGGCTTTCTAGGGATCTGTTCAGCTGGCTGAGCCTAGGACCTTAGAGAACGGGTGGATGGTTAATCTCAGTGGTACAGGGGGGCCACATCCTGCCGCTTCAAGTTCTGATGATAGTTGCCTTCATTAAATTCAGTGTGAAAAAAACTGAATGGATTAGGACCCAGTCCCTGTTGGTCAGATTAATCAGAGTGCTCACAGAGTAGTGTACTCGTGGAAGAATTTACCAGAAGCTAAAATAATAAAACAAGGATATTGTTGGAAGACAGCTTTCCATGGATCTCTCATGTTTCTGCATGTCTTGTAAACAGACACTAATAGCCTTTTGCTCCGGATCTTTTCAATGCTGTCTGTATAGCAAATAGTCTTAGAAGAGAGAGCTTGTCTTCCCCCGAGTCAGGGACGGGACAGGTGCATCTATAGCTCATCATAAGAGATTTGCGTTTCCTACAGCTCAGTGTTCCTCAAACGTGATGCAGACCACTGTGAGTACAGCGCACACCTAAGCCACTGTGTCGCCCCCATGGGACTTGCATAGGGGCTGAGGGGGACAAGAAAAATCGATATGAACATGGAGTTCATGCTGTTCCTTCTGCTGTGAGAGAAATGAAGTCCTTTTTTCTCTGACTCAGGAGTCTGTCTTCTGCCAGCACCCAAAAAAAGGTGGCAGGCCAATTTATTAGCCTGCAAAAAGGATAAAATCTCAGACCCTTCACAGTTCTTGACGATAAACCCAATTTAAAAATGGGCAAAAGATCTGAAAAGACACTTATCTTGCCAAAGAAGATAAGGACATGGCAAAAAAGCGCATCATTAGTCGTTAGGGAAATGCAAATCAAAACCACTACATACGTATACCGGCAAAGCTAAAATGAAAAGGCCTGATCATCTCAAGTACTAGCAAGGTTGTGGAGCAACTGGAACTCTCGTTTACTTCAGGTTGGAATACAAAATGGCACAGCAATTTGGAAAGCATTTGAGCGGTTTCTTAAAAAAAATTAAACACATCTATCATACAACCCACCTAGTCCACTCCTGGGTATTTACTGAGCAACGAAAGCATAGCCACTTTATTTGTAAGAGGTAAAAACCTAAATGTCCATCAACAAGTGGTACAGCTACACAATGGAACACTACTCAACAATAAAAGGGAACAGAAAAGTAATACCCGCAACACTGATGAATCTCTAAAACATAATGCTAAGTGAAAAAAGTCAACCAGAAACTACACTGTAGGAATCCATTTATATGACATTCCAGATAAAACTACAGTGATAAAAATCAAATCAGCAGACAACTGAGACTAGGGATTAGGGTTGACTAGAGCGTCACGAGGAACTCAAGAATGATGGAAACGTTCCTGTGTCTGATCATGGTGGTGATTACACCACTGTATACAAACACGGAAATTCAAAGTCTGTACTAATCAGGTGAATTGTTTTACACGTAAATTACACTTCAATAGGCTGGAGAGGAAAAATCTATTAAGGCACCTGCTGCTCTCTAACAAGTATCAGGAACCTTCTCAAACACAGCTTTCAATGCACAATAATGCAATTCCGGCAAAGCAAAATTAGGCCCTAGTATTTTCCTCAGTGTCATTCAAAAAGTTGACACCATATGCCAAAAATACTTGCATAATGAGAATGTGAGAAGCGCACTTAATTCACCTTCTGTGTCCACAAAACAATTATACAATAATCTTCTCAGTATAGAATCGCCTTAACCAGTCAATTTAACAACTAAATTCTTATTCCTTAATTGCATTATTATAAACAGCCAATATGTAATGTGATCTTCTTGTTTTTAAAGATCTCTTCAGAGGATGCTGCATGCCTAACTCATTCAAGAAACAATTCAATATGTTACTATGTTTACAATGAAAAGCCCTCTAATTACTCTAAGGATCCCACTCTTAAAATACTAATAAGACTTCCCAAAGTTTCTAAACAGGCCTGGGAAAAGAACTGTGCCCAGTTGTTCTTACTTTCATCTCACAGTGACTATACACAATGAACTCAATTCTTTTTTTTAATTTTTTAACTTTTTTTATTGATTATTGAGAGACAGAGACAGAGCATAAGCATGGGAGGGGCAAGGAGGGGGGAGACACAGAATCCGAAGCAGGCTCCAGGCCCTGAGCCGTCAGCACTGAGCCTGATGCGGGGCTCAAACCCACAAACCACGAGATCATGACCTGAGCCGAAGTCGGATACTTAACCGAATGAGCCACCTAGGTACCCCTGAACTCAATTCATAACTCTCCCAAATCCAACCTAGGCTACCGTCAGAATATGTTCCACTGTTCTGGTGCCAAGGGCTTTCCCCACAGCTGGATACTAATTTACTACTATGAGCAGGAAGGAGAACTACATAGAACATTTTTCAGAAGGTTCTTATCCAGGATTTAACCACACATTTGATGTTGCCCTATCCGTATTATATTCCCTTTAGTCTACTTCCACTCTGAAAAGGTATAACATCAAGTACATATCCTCAACATACCTCTATATTGCTACCCAGGTCTCAGCTCTCTCTGGAGTGCTGACCTGGTTTTAACTGGCACATACCTAATCCACCCATCCGCAAATGTGTATTACACACGTCCTATGCACCAGGTACTAGGCACTGGAGAATACATACATACCGAGCTCTTGGTTTAATCTTGAACTCTGTCATCAAACTAATTAAAAGCTCATTAGGAGAAATGGTACTTATGGATGATTACAGTTCAATTATTTCTTAGACTTATTCTAATTTGTGTCTTTTGACTAAACCATACCAGTGAGTTGGACTAAATTATTTCGCCCCACATGCAAATGGGTTTTACCAAACTGCACTTTAGTGTTATGCCAATGGCATAAGAAACACAGCAAGGAGCTATTAATAATACCAGTTCACATTAGAGTACTGTATACCAGACACCATGCTGAGCACTTTACATGCATTAATTCATTTAATGCCCATAAATAATCCTGTGTAGGAAGGACATTATGATCCCCTTTTGACAGATGAGGAAACTGAGGTGCTCACAGGTTGAGTAACTTCATTACATGGTAGAGAACTAAGCTATTACCCAGGCAGCCTGACTCCAAAGCTCTTGCTCTCAGTCACTATATTTATTTTTATTTTATTACTGTGTGTGTGTATATATATACATACCTGTCTATATTTTTTTTATCTTAAAAACAAAGTATATGTGCACACATGCATGAGCAAGAGCAAGGCAGAGAGGAGAGAGAGAATCCCAAGCAGGTTCCACGCTCAGCATGGAGTCCCAAGAGGGGATTGATCTCACAAATGCCAGATCATGACCTGACCCAGTATCAAGAGTCGGATGCGTAACTGTCTAAGCCACCAGGGCATCCCGTTCTCAGTCACTATGTTATACTACCACTGTTTGTTATGCAAGATGTTGAAGTCTTTATTTGTTATTTCATTTAAAGTTTTCTTAATAATTTCTATGAGAAATTTTGTGTCTTATTACCAGGAATGGCTCCAAAGGAACTGATTTGTTCTCATAATCATGAATAAGGTAACTTAAGATTTTTCTTTCCTTCTTCTTTGCATTAGGTGCTTCAGAATTCAGAGCTAGATTTAGCCCACCTAGTAAGTATATAGACTTGAATGGCATGCATGCTGACTACTGTAATTCTGACTTCACTGATTATCGCTCCATGTGGCCTATGTATCTTCATCCATTTCCTCACTTATTTTTAAACAGGACTATGTTAATCTTTGTAAGTCAAATTCTTTTTAGAATAAAGCTTGGTACAATGAACTCCAACCCAACAAAACAACTCCTTAAAAACTGCCTAGTCCTCCTGATTTTGTTAGATACAAAAGATGTTACTTTAATTAACCTCAGCAGTTTTTACATAGGGACAAGAAATCGAGTGTGAAAGAAAGAGCAATCAGTACCCAGAATTTTATAGACCCTTAAGTATTCTTAATTTCAAAATGCCAGTCCTTTGTGGCATGACACATACAATAAATTCTTGACTAACAGGGTGTACATGACTGAACAGAACTCTCTGTGCATCTTACCTGACTTCAAGGGCTTTGATAGCTTCTAGCATTTGTAGAAACTCTGCTGCTTTCCACACATCATTGGCTTCTTCTTCTCCTTGTATCATTAATTTTGCTGTATACGTGAACTCGATTAAATGACGGAAGGCCATTTTACTAACACCTGTAAAAAAAAAAAAAAAGATGTGCATTAGCATGTTTGCCCATTGATTCAAATCTTCTAACATTTATTAAAAAGAAAAAAAAAAGCTCAGTGTTCAAAACCTGATTAGTATCTGAATTTTGGAATATTACTTCCTGGTGGAATTCTCATTAACGGTACAGTAATCCTGTAGCCAAGTTCTAGCACTAACTCCAAACTACTTTAAGACCTTTCCCAAACATTTCCTAACGCTCTTATGAACAGTAAATCTATCACTCACGTATATGAAAGGGCTAACTATTACAGGTCAGACATGCTTGGTTTCTTGCCAGGGATCACTACATCAATCAGCTCCAAATTTTCAAGGGCTTTCCACAGCTCAGCAAATATAGTTCCATACCACTCTGCCTTTATTTCAAGGTTTCACATTATTTTTCTATTTACCACTATTTTCCTCTCCAAATTTTAAATTGTATCAATCTCATACTATATACTGATCCTTAAACACTTCACTTCTAAAAGCGTCCTTGCCTTAACACTTACCCTCCTTAATGAATGCTTCATCACTTTATATCTGTGTAAGTCCTACTGCCCTTAAAGGCCCAATTCTTTTCTTTTTAAATACGTTTTAAATTTTTAATGTTTTTATTATTGAGAGACAGAGTGAGACAGAGTATGAGCAGGGGAAGGGCAGAGAGAGACGGAGACACAGAATCTGACGGAGGCTCCAGGCTCTGAGCTGTCAGCACAGGGCTCAACGCAGGGCTCGAACCCACAAACCATGAGATCATGACCTGAGCTGAAGTCAGACATTTAACTGGCTGAGCCACCCAGGCGCCCCTGAAGGCCCAATTCTAATGCCTCACTGTTAATGAAACTTTCTAATACTTTCCCCAGGCTGGACTCTGTACCTGTTCTGATAATTAAAACCCATGGGCACCTCTGGACTCTAAGTTACATGACGGAAATGATTTTTGTCTCTGGACACTCACCTCAGGGTATCTGAAACAAGGCTCCCTAAAATGCAGACACACAAAGTAGGAATGAATAAGGGCTCAAGTCACTTCCAAAATTAAATTTCCAGGATTCCAACTTTTCTGTACAAGTTTTGTTTAAATTTTGGACAAAAAGAATACTCTATTTCTCTGTGCTCTTTAATGCTATATATTGTTTCAGTCGGCTAATGCAAAGCTACAAAAATCTATTGAAAGAAACAAATTTTTAAAACTTTTATTTATTTTTAAGTAATCTCTACACTCAAAGTGGGGCTTGAATCTATAACCCGAAGATCAAGAGTTGCATGCTCCACCAACTGAGCCAGCCAGGCACTCCAAGAAAAAACTACTTTTAATGTAGAATATCTGCACAAAGAAATGCCCAAGTCCAAACTGCACACAATTTGCATAACTGCCAATACAAAAATACTTTTACGTTCTCCCTATGCACTTTACACACCTGAACAAGCAAACTAAAAATAACTGAATTCTTTGAAGGTTACTTTTATTTGGGTCTCCCCTAAATCTTTGTTTTCCTGGTTGTCTTTTCATCATATTATTCATTATTATATGAAAGTAGCCTGAAATACAGATAACTAAATTTAAGGAGTTTTGATTAAACGTTTAAAAGTATAAAAAAACTCCTTTCTTGGGGCACCTGGGTGGCTCGGCTGTTTAAGTGTCTGACTCTTGGTCTCAGTTCAGGTCATGATCTTACAGTTCATAGATTTGAGCGCTATGCTGGGCTCTGCACTGGCAGCTTGGAGTCTGCCTAGGATTCTGTCTCCCACTCTGCCCCTCCTGTGCTCGTTCTCTCAAAACAAATAAACAAAAACCAACAAACAAAAACTCCTTTGGAAAAACTATATGTAGGGACACCTGGGTGGCTTAGTCGGGTAAGCATCTAACTTTGGCTCATGTCATGATCTTGCAGTTCGTGGGTTTCGGGCCCTGCGTCGGGTTCTGTGCTGACAGCTCAGAGCCTGGAGCCTGCTTTGGAGTCTCTGTCGCCCCCTTGCTCTGTCTCTCCCCCATTTGTACTGTCTCTTTCTCAAAAATAAACATTAAAAAAATTTTTTTTAAATGTGTATTTTTCTTGAAATGGGATGACACATATAATACTACAAATACCAGGCATGACTCTAAACACGTCATAAGTATTAGCTCAATCTTCATCAATCCTATGGAGAACTTACTATAATAACCCCCATTTCACAGATAAGAAAACTGAGGCACAGAGAAGTTAATAACTGTGACTTTGGCAAGTTACTGAAGAGATGAAACTAGAATAAAACCCCGATGTCTTGACTCCTAAGTCCAACATAAAGATTTTTAAATAAGTGATGGCAGGAAACACTCCTGCTTGAAAAAGTTTGAATACCCACAGCTTAATTCACTACAGGCCCACAATCTCTTATTCATAATTCCAAAGTCCCGCAAATCTCTTAAGACCAGAGTTTTCCCATTAATTTGGCAGCAATATTTGATCTGAACGGACATTAGGCTATTTATAGTCTTATCCCACTCAGAGTAAATATTAATATGCTACTCTGCTGAAATATTATTTGGCTACAGGACATCACTCTAGACCCCACTGGGAGTATAGTGTAATACACAGGCTGGATTATCTTTAGAAATTCTGTAATTTCAGGAACATCTGGCTTTCAAGAATTTGAATAAGGAATTAGTTCCCAATTTTTGTTAACTGGAATCGTTGTAGACTTGACAAAAGCATGGGTCTCTGATCCCTAGAATCAAAACTGGGATAGGAAACTTTTTTTTTTTTTCTAAGCACCTTAGGGGCTTCTTAAGTCTCCAGTCCAGTACTAGTCCTAGGAATCAACTACTGACCTAATTAGCTAACATGGACCAAACTGCTAACACCTGCCCAGGTAAGTGGTGTGGTGACAGATGACGCACAGTTGCGAAAACACTTTATTCTCTATCAGGACTAGTTTAGTAACTTCCAAATCTCCGTCCAGTTTTTCATCAATCCCTTGCTCTCCTCATAACAGAAGTGTGCAGCAAAATATAATTTTTCTGAGTATCTCAGGACCCTATTAATAGGAACACCTTAACCTGAATCTTTTTTTTTCCACTTAGGAAGAAGCAAAACAGGGCAGTATTGTAGATATATAGAGTGAGGTCATTATTCATATTTTACAGATGGAGGTTAAAATTCTAGCTAAGATGGAGAAAACACACCCCACCCTATCTTGTCCACTGATTACAATTAAAAATCCTGGGCAGAATACATAAAAGCAAATATATTAAGGACTCTGAAAGAGAAGTAGAAGCAAGCAGGCTGGGGACAGAAATCAAAACTCAAAAGAGCAGCAGTGAGTTTCCTGGGTTTTTTTTTCCCCTCTCACATATCCCAGCTTACACTTGAAGACAGCCCAAATCCCATAACTATGTAGCAGGTACAGAAGAAAACTCCAGCTAGAGAACCAGGAAAGGGAAGGGAGAGTATGTGTGTGGGGGGGAATTCCTCTCAGCCCTGCCTCAAGGCAAGTCCCAGTTCTGATGCTGCACACCTGTGACGGCGGCCACCAAGCAGGCACTAATTCTTAGAGAAAACTAGGAATGATATTTCCAAGAGCATGAAGAGAATTCTTGTTATTTTTTTTCCTCTCGCCACTCTGTCTAGGAAATGTATCCCACTGTGGGAAGTCTATGTCAGCACAGGGAAGCTAAAATCCCAGTTTTCTAGCCAGAGGATCAGGAAAGGTTGCTCATAGGAGCTAAAGTTCAGAAGAAGTCAGAAGAGGGAGCTAGAGAAAGGTCCCAGAGAATGCAGTCTAGCACTAGCCGCTACGCTCCAGGTGTGGAAGGGACGTGAGGCAGCAGAGTAAAGGGCCTGAGTGCTGCACTATGATGGGGGCCCAGGTCGGCACATCTGGCACCCGAACAGCACAGCAAAGGTTCTGAAAAATAAACTGGAATTGCATCCATAGCCCACATAAGCCCAGACTGAACCTAAACCAGGTTGACTGCCTGCTAAAAACAAAATCAAAACGACAACAACAAAAGCAGCATTCTCCAGAGGAATGTAATAGCACAGAACGTCCTAACATTGAAATCTCCAGGACAGTGAAAACTTGCTTGACAGATCTCACAGATCAGAAAAAGAAAGGGAAGCCAACATGTCCAGGGCTCTACAACTGACAAAACAGTAGAGCCAGGACAACAAGGCAGGTTTTCTAATTACATGCCCAGGGCTCTCTCTATAGCCAGGTGACCTAGACAGATCGCACGGCGATCCCCAAGTTAAGGGCTTAAGAAAACACTGAGCCGAGGGGCGACTGGGCGGCTCAGTCGGTTAAGTGTCCAACTCTTGATTTCAGCTTGGTTGTGATCTTGCGGCCCATGAGTTTGAGCCTCGCTTCAGGTTCCGCACTGACAGTGTGGAGCCTGCTTGGGATTCTCTCTCCCTTCCTCTCTGCCCCTCCCCTGCTCACACACGTGTGTGTGCATACACTTTCAAAAATGAATAAAAACATTAAAACAATTGTTTAAAAAAAAAAAAACACTAAAAGAAAAACAAAAATACACTGAGCCAAACTGATTCTTTAAACCTGAACCTGGCAAATAACAAAGACAGAAAATGTTCCTATATTTTCTCATTTGTCATATTAAGTACTGAAGGCTTGAATGTGTTATACTATAATGAAGATAGCAGGTCAGAGGCACTAAGTACAAGAGACAATCTCAAAGTGATTAGTCTCCAGAAGAGAAGACCCTACTTCTCCAGGTATATATTCCTTGCTCCAAAAGCAATGCATATTCTAGACTGGGCCTCTTATCTGCTTAAAAAGCAGAAGCCAGCTCCTCTTTGAAATTTTTCTTATCTCTCCCAAGGTAGACTCCTCGGAGACACCATTCCACAATAAAAGTCTCTGCAACACTTTCTGCTCATCTGTGATTAAATTTCCAAATTCTTTAAGGTCTGTCTTATTCATCAATTCTTCACTTCCTGGGTCCAGCACAGTACCTAACACATAACAAGAATTCAATCTGACAAATGGCCCCAGTTTATTAAACTTTGACAATGCACCAAACACTATGCTCAGCACCCTGCACATGTTATTTCAATTCATCATTACAAGCCTATAAAGAAATGAGGAATTTTCAGATGAGGAGACAAATATGCAACTGAGGTAAAGTAACCTGCCTGGCATCATACAGGACCTCAGGTAAATAACTGGATGAAATCTTGCCCTATAGTAGAAACTAATATCATATAGGCAGATAGAGTCTCACTTTAGTAAGCTTTGTGGATTTCCATTACGCCTATGGCTGTCTATCACAGATAATGAAAAGATTATCTATAGATACATCAGCCAGAATGCTAAAATGGAATGTAAACTCCCCCCCTCCAAAAGGAACATGCTTAACTTTTCACATTTTCTTTACTCCCCAGGGCACCAAATTTTCCCAAGGGAACAGTGTTTCTAGGCAACTCATTCATAACAAATATATGTACGCACAGTGAAGAAGATACAAAATCAAAACTCGAGAACACTGAAAGAGCTAATATTCTGTATTTATGTAGACAAGTATTTCCTACAGTTTTGGATGGTGGGAGGGGTAAGTAATGTAGTAGCAAAAGACAAAAGCATGGTAATTAATCCACAAGGTGAATCCCTTCCTAGCTGGGCACCACTGAGCAAGTAACCATTTAGAGACTGTTCCCTGTTGTATAAATTGGAAATAATACCACTCACTTCGAAGGACTGCTGTAAACCTCAGAAAATGCACATAAACTAAATAGCACTATGGCTAGCACTTGTGGAGCTATTATCACAAAAGTCAAGCAAGTACAAAAGTTGCTTTCTACTTTAAGGCCGTATCTACCGAATGATTCCTTCCATCCCAGGCTCTATATCCACTAGAACTTCTGAATGCTACTTCAGTTCCTCTTTCTTAGACTTTTCCATCTGATGGCAGCACACTTGACTTTGTGCATGTCATATGTACCTCTGCTAGTAAAGCCTCTACTATAACCTGCAGCATCCCCGCCAGTCTGAAACAAAAATGAGAATTCACTCCTAATACGTGTTTTCAAAAGAGTGACCACTGGTTTTAGAAGTGGAAACGACTCCTTTAAGAGATCAACACCTACCATCTAATGTAAGGGTTTTCCCTGCCAGATCATTTTACCAAGCACTTTACTGAAACTAAGAATTCTCAAGTGTCAAAAGAACAATTTATCCAGTCACCTAATAGGAACCACTGAAGCCTATTTCCTATAGTACACTTCTTCATCAATTATAACATTTGCTAAATATATTTAAAACAAGTATTTAAATATGCCTGGGTAGCTCAGTTGGTTAAGCGTCTTTAAGTCATGACCTCATGAGTTCCTGAGATCCAGCCCTGAGCCCCGTGTCCCCTGTCCCATGTTGGGCTTGCGTGGCCAGCAAGGAGCCTGCCTGGGGTTCTTTCCCTCCTCCTTCTCTGCCTCTCCCTCCCCCAGGTTGCATGTACGCACACATAGGCAGGGCACTCTCTCTCTCTCTCAAAATAAATAAATAAAAGAAATTTAAAAAAAACAAGCATTTACCTTCTATCTCCACCAAAGGTTCCTGAGTAAACTCCTGAAAGAATTTGTAGAAGAACTTACTGCAAGCAGCCAAAACAGCTTTGTGGGCCTTAAAATGGTGTCCTAGATTTAAAAAAAAAAAAAAAAGAAAAAAAGAAAAAAGAAAAAGAAGAAAAAAAAGTATCATATGTATTCAAAACTCAAAAGTAAAACCATAAAACAAAGTAGGAAATTATATAAAGTAGTCAGAATATTCTAAGCAGCTATTTTGATAAATTTCAATTAGACATGAACTGAAATCTTTACCTCAAAGACCTTATGAAGTCAACTTTATAAAAGCCAGATTACAAAACTAAAACAGGTAAGAAGCTTCTTACTACTTAAAGAGTGAAAGGCACTCGGATTCAGTTGTAACTTCTAAATATAAACACAACCCCAAAAGTTATACATCATTTGGAAAGAGGAGAAAAGCCACAGAATAAACGCAACGCAGGATGTACTGGCTATGGAAAACATGTTAATACACCTAGTATTTGGAAGCAGCAGATCTACAGTAAGCAGATCTATAATAAATAGCTTGTCTTGAGAAGTCTATTTTCACTAAGAAAAGATATCCAAGCTACGTTTGCCTCCATTATAATGACAACTCCTAATACTGGTAAAGACTCCATTTGATTGGGAGGCTTCCCAAAGAGGATACAAGTGCTGCAAAGGAATCTCTCACATTCTCCCTCCAAGACCATTTGGGAAAGTAGAAAGAACACTTCTCAAGTGCTTGTTGTGAAAGGCTCCTCAAAGCAGTTTATGAACACAAAGCTATTAACCAAACATTTAGAGACATCCTCTCTATCTCCACGCCATCATCTTGCACTAATGTGTGCAACAGGAAAACTTCAAAAGGCTGCAAGAAGTTAAGATGCGATGATTATGTTGAAAGCATGACCAGCCAACTAGCCTGCAACATGGTCTATGTGACAAGTCCCCCCGCGTCCCAGTGCACACTCGATAGGCACAGTCCATAGAGAGTGGGTATAAAAGGCGGGTGGGGGAAGGGGAGAGAAGAACGGTAGCCACAAATTCACTGCTCTGCCCACCACCCTACCCACCGTCGACAATCAGGGTGATGTCAGTAAACCGATCCTGCTCTCGCTGTTCATTCAATCGGTCCAGGATCATTTTATGATGTTCCGGGAACTCCTGAAGGCATTCCATCGTCTCTTCGGCCTCCATGGCCGTCGGATTGCTCTACAAAAGAGGAGCATGATAATGTACACCCATGAGCTCGGGCCAAGGCACAAAACCCCTAAAGCATAAAACAACAAAAAACAAAACCCCGGCTACGTGAAAAGAAGAGGGGGGAGGGTGAAGCAAGAGGAGAGGAAGGCGAGGGAAGAAAGAAAGGCGAGCCGGGTGGCCGCCGCGCGTTGGGGGGCCGGAGCCACGGCCGCGGGACTCCGAGCCTGACCTAATTGGAGTCGGGAGACGCGAGCTGAAGCGGGGTGGGCAGAGCGCCGGAGGCTCCGGGCGCCGGGGCGCGCAAGTCCGGCAGGGGATGGGACCCGACAGCCGTGGCGGCGTCCTAACGGCCCGCCAAGCCCTTCTGCCCGGCCCTAGCTCCAGCCGCCCCGGGACCCGGTCCGGCCCGCGGCCCACAACGACTCCCGGGTCGCCTCTCCCTCCCCCGCCCTCCCTCTTCTCCCCCGCCCGGACCGGGCCGGCACTCACTCAGCGAAGGAGGAGCGGCCCGGGACTGCGCGTCACTTACGTCGACGTACTGCGTCACCGCGCTGGGCTCCGGCTGACGCGGACGCCGACCAAGCGCTGACCAAGGAGCGAAGAGGCCACACCTCCACCCGCCCCGCTAGTGGCGGATTTGGCGCTCGGCGACGGTGAGGCCGGCAACGCTGGGTGGAGGAAGTCCGGCTGTGCTGGGGTTGAGCTAGTCCTGGGCCAGGCTGTACCCGGGGCGGGGATCCTAAATCATAAATCCTAAACCCCGCCCTTCCACCCACCCTCGCAGGACACCAGGTGTGAGCGCTTCCTACCGGGACCTCGGAATAAACTCCCAACTCGGCCCCGGTGCGCTTTTATTCCGCGGCTCCTCCCGCCCCGCCCCCTTTCCTCCCAAGCCCTAGGTCGGCCCGCCTTACCTAGCTCTTGATCCTCCCTCTCTCCTCTCCGGCCCTCAGATCTTCTTCCTCGCTCTCCCTTCTCTGGGCGAAACTCAACCCACACTGTTCCCTACCCCTAAACAGCGCCTCGCCCTCCATTTCCTCACGATTGCCCGGGCACTGCCTCTGCTGGGTCCGTCCGGCACACGTGCGCTCGCTCCGAGACCCGGGCGGCCGCGGCGCCGGCGGCGGCCACGGGCGCGAGCACGTTCCGGCCGCCTGGGACCTTCCTCCCCGGTGCCCGCCCTCTCCGCGCTCTGCAGGCAGCACGTGCTTGCAAGGCTTGGGATCTGGATCCGCTCGGATTATTTACACATGATGCTCTTACTACAGCTCTCCACTCCCAACCCCTGCGCTTAAAGAGGCCAGTGACCTGCAATCCGGGTCATTCATTCATTCACCCGAAAAAAATGATTTTGGAGGATAACAGGTCGAGATTTACTTTTTACTCTCAGAAGAAAATAGGGTGGGGATTAGGGAAAGACTCAAATAGCAGGCTACATGCAAGGGGGAGTGTAATCATTGTTTCAACAGACAACTATTGAGACCCAGCACTGTGCTAGGCACTGTTTAAGGGACTGAGAAATTAAGTGGTGAACAAGGCGTATGTAGTTTCTTACTTTCTAACCTGAGTCTGATAGAGTAAATAGATATTTTGTATAGTCAATTGCCTGGATGCAATGGACTTCTGAGTGTTAGGAGATGTGAAAAACAAGGTAATCTGGGAAGGGGAGTCGGGTCGTCAAGGAAAACTAGTGACCTGTAAGAAGCAATATGAAGTCTGAATGTTCTTACCCGAGGGTACTCAGCGTATTTAGAGGCACCGAGATACAGCATTAGGAGAACTAAAAGAATGTTGGTGGGGCACACCCACTGGGGCCTGGTAAACAGTGTTAAAAATTATAGATTTTCTTATAATCACAAAGGAAACCTTGAAGGTTGAGCAAGATAGTGACATACGAAATTTACTTTTTAAAGAGATAGTTCTAGCCCCAGTAAGGAGAATAGACTAATGGGTGAAGATGCAAGTAGAGACCAGGGGGAAGCTGTTAACAGATGAGATTAAATCATGGTGGCAAATGGGATTAGAGAATTGGATTGAATCTAGAACTAGAATCAACATCAGCAGGAAACATGTCATGAGTACTAAATAAATGTTGAATACATTCATGGTAACCGAGAAAAACACTCAAGGATGGCTCCTAGATTTCTGACCTGAGTGGATGGATTGTTGCTACGGTTTACCAAAATAGAGAATATAACTGGAGAAAAAGGATGGGGAGGGGAGAGATGATTTTTAAGAAGGAAACTAAATACGGATGATGTCAACAAGGCATTTTATATATGGACCTGTATAGAATTTAGGGGACAGAGCTCGCCTTAGGGATTCGGAAATTTTTAGCATAAAGTGGATATTGAAGCTATGGAAACAGATGAGATTTTTTTTCATCTATCCTAATGCAAATTTACTTATTTATTTCTTTATTCATTCATTCATTCTTTAATTCCAATACAGTTAACATACAGTGTTACTAGTTTTGGGTGTACAATATAGTAATTCAATAATTTCATACATCACCCAGTGCTCATCGGACTCCTTAATACCCATCTCCTATTTCACCCAATCCTCCACCCACTTACCCCTGGTAACCGTCTGTTTGTTCTCTATAGTTATCGTTAAGGGTCTATTCTTTGGTTTGTCTCTTTTCCTTTTGCTCATTTGTTTTGTTTCTGAAATTCTACATATGAGTGAAATCATCTGGTATTGGTATTTGTCTTTCTCTCACTTATTTCACTTAGCATTATACTCTGGCTCTATCCACGTCATTGCAAATGGTGAGATTTCATTCTTTTCAGGGCTGAATAATATTCTATGGTATATACAAACATACCACTTATATATATGTGTGTGTATATACATATGTACATATATACATATGTGCAGTAAGTTGCCTTTTAATTTGGTTCGTTGTTTCCTTCACTGTGCAGAAGTTTTTATTTTGATGTAGTTCCAGTAGTTTATTTTTACTTTCATTTCCCTTGTTTCAAGAGACATATCTAGAAAAATGTTGCTATGGCCAATGTCAGAGACATTGTATTGCCGGTTTTCTCTTCTAGGATTTTTATGGTTTCAGGACTCCCATTTAGGTCTTTAATCCACTTTGAGTTTATTTTTATTTATGATGTGAGAAAGTGGTCCAGTGTTACTCTTTTGCATGTATCTGACCAGTTTTCCCAACACCATTTGTTGAAGAGACCATCTTTTTCCCATTGGATATTCTGCCCTGCTTTGTCAAAGATTAATTGACCATATAATTGGGTTTTCTATTCTGTTCCATTGGTCTATATGTCTATTATTGTGCCCGTACAATACTGTTTTGATTACTACAGCTTTGTAATATAACTTGAAGTCCAGAAATGTGAAATCTCCAACTTCCCTTTTCTTTTTCAAAATTACTTTGTCTATTAGTGTCTTTTGTTGTTCCATATAAATTTTAGGATTGTTTGTTATATTTCTGTGAAAAATGCTGTTGGTATTTTGATAGAGATTGCATTAAATCTGTAGACTGCTTTGGGTAGTATAGACATTTTTAAAAAGTGTTTTTTTAATTTATTTTCAGAGAGTGTGTGTGTGTAAGCTGGGGAGGGGCAGAGAGAGAATTCCAAGCAGGCTCCGCACTCCCACCACTGAGCCCAGCGCAGGACTTGAACTCACAAAGCATGAGATTGTGACCTGAGCCAAAACCAAGAGCTGCACACTCAACCAACTGAGCCAGCCAGATGCCCCGGGTAGTATAGACATTTTAACAATACTTGTTCTTCCGATCCATGAGCATGAATGTCTTTCCATTTCTTTGTGTTATCTTCAATATCTTTTATCAATATTTTATAGTTTCAGAGTATAAGTCTTTCACCTCTTTAGTAAGTTTATTTCCAGGTATCTTATTATTTTTAGTGCACTTGTAAATGGGATTGTTTTCTTAATCTCTCTACTGCTTCATTATTGGTGTATAGAAATTCAGCAGGTTTCTGTCCACTGATTTTGTATCCTGAAACTTTACTGAATTCACTTATCAGTTCTAGTAGTTTTTTGGTGGACTCTTTTGGGTTTTCTATATATAGAGAGTATCATGTCGTCTGTAAATAGTGGCAGTTTTATTTCTTTCTTACCAATTTGAATATCTTTTATTTCTTTTTCTTGTCTGATTGCTGTGGCTAGGATTTCCAGTACTATGTTAAATAAAAGTGGTAACAGTGGACATCCTTCTTTTGTTCCTTCCTAACCTTAGGAGAAGAGCTTTCAGTGAATATGATGTTTGTTGTGGGTTTTTCCCAAATGGCCTTTTATTACATTAAGGTATGTTCCCTCTAAACTTACTTTATTGAAGGCATTTATCATGAATGGATGTTGTACTTTGTCAAATGCTTTTTCTGTGTCTATTGAAATTATCATGTGGTATTTATCCTTTTTCTTGTTGAGACAATATGTATTATGTTGATTGATTTGGGAATATTAAACTACTCTTACAATCTGGGAATAAATCGCATCTGATCATGGTGAATGATTTTTTTTAAATGTATTGTTGGATTCAGTTTGCTAGTGTTTTGCTGAGGATTTTTGCATCTATGTTCATCAGAGATATTGGCCTGTAGTTATTTTTTCTTGCAGTATCTTTATCTGGTTTGGGTGTCAGGGTGATACTGACCTCATAGAATGAATTTGGAAATTTTCCTTCTATTTTTTGGAATAGTTTGAGAATAAGTATTAACTCTTCTTTAAATGTTTGGTAGAATTTGTCTGTGAAGCCATCTGGTCTTGGACTTTTGTTTGTTGCGAGTTTTTTGATTACTGATTCAATGTTCTTACTGGTTATCAGTCTGTTCAAATTTTCTATTTGTTCCTGCTTCACTTTCAGTGGATTATATGTTTCTAGGAATTTATCCATTTCTTCTAGGTTGTCCAGTTTGTTGGCATGTAGGTTTTCATACTATTGTCTTAAAATTGTATTTCTATGGTGTTGGTTGTTACTTCTCCTCTTTCATTTGTGATTTTGTTTGAGTCCTTTCTCTCTCTCTCTCTCTCTCTCTCTCTCTTTGAATCTGGCTAGAGGTTATCAGTTTTGCTGATCTTTTGAAAGAAACAGCTTCTGGTTTCATCAGTCTGTTTTGTATTTTTTTTTTAGTTTCTATATCATTTATTTCTTTTTTTTAATATTATTTATTTCTGTTCTAATCTTTATTTCCTTCCTTCTGTTGGTCTTGGGTTTTTGTTGTCCTTTTTCTAGCTCCTTTAGGTATGAAGTTAAGGTGCTTATTTGAGATTTTTCTTGCTTCTTCAGGTAGGCCTGTATTGCTATAAACTTCCCTCTCAGAACCACTTTTGCCGCATCCCAAAGGCTTTGGACCATTGAGTTTTCATTTTCATTTATTTCCATGTACTTTTTAATTTCTTATTTGATTTCTTGGTTGACCCATTCATTATTTGGTAGCAGATTACTTAACCTCCATGAATTTGTGGCCTTTCCAGACTTTTTTCTAGTTTCATAGCATTGTGGTCATAAAAAATGCAGGTACGACTTTGATCTTTTTGAATATGTTGAGGCTTGTTTTGTGGCCTAATACATGATCTATCCCAGAGAATGTTCCATGTGCACTTGAAAAGAATGTGTATTCTGCTGTTTTAGGATCACATGTTCTGAAAATATCTGTTAAATCTGTCTGGTTCAGTGTGCCATTCAAAGCCCCAGTTTGTTTGTTGGTTTTCTGTTTGAATAATCTATGCATCCATGTAAGTGGGGTATTAAACTCTCTTACTATTATTATATTACTATCAGTTAGTCTCTTTATGTTTATTATTAACTGTTTTATGTTGGGTGCTCCCATGTTGGGTGAATAAATTTTTACAACTGTTATATCTTCTTGTTGGATTGTCACCTTTATTATCATATAGTCCTTTTTTGTTTCTTTTTACAATTTTTGTTTTAAAATCTATTTTGTCTGATATAAGTATTGCTACTCTGGCTTTCTTTTGACAACCATTTGCATTATAAATATTTCTCCATCCCCTCACTTTCAATCTACAGGTGCCTTTAGGTGTGAAATTAGTTTCTTGTAGGCAGCATATAGAGGGGTCTTGTTTTTTTAATCCACTCTGTCACCCTATGTCTTTTGATTAGAACATTCAGTCTATTTACATTCAAAGTAATTATTGATAGATATGTATTATTGCTGTTTTGTTACTTGTTTTGTGGTTGTTTTGTAGTTTTTCTCTGATCCTTTTGGTTTGCTCTTTTTCTTTAGTGATATACTTTGATTTCTTTCTCTTTATTCTTTGCATATCTGTTAGTGGTTTTTGATTTGTGGTTACCATTAGGTTTGTATGTAACCTCTTCTGCTTGTAGCAGTCTATATTAAGTTGATGGTCGCTTAAGTTCGAACATATTCTTTATTCCTTTTCCTCCAACATTTTATGAATTTGTATTCATATTTTACATCCTTTTATTTTGTGAATCCTTTGACTGAGTTTTTACAGAAATACTTATTTTTACTGCTTTTGTGTTTCCTTCTTTTCATACTCTCTTTTCATAGTGCAAAGTATGGTCTTTAGTTTCCACCCACAGAGTCCCTTTTAATATTTCTTGTAGGGATAGTTTAGTGGTCATGAACTCCTTTAGTTTTTGTTTGTCTGAAAAACTCTTTATCTCTCCTATTCTGAATAATAGCCTTGCTGGAAAGAGTATTCTTGGCTGTCGTTTTAATACTATCATCATTATTCACATGGTGTTTTTCAAGACGAAGCATCTGCACATAGAAATAGGCTTTTGAAAATTCCAGTATATAGGACTACTTTCCTCTACAACAATTGGGTTAGGATAAACGGAGACTGCTCTCTCTATTTGGGATTCGAGCTATCTAGTTCACAGTCTTCATCACTTTCTAATGTCTTAAATCTAGCTCACATCATTCATTTTTACTGACCTTGTTCCTAGAGCATTTGAGTTTGGACTCTTGGTGCACAGGATCAGAATGGAAGAGGGTGTAGAACTTTATCCCTGTTAAGTATCAATGTTTATGGGTTGAGCACAAAGGAAGAATCTCAAAGGACAATATGGCAGCTGGAGAAAGGAGGAAAAACAGGTCAATGTTTCAAAATAGAGATTGTGATCAGCAGTGCCAGATGCCGGCAAGTGGTCGAGCTAACTAAATAAAGATTAGGAAGCATTGGTTCATTAGATTTGGCATCATGGGTGTGTTCGGTAGAAGATCTTAGCAAGAACAGTTTTTAGTTAAGTTTTCTGGAAGGTGGTAGTAGTGGTTAGAGGTCTACATCTAAGTAGGTTAACAAATAATTAGGAAAACAAAATGAGATGATAATGATAGTATTCTCATTAAAAAATGAGGAGGGAGGGGCGCTTGGGTGGCTCAGCCGGCTAAGCGGCCAACTTCAGCTCAGGTCATGATCTCGCAGTCTGTGAGTTCGAGCCCCGCGTCGAGCTCTGTGCTGACAGCTCAGATCCTGGAGCCTGCTTCCAATTCTATGTCTCCCTCTCTCTCTGCGTTTCCCCTGCTCACGCTCTGTCTCTGTGTCTCTCAAAAATAAATAAACGTTAAAAAAAATTTTTTTTAAATGAGGAAGAAAAAGAAAAGGGTATCTATAGAGGGTTATGGGTCAAGCTAGTTTTGTGTTTGGGGATGGGACAGACTTAAGCAATTTAAATCTTGATGGGAAAGGATCCGGTAGAGGAAAATGATGAAAATACAGGAAGAAAAGGGGCTAACCATGTAAGAGAAGAAGAAACTAGAGAAAATGAAGTTGAGAGGATATGTGAATGAATCAGCCTTAGAAGGAAGGACATGTCTTATCACTAAAAGATTAATAGATTGAATGCCCTTAGGAGTGTAGGTTTGCTTTCAAGAGGTTGAGATTCCTATATAGCTGACATCTACTTTCTCCATGAAATAGGTGGTCAGATTATTTACTAAAAGCCAAGATTAGGAGGGGTGTGTGTGTGTGTGCGTGCGTGCGCTGGGGAGAAGTTTGAGATTGGAAGATATTTTAGTTATTTAAGGCTGTGTAACAAATTGCCCCCAAATGTAGTGGCTTAAAATATTATTTCACAATTTCTGTGAGTCAAGAGTGTGGCTGTTACTTAGTTGGGTTTTCAGGGTCTCTTACAAGGTTCCAGTCAAGATGTCAGCTGCTGTGGCCTCAAGTCTGGGCTGAGGGAGGATCTGCTTCTGAGGTCATTTGGAACAACGAGTGGTTGTTGACAGAATTCAGTTTCTCCTGGGCCATTACACTGAAGACTTCAGTTTTCTGTGCAAGGCCTCCCTCCATGTGGGGCTCACCATAGGGACTGACAGCTAGATTCCATCAAAGAGAGCAAGAAGAAGTGAGCAAGACAGAAGCCAAAGTCTTTTTGTAACCTAATCTCAGAAGTGGCATTCCACAACTGTTGCTGTATCTATTTTGTAAGAAGGGTACAGCCCATAGCCAAAAGAAGGCACATTCTGGGAGCAATTTAGAAGCTGCCTATTACAGAACAAAATGGAAAAGATTCGAAATGGATCTCGAACAGAATAATATCACAGTAGCATCAGTAGGATCAGTAGAAGTTGGTGACCAGCCCTCAGCACTGCCACTTAAGATCTGTTTCTGACCCGCTCGTCATCATTGTTGTTGCTATTGGTTTTTCTTGGAAAAGTTGTGCGTAGGGCTTCAGAAAGAACCCTATTTGTGCATAGCGTTCACACAACACTGAAATGGCCCATTAGTATGTCTCTCCCCAGGATTGGGATTTTCTTGAGGATTGATAATATGTCTGATCTGCAGTCTCTCAGAAGTCAACAGGGCATGGCCACTTTCATCTGTGGAGGTTCCAAGTACATTTAAAAAATCAAGAAATCTCAGAACAACTTTCTAAAAACTGTGACCTATTTAAAATATTTAACAGATTTCTACTTTTTCACAAATTAAAATATAATACAATATAGTTATGCCTTTCAAAAGATAAATGACAGGATTTTCAGAAAAAAGGTATTAATTCATAGTGTCAAGCAGGCACGAAAATGTAAAGTTGTAGAATTACCATATTTCATTCTTGTCACTGCAGCTCTGTGGTTGAGACCTTTCAGGTAGATGAAGCCTCACTTCAGAGGGGTCTCCCACCTCTGGCACTAACTCTCAAGCCCAGGACAGTGGTTGGTTCATAGCAGACATTTAACAATTGTTCGTTGACACTTGTTTTGAAACCAGACTCTTTTAAGAATGATTAATTTGACTTCTCAAAGTCAAGGTACCAGAATGTGAGTTTTCTATTAGGACTCTTAAAATTCCATTTTATACATGATTTTGAGATTTTGCAGTGCTTTTGCTATAGTTAGTGCATGACTTTCCCTCAGGCTTTCCTAGCATGACTCATAATTCTCCTTTGGAAAAAGCTAAGCCAAATTCAAGGAATGTATGTGTAATGAGAAAGGGGCAGGGGGACAAATAAACATGGAAAATCCCTACCTCAAATTTTGACCCTTGGAGCCCATGTTATTATGGATGAATCCAAGGGATGACTGAATCAGGGAACTCTAGCGCCATCTTAGGTGTATGCTAGAGTAGATAAAACCCTAGAGTGTGCTAGATACATCCTAGCCATCCCAGGCTCCCCCAGACTAGGAAGACCAACACCAAGTCTTTGGAACAGTGGGAATTCCCTGCAACTCAGCTTCTATCCTCTTCTCCTTCCATACACTTTACCCTGGTGAGCTCACTCTTGGTCTTGCTGAATATATAGTCCACACCTATATCTCCAGCTTAGACATTGATATTCAGCCCCAGGCTGGTGGCTCTGTTGGATCCCTCTACGGTACCTCAAAACCACATCTGATGTACATTAGATTCATTCCCCTCACAGAAATTATATTCTTGGTTATTGATACCTACATCTGCCCATTAGTAGAATAACTCGCAAACCTGAAACACTTTCTTTTTTTTCCTACTCCTTTCCCACACAAACATCTAATTGATATATTACCAAGTCCTGTTGATTTTAAACCCTAATAATTCTCAGGCAACTGACTAACAATATTTCTGGAAAGATGTTTGGCCATTTTTATGGAGAAAGTTTGACAGTGTCATATCCTTTCACAAGTTGCATATTTTTTTTTAAATTTTATTTATTTTGAGAGAGAGCACCTGCGAGCACATGGTGGGGGGGGAAGAGGCAGAGAGAGAGAGAGAGAGAGAGAATGAATCCCAAGCAGGCTCTATTGTCAGCACAGAGCCCAATGCAGCGCTCCAACTCATGAACCATGAAATCATGACCTGAGCCAAAATCCGGAGTCCGATGCTTAACTGACTGAGCCACCCAGGTGCCCCACAATTTGTATAGTGTTATGTAAGTCAAGGGTTCAGTGAAATCCCCAATTTTAAAGTATATGGATGTGAGTATGGGTATAGCAAGAGTGGGCAATAAGAAAATGCAACAATATATCAACACTGGCTGTCTTTTGATGGTAGAGTAAGAGAATATTTTTCTTTCTTTTTACAAGGCTCAGTATTTTCTAACTGTTTTGCACCAAGTATGTGTTACTCCGTATGAGTCCCATGAAGTCAGATAAAATTTTTTTGTTCACTTACGTATTTAAAGTTCCCAGAACAGTGTCTTATATATAATAGGTGCTTAATAAATATTTGTTTGTTGAACGAATGAATCTTTATCACGTAAAAGTCATGTGAAAAGGATGAAATGTACTAAAATTCCATTTCATCCTCTTCCTGGATTGGATCTTATTTTAATAGATTGTCCATCCTTTCTTTTAGGTCACCTGTCGTGGAAAGGGTCAGCAATGCAGCAGCCATGCCTGCAGAAGTGGTTCTGCAGCTCTTGATTTTCTTTTTTCCCAACCTTACAAATATGTGCCTTCTATTCTTTCCTTTCAAGTGTTCCAGCAGGCATTGCTAGGTGGACTGGTCCAAACCGAGTTTTCAGAGAAGCGACATCAGCATCATGGTGGAATAAAAGATTTTCCTTCATTTTTGTCTGCCCCCCCCCCCCCCCCGCCATAACGTTGATTCAACATCCATCCACAGACAAAAGTGCCTTGTGGGAGCTGTGGGAGGCAGCACCAAACACCAAGGGACCCAGGAGAAGTCTTACCTGTATGTGAGGTAATAGGCATAGATACCTTGGTCCTGACTGTGGACCCGGCAATGGTCTATGAACCAGCTCCAGCCCCTCTCAGCTGTGGTCCCGGAGACCCTGAAAAACATGTTCTTACACAATCACCAACAGACAAAAAGTGTCTGTGGAAGTCCAGGTTTCTGAAGAAGTTCTAGTGTGACGTTGGAGAAAAAAAAATGAGTTTGGATGCATTGGAGAGAGTAAGTAAACAGCTTGATTTATCTTCATTATCCCTCCTGAGAGAGCACAGCTTGGGGCCAAGATCTTGGTCTGTGATTTCTCTG
The DNA here is from genome assembly GCA_030068075.1 of Paguma larvata. Lineage (NCBI taxonomy): Eukaryota > Metazoa > Chordata > Mammalia > Carnivora > Viverridae > Paguma > Paguma larvata. The sequence continues at coordinate 32,817,545 of CM057826.1, read as the reverse complement.
GAGTGGGGGCGGGGAGTGAGAGCATGTGAGTGAGCCCTGCCCACCCCGCCACCCCAGCTGTGCAGGATGCCCAGAAGGAGGCACTCTCCCTGCTGTCGCAGCAAGAACAAGCTTTGGGATGCTCAGAAAGCCAGTTCAAATCTGCAAGCTAGAGACCATAAACTTGAGCTTTAGTGCCACCTTTGGGAAAACAAAGGGGAAGCTGTCAGCACTAGGTCAGTACTAGGCGAGGTTACTGTAGGATCCGGAGAAGGCATACCAACTTAAGACCTCTGCCACAAGAGGGAGCAAACAGCATGAAGCAGGCGTATCCTTAGAAGGTCTCAGAGAGCTTCAGAATGTGTAGCATGGCTGACGAAGCATTTCTCTCCCAAAAGCAGTTAGTAAAGACTAGCAAAAGTGACTGCCACTTCAGCTGAGGAGACAGCAATGTAAAACTTCAAGGAACATGAAAAATCAAGAGAACATGACACTACCAAAGGATCATGCTGATCTTCCAGTAACAAATCCCATAAGCATGGAAATCTGTGATTTACCTGATTCAGAGTTCAAAAATTTAAGGAAGCTCACTGTGCTACAAGAAAACACAGAAAGATAATTCAAGGAAATCAGGAAAACAATGTGTTACCAAATGAGAAGTTTAATAAAGAGATAGAAAACATAAAATGGAATCAAACAAATTCTGGAGGTAAAGAATGCAATGAATAAAATTTAAAAATGCATCAGAGAGCACCAACAGCAGAATGAATCAAGCAGAATAAAGAATCTGTGAGGTAGAAAACAGAAGGAGAAATTCAGAGAACAAAGGAAGAATGAAAGTGTGAAGAAAGCTTTCTCTTGATAGAAGAGAAGCAATCTGCAAATTATTTGAGAATCAGAAGAAGGGGCAGAATCTGAAGGAGGGATTTGTCCATCCAAGTTCAGGAAGTTCATGGGACCCCAAACAAATTCAACCTAAAAAGTTGTTCTCCAAGATGCATTTGAATAAAGGTGTCAAAAATCAAAGGCAAAGAATCATAAAAGTGGTAAGAGAAATAAAACATCACTTACAAGAGAAGCCCCGTAGGCTATCAGCAGATTTCCCAGCACAAATGTTAGAGGTTAGCAGAGAGTGGAATGATACATTCAAAGTTCTGAAAGAAAAATCTGCCAATCACGATTACCCCATCTGGTAAAGTTAACCTTCAGAAACGAGAGATAAAGATACTCCCAGATAAACAAAAGCCGAGGGAGTTCATCACCATGAGACCTGTCTTACGAGAAATGCTAACAGGAGTTCTATAAACTGAAATGAAAGGGCACTAATGAATAACTTGAAAAATATGAAATAGACACAAATACATGGTCAAATTCAGAATACTCTAAAATTGTAATATGGTGGTATGTTAGCCCGTTAGTATATAGTGTTAGAAATAGCTATAACTACAATACAGGCATGCCTCGGAGGTATTGCAGGTTTAGGTCCAGAGCACCACAATAAGGCAAATATCACAATAAAGTGAGTCCAATGACTTTTTTGGTTTCCCAGTGCATATATAAATTCATGTTTACAGTATACTGTAGTCTATTAAGTGTGCAATAGCATTCTAATATATATGTCTTAATTTAAAAATGTTTTAGGGGTGCCTGGGTGGCTCAGTTGGTTAGGCGACCAACTTCAGCTCAGGTCATGATCTCACGGTCTGTGAGTTCGAGCCCCGCGTCGGGCTCTGTGCTGACAGCTCAGAGCCTGGAGCCTGCTTCAGATTCTGGGTCCCCTTCCCTCTCTGCCCCTTCCCTGCTCACACTCTGTCTCTGTGTCTCTCAAAAATAAATAAAAACGGTAAAAAAATTTTTTTTAAAAAATAAATAAAAATGTTTTATTGGAGGGGCCACCAGGATGGCTTAGTTGGTTAAGTGTCCAACTTCAGCTCAGGTCATGCTCTCATGACCCTGCATTTGAGCCCTGCATTGGGCTCCACCCTGATGGTGAGGAGCCTGCTTGGGGCTCTCTCTTTCTCCTTCAGCCCCTTCCCCCCACCTCCTCAAAATAAATAAATAGACTTAAAAATACTTTATTCGTATGCCTGGGTGGCTCAGTCAGTTAAGCATTTGACTCTTGATTTTGGCTCAAGTTATGATCTCATGGTTCATGGGATAGAGTCCTGCATTGGATTCTGCACTGACAGTGTGGAACCTCCTTGGGATTGTCTCTCTCTCTCTGCCCTCCCCCCCCCACCGTGTGTTCTCTATCTCTCTCAAAATAAATAAACAAAAAATTTTTAAAAATCTTTTTGCTAAAAAATGCTAACCATCATCTGAACTTTGAGCAAGTCATAATAATTGATCATAGATCACCATAAAAATAATAAAGAAAAAGTTTGAAATATTGTGAAGATTGCCAAAATATGACAGAGATGTGAAGTGGGCAAATGCTGTTGGAAAAATGGCACCAATAGACTTGCTCAAGACAGAGTTGCCACAAACCTTCAATTTGTGAACAGCAGTGTCTGTGAAGCACCGTAAAGTGAAGTGCAACAAAGCGAGGCACGGCCGTAGTCTGCTGATGGATGCAGGGCACACAAAGAGGTAAGTTGTGACATTGAAAACATAAAACAGAGAAGTAAGTGGGTAGAGTTTTTGCAAGTGAATAAAGTTAAGTTGTTCTCAGCATAAAATACTAATATAGCTATAAGATGTCTTACGTAAGCCTCATGGTAACCAGAAAGCAAAAATCTATAGTAGATTCAAGAGAACGAGAAAGCAATCAAAGCAGACCACTACAGAAGATCGTCAATTCACAAAGGAAGGCAGCAAGCAAGAAAGATGGACACAAGGAAAGTATAAGAAAGCCAGAAAGCAATGAATAAGATTTCATTAGAAAGTCTTTCCCTATCAATCATTACTTATGTATATAGAATAAATTCTCTGATCAAAAGGTATAGCCAGGCACCTGGGTGGCTCAGTGAGTTAAGTGTCTGATGTCAGCTCAGGTGATGATCTCGAGGCTTACGTAAGCCCCCTCTTCAAGCCCCCTTTGCTGTCAGCATAGAGCCTGCTTCAGATCCTCTGTCTCCTTCTCTCTCTGACCCTCCACCACTAGCTCTCTCTCAAAAATAAATATACTTAAAAAAATAAAAAATGGTATAGAGAGGTTGGATGGATTAAAAAAAAAAAAAAAAGACCCAACTCTCTGCTGCCTACCAAAGAGTCACTTCAACTTTAAAGACACACATAAGCTCAAAGTGCAGGCTAGAAAAAGATACTCCATGCAAGTGGGAACCAGAGGAGAGCAGACTAGCTATGTTTATAGTGGACGAAATAGACTTTGAACTAAGTGGTAACAGACAAGGGGGGTCAGTATATAATCATAAAGAGTCAATTTAGGAAGATACAACAATTATATGTAATACACACACACACACACACAGAGCAATTCAGTAATAGTAGGGGACTTCAATACTCCACTTTCAACAATGGATAGATCATTCAGACTGAAAATCACGATGGAAACATTAGACTTGAACTACACTGTAGACCAAATAGGCCTTATTGACGTATACAGAACATTCAGTCTGACACATTCTTCTCGAGTGCATGTGGCATATTTTCCAGCATAGATTATATGATAGGTTATAAAACGAGTCTAAGCAAATTTAAAAAGATTGAAGTCATACCAAATATCTTTCCTAACCACAATGGTATGAAACTAGAAATCAATAACAGGATGAAAGCTGGGAAATTACCAAATATGTCAAAATTAAACATTACATGACTAAGCAACCAACAGATCAAAGAAGATATTAAAAGGGAAACTAAAAAAAATCTTGAAACAAAAATTAAACGCAGCATATCAAGATTTGTAGGATGCAGCAAAAGCAGTTCTAAGGGGAAGGTTTTCCTTTTTCTTTACATTTTTTAAATTAAAGAGACAGAAACCAAGAAACAGACTCTCTTTTTTTAAGTTTATTTATTTATTTTGAGAGAGAGAGAGAGATAATGTATGCCTGAGTGCAAGCAGGGAAGGAGCAGAGAGAGGGAGAGAAAGAATCCTAAGCAGGTTCCATACTCAGTGCAGAGCCTGATGCGGGGCTCAGTCTCAGGAACCACCTGAGCCAAAATCAAGAGTCGAACACTTAACTGACTGAGTCGCCCAGACACCCTAACTAAGGGGAAGTTTACAGTGATAAACTCCTACATTAAGAAAAAAAAAAATCTCTCAATAAGCAATCTAACTTGCTCCTGAAGGAACTAGAAGAACAAACTAAGCCCATGCTAGCAAAGGAAGGAAATAACAAAGGACAGAGCAGAAAGAATGAAATAAGAGACCAGAAAAACAACAAAAGGAATCAGTGGAATTGAGAGCAGATTTTGTTTTTAAAGAAAATCGACAAACTTTTAGCTAGATTAACCAAGAAAAAAGAGAACACTTAAGTAAATAAAATCAGAAATGAAAAGGAAACATTACAATTAATACCACAGAAATACAAAGAATCATAAGAAATTACTGTGAAGAGTTGTATGCCAATATATTGGATAACCTAGAAGAAATGGATAAATTCCTAGAAACATAAAGCTTACCAAGACTGAATTAGGAAGTTAAAAATCTGAATGAATAATGGGTACAGAGATGGAATCAGTAATCAAAAACCTCTCAACAAAGAGAAGCCCAAGACCAGATGGTTTCACTGGTGATTCTACCAAACATTTAAGAAGAATTAATACAAATCCTTCTCAAACTCGTTCAAAAAATTGAAAAGGAGGGAACATTCCCAAACTCGTTTTAGGAGGTCAGTATTACCCTGACACCAAAGCCAGATAAGAACAATATAAGGAAACTACAGGCCAATATCCCCAATAAATTAGATGCAAAAATTCTCAACAAAATTCTAGCAAACTGAATTCAACAGCACATTAAGAGGATCATACACCATGACCAGGTGGGATTTATCCCTGGAATACAAGGATGGTTTGACATACACAAATTAATAAATGTAATACACCACATTAATTGAATGGAAGTTAAAAATTATTATAACATCTTAGTAGATTCAGAAAAAGCATTTGAGAAAAAAATCCTTTCATGATAAAAACTCAATAAATTGGGTATAGAAGGAACATACTTCAACATAACAAATGCTACATATGACAAGCCCATGCCAATATGATACTCATTGGTGAAAGTTCAAAACCTTTTCCTGTAAGATCAGGGAGAAGACAGGGCGCTCACTCTCACCATTCATATCAACATAGTAGTGCAAGTCCCAGCCAGAATAAATAATCAGGCAAGAGAAAGAGATAAAGGGCATCTAAATAGGAAAGGAAGAATAAAACTCCCTTTGTTTACAGATGATATGATTATATAGATATATGTTATATAAATGAATATAATAAATATAAAATAAATATATAAATATTTATATATTATATACATATATAATATATATAAGACTCTACCAAAAAACTGTTAGAACTAATCTACAAACAATAAAGTTACAAGGCACAAAATAAAAATATAGAAATCAGTTGCGTTTCTATATACTAACAATGAACTACCTGAAAAAGAAATACAGAAAACAATCCTATTCACAATAGCATCAAAGCAAAATATTTATGAATAAATTTAACTAAGGTGAAAGACCTTTATGGTGAAAACCACAGGACACTGAAGAAAGAAATTGAAGACACAAATAAATGTAGAGACATCCTGTGTTCATGGATTGGGAGAATTAGTATTGTTAAAATATTCATGCAACCCAAAGCCTCCTAGAGAGTTAATGCAATTTCTATCAAAATTCCAATGGCATTTTTCACAGAAATAGAAGAAACAATCCTAAAATTTGTATGGAACTACAAACAACCCGAAATAATCACAGCAATCCTGAGAAAGGAAAACAAAAACAAAGCTAGAGGCATCGCACCTCCTAGTTTCAAACTATACCACATAGATGTAGTAACCAAAACAATATGGTACTGGCATAAAAATTGACCAATGAAACGAATTGAGAGCCCAGAAATAAACTCAAGTATATACAGTCAACTAATATTTGACAAGGGTGCCAAGAATTCTCAATGGGGAATGGATACTCTCTTTCATAAATAGTGTTGGGAAAACTGGATAAGCATATTCAGAAGAATGAACTTGGATCCCTATCTTATCCCCCTCACAAAAATTAACTTGAAATGGATGAAGGACTTAAACATAAGACCTGAAATGTTAAAACTTCTAGAAGAAAATAGGAAAAGTTATAGGGGAAAATCACATTAGCCTTGGTCTTGCCAATGATTTTTTTGGATATGACACCAGAAGCACAAGTAACAAAAGCAAAAATTAATAAGTAGGAGTATATCAGATGAAAGGCTTCTGCATAGCAAAGGAAACAAAATGAAAGGCAACCTACAGAATCTAAGAAAATATTAGCAAATTATAGGTCTTATAACGGGATAATATTCACATATATAAAGAACTCTTACAGTAGAAAAAAAATCCCATAAAAAATATTCATAGGAACTGAATAGACATTTTTCTAAAGAAGACATATGAATGGCCAGTAGGGTGCATGAAAAAATACTCCATTATTAGTCATCAGGGAAATGCAAACCAAAACCAAAACCACAATGAGGTGTCACCTCACAGCCGTTAGAGGAGCTGTCATCAGAAAACAAGAGATAAGCGTCGGTAAGGGTATGGATGTGCACTCGCAGTCTGAATGTAAATTATAGAAAATGGTATGGAGATTCCTAAAAAAATTAGAACGGGGGCGCCTGTGTGGCTCAGTCAGTTGGGCATCCAACTTCTCTCTCTGCCCCTCCCCCCCACTTGCACTCTGTTTCTCGAAAATAAATAAACATAAAAATTTAAAAAAATTAGAATTAGAACTACCATATGATTTTTCAATCTCACTTCTGGGTGTACATACAAAGGAAGTGAAATCAGGATCTCAAAGAGATATTTGCACTCCCATGTTCATTGCAGCATTGTTCACAATAGCCAAGATAGAGAAATAACTTAAGTGTCCTTTAAAAGGTAAATGGATAAGATATGGTGTGTGTATTATATGCGAATACTATTCAGTCATGGAAAAGAAGGAAATCCTGCCATTTGCAACAACATGGATGGAACTTGAGGGCAGAGAGAAATAGAGATGTCAGTCAAAAGGTAGAGCGACCAGTTAGAAATGAAAAAATTCTGGGGCACCTTGGTGCTCAGATGGTTAAACAGCCAGCTTCGGCTCAGGTCATGATCTCATGGTTCATGGGTTCGAGCCCCTCATTGGGCTCTGCTGACAGCTCAGAGCCTGGAGCCTGCTTCAGATTCTGTCTCCCTCTCTCTCTGCCCCTCCCTTGCACACATTCTATCTCTCTCTCTCTCAAAAATATACATTAAAAAAATTTAAAAGGAAATGAAAACATTTTGGGACCTAATCTACAGCATGGTGACTATAGTTAACACCATACTGTCTACTGAAAGTTGCTAAGAGAGTAAATCTTAAATGTTCTCACTACAAAAAATAAATGGTAATTATACAAGGTAATGGAACTGTTAATTAAGGCTATGGTAGTAATCATTTTTGCAATATATAAGTCAAATCAAAACTGACACAATGTTATATGTCAATCACAGCTCAATAAAGAGGGAAAAACCAAAACAAAATGAATTTTCAATTCCACTTTTTTGGAGGAAAGGCAGCATCGCCTCCTAGTGGCTGTATCAAGAATGGCAACGTTGATCACTCCTCAGGACTGTGTAGCATTAGGCCCCTGCAAGTTCCAGGTTGGCCTGTGAACCAGCAGGTCCTGCTGAAGCCCTGCGTGCTGCTGCCCCCTCGTGGTGGGTGAGCAGGCACAGGCCTCACAGCTTTTCTCTAAGGCTGAGAGGGTGTGAAACTTGCAGACAGGAGATTATCAGACGCTAAACTTAGATGGGCTATTGAAACCAGCCACAGTCCACCGTTTTTCTTTCAAGCCTCGGGAAATGATGGACTCAGGCAGGAAGAATCGTCAGGCCCTGCACTGGGAGGAGGGCTGAGACGTGGTTCTTCAGCGGAGCTGCAGGACCGGTCAGTGCCGTTCCCCTACTTGTGTAAGCGAAATGAACTCCACGAAGAAAGAGGACAGAGTGCATCTGCCCTCAGTGAACCGGGGCCAAATAGTCTCTCTGGCTTTTTTTTTTCTTCCCCCAAATGAATTCAGATGACCGTAGGTTTGCGGGGGCGGATCTCTAGTGGACCAAAGGTGACATGTCCATTACACTCTGTTCACTTCTCAATTCTACAGGTGTTTTGGTTGGTTGTTTTAGTTTTGGGATTTTTGTTTGTTTGTTTGTTTTGTTTTTGCTTCCCAGCCCTAGGTTTTGAAAGAGGACTTCCACTAACCCCGTTTTGACCTCGGTCTGTCCTTTCTAATTGATTAAGTTCTTCTTTCTAGGGTATCTCTTAACTCAGGGCAAAAGACTCTGTGGGCAAAACATCCTGTGATGGGAACCAAAATTACCCCCTCAAGCAATAAGGACTGCCCTGAGCCAGCAAGACTCCCTGTGATCGACCCCAAGATGATGACTGATCTGACTTTTACTGCCCACCTGCACATACCCAGCGACTTTTGTCTCACATTTTCCTATATAAACCCAGAAGTATTTTCAGCACTCTGGACAGTCTTTGTGACATTAGTCCACTGTCTTCCCAGTGTTGACTTCACTGAAATACGTTTCTTTCTTGTTTCACCACCACTGGTCTCTCTGCCTTTGGATTTTATCATCGTGGCCAAACCTGGTCTGTTTGGGACCCCAGAGCCGGGTGCTCTTGCACCCTTGTACACTGGTTACAGTTTCCTTCTCTCTCTCTTTTTTCTTTTTTTCATCTTGTTTTTCTCCCTTGATTCACCTGCTCTGTTAGCTCTAAGCCCCTGTGCCATCTTCTTTTCCAAGTCTAGAACCAGGACTCATGCAGCCTTTGAAGGGCTGTGGTGTAAATGCAGGAGTATTCAAGATGAGCCCATGGGGGCGCCTGGGTGGCTCGGTCAGTTAAGTGTTTTGATTTTGGCTCAGGTCATGATCTCATGGAGCCCCTCGCCCCATCATTCTCCATGCTAACAGCACAAAACCTGCTTAGGATTCTCTCTCTCTCTCTGCCCCTGCCCCACTCGTGCATGCACACTTCCTCTCTCCCAAAATAAATTAACTTTAAATATTAAAAAAATAATGAAATGAGCCCATATTCTTCCCTGTTCTCTTTATCATTTCTCTCTGCCCCTCACAGATACACCCGAGTCCATTGTCATGGAAAAGGATAGATTCCATGATATAAATGACATTTACAGTGAAGTAAATGGAGAGGGATGACCAACAGACCAAAGGAACATGATATTGAGCCTAAAAACAACTCTGCACAATCTGGACACCACGCGTCCCATAGCCTGTAAACAGTACTATTTGTGAGACATAATCCTGATTCTCAGTATGTTAAAATAAGAAAAATGTCACAGATCCTCTGCATATAATCAATGCCTAATCTCCTATGGTGCTCCCAGTCCCTCCCAGTTCCCCTCCCCCCACCCGGGTCTTCACACCCTAGTGCTTTCCGTGATTGGATGTTCTTTTCACACCACTGCAGCTTAGAACCTTGCCCAGTGGGCAGGTAGCCTTTAAGATGGCCCTTTAAGATCACTGTGTCCTAGTATTCATGTCTGTCTTTTACCTTCTGTTGAGTATGGGCTGGACCGGGTGATTTCCTTCCAAATATAGCTGGGTGGATTCAAAAGCTGAGTCAGGCTTTGCTGAAGCTGAGAGCTGGAGGTTTGTCAGATAGCTATGCTCCTCACAGAGGGGTATCGGGTCCTTTTATTCGAGGGAGACTGAATGGTTAGTATCAAACTAATCGAATAGACCAGAAAACCAGGTGTTCATACTGATACTTAAAACTAACACTTGATCTTAGCCAAAAGGCCGAGAAGCGATGATACTTAAAACTAACAAAACATTTATTGATCCCCAATGGATGTTGCTATGGCATACCTTGTCTCTGCAAATGTATAAAGGAAAAGAATTAAGCATTTATTCAGTCATTGCCATATGAACTGCTTTGTAGCCTAAGAAAACAATTAGTGAAAGTACATATTTATAGTAGACATCTATTAATACATGAAGGTGAATGACAGGATGAAGTAAGCATCATTTTGCAAACCTCCCCCCAAGACATAATGGATCTAGGCAATTACATTAACAGATGCTAACGCCACTAATTAACACGTTAATGGGGCATACGTAACAGAGGGATCAAACCTGTATCGCCTAAATCCAGCTACAGTTCTTAATCTCACTGTAAGATATTATGTGCCTTTTAATTAACAGAGAAACGGCATCATTTATGCAGTATTTTTGCCTATAAAATTCAAACTAAATCTAACAAATACCAAGATCTTAAGTTCATAGAACCATGAATAATAAAAGAACACCGGAAGAGATCAGTCAAATCCAGGAAGTAGAAAATTCTACAGGCTAAGTTACCGACATTTTTCAACAATAAAAGGCAAGGAAAATAGGCCTTGGTAAATTGCCACAAATAAAAAAAAAACTTATGAGACAAATCAACTACGTGTACTGTGTGGATCTTCTTTGAATCCTGATTTAAAGAAATCAACTGAAAAAAGAAAGGACATTTTAAAAACTGGAGGCAATTTGAACACATACTGATTATATAATACTGAAATTATTGTTAGAACTATAAGATGTAATAATAGCAACATGATTCTGAAACACGTCCTGGTGTGTTTTAGATAGATACTGTTGTAGTGACAGAGTGAATAATATAACGTCTATTATTTGCTTGACAATACTCTGGGGGAAAAAATATGAGGGACAGGTGAAATAAGATTGCCAAACGTTGAAAATAGTTAAAACCTGGTTGATGGATACACTAAGGTTCATTAAACTGTTTTTCTCCATAGGTATACTTGGATTTCTCCATAACAAAAATTTTTAATAAAATATTTAAACTTAGAACCTTATCAAAAGGTGTCCAAGATACATAAATATAAGTCATTCAAAACTTGATGAGACAGTTTGTGTGTATATAAAAGATGCATTCCAAATATGTTTAAAGCTCGGTTGATTTCCCAACATCAGATTCAGCAAATATCTAACTGGAATGTGCTTTCCTCATTCACATCCTATGCATCCGAATTCTCTCTGAACTTCAGACCCTTAGTTAATCAATCGAAAGGGAGGTTTGGTCAATGTTTACAACCCAGAACGAGAGCCCAGACACCTTTGTTCCTGCCCTGAAATATTATCATCCATTCTGTCATTGTACCTTGTTGGTAATGGATGCGGAGCGGACGGACGCCATTGCTGGTTCTTGCTGTAGCGCTTTCTTCCTGGTACACCCATAACACAGGCCAGCTATGCCTTCCTTCTCCCTTGGATTTCAGCTGTCACTGGTTCAAACAATTCTGACGTGGCCTCCCCCTCTAACAACCCAGGCAGGCCTCTTCTATTCTGTGTGTCCTTGTTTCCGATCTTCACCTCAGCTGTGAGAATCCTAAATTACTCCCATAAACCTTTCAACTAGCTACAGCTTTCAATCTGCCATCTTTACTGACTATTGTTCGATTTTTCTGTTTTGTTATTTCTCATTTACTTCCACTGTAGCTTATTCCCCCCCTCCCCGCCCCAGAATTAAACAAACAATACAAGTCTGGCTTTAAAGGGAGGTATCATGTTTGCAGTATATCTGTCTAGTGACTCACAGCATTGGCTGTGTTCTTTTGACCGTGTCTTTGCTCTCTCCCTAGGATGCAAGGGCTGAAAGCTACAGCCAGTTCTTCATCTTTGTGTTGTGTGGCTCCCCTTACAGCACCTGGAACATGGAAGGATGTCAAAATTTGCTTTTTAAGTGTTGGGGATAACTAGACTTTATTACGGTAAGATGAATATCTAGTTGAAGAAATCTATAATGTATCCACAAATGCTTTTGTCAACAGGTTGTTAGACATAGAAGAAGAGGGACGTATTACAATGCAATACACCATAGACATGATATACTCAAGAAAAACATAATCCATTTAGAGAAAGAAAACTCCCCCAAAAGGCAGTATTTAACACTTGCTCTCATTAAGATTATAATTCTACCCACGATAATATTGAGAATGATGATAATTACAATAATAATTGAGCACATTAAATTCATGGATGTGCATGCTTTTTGCCCTGCTCCAGCTACCTGGTTATGAGAGGTGGTTTGCCCCCATTTCAGAGATGACAAAAGAAGGCCTAGAGAGGGGAGGGAACCTGCCGAGGGTCACTCATCTAGAAAGGGGTGTAACTTCCCCTTCACCCAAGCAGTTCAGTTTCTGCAGCTTCTGGGGGAAACACCGGTCCAAACACAGTCTGAGCTCCTCGGAGTTGAGCAGTCAGCAGGAGAAGGCAGCCCTGGGACTTGAAAGTCCAGTGTAAGTGTTGGGTCACCACCCTTGCAACCTTCTCCACATCATGAATTCTCTCGTGGCTCCCCCCATCCAGTGTTCTGCTTGAAGACTTAGGTTTCTATTTCCGTTCCAACACTGCAAACCAATATCCCCCCAAACAGTTTTCTTAGGTGCACTAGTTCTTTTTATTGTCAAACCCAATTCCATCTATCACGAAGGGAATTTGACTCTGGATAATTCCATCCAAGATGAATGGGTTTTATATGAACATCATTAGTTTTCCGGGGTAAGCTGTGTGCGGCATTGCAGCCCTTTGCAGGCTGTGAGCAGGGGACCTGGGATTCCGGAGCCCAGGCGCCAGAGCCCCAGACGCCGCCACCCCTGCGCTCAGCCGCTCCCTTTCTCTCGCGACCTGGGAGGGCTCTCTCGCGACCGTCAAGACTGGGAAAAATGCTTTCCAGTCCCCGAGGGCTTCTGCGCTGGTGCTGCCCCGGTAACCGACATTTGCAGAGCCCGGGAGACCTGACCCGGGACGTCCGCCCCCCTCCACCCGCCAAGGAAACCCACTAGGAGCCAGAGGTGCCCCCAGGGCAGCCGGTCGCCACGAGTAGCCGGGCCGCCGCCCGCCCCCGCAGCCTCCTGCGGCACGGTCGCCTTTCTCGGGGACCCGCCAGAGAAGCCGGAGGCAGGTGACGGTGGGGACCCTTCAGAGAGTCGCCCTGTTCCTGACCCCGGGAGCCACCACCACACGTCCCAAGGCACTGGATTCGGAGCGCGGTGGCCCAGACGCCCCCGGCCACCAAGGAGCCCTGAGATTTCTGCCAAGACAATACGTCGCGCACCCAAGGTGTTACAGTAACACCTGTGCGTTTGCATGACAACCGCGGCCGCAGACTTGTCTTCAGGGTCCGGAGATAATTTTCTTTCCGCTGCTCAGTGACCAAGAACAATGCCAGTCTTTATTTCTCCCGTGTGTCCCCGGTTTGTCCGCTAGGGAAGGACAAGGCGCAGGGGTGCGGGTGGCCGGTGACGGGTCCCCCGCGGGACCCTCGGCCGGCTGGCTTTGCTGCGCGCGGGGAAGGCGGTGGGGTCTGCGGCGCACGGGGGCGCGGTGGGGGCGGTCGGGGGTACCGCATGGCCCTCCGAGGGCCCCGCGGACCGTGGCTCCCTGACCCGCAGGCAGGCAGCCGGCGGCCTGCCGGACTCGGCTTAGCTTAGCCGCGGACGAGCCCCCGCCGCAGGCCCCCGGACGCTTCCGGCCGGGATCAGTCCCAGAAGCCTCGGCACGTGGCTCCGCCACCGCTCCACCTCACTCTCCCACCCCCTCTCCGAGCTCACCCAGAAATTCAGGGGTCCTCGGGTGCCGGCCAGAGCCCGCGTGTCCCTTACCGCCCCCGCCCCCTCCCCCCCGACTCTCTGCAACGCTGTTGCCCAGCGCCTGCCAGCGTCCCCCGAGCTGACCTGCCTTAAGGTCGCGGAGGTGCAAGGTGAAGGCCGTCGTCTGGACACAAGACCTGGGAAACCAGCCACCCTGCTGAGAGCGGATGACGTTGGGTCGCGGAGGGGGCGTGCTCATTTGCAACACGGACCTCAACGAGGTGACTTTCCCGAGGTGCCTTAAACCCCAATACCAAAGGGACTTGAATTGGAGTATCCACTCCACCCGCATGTGGGAGGGAGCTCTCCCTTGAGAACAATGCCTAACGAGATGGCAGTAGCGTGGGGCTCAGCCCGTGTGGCCACTTCAGAATTCCCCAACTAGACGAGTTCTAACACGCGTCTGCCCCGCCCGCGATGTTTCCGAGACTCTATTGTGAACCTGTCGATTTTCTAGTTACGATGTGTCTGTACCTAAGTATGTAACACAGAAACGGAACAATAATATACATACCTTTATGTAGCTAGCTTTTGCCTACAAAATGAACTTTCTCAATTTCTTTTATCCTAGATACATTTATTTGGGGGTTTACAACGACGTTTCCTATTGTGACACTTTTCCCAATTCTTCGTTCTGACTGTAACATGCTGATCTTGTGGGCGGATCGTGTGTGTGCAGGGGGAGATGTATGCTCGTTCGTGTGTAACAGGCTGCCACTTCCCTTTTGTTTTTTGAGAACGTGTGAGAATATGTGCTTTGTAAATTTCATTACATCTTTATCTCACTGTATTACTCTACCAAATACAGTCCTAACTGCAGGGCAGGAAATACGGATTACGGTACAATGCGAAGATCATTGGTCATGCCAATGCACAATATCTTTTCTTTTTTTTTTTAATTTTTTTTTTAATGTTTATTTTTGAGAGACAGAGCGTGAGCAGGGAGGGGCAGAGAGAGAGGGAGACACAGAATCTGAAGCAGGCTCCAGACTCTGAGCTGTCAGCACAGAATCCATGCGGGGCTTGAACTCACAAACCATGAGATCAATGACCTGAGCCAAAGTTGGATGCTTAAGCGACTGAGCCACCCAGGCGCCCCCTGCACAATATCTTTTCAATCTGGTAGGTGAAAGATACGGCTCTCGTTTCAAAGTCTGTGTTTTTTGTTTTTAGGAGTTGGAACCTTGTTTAATAAATTTTTTTTTACAATAAGAATTTATGTAATTTGAATGCTATTTTGCTTCTAACAAAACCGAGGAATTAAATTTTACTTGTTTGAGATGCAGTTTAAGTTCCCTGAGTGATGTTGGCTGGGAGCTGCCCCGAGTTCCTTGCCAAGGGCTTCGGCAGCCACCAGGTATCCTGCTTCAGCAAAGCAAGCCCCAGAGGGGAGTCCCACAGAGGGAGTGTGAGCAGGCTGAGGCAGGAGTCCCATTAAGCACGGAGTCTTTCTCCTGGATAAGTTTCTTGCTTGTTCCAGCTAAGGAACTACACTTTGGTCTTTAGTTTCAGGGTCCTCTCAACCCTCCACCCTTACCAGCAGCACGGGTCTCAGCTCCTAACCACATCGGCCTCTGCATGCTCCCATCTCTGGGCTACTTTGTGCCAATGGGGATTGGAGAAGCTCCTTGTTCCTCTCCCAGGACCCCTGAGTTAAGAAAATTAACACATACAGGGGCGCCTGGGTGGCTCAGTCTGTTAAGTGCCCAACTTCAGCTCAAGTCATGATCTCATGGTCCGTGAGTTCAAGCCCCATGTTGGGCTCTGTGCTGACAGCTCGGAGCCTGGAGCCTGCTTCAGATTCTGTGTCTCCCTCTCTCTGCCCCTCCCCGACTTGTACTCTGTCTCTCTCAAAAATAAATAAACATTTAAAAAAAGAAAATTAACCCATACGGAAGGGATTAAAATTCTTGATTAAAATGGCTTATTTTTTTTAAATGTTTATTTATTTATTTTTGAGAGAAAGAGAGAGAGAGCACAAGCTAGGGAGGCAGGGAGAGAGAGGGAGAAACAATCTGAAGCAGGCTCCAAGCTGTCAGTGCAGAGCCCAATGAGGGACTTGAATTCATGAACCAAGAGATCATCGCCTGAGCTGAAGTCGGAAGCTTAACCAACTAAGCCACCCAGGCGCTCCTAAAATGGCTTATTTCATTCCTGATGGGAGGATGTGTAAGGAAGGAAAGATGTAATATTTCAAGATGAAATATTGAGAGAAAATTTTCTTCTTTAAAGTTTATGGTTTCATCTAAAAAATCATAATCAATATAAAACAAACATTCTTAAAATATCCTGAAAACAGAAAAAAAAACTTTCGGTATTTACACATATTACTAAGGAAGTCTAGAATCATTCTTCTAAGATGGTTAAAAGAAAAAGATTTTAATGAGTAAATGTAATGTTGAATGTGATATCGCCGTTGTATTTCTTTTTATGCTTTTTAGGAACAGAAATGAAACAAATGAAAGTGCTCAAATAGTTGAAGCATCAAATAATTTTTTAGGGGATAATTTCTTTTAATTCCATGGAATAATGAGGACACAGTGTAGCCTGAACATCAGGAATGCTTTTTAGAACCACAGAAAACACTGAATCCACAGCTACTACCACTGCTGACCTGTTCAGAATCACCAACCTCCTGGCGAGGGTTAGAATATTGGGTCATTTCAGGTGTTTGTGGGGAAGGAGCGCAGGGAGTAATCCTCGGGCATTATTGTTGGAGCGTACGTGTCGCCGGTCTCTTGAAGAACAATATGGCATTACTTGACAAATTTAGGTTTTTGCACTTTTTCATGGCATAATTCTGTTCATGGGTATATATGTTAGAGAGATTCTCTCACAAGGAGGCTATCATATGTGGTGAAGTTGGGCAACTGACCTGCCGAGTGTCCACCACGGGGCAGCAGATGGTAAAATGTGGCAGGGGCTCATCAGAGGTGTATATGTCAGCACTGGAAACCGCGGGTGAAACGTACATGTAACAGGGGTGCCCAGCTGGGTCAGTCCGAAGAGCACGCAGCTCTTGATCTTGGGGTCCAGAGTCTGAGCCCCATGTTGGGTGTAGAGACTACTAAAAGAATAAACTGTAAAAAATAACAAAGACGAGA
Source organism: Paguma larvata (assembly GCA_030068075.1). Classification (NCBI taxonomy): domain Eukaryota; kingdom Metazoa; phylum Chordata; class Mammalia; order Carnivora; family Viverridae; genus Paguma; species Paguma larvata. Next base: position 32,800,662 of record CM057826.1, on the reverse strand, counting down.
GAAACGTGGAGCCCCTGGGTGGCTCGGTCGGATAAGTGTCGGCTCAGGTCTTGATCTGACAGTGGTGGGTTCAAGCTCTGCAGTGTGCTCCCTGCTAGGCAAGAAGCCTATCTGAAAATGAGAGAGAGAGAGAGAGAGGGAGGGAGGGGGAAATGTAAGTGTTACAACTCATACTTGCAAATGAATGGAACAGGATACTAAATTAGATATATAAGTTGATTACCTTACACAAATTGAAGATCTATACACATAAAACAATGTGACATGTTACAAGACTGATAGAAAAACACACATACAAATACTTTCTAATGGTGGCGCCTATGTGGCTCAGGCGGTTAAGTGTCTGACTTAGGCTCAGGTCATGATTTCATGGTTGGTTTGTAGGTTCAAGCCCCGTGTTGGGTTCTGTATTGACAGAGTGAAGCTAGCTTGGGATTCTCTCTCTCTCCCTCTCTCTGCCCCTTCCCTGCTTGTGCTCTCTCGCTCTCTCAAAAAAAATAATAAATATTTTAAAATAGTTTCTAATGGGAAGAATTACACAGAAGTAGAGAGAGCACAGAAAGGGCAATCACCAATGATAGAATGCACATAACCACATAGAACAGGATAGGGCTTCTGTAGAAAATCACTCAAAAATGTGGCATTAGCTCAAAGCACTAACCCTAAGGTTTGAAAAGCATAGCGTATTTGAAATCTGCCTGTGATTCAGATAATCTAGTTCAGACAAAAGTAGAAAAATTACAATTTTAAGGAAGGCATTTTCCCACCTCTACCGAATTACTTCTTCACTCCTTGACCTACCTGTACTCTCAGTTCAGCTCCAGGGTAAACTACTTCTGCGATCTTGTTTTCATCTAACGCTCAGGGTCTCACCTCTAAAACCAGGCAATCCTCTCTGATCCTCTAAAAGAATGGACAGAAGTGTGATTTGTCTACGTGTGTTTGACAAGGAGAGAGGCTTTCAATGGGAACAGCCAGGAACTTGATCTCTCTCCCCAAAGACCTTCCTTCTCCCAGCTCCTCCCTTGAGTCAATCACGGAAAGCCTTCAAATTCTCAAAAGCGCCACCTCCCACAAAGATGCAGTTTTCTCCTTAACCCTATTAAGCTCTGAGGTAATTTGCAAGGCTAATGAGGACCCACCCTAAGTCTCTGGACCGTCCTTCCTGAGGTCCTGTACACAACCCAGCGCTATAAAAGGGCACACTCGGCGCTGGAAGCATCTTCTTTCTCCCAGACTGGCTGCACGTCTCCGCCTGGTCCGGAGGCTGAAGCCATGGACCCCCGTGTGCCCACGCTGGAAGGGCTGTCTTGCATGTGGGCCCGTCCGGAGCCCCGCATGCCCCCGGGCCTGAACCGAGAACAGGCCTGGGCCTGGGCGCTGGATAACTTCCCGGCGCTGAGCCGCCGCTCCTGCCAACGCCCCCAGTTGCGCGGGGCCTGGAACCCCGGTGCGTGCGGGAGGCTGCGCCACGCTTGCCCCTGGCACGGGGATGGTCCCCGGGTTGAGACGGGCCAGAAACGCTGTCGAGACCCAGACGAGGCTGAGACCGCGATGGAGCTGCAGTCACCTCAACGAGAGGCACATGCGACAGACCGTGCTGCCCGATGGGCCCTGAACCCGCCAGAAGATGCTAGCGCCGGCGGAGGTGGACAGACCCACGGCCAGATCGCCTCCTGGAGCTCAGGCAGACCCCAGAAGCTGCTGAAAACCATGGCTCAAATCAAGGTGGAACCCGGAGAGAGAAAGAATTCCAGCATTGTCGGGGCCCACAGCGCCCCTTCAACGGACGCGCTGGAAGGGGCCGGAGACACCCTATGGGGCCCTCATGCTGTCTGTGTGGACTTCTCCCCGCTGGACTGGCCAGACCGTGATGCGCCTTGAGGTCTCTGGTGGAGAACCTTCCGTATTTGCTTTACCTTCCTCAATTACCTACAGGTTTTTACATTAGAAAACATTCTTCGTGGAATCAGCATCTTGTAAAACATTTCTTCTAGAGTTACTGAGAATCGACACGATTCTAATCTTACTCGAATTCCTCATGACAATTAAAGCCTTTTTTCCTTATTCTCCGCCTGTGGATTTAATTTCGGGTGGGTGTGGTCGGACCGGAAGGGAGTGGCGGGTTTGGGGCTGAAAGGCTGGTCCCAGCTCATTAAAATCAAAGAAATGCAAATTAAAACAATGAATACCAGAAGGGAGGAGGGTAAGGGGTGAATAGGTGAAGGGGATTGAGTTCATTTATAGTGATGAGTACTGAGTATTGTGTAGAATTTATCCAATGTTGGTTAACATATAGAAAGAAGTAATTCTCAGGTACCCATTTTGGGAATGAATTTGCAAAGCTCTTTGGAAAGGCAATCTGGCAAATTTATATTACACATTTCAGTGTGAGCATTTATTGGGCCCAGAAATTCACTTCTTACAAGCAAGAAATTATAGGTTAAAGACAAGCGTGCTGGGAGAGTTAAGACGGAGGTGTAGGGGGGGCCCTGAGCTGGTCTCAGCCCTTGAACACAGCTGGATGGTTATCAAATCATTCAGAAGACCCAAGAAATGAATCAGATGTCTGGAAGAACAAAAACTGCAAGTTTCCAAGTAGAAAAGTGTCCTTGTTTTGGAAGGGAGAAGGTGGGGAGAGTTGCTTGGTGGAGATACAGCCCCGGGTGTGGCGGTAGGAAAGGAGCCAGCTGAGGGGAGCCACCGAGAAGTATTATTAGCAGTTGAACACAAAATCTGAACTTTTGGAAGTCGGCTCCCATGGGGGATACCCCTGGCTCAAACCTGCTCAGGGGACAAAGCGGCACGGAGCCCCAGGAGTGACTGTATGGCCTGAGGATCCCCTGGGTCTCAAGAAGATCGGAGAAGGGACTCCAGCGGAGGGCAGCGAGCTGGGATGTCTGCCCTCTGCTCTGTTTTGCCATAAATTCTGAACTGTTGCGTGGTCTTGGGACCGCCTTCCTTGCAAACCCGGCAAACAACAAAAGCAGGGTGAGACCCTCCCCCAGGGGAACAGCGCAGGTCGCAGGTCGAGGCCGGGGCAGTCCTTAAAGTTTGGTTTTGAAATTCAGTTCGGCACCTGAGATAAAAAAAAAAAAAGCTCAGGACAGAGGCAGGGTGAATGCAGGGTTCTGACTGACACCAGGGACACGAGACGGGTGATTGATTGCTCTTGTGTGAGGGTTCCCTGAAAAGTTGGGGTACAGAAACTGAGCTCTGGGGCAAGCGAGCGGTCCCGCCGTATTCATCCCACCTATCAGCACTGAAAACCTTCAGGAAGCAAACCAGCGGCACCTAGTGGAGGCCAGAGCCGCTTACAACAAGCCCCTGCCCTACAGGCGCATCTCCACTAGGGCAAGTCCACCTGAGCAACAGGCACCCCCTCTAGAGACCAGCACGGCCAACTTGCTGGGACCACGTCTACCGATCACAGTGCTCCAAAACCTCAGCCCTAGGGGAAATAGGATTTAGCCTCCTTTTTACTTTTATTCTTTATTTTTTTATTATGATTTTTCCATTTCCTTTCTTTTTTCAATTCTTTTTTATTTTATTATTTTTAATTCTATTTATTTTATTTTATTTTGGATCTAGATTCACTTAATACACAGACGACACACACCCAAGATCTAGGGTTTTTTTATTTTTCTTTCTTTCTTCTTGTTTTTTTCCCCTTCTTTTCTTTTCTGGGCAAAATGATGAGATGTACAAATTCACCCCAAAAGAAAGAACAGGAAGTTAATCTCATGGCCAGGGATTTAATCAGTACAGATATAAGTATGATGTCTGAATTAGAATTGAAAACAATGACTGTAAGGATACTAGCCGAGCTTGAAAAAAAGCATAGAAGACACTAGAGAATCCACTTATGCAGAGATAAAATAACTAAACTCTAGTCAGATTGAAATTAAAAATACTATAACTGAGATGTAAACCCAAATGGAGGCCATACAAAAGAGGATGGATGAGAAGATTTGCAGAGGAGAGAATCAGTGAAAAAGAAGATAAAATTATGGGGTGAAAATTAAGCTGAAAAAAAGGTAGTGGATCACAAAGGTAGACTTAGAGAACTCAGTGACTTGTTAAAATGGAATAACATTCCTATCATAGGAGTCTCAGAAAAGAAGAGAGAGAAAAAGGGGCAGAAGGTTTATTCCAACAAATTATAGTTGAAAACTTCCCTAATTAGGGGGAAGGACACAGATATCAAATTTAAATTTTTTTTTTTTAACGTTTATTTTTGAGAGACATAGAGACAGAGTATGAGCAGGGGAAGGGCAGAGAGAGAGAGGGAGACACAGAATCCGAAGCAAGCTCCAGGCTCTGAGCCATCAGCACAGAGCCCGACGCGGGGCTCGAACTCACAGACCGTGAGATCATGACCTGCGATGAAGTCAGCCGCTTAACCGACTGAGCCACCCAGGCGCCCCAGATATCAAATTTAAAAAAGCACAGAGATTCCTCCATTAGGTTCAACAAAAGCTGACCATTACCAAGGCATATCATTGTCAAATTCACAAAAAACACAGACACGGAAAGAATCCTGAAAGCAGGAAGGGAAAAAAGTCCCTGACCTACAAGGGAAGACAAATCAGGTTCACAGGAGATCTGTCCACAGAAATCTGGCAGGCCAGAAAGGAGTGGCAGGATATATTCAACGTGCTGAATGGGAAAAATATGCAGCCAAGAATTCTTTATCCAGAAAGGCTGTCATTCAGAATAGAAGGAGAGATAAAGAGTTTCCCAGACAAACAAAAACTGAAGGAGTGAGTGACCACTAAACCAGCCATGCAAGAAATCTTAAGGGGACTCTTTGAATGGAGAAAAAAAGACTAAAAGCAACAAAGACTAGAAAGTAACAGAGAACATCACCAGAAGCACCAAGTCTACAAGTAACACAATGGCGCTACATTCATATCTTTCAATAATCACTCTAAATGTAAATGAACTAAATGTTCCAATTATCAGAATGGATAAAAAAACAAGATCTGTCTATATGCTGCCTAAAGAGACTAATTTTCAACCTACAGACACCTGCAGATTGCAAGTAAAGAGATGGAGGACCATCTATCATGGTAATGGACGTTGAAAGAAAGCCAGAGTAGCCATACTTATATAAGACAAACTAGATTTTCTTTTTTTTTTTAATGTTTATTTATTTTTGAGACAGAGAGAGACAGAGCATGAGTGGGGGAGGGGCAGAGAGAGAGAGGGAGACACAGAATGTGAAGCAGGCTCCAGGCTCTGAGCCGTCAGCACAGAGCCCGACGCGGGGCTCGAACTCCAAGACTGCGAGATCATGACCTGAGCCGAAGTCGGACACTCAACCGACTGAGCCACCCAGGCGCCCCCAAACTAGATTTTCAACAGACTGTAACAAGAGATGAAGAAGGATTTTATATCATAATTAAGGAGTCTACTCATCAAAATTCTAACAATTGTAAATATTTATTTCCCCAACTTGGAGCCCCAAAATATATAAATCAATGAATAACAAACATAAAGAAACTCAGTGATAATAATACAATAGTAGTAGGGGATATTAACACCCCACTTACAGCAACAGACAGAGCATCTAAGCAGAAAATGGCTTTAAATGACACACTGGACCAGATGGACTTAACAGATGTATTCAGAACACTTCATCCTAAAGCTGCAGAATACACACTCATCTCCAGTGCACACGGAACATTCTCTAGACGAGATCACATACAGGGCCACAAATCAGCCCTTGACAAGGACAAAAGGATTGAGATCATGCCATGCATATTTTCAGACCACAATACTATGAAACTTGAAGTCAATCACAAGAAAAAACTTAGAAAGCCCTCAAATTCATGGAGGTTACAGAACATCCTACTAAAGAATGAATGGGTTAACTAGAAAAGTAAAGAAGAAATAAAAATATACATGGAAGCAAATGAAAATGAAAACACAACAGTCCAAAACTTTTGGGATGCAGCAAAGGCAATCCTAAGAGGGAAATATATTGCAATTCAGGCCTATCTCAAGAAGCAAGAAAGGTCCCCAATACACAACCTAAGCTTACACCTTAGGCTGGGAGAAAAGTAACAGCAAATGAAGCCTAAAGAAGGCCAGCAGAAGGGAAATAATAAAGATTAGAACAGAAATAAATGATACAGAAACAAACAAATAAAAAGGAGTAGAACAGATCAACAAAACTAAAATCTGGTTCCTTGAAAGAATTCATAAAATAGATAACCCCCTAGCCAGACTTATCAGAAAAAAGAGAGAAGGGCCCTGAATAGATAAAATCATGAATGAAAGAAGGGAGATCACAACCAGCATTACAGAAATACAGACAATTATAATACTATGAAAAATTACATGTGCACATACTGGGTGATATGAAAGAAATGGACAAATTCCTAGAAGCTTACAAACTACCAAAACTGAAACAGGAAAAAAAAGATAAAAATTGAACAGACACATAACCAGCAAAGAAATTGAAATAGCAATAAAAAATCCACTAACAAACAAAAGTCCTGAGTCAGATGGTTTCCCAGGGGAATTCTACTAGACATTTAAAGAAGAATGAATACCCATTCTTCTTAAACTGTTCCAAAAAATAGAAATGAAAGGAAAACTTCCGAACTCTGTAAGAAGCGAGCATTACCTCGATTCCAAAACCGAAGACCCCACTAAAAAAGAAAAATAGCAAGCCAATGTCCCTGATGAACAAGGATGCAAAAATTCTCAATTAAACACTAGCAAATAAAACTCAACACTACATTAAAAGAATTATTCACCTTGATCAAGTGGGATTAATTTCTGAGCTACAGGGTTGATTCAGTATTTGCAAATCAACCAACATGATACACCACATTAATAAAAGAAAGAATGATGACCATATGATCCTGTCAATAGATGCAGAAAAAAGCATTTGACAAAATACAGCATCCATTCTTGATAAAAGCCCTTAACAAAGTATAGTGATAGATGGAACATATCTTAAAATCATAAAGGCCATGTACAAAAGACCCGCAACTAATATCATCCCCAGTGGGGAAAAACTAAGAGCCTTTACCCTACGGTCAAGAACAAGACAAGGATGTCCACTCTCACCATTACTATTTAACATAATCCCATAAATCCCATAAAGTCCACATATAAGTGAAATCATATGCTATTTCGCTTTCTCTGACTTATTTCACTTAGCATAATATTCTCTAGTTCCATCCATATCATTTCAAATAGCAAGATTTCAATCCTTTTGATAGCTGAGTAACATTCCATTATGGAATATTATATTTATATATGGACACTTGGACTCTCTCCATAGTTTGGCTATTTTTGATAATGCTGCTATGGATACCAGGGTGCATGTTCCGCCTTCTCTTCTTGAAATCACTTAATTCTTGTCTTGAGAAAATAGCTACCTAGGCAATACCTTGCTGCTTTACATGCCCAATATTGAAGGATGAACTTGCTCCAAGTCAACACGCTGTTGGTGGAACGTTCCCAGATTTGATGCTCAGAAAGGTTGTTTATGAATGAAACTTTAAAAAACAGGGGAGATGCTGTACTTAACACGTGCTTTTCTTTGCAAAATAAAAGGAAAAAAATGGGAGATGGGGGATCTCATAGATTAAAGGAGATTTTAAGACATATCAACTTAATGTAATGAGTAGATCTTGTCGGAATCCCGGCAATCCCCACTTTGTTGACAACACTGCTAATTTTCTGCAGTCTGGCCACATGGCTGGTTCTCACTGTAGAGGCTTCTTTCTGATGCATCTACAATACAGACTAGCTCCCCCTAACCTCGCTGGTGGGAAGCAGCTGTCACCGTGGTTCAAACAGTTCTCTGGGAAGGTTCTTCAGCACCAAACCCAGTGAGCTGCATGCTGAGCCTTCAAAGGGAATGTGGATGTTGAACCATGTTTGTCTCACTCTTCTACTCAGCCCAGCAGAGCTTTCTGTCTGGAGTATCTGTGTCCCATGCCCTGAGTTAGCTGCAAAGATTCCATGTGATTCCAATGACCTCCTTTGACTTATCGATACTGGCTGCCTTGACCAGAGCATCCAACTCTCTGGTTCTTCTGTTGTCCACGTTTCCATCTTCCTTTATTATTTCCTTATTTCTACACTCAACCCTCTCTGTCTCCCTCTCTCTCAGCTCTGACTCCCTATCCTCTTTTTTCTTGTTTCTCATTTTACCTCTACCATTGTCTTTTTTCCTCAGCTCATGAAAAAGACTGTGTTTGGTGGGAGTCATCTCAAATATTAGAAGTTTTCTTTCGTGGCACCAAATCAACCATCATAGGGAGTAAGAGTTGGCTGCGTCCCCATGGTTTCTTGACTGTGTCTCTGTTCGCCCACTGGAATGTGAGCTGTGCAAACACAGGAGTCCGTGGTTCTTTCACTCTGCCTGTGCCGCCCCAACCACTGCACCCTGCTCATCGCAGGTGATCAAAACATGCTTGTTATGCTCTTTGAATCAAACTGACTTTGTTACATTGAAGATAAACGTCCGATCAAGGAAACGCAGGTTTGGATGCACTGCCAAATTTACCAAATGGATGTATGAAGTCTGAAATATTTGAGGAAGGATGTAATAGAATTCAATTTCACAACAGATAGGATACAGGAAGGAAAAATCAATCCACCAAGAGTAATCACATACAAAAAGACATTTTTAGATTTTTATTGATTGATGCTATGTTTATATCAGTGGCCATTACACCAATGATGACAATGAAAATAATAATTGTAAAGGAACAACTTATTTTCTGCCAGGGGTATCTAATTACATAGCCTTTGTTATCCAATTTAATCATAAAGGCTACCTTGTAAAATGTTGAGTTTTATCTCCACCAACAGATGAAAATATGTGGATAAGAGAGGCTAAGTACTTACTGTGTCACATATATATAAATGATGGACTGGCCTTGAACAGAAACAGTCTGTATTTGGATCCCTAGACCTCGGCCCCCCTCCCCATCATACATATTGGCTGAAATTCTGAAGCTATTTTAACTGGGAAACAGACAAATACAGGATGAGGTTGTGAGACTGACTTCTGTCACTAACCAGCAGTGTGCTTTCATGCTGAGAGAGCCAGCCGCTTCTCCCTCTGGTCACCTGGATAAAATCTGCTGGTATGTCTGGAGTAGAAGGTCCATGAGATGCATAGCAACATGGATGGACCTGGAGGGTATTATGCTGAATGAAATAAGTCAGAGAAAGACAGATACCATGTTTCCATGTATAGATGGATTTTAAGAGACTTAGCAGAAAACCACGGGAGAAGGGAAAAGGGGAAAGAAAAAAAGACAAAGAGAGGGAGGGAGACAAATAATAAGAGACTCTTAAAGACTAAGAACAAACTGAGGGGTGAGGGGGGTGTGGGAGGGGAGAGTGGGTGACTGGCACAGAGGAGAGCACTTGTTGGGATGAGAACTGGGTGTTATATGGAAACCAATTTGACAATAAATTATTAAAAAAAAAAAGAAAGTCCATGAGATTCAATGGATGGAAAGTTACCAAAAATTGTCAGGCATATGGGATTTTTTTAAAATTTATTATGATTATTCTAAATATTTATTTTTGAGAGGGAGACAGAATCTGTGACAGTTCCAGGCTCTGAGCTGTCAGCACAGAAACCAGCGTGGTGCTCTAACTAACCAACCCTGAGATCCTGACTTGAGCCAAAGTTGGACACTTTATGACTGAGCCACCCAGTCGCCCCTTGGATTTTTGTAAATAAAAAAGAGTAACCCTGTAAATAGTTTGTCTTGATCCAGCCCTTGTACCTAAATTTTCTTTTAAAAAAACCATCTTTAATCTTATCAAGTCAAGGAAATCAATTCAACTTCAGATAACTCCATCCAAGATGATGGACTTTTCCCTTAATTTCATCGCACTCTGACTTCTGAAGCAATTTACCCTTTAGGAAACGTCCCCCTCCTTCCTAATATCCGGTAGGCCTGCAGCCTCGGCGCCTACCAAAGTATAAATTCGCCAACGAAGGGAGCCCCCCGAATACTTTCCCCTCCGTGGGCCGCTGAAGCGATGGAGCGCAACTCTAGGCGCTGCGTGCTCCAGGCCTGGGATTCTGCCCCGAGGGCTCAGGAACCCAGGACGCCGCTGATCTTGCACTCATTGAGCTCTGGGCTCTGGCCGCTCCTTTGTTTCCGAAGCTTGGCCAGCTGTCTAGGGACGACGAGGACTTCAATCTGGAGCTGCTCCGTCATCCCTGCGGGCTGCTGCGCCAGTACTGCCAGCAACACGGACCCAGAAGCGGAGCACGTGAAGGCGGGGCGCAGGATCGCCAGCCGCGGCCCGAATTCCCGGAGACCCGCGAGCAGCCAGAAGCGCACCCCGCAGAGCCTGGCTGTCGTCCGCCTCCGCGGCCTCCTAGCACGGGCGACGCCGGGATCACCGTTCGCGGTGAAGACTCTTTAGAGCGTCGTCCTCCTCCTGCGCAGACGAGTCACCCCATCGGCTTTCAAAGGCTTCGTGGATTGGGTCCCACGCGCCTGAGTCCCCGGGGCTGCTGCCGCCGCCGCCCGCCTGAAGATCCCAGGGCCCCTGAACTTCCTCCGCGAGCTTCGGGGCACGATTCTCTAGGGACAAGTAACCGCCCCGCCCCGTTTAGTAATCTGTTCTAATTGCTCAGTGTAAGAATTCGGCCTTCACGTACGTTAGGAGATTTTCTTCTAGCTTTCTTAATAAAATTGTACAAAAATGCTCTAATTTTGGTTTTTCGCTTACGTTCCTGGTTGGCTCTTGGGGAAGGATGAGGCGCAGGAGCGGGAGTGGCCGGTGCGGGTCCCCGCGCTGGTACCCCGGACCGCCTGGTTTGCCGCGCACGGGGTAGGCGATGGGGTCTCCTCGCGTGCACGTGGGTGCGGACGGGGTGGGGCGTGGCCGGTTCTCAGCGCGGTGCATTTCGGGAGATGCCGTGCCGGGGCAGCCAGCAGCCGCGAGAACTCCACGCAGCCAGGAAATGCCACCGTTCCGTGGGCCTGGCCCTTCAGTGCGCGGATTCTATCCCAGCGAGTCTCGTGGCATCTGCACGTGTTCCACCGCATGTTCCCAGTTGGAAACTCACCTAGGAGCTTAAGCCTCCTGTGGTCCAGACTTTCTCTCCCCCGCTCGAACTTCCCAGGAAGCTTCCCTCCTGCTTCTAAATCCCCAGAAACCTGGTTTGTCGGGAGCTCAGTGCAGTCGCGCAGGGTGTTTGGATGGAGTGCTTAGGCAGTGTTCCCAATGGACATGCGAACACCTGCGAATTGTCCTTTGTAGTGTGGGCTTTGTACGTCTAGATTCCGGAACTGGGCATGCTTCCGATTCCCACTCGAAATGGTGAATTCTCAAAACGCTTTACCTCTCAAAAGAAAACAGAAGTTGATGAGAGTAATCGGGACACGCGGAGTTGAAAAAGGCAATGACTTAGAAATGTCCAGCAGAGGGGCGCCTGTGTGGCTTAGTCGGTTGAGCCTCCGACTTCGGCTCAGGTTATGATCTTGCGGTTGTGAGTTCGGCGCCGCGTCAGGCTCTGTGCTGACAGCTCAGAGCCTGGAGCCTGCTTCGGATTCTGTGCCTCCCTCTCTCTCTGCTCTTCCCCCACTCATGCTCTGTCTCAAAAATAAACAAACATTAAAAAAATTTAAAAAAATGTCCAGCAGAGTGTAAACACGAAATATAGGTTAACTGCAATTATTCTTATTCTCCTATTGTGATTTCTCCGGGGCAAAAAAAAATTCATGGGGATTGAGTTTACAGGTGTCTGAAAGTTTGGACTGTCTTCCATGAGGGCTATTTCCTGTAATCGCACCCAATCCCACCCTTTTCTTCCTTCACCTGCTGGGATTGTGTGTGCCACCAGTGTAGAGTGATTTTAAAAAGCCTGACCCACCCACAGTTAATTGTGTATATTTCTGGAGACGGGGGGGGGGGGGGGGGGGGGGGAGAGTGGCATATTTTGACGTGCCCTACAACACGACCCCTAGAAATTTCACTGAGGTAGTAGGCCCCTAAATATTTGTTAGAGATTGATTTTCTACCTTGTGACATGCAAACGTCTCCCCTGTAAATCTAGAATAATTGCTACTTCCTACTTATTAGGTCTGATGAGCATAACATAATCAGTGTAACAAACCATTGTGATATTTTGTAGAAGGAAAAAGTGATGGAGATTCCTGTGAACCAAAATATGACATAGGGCTGGAGAGCTGATACACCCCTGAGATGTATTGCTGGCCTTGTCAGCTGAAAGCAAACTACTTTCGGTGCTTGATTCTAATAGGTATTTCGGGGGAGGAAGCATTTTCCAGATCAATAGCTGCATATCAGGTAACAGCAGATGTGTTCATTTGCTTAAGCAATGCTGTCACATCTGATACAGCAGCTGCAATTAGAGTCCCCACCTGGCTAAACTTACAATAATCCACAGTCATTCCCCAAGATCCATCTATCTGCTGAATTGGGATGTGGCGGGAATCTCCATCTCTGCCTCCTTCGAATCCTTGATGGTGGCGCTTATCTCTGCAATCCCTCTGGGACTTCAGTATTGCTTCAGGTTCACTATTTTCCTAGGTAGAGGCAGTCCTGTGGCTTCTCAGTGGCTTCTACTTGACCTTTCGTACTGTAATAACACCACTCCATAGGTCAGAACACCACTGCGGGATCCTGCCAGGTGCTTAGTAGATCTGTACGATTATGGATTCTGAACTGGGAAAGTAACCACAGGATGGGTTTGGGGACCACTGGGCCCACTGGGAGACAGATCTGAGCTAAAACTCCATTGTTATCTGACTTCCATAATTCCCTACTCAGACTGGTGGACCATAGTGATATTTTGAGTGTCCCACAATTAGTGGCACTTCAGAGCCAGTGTCCAGTAGTCCACAAAATGATATCCTGAATGTTACCCTGGTAAAAGTCCAAAGATCCCTTTGGGGAGGGCTGGAAGAAAAGTTAACAGTATACATTTTTAGTAGTGTGCTGGGGACCTTCCTCAAGGAGACCTGGCCTCCCATTCATCCAAGGGGCTCTGGGCCTGTAAACTGGCACAACTAATTTAAGTGCTATGACTCTCTGTTTTTTTATGATTCAGTTAGACTTTTGCTACACTAGAACTTTTCTGCTTCTATAAATCAAGTAAGAATTTAATAGGCTTCCTATCTATTTACTTCAAGGAGCAGCATGATCTAGTCATAGCCAGAAGTGAGCAAGAATCAGACTATTTTGATTGCTCTTTTGACTCTGTTCTTCCTTAAAGTTTAGCACCCCCACCTTGCCTTTGATAGTTGAGTACCACCACTTGCCACCCAGGTATATGATTACTCCCAGTGCATTTAGTTTTCTCATTAAGTGACTGCAGCCTCAACAGTAAGTACTGACCTATAGGAAGAGTGATTGCAGAGCTCTTCAAGGGTCCTGGAGCTCCCTTTAAAATTTTATATCTCACACTGTTGGTGAAAGCTGTGTCTTCTGAACCCTTCCAGTATGGGTGAGTATGGGTCCCTGGGACTTGAGTTTAGTTATAGGTCTAGAGGCAAAGAAGTGTGATGGGCATGGGTCTGAAGAGACTCATCCTTGTCTCTTATGTAAATGGCCTCAGGGGAAGTCATTATATTTTCCTCAGGAAATACAGTTTTTGCCCCAAAGATGGAGGTAGAATGACCAATACCATTGAGGGTGGGAGTATACTTCCACTAACAAAGAATATTCATCAGAATTTAGGGGCTCAATGTCCCCAGTTTCATGAGGCTCTTCCAATGTATTCTATCCCAGTTTACAGGATTCCACTGGTTCCCAACCAATGTCCTACTTTAACAGTAACACCCTGCAAGGCAGGGAGTCCAACTTGGGTTGTAATTAAGACAGTTACAGTATGAAAATCCAGCCAAGTTCATCATCGGTTAATTTTGGAAAAAAAACAAAATGTTGCTCTTCTCTAGAAACTCTCGGGTGGTCTTTCTCCTTTCAAGTCCAGGAAAGCTCATCCTCAATAATTTCCACATGTAGAAATGAATTTCAAAGTAAGTGAGACGTGTCTTTTGGGAGAGTGTTTTCATATTAGTGTATCTAAGAGCCTGATGGCCTTCCATTGTAAGTGAATGGTGAAGAAATCTGTGTTGTGAAATAAGAAGAAATATATGCATTGATCTCTGCTCCAGGGTCCTGATGCAGAGCTACTAAAATCCTTGTACTTTTCTTTTTTTTCTTTAAGTTTATTTATTTATTTTGAGGGGGGCAGAGGCAGAGATCGAGGAAGAGAGAGAGAGAATCCCAAGTAGGCTCCGTGCCCTCAGCACAGAGCTTGACACTGGGCTTATTGTCAGGAAATACGAGATCATGACCCGAGCCAAAATGAAGAGTGAGAAGTTTAACCGACTGAGCCACCCAGGCGTCCCAGTCCTTATACTCTCTGAGTGATGGGGTGACTGGAGTGTCTGGCAGAGCTCCTAAATCCCTTGGGATTTTCTAGCTTGATGGGAGGATCTAAGCATTCTAAGGAGGCAACAATTGGTGGGTTCCTGGATGGGGGTCTGGTTATTAGAAAGCCGTGATTACAATATTGGAGCTTAGAGTCCCACTCCACATCCTCCAGGGAGGGGATAGGGTCTGGAGACTGATTGAACAATCAATCATGCTTGTGTAATGCAGCCTTTATGAAAATTCGTAAACTCCAGGTTGCAGAGAGATTCTGGATGAACCCATCAACTCTAGGTTGATGTGCCCTGAGGTTGGCACACCCAAAGCAGCTCTCTGCCCCTTCCCATATCTTGCCCTATGCAAGATCCTGATTTGTATTCCTTGTAATAAATCAGTATTCATACGCAAAAATACTTTACTGAGTTAGATGAGCTGTTCTTGCAAATTATTGAACTCAAGGTTGGATGGTGAAACCCCCAATGTATAGCTAGTCCCTTAGGAGTATGGAAGAGCAGGACTTGAGATTGGCATCTAAAGTGAGGATAGTCTAGTGGGACTGAGCCCTTAATTTGTGGGCTCTGATGCCAACTCCAAGTATTTCGTGTAAAAATGGAATTGAATTGTATGACAACATCCTGAGAATTGGAGAATTGCTTGGTGTGGAAAACACACACAACTGGTGTCAGAAGAGCTCTGCGTAGAGTAAAAGAAGACTCATGTTTCTTTTATCTGTACAACTCACTTGAATGAAAGAAACTATTGTGTTTACTGTTCTAATCTTAGCAGAATGGCCTGAGGAGAAACAATTTTCATCTTTGAGAGGTTTGTTTATTTACACAAAAACACAGATCCCTTGAAGGCAGGATAAAACAACTGGGCAGTTGTTGAATCCTTTGCCTCATCACTCAGCACAAAAACTGTGGAGGCTGCGGTGGGGGAAGGAAAGTCTCACCTGGAGCACTTTAGAACCCACCAGCTCTGGAGAGTGAGCACCAACTGCCCCCAAGCCAAGGGGAATCAACAGCAGAACAGGCAGGGCTGACGTTCCCACTAGGCAAAATGCGTAGGGCCCCACGATATGTTCACGGCCCTGCAAAATTGTTTTAGTTTCTTTTAAAATCAAAAGGGAAAAATGAAATATTTGGCTAAAGAAAATGTTTAATATTTAATATAAATACATTGTCTTAAAACCAAAGCAGACATGAAATAGATTTTTTTTCTTTTACGGATCAAGGAGCCAAGGAAGAAGAAAGTGTGCCTAGGGCTCAAGAAGACCATAATATACTCACGGGAAGAGTGGGGGTGCTGTCTCCCCAGGCTGGGAACCGCGGCGTCTCTGGACGCCGGAGTGTCAGGAGCTCTGTCGAGCCGGCCGCGGACGCGGAAAAGCGGCAGCCAGGGCAGGAACTGCGCCTGCGCGGAGTGCTTCCTTGCTGTATCCGCCAGCCCGACTGCTTTCAAACTTTGCTTCCCCGAATTCTTCTTATCGAGATTTACTTAACGCTTCAGTTTTAAATCGCCTCCATTTGTTCCATAATAATGTCCCCAAATCATCTATTAAATTAAGTGCCTATAAATTTCATTGGTTTTGATGACATCATTTCGTAATGACATTTTGCCATATTCCAAAAGCTTTTCTCTTTCGTTTTACAGATATGGTTGATTTTGAGTTTGGCTGTTGAGGCGGAAGGAGGGTCTCTCCGAGCAGGTGGGTGGGCATGAGGGCAGCCGAGCTGGCAGTTACCGCGGAGGTGGGGACGGGGGGCGACCCCCTCTCTGGATCTAGGCGACCCGGGGCATCCACGTAGCGGGATCGGGAAGCGAGGACGGGGTTGGCTGGGGGCGGGGGGGGGCGGGGACTTGAGGGCCTGGGGGCCGCCGGAAGTAGTTGAGACCTCAGTTGTGGGCGGGGACCCAGACGCCGGGTGAATCTTGGCATCCTCCCTCCAGTCCCAAGTCTAGGCTCCCGCATTCGGTTGGGGCGTCCGAGGAAAAGGGACCTGGTCCACGCGGACTCGGGAGGATGACCCGGGAGGAGAAACCGGTGAGGACCGGCCGAGCTCAGCCAGAGGCCAACAGTGGAGGAGCATATTTGGGGGGAAAGGGAAAAGGCACCCTTTCTCCATGCTGTGCCGTTTTCCTTCATCGCAGGTCTCTGAAAAGAAGAAAGGGAGGAAGGGAGGGAGGAAAGAAGGAAGGGAGAGAAAGAAGGAGGGAGGAAAAAAAACAGAAAGGAAGAAGAGAAAGAAGAAAAGAAAGAGAAGAAGGAAGAAAGATGAAAGGAAAAGAAAGGACAAAAAGAATGGAAAGGGCGTTTGGAGTAGGGTCAGAAGAAACTAAAACGGGAGTGCTTGAGGAAGTTGGCATTAACCCCGACTCTGTCCGTTGTTAGCGCTGGTTTCCGTCCCGCTCTAAGGAGTGTGGCAGGCTCTTCTCAGCTTTCTTTCTCGCGAGCCACCCAAGTCTTTTTCATTCCTCTGCGCTTCTTTCACTTCTCATGTTAACCACCTAAGCTCACCCGCCCCTCCTGGGACTGTTAGATCACCGCAGCCTGATTGGGGTCCTTATATGGTGAAGGGAAGGAGAGTAATAGCTTTCATTTTCGAGTTAATGATTTAAGCCAAAAGCCGGCGAAAACTTACTTAGTAGCTTTTCCACAACAGCGCCTGAATGTGCCTGCGGAGGTGGCGTCTAGGAGGGGGGCAGTGGGTCTGACAGGGACTCAGGACGTACCGTCCCGCACCTTATTCCTCAAAGTTGCAGAGGAGGCTCTCCCCTTCCTTAATAATTCTTTCTTTCTATAGCATGTTTTCTCGGGAGCCACTTTGCTGGATCAATAATAATAATAATAATAATAAACCATGGTTTATCCGAATGTTCATAGGAAATAAGTAGTGTACTAACATAGGTTATTACTAGAGACACCTTAAATTTTGATTTGTGTAAATAAAACGGATATATATTAGTATATATATAGAAAATAGATATTTTAGATGAAAAAATAAACTAATGATTATCGTGAATGTTACCTTTGCTTATAAGAAATTTCTACGAAAATTTGCACAAAATTTGCATTAATTTTGGAACTAAAATGTTACTAGAAAACTTTTATTATTTGATCTTAGGCTTCATACGTCTTTTAGTTTCCCCTCCTGAAAATAAAACCTCTTGTTACATGGAAATCAATTTGACAATAAATTATTAAAAAAAAAAAAATAAAACCTCGCTAGGACACCGGGCTGGATAGAATCCCATGATGGGGAAAGACACTAAAAATAAATAAAATAAAAAAATTAGTAAAAAATTAAAAATTAGAATTGATTTGTTATTTTAAAAAGGAAATGGCAGTTTTTATTTTTGGAGGTCGATTTTAGGAATACTCCATGATGAAGCCTGTGATTTCAGCGTATTGTTTCTGTTGAAGGAGGTCTTTGTACTGCCTTTTGTCAGCACTTTCACTATTTCCCATAATTTTCTTTCGTTTTCATCTTAATTGATGGTGGGTATTTTTTGGATGAGAGCACAATATATTTAACATTGTGTATGGTAAATGTCTCACTCTTTTTCTTTCTAGGTTCTGAGTTTATACTCAGCTTTGCGTTCACCAGACTTGGAACAAAAGTTGGTCTTTTCACTGAGTAGTTCAGGAGGCTGAAATGATTATAGTACTGGGGAATCATCTTCTCCACTTCTGCAATTTCTCTAAGGTGCAATTTTCCACGAATAATTTTAGTTTCTTGCTCATTTTTTAGTTTTCTCCACAGTGCTTGAGTGGATTATCTGTAGAAGTTGGAAGGGAATCCAAATATGAAAATTCCCACCCCTCAATCCCACTCTTCACTTGAGCCAGCTGTCCATGGAAAACACATTCTGTAGTGTGCGTGCTGCCCCATGCTCTACAGCCCCATTTGGGGAAGTTTGAGGCGTGTAGCTCTGCGTGTGGCTGGATGGATAGATGTAAGGTTGCCATTTAGCGTTGAGAAATCCATTTTTGGTGTAAATGCATAAGGTGAGTCTTTCGATCTAGTTTCTTGTGGGTATGATTTTCTTGTAGCCCATCCTCTCAATGCTGCAATTAAAATTTTTTTTAATTTTTTCTTTATTTTAGAGAAAGAGAGAGAGAGAAAGAGAGAGATACAGTATGAGCGGCAGAGGGGCAGAGAGAGGGAGACACAGAACCCAAAGCAGGCTCCAGGCTTTGAGCTGTCAGCACAGAGCCCCACATGGGGCTTGGACCCATGAGCTATGACATCATGACCTGAGCCAAAGTTGGATGCACAACCGACTGAGCCACCCATGCGTCCCTCAATGCTGCAATTTAAGATAACCAAACTGAATTGAGTTTATTTATTCATTGCTTTCATTTTTGTCTAGTTTTACTTTTTATCAATATAAATTCATATTTCAAATGTTATTTTACATATTTTAACAATACTTTTGTTTTTTTCCTTATATAGCACAACCATGCTGTATGTAGTCTTTTTGAAATTAAAAAATTTTGTTATGTTTATTTATTTATTTTGAGAGAGACAGAAACAGCACAAGTGGAGGAGAGGCAGAGAGAGTGAAAGGGAGAGAGAGAGAATTCTAACCAGACTCCACACTGCTACCACAGAGTCTAACGCAGGGCCTGAACTCATGAAGCTTGAGGTCATGACCTGAACCTAAACCAAGAGTCAGATGATTAACCGACTGAACCACCAAGGTGCCCCCTGTAGTCTTTTAACCTTATTATTTCTCTGAATATTGTACTGCCACCATGATTTTGAGTATTGTCCTAGTTTATTTGAATTCTTGTAAAATATTCCATTTATTCATTTAATCCACTCAACAGTTAATGGATCTTTGGTTCCTCCCTCTCCAACAGAGCTTTGTTGCTGTAGGCAGTGAAGATTTGGACTTCTATGTTTCCTGGCATACATTTGTAAGAATTTCTCTTGGGTGTAGACCTCGGAATAGAATTGGTTGGTTATGAGAAATTCCTAAGTTTTTAAGTTCTTCCTCATTTTACAGGCAAGTTTTGACAACTGAGCCCCAGTCTATGAAGGCTTCCATTGAAGGAATACTTAACTCTCAAAGCCTCCTGGAGACTTTCTTGCCTGCTTAAGTACATGAAAGCTAGAATTTCTATCTGCACCCATATAAATAAATTTTGTATGTTTTATGTTATGTTCTGACCTTCCTTGTATAGGACCTTTAGAATTTATATCCATACACATTCCAAAGGTTTCTGCCAATGTAAGTTAACTCTCTGTTGCAGTTGTTTTGATACATGAGCAATAAATCAAATTCAGACCTTATAGTTGTCCCTTTGGGACATTCTAGTATCTGCATCTGGTTATGAGTTTGGAATGAATTATGATGCTTATGACTTTAGGTGAATTGGCATTCTTCTAGAAGCTAACTTTCTCAGGTGAGATCTTCTCTGTGTCTTTAATCAAGGAAGGGCTATCCTCCTTAGACAGAGGGACTCTTTCTTCAGGGAAGCTCAGAGAGACATGGGGATTGAAGGTTCTTGTATTTACAAAGATCCACCCAAATTAACCCACTCGAATCTGCAGAGTTCTATTACTTGCTCAGTCCCATTGCTTGCACATGAGAGGTGTGGTACAGATGCGAATTCGCCTTCTATTTTAATTCTGCCTCTAAAAGGATCCAGTTTTGGATCTGATTTTTGGCTCTCTCATCACTGTACCTATGAGAAATAAGGCTTCTTTTGGGGGCATTACTGAAACTTTTTGTTTCAAAAATTTAAATCCATAAAACTTTTGTTTTTGTGACTCCTGCAATTCAGTGGAGGCAGCCGCACACCCTGCAGTTATTATAGCCCTAGCTCCCATTGTAATGGTCTACAGAGACAGCCAACTAGCCCTCCAGTATTTTGACTCAAGTAGATTCTTCACTCCAGATAATAAAAAGTTATGACGTGTCCACCATGTTTCAGTAGAAATGAAGCCATCGTCTTCAAGCTCAGCAAACTTACCAGTACTCATCCTCTAGGGTTACGTTGATTTCTAGGTCTGAAAACCAATTCTAAATTCACCTTTTTAAATTGCTTTCTGAAATCACTCCTGGTCACATGTACTCTACCTGTCAAGTTCAGTCAGGAAAAGAGAAATTCAAGCAGCCAATGCTGTGTGAGCCTGAGCAACCGTGCTCCGATTACACTGCCAAAGCCATGAGTGGCTTGACTTTTCCTGTCTCGTATGCAAGCAGGGGTGCCTCCCACGGAAGATGGGTAATCCCTGAAAATGAAAACAACCTCCAGAGGCCGAAGGAGCTGTAAGACTGAAGAAGAAGGCCGACAAGTCCAGCTTGACGAGAAATGGTTTATTAAAGGGACTTACAGACAAAAGTGTGTCTTGGGTGGATCTCCATGACCCCACCTCCCATAAGGCTTGCTTTATAGCCCTCCAGGCCAGGGAGTACGTGCTGGGGGACTACCCAGGAGGAAGTGTTGAAGGATCACAGTCATATCTCCAGAACAGGTTAAAGACATTAGACCCCAAGAGTGTACTTAAGGGTGTGGTTAAAGAAACAGAAAAAATAAGGAATGTGTTGCTGTGCTCAAGAAGTCTTCGGGTCACAGAACGACCTTCATGACAGATTTGTCCAAGATGGTGTTTGTCTGGCTTACACACTCCACCCCTCAAATCCAGCTCTTACAATCTCACGCGCCCACCTCTTCCGCAATATTCCCTGAGCCATCATGGAGGGGCTCTTGGAGGTAGATGTTTTGCCAGACAGTAGTCAAGAGGAGGGCTTAAACCACAGTAGCAGTACAGACAGCAACAGTAAAAGAGACCTTGGAAAAAGGGAGCTAACCTCATGACTAGCATGACTCCCACTGTAAACCATCCCTGTAGGTCTATGTCCATTGCAGAAAAGGTTTTCTTCACTAGAACAAGAGAGGAGCAGCAGGCTAAGGACAAAAGAATAAATTCTTAGTGGGTACTGCCTGGGAAAATCCTCTCCCTCAATATCATGCGAGTGGCCTCACTCTTTGTCATGAGGACAGAGGGAGTCTGAGGTGCATGAGCAGGAGGGACACACTAGACATGATGCCTGAGGCCAAAGAGTCAGCCTGTACATCTAAAATTAAAGGTAGTGCAAACAAGCATGTTAGGTAACCAGCCATATCATGATGCCTTGCGGTATAGGTGCCTGCCTGGAATATGTGTATGTTGACTGTTTTGGCCCCAATTCCATCAGGATCAACGGGGACCACTTTAGCTGTCCAGGACATTTCTCACACTCTGGCAAGAAACAGCCTGTCCAACTTGGGGGAAGTTGCCATTCCAACCCCCATGCAAGCGTCCCCTCCCCCAGGGAGAAGGAGCTGAGGAGCACAGAACCACAATTTCTGGCCTGCTTTGAGCTCAGGATCCAGTGCCTCAGGCCTTGTTTTCCAGAAGGCAATAGCCAAAGGCGTGCTGGTTTTGGTACCTAACTGCACATTTGAGGTGGTGCCCACAGGTTGTGAATTTAACAAGGGCATGGCTTCTGGCAAGATGTGCAACTGTAAGAGGGCTCTGAGTTGAGCTTTAAGAATGTCATTCTTCTGCAGTGAGTCCAGCAGCTTGTTGATTATACGGTAGATGAAACTGCCCATGTATGTCCTGCTCATGAGCCCAGTCCTGCACCTCATGTCCAGTGAAATACATTCCCTATCACTATATATCCTTTGTGGTTTTCCATACATGACACAAAGTTGTTCTAGGCCATTGATGTTGGCATTTTGATTAGCCCTTTTACAGGGATGGCTTGTGTGAGCCCAGAAGCTGTATCAACACAAGTTAGTATATACTTCTTTTTTGACTTGTGGGTAAAAGACCAATGCAATCAATTTAGCCAGTCTATAACTGGTTGGATCCCAAGGTGAGTGCATGGTGCATGGAAGCTTCCTAGGTCTCAGACGGTAGATCAGGCAGTTGCCAATGGCTGCTGGGAGGTCAGTAAAGCACTTCACTATGCTCCAACCCACCCTTGTACTGAGATGTCCACTGTGCATGTGAACTCATTCAACCACTTCTAAATTTGTATGGGGATAAGGGTTCTGATCTTTGCTAAGGAGTCTATCTCAATATTCTAAGGGAGTGAGGCTGGCCTATGCTCCGAGACATGGAAAAACAGTACAGGAGGCAGCAGGGTCCTGTATCCTTTCCCATACAATGGCTTCTATAAAAGTTTCTAGTTGTCTCTAGCCCATTGGGCCACCCATGTTGCCAAACCCTTACAGACAGCCTAACTTTCCATGCATAGGATAAGGAGCCAAGGTTCATCTATATATACTATTTGGGCAGCCCTCAATTCAGCCCATTGGCCTCTTTTATTATTCCCAGTCTCAAACCAGATAGTATCAGTCTGGGGTTGGATTGCTACTGTAGTCCAGTGACTAGGATTCTCTCTAATATAGCAAGCTTCTTTAAGAATAGGGTATATAACTTCCTTTACATGTGAGGGGGGTCCCCTGGGATGCTGGGGGGCATTAAAGATTTCATATTCTACTGGCCCGAAGATAGCATGTCATTCGGCTCCCAGTAGACTAGTGGAGAGAACATTCCATTGTTGTAAGCATCTTAGAGGCTTGTGCTATGGCAGATGCCAGTCTTGCAAATATACCATCTATCCACCCCTTTATAGGCAAATTGGTCCAGACATTTATCAGAAGGGTGGTCATTAAGGACTCCCCTTATTAAAGGGCCTTATAGACTCAACACTTGTTCAATAGGAGAATATCAGATCTGTGTTCCTTTCCAGAGTTGTGACCAAAAGCTGAATGAAGTTAATTTCCCATGCTGTTTCTTCCGTCAAACCCAGTTCATCTCATCTGGTGTAGCAGTCACATCTAGGGTCAGGGGATACCAGGGAAAGGTGCCATAAAGCTTGTCCTTGCAAAACTACTATCTTAGGTTGGTCAAAGGCAGCTTTAAGTTCTTCTACCCAATGCTGATGGAATCCCTTTTTTGCTAGATGGTATAGAGAGTAAAGGCATGATAAATGTACTCCTAAAGACTGGAGAGTGTGTTCTGGCGACCAGCCCGGAGGAAGTGTTTGAGAATTACATTCATACCTCCAGAACATATTGAGGACGTTATGCTCAAAGACTATAATTCAGGGTGTGGTTACACAGAAAGAAAAAATGGGGAGGGTGCTATGTTCATGAAGTCTTCATGTCATGGAAGGGTCACCAAGGTAGATTTGCACTAGATGGTGTTAGGCAGGCTCACACATTGGTAACTACAGTTACTACTGGAGAAAGATTAAAACAAGGCATTGGATGTTTTGGCCATAAAAGTTGAACTTAATAAGAGATTCTAAGGGTGATTGATCGTGTTTTACAGTGACATTAGGAAAAAAAGAGAAATTGGTCACATTGAGGACAAGAGTATCTCTAGCATCATGGATAGATCAGAATCTTCGATGACAAATTCAGCAATCTGGAAGGTTACCTCCCTTAGCAATGGCCTGGGAACTATGAATGAGGCATTAATCTTTCTAGGCCAGTGCCAAAGTAAAGAAAAGGAAAAGAGGAGAACATATTTCATGTTTAAAGTATGAAGTCTTGATCCATTGTCTTGGGGAGAAACAGTTTACCTCAATGTCAGCTAGTTATCTTCCTTGTCAATTTGTTTCAGAGGTCTCCAGCGTCTATAAATGACCCGATAGCAGGTGGGTCCTTCTTCAGGTATGACTTGTGTATTCAAGGCTCAATGCCTTTTTTTGCAGCAGCGTCAGTGGTCAGGAGCACTTAATAAGGTCCCTTCCAACGAGGCTCAAGCACTTTTTTCTCTAATGCTATTTCCAGAATACCCAATCAATGACCTCCCCACTGTGACCAACGAGATCCTTTGAATTAGAATCTGGGGAGGCTTCTTTAACGTGTTGATGATAGGCTTTAGCATAAGACATTAAAGACTTACAGAAGCTAGTCATATTAGCGTGAGATAATAAAGGATCCGCTGAAAGTTGTATACCCATAGACATTGGTCTCCCGTGATCATCTCATGTGGAATGAGTTTGCGTTTCCCAAGAAGGATACCATGAACAGTTGGCAAAATAAAAATCCATACCTTTGGTCGAGGAAGTATAGTTGTTTTGGCAAGTTTAGTTTTAAGCTAGAGGATCCCGTGGCTCTCTCACTCTTGTCTGAAGATTGAGGATGATAGGGACAAAGATAATTCCAAGAAGTTTGCAACGTTTTCATTCAGGTTCCTATGACTTTCCTGGTGAAGGTGGGTTCTCCTATCCCTGGAGATTGGGAAATATATACCAGGAGGAAAATACAATTTTTAACAGTTTCTTTGCTGCCATGAGGACACTAGCCTTGTAGCAGGAGAAAGCTTCACCCCTCCAGAAAACCACATACAAGAACTAGAACATATTCATAACCAATAATGAGTGGCAGTTGAATGAAGTCCAGCTTTAGGTGTTCAAAGGGTCCAGAAGGGGGTCTGAAGCCTCTGGGAACAAAACCAGTTTGATAGGATTATGGACACAAGAGGTCAGACACTGCCGGTAAATTTTTTTTTTTTTTTTTTGCAATTTTATGGAAGCTTTTCCAACAATGTTTATTCATAAGTTGAGTCATCTTAAATGCACTAAGGCTGGTAAAGGAATGCAAAAAGCAAAAAATGGGTTCTTCCAGGGAGGTAGGAAGAACCAAGCAGGAGTCTTGGGTTTCCCATATCCCTGACCGTTCATTTAATTTACAACCACTGTTCACCCATCTTAATGTCTCTGATTCAGGACCAGGGTGTTGCCATGTCGTAAACACATCAAGATGGCAAAAGTCTGGCAGTGAGGGGCCCTTTCTTGCAGAAGGAGAATGGACTTCATCCACATGTGCCACAGTCTTACAAATACAATATAGAGAAGGCTTAGTATTACTTGACAATAGTTCCCATGAAATTTAGATGTCAATAAGCCTAAGTAGTTTAGAAAATACTTTGAAATATTGTAGGTCAAAAAGACGTCATTTACAATTTGATTTGGGGAAGTTTCTAAAAAATATTTTTAAAAAGGTTTAAAGCCCTTGTCTACATAGGACCACAGATTATTATGAAACTTAATAGCGAAAAGGTAAAGAAACTTGTGGGGTGTAGCCAGTTGGTGACGGGAGGCAGTGGTGGTGGAAGAAGTTCAAAGGCTGATAGTGGTATAGGCTCAGAAGGCTCTCTAATGCTCCTTCTATCCTGGAACCAGTTGAAGGATTCACAGTGACATCTTTCCAAGAACTCCCCTTGTAGACTTCCAATGTCATCTTTCAAAATGTACCCATTGTTATCTTCCTAATGCACACCTCGAATGTCATTACCCCTTAACTCCATATGTCCAACCAAATCCAAAAGATTGGGTTGGTATATTCAAGGTTGGATAGAGTATTACTTGTGATTATCACACATTGTTATGGTCTTGTATGCCTGAACATTATGTAGAAGGAATCACAGTTAATTGTGTATTAGCATTTCAAGGATATTACCCTTCAAATGATGATAGAGAATTTTATCCCTTCTGTTATGTTACCTATTAGGGTGAAATTCATGGAGCAAGTACATCTTTCCAGTTAGGAGCTTCTCGAGTTGAAGAGTTATTTACTATGGAAGATAGAAGGAATTCTGACATGTTAGTGATGACCACAAAAGTTGGCCTTCTTGAGTTGAAAACTGAGAAAACCAGGAGAGAAAAAGAACTGTTATAGTTCACTGATGTTCTGGAAAAAGAACCAACACAACTTGGAGAACAAGTTGGAAGAATGGAAAGAGAACTTAACCATGAGAAAGAAAGATGTGACCGATTGCAACCTGAGCAAGAAGGTCTTGTTGAAGCATCACAAAGTTAAAAAAAGAAAATGAAGGGTTTAAGAAGAGATACAATGATGCTACACCCAAAGCTCTCCAGCTTGAAGAAGATATTGTGTCAGTGACAATTGAAAAAGAAACTCAGGAAGGCATGTTTAAAGGACAAACTCAGGTAGGCATGATGTGAACAGGAACAACCGGAATGTCAGTTGAAGACAGAAAAGGAAGTTTATAAGGTACATTTGAAAAATAATGAAATAGAAAATACCAAGCTCTGTCAGAGATCCAGACCCTAAAAAATTTAGATGGGAACAAAGAAAGCATGATTAGTCAGGCACCTGGCTGACTCACCCTGGGTAAGGTACACCTCTTGAGCTCTGGATTGTGAGTTTGAGCCACATGTTGGATGTAGAGATTACTTAAATTAAAAAAAAAAAACTTAAAAAAAAAAAAGAAAGCATGATTACTCATTTCCAGGAGAAGATTGGCCTGGCTGGCTGCAGTTCTGTTTGTCTAAAAAGGAAAACCTGCAAAGGGCTTTCTTGTTTATAACCTCAAGTTTTTTGTTTTTTTGTTTGTTTTTAAAGGAGCAACTTTGTAAAGCAGAGGAGCCGGTGCAGGCAACTGGGCAAGAAGTCTTTCTGGCTAAAGGACTTTCTGATGCTGTAGACGTGTGAGATAAGACAATGGCAGACCTGCATGCTGCACAGTTGGAAAGTGAGAATGTCAACAAGCAGGTAGCCGATGAAGCGGCAGAACTTAAACTAAATCTGTGAAAAAAGATCAGGAAAAGACCGATACACAGGAACACGAAATGAGAAGAGAAGTTGAAGATTTGAAACTTCATCCTCAGGCAGCAGCAGATCAATAATCACAAAGATAATTCAAGGAATGCCAGAGGGTCCCAAAACAAATACATACACTTTCACCAATCAACCAATAGCAACAGTGAATTCACCATGAAAACTGGGAAACAGCAGAAAGTGAATGAGGCCTCAATAAACACAGACCCAGCTATGGCTGGCTCTACTATAGAGGTAAGATCCACCACCATCTGCAGCCGAGACAGATTCTGACTTTGTAACAAAGGGGCAAGTCTGTGATATGAGCAAAGACATTGCTGACAAAACAAAAACATAATAAATGTAAACAACTCTTGCAGGATGAGAAAACAAAATGCAGTAAATATGCTGATGAACTTGCCAAAGTGGAGCCAAAATGGAAAGAACAAGTGAAGATTGTTGGACACGTCAAACCAGCACCAGTTGAAGTAGAGGACAATGACCAACTTCAGTTGGCAGAGGAAGACAAAAAAATAGATAGTCTTACAGTTCTGCAATATGTTAATCCTTGTGCAACACAGGAAACCAGAGATGGGGCAGATGGGGCTTTTTTTAGAAAATGTTTTTTATGTTAGAGAAGAGAGAGCGCGCGCACAGGTTGGGAAGGGCAGAGAGAGAGGGAGATAGAGGATCCAATGCAGGCTCTTGCTGACATCATGAATCCTGTGCAGGGTTCCAACTCACAAACCCCTGAGATCATGACCTGAGCAGAAGTCCAACTCTTTTTTTTTTTTTTTTTTTTTGAGAGAGAGAGAGAGAACAAGCAGGGAAGGGGCAGCGAGAGATGCAGATATGGAATCCCAAGCAGGCTCCAGGCTTGAGCCCTCAGCAAGGAGCCCGATATGGGGCTCAAACTCATGAACCATGAGATCATGACCTGCACTAAAGTCAGACGCTTAATCGACTGAGCCACCCAGAAGCCCCAGAAGTCTGACTCTTAACTGAGCCACCCAGGCACCCCACAGATAGTGCTTCTTACCCAGATGAAATCAGAAGAGCAACTGTGAGAACCTTCGTGGGGACTGAAGATAATATTATTTGCAGCCAGCTGCTGGATACCTTAGTGGGCCTAATGGTTTAGAAGATCTGAGGATAATAAAGAAAATGAGAATGTGCCCACTGCTCCTGATCCTCCAAGTCGGCATT
The DNA here is from genome assembly GCA_030068075.1 of Paguma larvata. Taxonomy (NCBI): domain Eukaryota; kingdom Metazoa; phylum Chordata; class Mammalia; order Carnivora; family Viverridae; genus Paguma; species Paguma larvata. Next base: position 32,772,467 of record CM057826.1, on the reverse strand, counting down.
TACGTGGGCACATGGGCATGGAACAGGCTGTTGCTTTGATTCCAACTTTGACATTGACAAGAGATGTCCCCTCTGCAAATTAATGTTCCCTCCGAACTATGATCAGAGCAAATTGAAGAACATGTTGAAAGCCACTGGAAGGTGTGCACAATGTGCAGCGAGCAGTTCCCTCCTGACTGTGACCAGCAGGGCTTTGAAAGGCATGTGCAGACCCATTTTGATCAGAAGTGGTTTAAAGTTTTACTAATTACATTTTATTATGAGTTAGGAATCTAGTTTAGCAATTAAAAAAAAATCACCTCAAACAGACCACTAAGGAGACCATAGGTATCATTTCCATGTACCCTCTACAACACTTTTCTGAAGAAGAGCTACTTTTGAGTTTTATGTTACTAGAGGCAGGGTCAATCATTGGCTTATCAGTAAATATAATTGTAACCTCTGCTAATCTTACCAGTTGAAGATAAGAAGTTTTTCTATGTTTGTATCTTAAAAAAAAAAGTTTATTTATTTTGAGGGTGCAGAGGGTCAGAGAAAGAGGGAGAGAGAGAATCACAAAGGGGCATGGGGCTTGGATGCAGGGCTTGACCTCAAGAACTGTAAGAGCATGATCTTAGCGAAAATCAAGAGTTGGCTGCTTAACCAAGTGAGCCACCCAGGTTCCCCTCTGTGTTTGCATCTTTATTTATTCCTCAGTTTGCAAAACTATATGAATAAAGGAAATTTAATATTTTAATGTTATCACACTGAAAATATGTGTACGAAGACTGTGTTATTTAGCAGAATAAGTTTCTGTTGACCTTGTTGATTAAGCGTGACTACTAAATATAATGTAAGAAAAGTAATGTATCATAAAAAAGGTAAAGAGTGCTCGCTTCGGCAGCACATATACTAAAATTGGAATGATACAGAGAAGATTAGCATGGCCCCTGCGCAAGAATGACACGCAAATTCATGAAGCGTTCCATATTTTTAAACCAATTTGAAAATAAACTATTAAAAAAAAAGGTAAAGAAACTTTACACAGTCTACTATCAAATCATACCATAAGTCCCAAGAAAACTGTCCTTTTACCAGTGAGAAAACAAAAGTTTAATTTTGCACCAGCTTACTTTTGGTATTAAAACTCATTTTTAAGTAAATTAATTTAATCTTAGTTTGACCACACATTACAATTCCTTCTCAAAGATTCCTTTTCTAGGATGCTGATAGCTCAGAACCTGGAGCCTGCTTCAGATTCTGGGTCTCCTGTTCTGTCCCTACCCTACTCAAGCTCTGTCTCTCACTCTCAAAAATAAACATTAAAAAATTTCTTTTCAATAATCCTTCTACAACTTTCTTTTCTACATTCTAATTTTGTCCTGTTTCTCTTCTTTAAACACCCTCATTTTAAGACAAAATTACTTTCTTTCCCCTTAAAAAAATGCACCTTGTTTTCTAACACTTTCTCTTACTGAAACACACCCTACTTTTCTGGCACATGAATATGCTTCCTTTATTATTTCCTGTAGTTTTAATTGCATATATTATTTAGAACTCTTAACACTTAGATTACCTTAATTTCTAGTGAAAACTAAGATAGGCAATTGTGAACTGAGTGTTATACCAGCTTCTTTAAATTTGCAAATTTATGAATACATTTCATAGTTTCTAAAGGCATATGCTTTTTACAATTTTTCCAGATAGCATTAACACATCCAGATAACTTTTAGATTTCTGCAATGAAAGAACCAGATGATGCCTAGAAATATGACAGATAAAGTTGAGCCTGGGTAAATGTGTCTGTGAGGATGCACAAATCTGCCTTTACTGCCTCCTCAGAGGGAATAATGTCATCCTGTCCCTCAGATAAGGTCATGAATATAATGCCCAAATGGCACCATTCCAACTTAAGGTGTTTAAATCCTATAAAACCTGCTAGCAGAGGTGATGTGCAATTGCAGGACTGTTCACATATCCCAGTGTGAGCTGAGGAAATGTATACTGAGTTCCTTCAAAAGTGAAAGAAAATTGGGCCTGGGACTTGTACACAGTGGGAACAAAATAGAACATACTAGCTACATCAGTGACTGTGAAGGATGTTCTTTGGGTCTGTTGTATGTCCTATAATCTGTTCTATAATATTAGGAATTGGAGCCTTAATCAGGGAACCGGAGCAGTGAGCTTTGGGTAAATAGTCAATGGTGAGGTGTCATGCATTAGTGGTTGGCTTAAGTACCAGCCAATGGGGCTTTTGAAGGGGGAGCTTTTGGGCTAATGAGCATTAAAAAAAGTGTTTTTTTTTTAAGTTTATGTATTTATTTTTGAGAGAGAAAGAGAGCATGTGTACATGCATGGAGAAGGCGCAAAGAGACAGAGAATCGCAAGCAGCAGTGCAGAGCTGGATGTGGGGCTCGAACTTATGAATCCACCAGATCATGACCTGAGCGGAAAGCAAGAGTCCACTTAGTGGACTGAGCCACCCAGGCTCTCCCTATGACTCTTGACTGAAGCGTATCTTTAATAATGGGATAGGTTTCCAGTGCTTTCTGTTTACCATCTTGACTAGAGAGGAGTGGTCAAGATATCCATTTGGCAGGCCCGCTAGGAAGTACAAGAGCATGGCATCCTGTGAAGGCATCCATGCCTATAGTAGAAAAGAAAGAGCCAGGAGGGCCACCACCAGAGGAGTCCACTTAAAGTGAATGGTCCCAATAATTACATCCCAATGGATATGTACACTTTTGATTGTTTTGTCACCAATGCCCTATAAGGAGGGCTTTCCTTTTGGAAATTGAGAGGGATTTCATAGGATGATGGTGACCTGGGCCCTGGTATCTAATAGGGGCAAAAAAAAATCCCTGAAATTTTATTGTCCCACTGGACTACCGGAGTGGCATAGAGGACATTGCCCTGGCAAAGTGGGATAAGCCCCAGGGAGCTGCCAATTCCTTGGGAAGGGTGTGGGGTGGCTGTCAGTCTTGGTGGTTAGGAAAGGGTCAAAAAATCAGGCTGGGGGAAGGTCAGAGGAGGTAGAGGAATATATGTGGCAAGCAGAAGGTCAGCAGAAGGGGGCTGTGACTGACAGAATGCTAGATTCAGGCTCTGGAGTTTAGAAGCTTCTTGTCCAGAGATTAACTGGCTAGAAACCCTGAGTCTCTAACCCTAACACCCAGTAGGGCTTTGCTTGTGTATTCCCTTCCGAAGGAAACATTGGATGTGCAGGGTGTCACTGGGGAGGGAGTGGGGACTGCTTTCCCTTGAGGGAAATCTGTTCCAGGAAGATCCTGGCAGCTTCTGCCACAAACAAAACAAAACAAACAAAATAAAGAATTCCTTCTACCTGGTGCTTTTGATTTGGGGACTGACAGAGGGAGGAGTAGTGCCTGTACCTCGAGTAGCACCAGAGCTAGTTTATGGGCTACAGCAGCCCTGGGTTCAGAACCAAGGGCCTCTCACTGGAGCTGCCACTAGCGGTCAGAACCGCTGGTTACTCTCTGCACTACAGCGGCTCTGGGAGGAGGGATGTTTATATTTGGCTCCACTACAGCGTTACCTGCGCAGCCACAGGGAGTGTCCCAGCGCCACTTCTTCCAGGGAACTGTAGGTCCTTCGGGCAGCTCGGTTGAGAGATCACAGCCTCAGTTTCTCCTTATCATTTTCCCTGGGAGCCCCCACCCAAGACAGGGTGTTCGGGAGGCACAGCTCCCCTCGCTGAGCCGAACTCTCCTGCGCCTGCACCGCTCAGTGCTCCCTGCTGGCCCTTGCTCCTTCCAGCACCGTGGAGCTTCCGTGTTGGCAGGTGTCGGGCTCCTCTCTACTAGGTGCCTGGCCCATGACAGGCGGTCGCAGTTTCTGGCAGAGCCGGGCTGGCGCTTTCCCGGTGGCGGTGGCGCTGCCGGCGCGGAGCTGGGTGTGTTTCTCTGGCGTCGCCCATCTCTGCGCTCGGCTGGGTGTTCCGTTCCCGGCCTCACTGGATCCCGAAAATCCGGGTTGGGGGAGGGTCTGGGGCAGCACCTGCACAGCCAGGTGTTCCTCGGAGGCAGCTCCAATCCGGGGCCCAGCAGCCTGTTTCTCATCACCACCTTCACTAGCAGTGCCCACCAGATCATTCTGGGATTTCAGCGCCACTACTTGAACTCCACCCGAAGTTCAGGGTCGTTGGGTGCCGTCCCTTCCTCTGTCCCAGGAAGGCCGGTGCCGGCCTTTCGGTGGTCGCACTTCCCGGCCTTCGTCTTGGCACTTTGGCCAGTAGCTCGGAGCCGGCGGTTTGTCTGGCACAGCCGGGATGAGCGCACCGTCTCTGTGGCAGCACCGCCCACGTCCCAGCCTGGCTGTTTCTCAGTGACTGCCCCGCCGACTTCGCAAGCGGGTGTTTGTCGTGGGCAACACTGCTCGTTTCTCCCAGTTTGCATTTCTCTAATTGTCCCGATCTGGTCATTTGACAGGTGCAGTTTCCCCAGTTTCCCGGAAGCATTATGTGCCTAGGTGGCTGCTCGGCGGCTAGCGTCCAGACTGCCCTTGCTCTTTGGCCCTTTGCTAGTAGAGATGTGCCTGCGCTCTCTCTTTCGCAGCGAGGACAACGACGTCAGAACACCTCCATCCGGGCATTGGAACAATCATTGACTGTGATGGTCGGGTCTCAGTCTCCAACATTCGAGATTTCGCCGCCATCATCCATTTCCTCCTAGCAAACCTGGAATTAGCGGTCCTGGAATTTCCTTGTTGTAGCAAGTCCCGTGTAGTCATACCTGCAACTTCCAATCTTGTAGGAGTCTGTGAAGAGCGGCCAATAACGTTCTCAGTGGAGCAGATCCTGCTTTAGGAGAATCAAGGGTTTAGCCAGGCCTGGAATTTCTTAAGTAAAGGAAGTTTGTAGATTCTGGCAAATCAGTGTTTAATCATGCTTTGTGGATTTCTTAGACTGACCAGATCCTTGTTTAGCGACTTACCAGGTAACAGGAGGTGCTTTAGTTCATCTTAAGATTTCCAGTTGTAGTAAGTCCGAATAAACCCCTGCCTTTGATATAGCTAAGATCCCACGGGTTCCATTTCTAACGAATGTGTCCAGATTTTTGAGGAATCTGTACCTGTTCATCAGGACTGCCATTTTTTTTTTCAATGGTAGCAAGTTGTGGTTTGGAAATGTGAAGACCTACCATGCCTATGTTTGTTATTAGTTCTCACATAAGTAGGAGAATATTGGCAAACCTGATTTATTTGGTAGTATTACAAGAATTGTTTTTGCTTTGTTTGCAATTGGAAGTCCACCTTTGCTATGCTTTTTGTTCCTAAATCTGGGAGAAGTCAACATCAACAGAATACACAAATTTCTCATTGGTCGATGTTTTAGGAAATTCAAACTTTGCTGTTTTTGATTTTTAGTCTCCTAGAAGTTGGTGTATATTTGCTAAAGAGATTTCTGATTTGGAGTATGCTCTGGGGTGTTCTGCCTTAACTATGTTTGCATCATTAAACCCTTAGAAGGCGACGTTAGTGGCAAAAACAGTTTTTTAATCATAGCAATGCTGGTTTTGCCATAGGAAGTACTCTCTACCCATTTACTAAGTCCCCCCAGAGTTGGTATAAACTGGGGAAAATAATTTCTTCATGCTAGCAACTTTAGTAAATCTAGATTTAGCTGTTCCTGGTTCTTTTGCTGTGAAAGTCGTACATATAGGCAAAAAGGGGTTTCTTAATCATAATAAGCTAGGGGTTGGAAACACAAAGTCTGCCAATCATTTGTTAATATGGAGTCCTGTGAGAGTCGGTATATACTGGTCAAAACGATTTCTTCACTGTAGGAAGGTTTGGTTGTGCAAGAGACAGTGTGCCTTAGCAGTTCATTATGTCGATTTCTCAGTTCTACCAAGTTTTTGCAATAGAAGTTCGAACTATGCTTATTACGAAGTCCCCTAGAGGTCAGAGTCCACCAGCTGAAAAGATTTCTTGTTTGCAGTGAGTTCAAGGAAATTCTCATTTAGCTAAGGTTTTGTTTAAGGACCCTGTAGAAGTCTATTTCTCAATCGCAACAATGCTGTGTTTGCAGTTGAAGTTGGCCCCTTTAAATCCGGTGGAGTCCATGCAGCCTGGCTGATGAGATTTTTTAAGTGTAACACATACCGATTTAGTAGCAGCTATTTCTTACTCCTACTTCCTCTATGTTTGTGCTTATGAACTATACCATTACACTGACGGGAATATAATAATCTGGGACAGCAGCATTTAGCATGTTTGCAATTTCTTTTTTCTTTGAGCGGGCGGGGGAGGGGAGCTCTGTGGATATATTTGTTAGTCTTCTATTTTCCTGCAGCCTATTTTCCTTTGAAATCTATGTGCTTTGGTTTCATTTTGTGTTCACCAGGGTTAGGTTCTATTTGATTTCTATTTAAATTTTGGCAGTTTATCGAGGGCTCATTTTATTTGTTACTTCCTGAATTTAACTTTATAATGTATTCTACTTATTTCCTGGAGTGTTTCACCACTGGGCTGCATGCTCTCTGACTTGAGTTCACCTACAAGCCTGAGAGCAAGTTTGGGCTCAGCCCCCAGGTGCTGGGTCTCCCTGTTTCCTGCAGGCTGCACTCGTCCTTCTGCCAGAGGGGATGAGCACTGTGCTTGCTTTATGGCCTGTAGCACCAAGGATGGGTCTTGGTTTGGCACTGTTCCTAGCACCTAGTAAAGAGTTTCTCACACTCAGGACCCCAAGGTTCTCTGTGCCATCTCCTTCTCAGTCCCAGCACGGCAGGTTCCCCTGGGCTAGCCTGTTCATGGTTGGACATGGACATATGAGGCCAGCTGGTGTAGAACGTGGGCTTCAAAGGTATCCTTTTCTTGCCCGTAACATCGAATGTTTTATTTGTTAGGTTAGTTGCTGTATGGTTTGCTTTGGTTTCATTTTCCTTTCGGCTTGTTTTCTGCCTTCCGGTTTGTTTTCTGCCTTTCGCTTTGTTTTCTGCCTTTCACTTTGTTTCAGCCTATTGCTTTGGTTCCTTCATTCTCCACAAGGTTCTCCTTTTCCATGTTGTCTCTTCTGATTTGTTACCGCTCAGTCTTGTGACTTTCTCGTGTAGAAATTGCGCTCCAGAGGTATCCTCTTCTTGCCCGTAATATCGAATATTTTATTTGTTAGGTTAGTTGCTGTATGGTTTGCTTTGGTTTCATTTTCACTTCGGCTTGTTTTCTGCCTTCCGGTTTGTTTTCCGCCTTTCGGTTTCTTTTCCGCCTTTCGGTTTGTTTCAGCCTATTGCTTTGGTTCATTCGTTCTCCACAAGGTTCTCCTTTTCCATGTTGTCTCTTCTGATTTGTTACCGCTCAGTCTTGTGACTTTCTCGTGTAGAAATTGCGCTCCAGAGGTATCCTCTTCTTGCCCGTAATATCGAATGTTTTGTTTGTTGGGTTAGCTGTTGTATGGTTTGCTTTGGTTTCATTTTCATTTCGGCTTGTTTTCTGCCTTCGGTTTGTTTTCTGCCTTTCGGTTTGTTTTCCGCCTTTCGGTTTGCTTTCCGCTTTCCGGTTTGCTTTCCGCCTTCCGGTTTGTTTTCCGCCTTTCGGTTTGTTTTCCGCTTTCCGCTTTGTTTTCCGCCTTTCGGTTTGATTCGGCCTATTGCTTTGGTTCATTCGTTTTCCACAGGGTTCTCCTTTTTCGTTTTCGCGTAGTCTCTTCTGATTTGTTACCGCTCAGTCTTGTGACTTTTTCGTGTAGAAATTGCGCTCCAGCGGTATCCTCTTCTTGCCCGTAATATCGAACGTTTTATTTGTTAGATTAGTTGCTGTATTGTTTGCTTTGGTTTCATTTTTATTTCGGTTTGTTTTATTTTTATTTTTTTGATTTTTAACATTTATTTTTGAGAAACACAGAGACAGAGTGTGAGCAGGGGAAGGGCAGAGAGAGAGGGAGACACAGAATCTGAAGCAGGCTCCAGGCTCCGCGCCGTCAGCACAGAGCCCGATGCGGGGCCGAACTCACTGACAGTGAGATCATGACCTGAGTCGAAGTCGGCCGCCCAACCGACTGAGCCACCGAGGCGCCCCTCGGTTTGTTTTAGTAATGCGCCTATCGTTTTGGCTTAGGCGTTCTCTACTGGGTTCTCCTTTTTCCTTAGTTGCCACTGATTTGTTACCACTCGGTCTCGTGACTTTCTCGCAACTTCTGCCTTGCCTCCGCCCACAACCAGAGAGCGTATAAATAGGCAGGCTGCATTACTGCTGTGGGCTAGCCTGCTGAATCTGCGGAAAGTTTGAGTCCTGGCGATCAGAGCCCCACGCAATGGAGCGGCATTTTCCTGACTGTGTGAAAGAGGCTTGGGATTCTACACCGGTGGCACCAGAGCACCAGCCTGCATCTTTGCTGTGCTCCGAAGATTCTGGGCTTTGCCCACTCCCCTTCTATCCTGTGCTGGGGAAGTCGTCGGGTTCGCCCTCGGAACTGCTTTCCAGTCCTTGTTGGCGGCTTCACTGGGTCTTCCCAAAAAACGAAGTATTGCCCAGAGCCCAGAGCACCTCGGAACCAAGGCCCGCTCTGCCCACTGGAGGCCTCTGGCTGTGGACACAGGAGGAGCCAGAGGCATCCTCAGGAGAGGTGGACCCTGCGGAGGAACCTGATCGTCTCTCGCACCCGCAGCTTCCCTCCACCGGGACACCGCGCCTGGCGACAGAAGGCTGGAGGAGGCCAGACCGCGCGCACCCTTCGATGCGCCGCAGACTTCCCCTGCCAGCTCAGGGGAGCCCCGTCCGGGCGTTCTCAGGCTTCCTGGACTGGATTGCTCACACCGTGTACAGCTTGAGCTGCCGCCTCTGCAGGAGCATCTTTGGGACTAAGGGGCCTGAGACTGCAGCGGGAGCATTTTCCTATCTGCCCTTGGAAAAGATTCTCGTTTGTGAAACCTAGAAAATAAAAATCTCTTAAGACGTTGCACTCTTTCAGAGTTCTCTGTCCAGTTCTTCTCATTCTCTGAAGTTTCTACTTTTGAATTCTGGTTGAATACTACACTTGGGTTCTTTATAGATTTTATATTAAAAAGAAGGGTTTGGCTTTGTTCCTCTCTCTTCAATTTCTAGAAGTCGGTGTACACTGGGGCAAAACGACTTTTCTCTCCTTGCAAGTTCTGCGAAATCCCCTTTAATTTTGTTTGTATTTGCTGTCTCAGTGGAAGTCCTCGTATACTGGTGAGCACAGGATCTTTCTGCCAGCGATTTGATTGAAATTACCGCAGGGACTTGTTCCCTTTTTAGAGTCGGCAGCAAACGGTGTGAAAAAGGACTTTTTTCTCCTCACAAGTTCTGGGAAATCACGATTTTACGTTGTTTACATTTGCCACCTCAGTGGAAGTCGTTTTATACTGGTGAACACGATAATTCGTACTACCAATGTTTTTAAAATTACCGCATGGACATGTTCCTCATTCTTCACTGTGTAGTGGCCGGTGTGCAGTGGTGAAAAAGAATGTCTTCTGGCAAGTTCTGAGAAATCACGATTTAAATCTGCCTCCTCCGTGGAAGTCCTTATATACTGGTGAACATAGTATCTTTCTGCTAGCAATATCATAGAAATTACACATGGACTTGTTCCTTAGTCTTCACGTTTTAGAAGTCGGTGTACAGTATGAAAAACGATTTCTTTCTCCTCACATGTTCTGGGAAATCACGATTTAGCTTTGCATTGGCCACCTCTGTGGATGCCTTTGTATAGTTGTGAACACAATAGCTTCCTTCTACCAGTATCCCTAAAAGTACAATACGCAGTTTTTCCTTTTTCTTCACTTTTAGAAAGTCGGTGTGCGTGGTGAAAAATAATTTTTTTCTACTCACAAGTTTTGGGAAATGACGATTTAACTTGGTTGATTTTTGCCGTCTCAGTGAAAGTCGTTGTGCAGCGGTGAACACAATATTTTTCTGCAAGCACTATCCTAACGACTACCACGTGGAGTTGGTCTTTTGACTTCACTTTCTAGATGTTGGTGAACAGTGAGGAGAAATAGTTTCTGTGTTCTGAATCGTTCTAGGAAATTGAGATTTAATTTGGTTTGCATTTGCCACCTCAATGGAAGTCCCGGGACAGTGTTAAACAGGATATCTTCCTACTACCTGTATCTTTAAAAGTATGACACAGACTGTTTTTTTTTTCTTCACTTTTCAGAAGTTGAGGTACAATGGGGAATTATTATAACTATCTCTCCTCGCAAGTTTTGCAAAATCATGATTTGACAGTTTGTTTGTATTTGGCTCCTTACTTGAAGTCCTTGCATAGTGGTGACCACGATGTCTTTCTGCTAGTGATATCATCATAAGCTTCTAACTCTTGATTTTGGCTCAGGTCCTGATACCACGGTTCATGAGATGGAGACTTCTTGGGCTGCATGTAGACAGGACACTGCTTGGAATTCTCTCCTTCTCTCTCTGCTCCTCCCTGCCCTCTCGAAATAAATAAAGTTAAGAAAATAAAAATTTGGGGCGCCTGGGTGGCTCAGTCGGTTGAACGTCCGACTTCGGCTCAGGTCATGATCTCGCAGTCCGTGAGTTCGAGCCCCGCGTCGGGCTCTGTGCTGACAGCTCAGAGCCTGGAGCCTACTTGGATTCTGTGTCTCCCTTTCTCTCTGCCCCTCCCCCGCTCATGCTCTGTCTCTCTCTGTGTCAAAAATAATAAACATTAAAAAAATTAAAAAAAAAAATAAAATAAAAATTTAAGAACAAATGTATTAAAACCAAAACTCCAATAATATGGTATGCAATATATATGTGCAGTATAACATTTGCAAACTATAATATAAATAATCTAAATGTGAGGGAAAGTAAAAGTGTAAAGTTTAGGAATGCTATCAACAATGAATTTGCTATCAGTTCAAAATAGGGTGTTACACATTTTCAACTGATCACCAAAAGGTAACCACAGGAGAAAATTTGTAATCAATATACTAAAGAATATGAGTATAATAGTATAATGTACTCTTTAACCCATGTTGAGTTAATTTTTGTGAGTGGTATAAGGTAGGGGTCTAATTTCATTGTTCTGCACATGTTTATCCAGTTTTCCCTACACCATTTGTAAAAGAGAGTATCCTTTCCCAATTGTGTGCTCTTGGCTCCCTTGTCTAATGTTAGCTGACTGTATATGTGCAGGTTTTAAATCTGAGCTCTCTATTCTTTTTTTTTTTTTAACGTTTATTTATTTTTGAGAGACATAGAGTGAGAGGAAAAGGGCAGAGAGAGAGGGAGACACAGAATCTGAAGCAGGCTCCAGGCTCTGATGAGCCATCAGCACAGAGCCCGACGTGGGGCTCGAACTCACAGACGTGAGATCATGACCTGAGCTGAAGTTGGCCACTTAGCCAACTGAGCCACCCAGGAGCCCCATGAGCTCTCTATTCTGTTCCATTGGTCTATGTGTCTGCATGTATACTAGTACTATGCTATTTTTATTAGTTTATTGGTTTTTTTTTTTAATTTTTACAGCTTCATAGTAGTTAAAATGAGGAAGTATGGTCCTTCCAGCTCTGTTCTTTTTCCTCACAATTGCTTGGATATTTGGGGTCTTTTGTGGCTTATATAAATTTAAATGGAAACCAGGCTTGAAAACCCTTGGAGCAGATAAAACCATTTAAGCCACATAAGCAAAACTCAATCTAGCCTATTTCATGAACATAAGCAAATCTTACGTTATTTCTTTAAATGAAATTTGTCATCTTTTCAAAACAGTTTAAAACAATCGCTTGTACCCAATCCCCTGCCATCTGGAAAGTCCCCTTGTCATATCCAATCACTGTAAAGATTCAACAAATTGCTCCTTTTCACTTGATAAGCCATCCTGTAAGGGCTTGCTTCTGAACTTCAGACTACTTACAAGTCCATCCATGATCTCCAGAGTTCTAGGGGAAGGTATCAGGTTATCCAAAGATCTCTCCTGGGATGCCTCCCCCTAGTGGCTGTTCTGAGGTAAATCTACCCATTTCTGCCAAACAGGTAGCATTTCTGTGGTGAGGTATTGTTCCTGAATTTGTGTTCAGATGTGATTGCCGAGTGGTTTTGTTTTTGTCTTCTTCCATCCTTGGCAGTGAGTGTTTTTCTCTGATGTTGGTGTTCTGTGAAACTTTATAGTAAAGAGGAGAACACCAGTGGGTACCTGGGAGTCCCAGGCCAGTTCCTGGCAACACTAAGGCATAGTACATAGCACCATGCCGCTCTTTGATTTTGGAATTGCTTTTCCCTCTTTCAGGTAGTATATTCTCAACCATATCTTTCAAACAGTAAGCCTACGTACAAATATGAGAAGGAATTCATTTTGAACTGAAATAGCAAAAATATCGTCCTGTAGTCAGACAGTGGAATAAAGTAACACCTTTTCGATCTACCTTGGCCTCTGAGGGCTTTCACGCTAACAAAGGGCTGGGGCATATCAAGTGGGGGTCTTCTTGTAGGTCAGCACCTGTCTACCATTTGCATTCACCAGGATCTGCTCAGATGTTCAGGCTCACTTTTTGAGGTGAATGGGGCAGCAACTTTTGTTAGTGTCCTAAACCTGCCCCTCCAGAGGGGACATTCAAAAAGCCAGGCAAGAGTCATGCATCAGAGGTCTCAAAGCCTAGGGAAGCCAGGCCCTCAGGTGTAGGGGGACCCTCACTTCCTCCTTACGCTCTTGACACTGCTACCCTCAGTCAGCAGGGTGGTTCAAAAGTCAAGCAAAAACAAACATCAAAACTGCACCTAAATACCTCCCCGCCCCTTTGATATTTCTCTGTAATTATACTGAGAAAGACAAACAGCATTTGCAAAGAAACATGAAGGCAAATCTTTTTTTTTTTTTTTTTTTGGAAATGAAGAGATGTTACTGTAAATAATAGTCATTTTGGAGAGGAAAATGCAATAGAAGCCTTGAGCAGAAATCTCAACGCTCCTAGACCCGGAAACCCCTGGTCAATGCTGCAGTGAGGGTAGAGCTCTGACTGCTCTCCAGGTGGGAGGAGACAGCTCCCTCCCCCCCCCCCCCCCCCCCCCCCCCCCCCCCCCCCCGCACCCCGCAGCATCCGGTGACTGTGAATGGTGTGACTGCCAAAGGTCCGAACTGCCAGGGTCTCACTGGTCACTGGTCTGCACTTTTTGCCCAAGGGCAGGGCTGAGGGAAGCAGTGTGGGTGGGCATCCGTCCTGCAGCTCCGAGACCCACAAATAATGTGAAGGCGTCATAGCGGTACTGGATCCCAGGAAGCCCAGCGACACTGGGCTAGTGAGAGTGTTAAGGGCAAACTGCAGGTTCCACCTGCAAGACCCACTGGGCTTGGAGGAAACGTAGTGCTGTGACTGAGAAGCCAGTCCCAGGAATGAGCTGGCACCCAAAAATACTGGGCAAGACGGCATGACAGTGCTGCTCCAGAGAAAAGGCCAACTCTCGGTGCCAGCATGTCCAGTGACAGAAAAACAGTGACCCCACGCTGCTACGGAAAGTACAAATGCTGGCACTGTGCAAATGCGGTGCTGCCTTTAGGAAGCACTAATGCAAACCCAAGGTGCCCTGGGACAGAGATGTCACCGAAGGAATCACCAACCTTCCAAGAGAGAGTAAAAACCAGGGCTCTGGCCTGAAGCAGTGCACACGAAAGGGAGAAGCCTCCTGAGCTGCTGGCGAAAGTGCTACAGGAAACCAGGGCCTGTAGGGGTGATGCACAGGCACATTCTGGGTCTTTCCTGCAGAGGAAGTAGACCCAGCAGGGCACCCCAGCTCCACAGCCAACCCTGGTCAGAGCACCCAGGGCTGAGATCTGAAAGGCTGAAACCCATCAAAAGGTGAAAGAAAAAGAGATAAAATAATAAATGGAACAAACACATATTTACACAATAAACCGCTATCCCTAGTATATCTCTGTTCCCCCGGGTTAGCAAACATCAACAAACCCAAGTCCCAATTTAGGGGAACTGGCCTGGAGGAGGAGTTTCCCCGGTGTCCACCAACTTCTAGAAGACAAGAAACACAAACCTAAGTCCAAAGTTCTTTAGACACGACAAGGAAGAATATAACTATTTTCACCGGCAAACAATGACCTCCCCCAATCAGTAAGCAAAGTTGAGTTGTTTTTCAAGAATTTGCTAGGATGAAAAAATTGTTTTCAGGAGTAGATATCAAGTTGAAAACAGGAAGCGAAGAATCAGAGTTGCTGGGGTTGTCATCCGGGCCATCTTTCCAGAGGTGCCTCTGGCTTCTTCCGTGTCCTGGGCCAGAGGCCCACAGTGGGTCTTGGTTCCGAGATGCTCTGGACTTTAAGCAAGACTTCTTTTGTGGGTAGACCCAGAGAAGCTGCCAACAAGGACTGGAAAGCAGTTGAATCAATGACCACCGTGGCCTGAGTTCTCTCCCAGCATAGGATAGAAAGGGAGTGGGTAAAGCCCAGAATCTTCTGAGCACAGCAGTGATGGGGCCTGTGGCTCTGGCACCACTGCTGTGGAATCCTAAGCCCCTTTCACATAGCCAGGAAAATGCCGCTCCATCCCGCGGGGCTCTGACCTGGAGGACTGAAGCTTTGCACAGATGAATTTGGCAATACTGCAGCCTGGGATTTATGCTCTCTGTGGTTGTGGGCGGAGGCAAAGCAGAAGTCACAAGAAAGTCACAAGACTGAGTGGTAACAAATTAGAAGAGACTACATGAAAAAGGAGAACCTTGTAGAGAACGAATGAACCAAAGCAATAGGCCGAATCAAACCGAAAGGCAGAAGACAAAACGAAAGGCAGAAAACAAGCCGAAGTGAAAATGAAACCAAAGCAAACCATACAGCAACTAACCTAACAAATAAAATATTCTATATTATGGGCAAGAAGAGGATACCTCTGGAGCACAATTTCTACACGAGAAAGTCACAAGACTGAGCGGTAACAAATCAGAAGAGACAACATGGAAAAGGAGAACCTTGTGGAGAATGAAGGAACCAAAGCAATAGGCTGAAACAAAGTGAAAGGCAGAAAACAAACCGGAAGGCAGAAAACAAACCGGAAGGCAGAAAACAAGCCGAAAGGAAAATGAAACCAAAGCAAACCATACAGCAACTAACCTAACAAATAAAACATTCGATATTACGGGCAAGAAAAGGATACCTTTGAAGCCCACGTTCTACACCAGCTGGCCTCATATGTCCATGTCCAACCATGAACAGGCTAGCCCAGGGGAACCTGCCGTGCTGGGACTGAGAAGGAGATGGCACAGAGAACCTTGGGGTCCTGAGTGTGAGAAACTCTTTACTAGGTGCTAGGAACAGTGCCAAACCAAGACCCATCCTTGGTGCTACAGGCCATAAAGCAAGCACAGTGCTCATCCCCTCTGGCAGAAGGACGAGTGCAGCCTGCAGGAAACAGGGAGACCCAGCACCTGGGGGCTGAGCCCAAACTTGCTCTCAGGCTTGTAGGTGAACTCAAGTCAGAGAGCATGCAGCCCAGTGGTGAAACACTCCAGGAAATAAGTAGAATACATTATAAAGTTAAATTCAGGAAGTAACAAATAAAATGAGCCCTCGATAAACTGCCAAAATTTAAATAGAAATCAAATAGAACCTAACCCTGGTGAACACAAAATGAAACCAAAGCACATAGATTTCAAAGGAAAATAGGCTGCAGGAAAATAAAAGACTAAAGGAGCTAATACATCCAGAGAACTCCTCCCCCCCAAGAAAGAAATTGCAAACATGCTAAATGCTGCCATCCCAGATTAGTATATTCCTGTCAGGGTAATCCTGTGTTCCATAAGCGCAGACCCAGAAGAAGTAGGAGCAAGAAATAGCTGCCATTGCTAAATTGGTATTTGTTACACCTAAAAACAATCTTATTAGCCAGTCTGCAGGGACTCCATGAGATTTAAAGAGAAGGGGCAGACTTCAGATGCAAATATAGCATTTCTTCGATTAAGAAATCGACTTCTACAGTGTCCTTAAACAAAACCATAGCTGAATCAGAAATTCCTTAAATTCGCTGCAAACAAGAAATCTTTTCAGCTCGTGGACAGTGACCTCTAGGGGACTTTGTGATAAAACACAGTTAAGTTTGAACTTCCTATTGCAAAAGCATAATTTGGTAGGACTAGGATGTCCACATAATGAACAGCTAAGGCAGACTGTGTCCTGCATAACCAAACCTTCCTGCAGTGAAGAAGTCCTTTTCAGCAGTATATTCTTTCATATTAACAAATGATTGGCAGACCTTGTGCTTCCAACTCCTAGCTTACTATGATTAAGAAACCACTATTGCCTATACATACACCAACTTTCACAGCAAAAGAAACAGGAACCCAGCTAAATCTAGATTTACAAAAGTTGCTAGCATGAAGAAATTATTTTTCCCAGTTTATACCAACACTGAGGGACTTAATAAATGGGGGAAAGGTGCTTCTGATGTGGAATCCAGCATTGTTGTGATTAAAAAATCGCTTTGCCAGTATACATCGACTTCTAAGGGCTTAATGATGCAAATATAGTTATGGCAGAACACCTCAGAACTGACTCCAAATCAGAAATCTTTAGCAACTATACACCGACTTGTAGGAGACAAATAATCAAAAAATATTTAAGACTAAATTTCCTTAAACTTCCCATGAATAAGAAGTTTTTGTATTCTGTTGATGTTGACCTCTCCCAGACTGAGTACTAAAAAGCATAGCTAAGGTGGATTTCCAATTGCAAACAAACCAAACCAAACCAAACCAAACCAAACAAAAAAACAAATAACATGAGAAGCCCAAATGAAGAAAATTGGTTTTGCCAATGTACTCCTACTTCTGTGGGACCTAATAACAAACATAGGTATGACAGGTCATGGCATTTCCAAACCACAACTTGCTACCATTAAGAAATGGCAGGCCTTGTGGCAAGTGGGTGGCTCAGTCGGTTGAGCATCTGACTAGGCTCAGGTCAGGATCTCATGGCTTATGAATTCAAGCTTAGCATCAGGCTCTCTGCTGACAGCTCAGAGCCTGGAGCCTGCTTCAGATTCTATGTCTCCTTCTCTATCTGCCCCTCACCTGCTCATACCATTTTTCTCTCTCTCTCTTTCTCTCTCTCTCTCTCTCTCTCTCAAAAATAAACATTAAAAAAAAACAGAAAAAAGAAATGGCAGGCCTGATAAACAGGTACAGATTCCTTGAAAATCTCAGCAATTTGAGTCTGAATTTGAGATCGCAGGATCTTAGATATTCCAGAGGCATGAGTTCATTCGCATTTATTACAACTGGAAATCTTAAGCTGAACTAAAGCACCTCATGTTACCCTGGTAAGTCGCTAAACCAGGATCTGGTCCCTCTAAGAAAGCTCCAAGGCAGGATTAAATACTGATTTGCCAGAATCCACATGCACTTCCTTTGCCTAAGAAATTCCAGGCCTGGCTAAACCCTTGATTCGCCAAAAAACGGGATCTGCTCCACTGAGAAACCCTATTGGCTGCTCTTTAAGGACTCCTACAAGGTAGGAAATCGCAGGCGCAACTACATGGAACTTGCTACAACATGGAAATCCCACGCACCGCTAATTCCAGGTTTGCTAGGAGGAAGAAATGGATGATGACGTTGGAGACGGAGCTCGATCAGCACAATGATTGTTCCAATGTCCGGATGGAGGTGTTCTGACGTCGTTGTCCTCGCTGCGAAAGAGAGAGCGCAGGCACATCTCTACTAGCAAAGGGCCAAAGAGCAAGGGCAGTCTGGACGCTAGCCGCCGAGCAGCCACCTAGGCATATAATGCTT
The DNA here is from genome assembly GCA_030068075.1 of Paguma larvata. Lineage (NCBI taxonomy): Eukaryota > Metazoa > Chordata > Mammalia > Carnivora > Viverridae > Paguma > Paguma larvata. The sequence goes on along the minus strand of CM057826.1, from coordinate 32,754,782 downwards.
CCGGGAAACTGGGGAAACTGCACCTGTCAAATGACCAGATCGGGACAATTAGAGAAATGCAAACTGGGAGAAACGAGCAGTGTTGCCCACGACAAACACCCGCGTGCGAAGTCGGCGGGGCAGTCACTGAGAAACAGCCAGGCTGGGACGTGGGCAGTGCTGCCACAGAGACGGTGCGCTCATCCCGGCTGTGCCAGACAAACCGCCGGCTCCGAGCTACTGGCCAAAGTGCCAAGACGAAGGCCGGGAAGTGCGACCACCGAAAGGCTGGCACCGGCCTTCCTGGGACAGAGGAAGGGACGGCACCCAACGACCCTGAACTTCGGGTGGAGTTCAAGTAGTGGCGCCGAAATCCCAGAATGATCTGGTGGGCACTGCTAGTGAAGGTGGTGATGAGAAACAGGCTGCTGGGCCCCGGAGTGGAGCTGCCTCCGAGGAACACCTGGCTGTGCAGGTGCTGCCCCAGACTCTCCCCCAACCCGGATTTTCGGGATCCAGTGGGGCCGGGAACGGAACACCCTGCCGAGCGCACAGATGGGCGACGCCAGAGAAACACACCCAGCTCCGCCCCGGCAGCGCCATCGCCACCGGGAAAGCGCCAGCCCGGCTCTGCCAGAAACTGCGACCGCCTGTCATGGACCAGGCACCTAGTAGAGAGGAGCCCGACACCTGCCAACACGGAAGCTCCTCGGTGCTGGAAGGAGCAAGGGCCAGCGGGGAGCACTGAGCGGTGCAGGCGCAGGAGAGTTCGGCTCAGGGAGGGGAGCTGTGCCTCACCCAATCCACCGCTAGGCTCAGCTCCCAGGGAAAGTGAAAAGGAGAATCCAGAGCTTGAATTTACCAAAGAATACCTCAATCATCTATATCTGAAAAGGTATGTTTTTGTATACAAAAACATCATTTGTTCCACATTTCTTAGAATTTAAGACATAATTCATACAAGAACTTATTTTTCTTTATGCCAATTAATTACAGGTCTCTAAAAAACATCATACTTAGGGGTGTCTGGGTGGCTCAGAGGGTTGAGTGCCTGACTCTTGGTTTTGGCTCATGTCTTGGTCCCAGCCTGCGTGGGACTCCGCGCTGGACAGGGAGCCTGCTTAAGATCCTCTCTCTTACTCCCTCTGCCCTCCTTCCCCACTCGTGCTCTCTCTCTTTCTAAAAGAATAATAAAAAATACCACATATACATACTGTCAACCGAAAGAAAGCCAATATCAAAGTAGGCTAGTAAATGTTTTATTCATTGTCTTACTGAAGACTGTAGCCCAGGAGACAGAATTTCAGATCGCTCTGAAGAACTGCTCTGAAGCTTGTTAGCTACAAGAGATTTCATGTACAAAGTGGGTAAAAAGGTATTATGTACTTGCAATCAGTTTTCCAAATACTTGCACATCACAAGGTATAATCCGTTCGGTTGTAAAAATTAAAGTTTACTGATTTCCACATAGACACGTGAAAGATCCTTAGGTCAGTTTAATACATTATTTTCCTTTCATCTCTGAGTTTTCAAAAATACCACTTGCATACCTCCACATAACTGGCTTTCCAGTTTTTTTCTGTTTTTGTTTTTTCTTTTTCTTTTTTCCCCATTCTCTCTTTTTTTTTTCTTTTCTCCCCAGTGCTGCCCTGCCCCAGTTCTTCCTGTTTCTAATGTCTCCTTGAGGTCCCTTGAAATGGACCACAGAGGGCTAACGTCAGTCCTCTACTGTTTTAGTGCGTGATAATACATATCCCTGCATAGTTTTACATAAATGTACAGATACACATAAACACACAAATGCAAAAATTATGGCAATCATTTAAAAATCTTAGCCATGCGTCAGGTACAATAACTCAAGACTCAAAAGAATAGTTGGGTCCAAACTGTTTTTGGCAGGTGGTATAAATTAATGTTACCTGCTTGGATGAGTACAGCTTTTCTGTAAAGCTTTTAATTTACTAGTATTTTTTTTTAAATTTATTTTGGAGAGAGCACAAGCAGGTAGGGGCAGAGAGAGTGGGCAGAGGATCAGAAGCTTGCTCTGCACTGAGAGCAGTGAGCCCAATGTGGGGCTTGAACTCAGGAATCCTGAGATCATGACTTGAACAGAAGTCTGAGGCCCAACCCAGGTGCCCCTAGTATAAGTTTTTTAGAGAATGTATTTTTGGAGTCATTTTGTTTTTTAGAAACTTCTGCATCCTAATAAAAGAATGCATTCCATTGTCTTAGAGAGGTTTGGTATTCTCTTTTCTTAAGGGCATCCCCCATGAAATAGACTTTCTTATATAAATTAAAGGTTCCCTACAGTGGCTACTGCAAACTGTTTACCAGTTTTCCAAAAAGGCACAAGATCCTCCTCCCAGTTTTGTACCAGGTGGAACCCATCTCCGCCGTCAGATTCCTGAAGACAAAAAAATCTACTGGGAACCCAGTAATTTACCACTGCCCCCAAACCCAGGGAAGCATGGGTATTCTGGCCTTACAGATGACAGTGTGACTTATCAAAAAGCTTCAAGGAAGTTGCTCAATAAATTGGAAAGGTCAACATAAAGGTAGTGGAGCTTGGATTTGGGAGAGATTACCTGGAACTCCATGATCAGCAAGAAAGCAGTGAGGGCTTGGGGCTCCGTGGGTACAGCACTCGGTTACTCCCGGACTCAGGGTTCTTCAGGGGTTTCTTCAAATCCCACTTCTGGTGCCAGTCAGTGTACAAAAAATTATACCAAGAATCAATATAAGTACTTTCGTGAGTGAGAAGCAAACTATTCACATCGAGGGAAAACTCACATGCAAAAGTGGTCTGAACTTCGGGGCCTTGATGTTATAGGGCGGCTTATAAAATGAAAGAGAGGAATCTGACCTTTACAATGATTGGTTATTACAATTGTGGTTTCCAGATGGCTGGTGGTTGGTTAAGTGATTTTTATACATCTTGTGAAGGTATGCATCATTTATGAAAACCAGAGGCATTTACAAGAAATAACCTATGTTTTACTTATGTTCTTGACATCGGTTGACTTACTTTGTTTATTTGACTAATCCTTATTTTGGTTGGAAGATTTTTGAGCCTAGTCTCTATTTTATTATATTTTAGCACCTAGAAAGAAACCAGCAGCCCTGACATCCAGGAGGTGGATGGTACTATTTACTGTGCCTCAGTATTTCCATGAGCTAGCCTGGAACTCACAGGTAGGCATTGATGCTCTTCAGCTGAATATACACAGTTTCATAGAACGTTACTATCACATGTGGCCACCCTGTGCCAATAATGGATCAGGACAAAAACCAGACTACTCTATAGTCCTAGCTTATCAGAGGCAAAACCATGAACCTTTTCCTAACCACAGAAATAAGCAAATACGCCTGTCCTTGCTGATATCAGTGGACTGCTGTTTCTTTACCAATTTTAGTTGTCCTCTTTGTCCAGACTTCCATCCTTCCAGAGAGATTTATTAAGATAGTGATTCATGGAATTACCCTTGTCTTCTCACAGTATGTAATGGAGAGCAAAAGCTGCTTGCTGAGACCCTCCACAGGGTCAGCAAACAAGCTCACTCACATCCTATAATATGTCTCAACCTTCCTATTGAGATGCCTCATGGTTCCTCCCAGGCATGAGTTCATTTTGTGCAAAGAGTAATAAACCAACTTATTCAACTGCAAGTGTATTCCTGGTGTTCTTTGTCAGAGCACACTGACACTCTTAAGAAATTAATGGAATCAATAGATACTAAGGACATTAATGGTTCTTTATTTAAGTACTTTGATCATTCTTTTTTTAAATTTTTTTTAATGTTTATTTTACTTTTGAGAGAGAGACACACACAGAGCACGAGCAGGGGAGGGGCAGAGAGAGAGGGAGACACAGAATTTGAAGCAGGCCCCAGGCTCTGAGCTGTCAGCACAGAGCCTGATGTGGGGCTCGAACTCACGCACCGTGAGATCATGACCTGAGCCAAAGTCGGATGCTCAACCGACTGAGCCCTCCAGGCGCCCCTACTTTGATCTTTCTGATTGGCCTTTATTTCAAATGAAGACCTGTAAGAAAGAAAAGACATAAAGCTGAAGTGGAGGCTTTGCCACGAATTTATTTTTATTTTTTCCCCTAGATTTCAAGAGTAAGATGCATTTCATGGGCTGCACTGATCTTCCCAAATTTCTATGTTGAAGCCCTGTTCCTCATACCTCAGAATGTGAGTGTATTTGGAAATAAAATCATTAAGTGGTGATTAAGTTAAAATGAGTCCCTTTGGGTGGGCCCTACTCCAAAAAGACTGATGTCCTATAGGGAGAGGAAATGTGGACACACACAGAGACAGCAGGCATGGGTACACGCAGAGGAAAGACAGTGCGAGGACCCTTCAGAAGGCAGCCATGTGCCAGCCAAGGAGAGAGGTCTCAGGAGAAAACACCTTCGGATACCTCAACCTTCGATTTCTAGTCTCCAGAACTGTGAGATCATAACCTTATGTTGTTTAAGTCACCAGTCTGTGGTATTGTGTTACAGCGGTCAGAGCAAAGGGTACCGACTTCATCACCGGGAGAATGATGTAAGGTGAAGGGAGGCCATGCATTCCCATAGTGACTGGAAGCTGAAGTCTGATGGAGTATGCAGTATGGGTCCACATTCCCTTATTAGAACTTGGCAACCCTGTATTTTTGAAAGCTTCTGGTCTTGCTCTTGTTCTTTGGGGAGTGTACACGATGTATTTAAACTCTTTGGTAAAGAAAACCTGGCCTGATTTGTTATGAGGTTATGCATAGTGTTTATTTATCAATTTTTAAAATTGTTTGGTACTCCCTACTCTACATTATCACCATTCTCAATATGTGGGAATACTTTCGTAGGAGACAGGTCTAGAAGAAGATTTAATTCATAACAATCTTCGTGTTACCTGATTGATGTAATGTTGATCACTATTTCTATATTGTTCTTCAAAATATTGTTACTAAAGTAAAAAACCATGTGTTCAATATGACAGGTGAGACTCTCCACTCCCAAGTGCCCTCCCTGCTGCCTGCCTTTTGCCTGGCTGTACCACAATGCTCCCTGGTACCTCAAAATTTAATTTATCAAATGCACCACCATGTCTGTGGTTATGGCTGTGGATTTTAATATGAATTTGAATCATATGATCTATCGGAGCCTCATATGTACAAACCTAATGATAAGATGTACAGGACAATGGTGTACCACGGCCAGTGCCTGGGAAAATCAGAAATGATGCTGGCGATGTGCCAAGCCTAACACTTGAAACACAGCTGAGCTCTCTAACGGACCAAATTCCTTACAATGATTCAGAATGGTCTCTAGTGCAGTCTTTCCACTTGTCCGCCCGTGCACTACTTTAAACTCTATTCAATTAGAAAGCATCATATTCCTGTCAATTTTCACTCTTAGCCATTTTAAATTCCATTTTGGTCCAAACTAGGTCAGTCATATTTCCAGTGTGTCTGAGATAGTCCCGGTTTCTTATTTGGGTAAAATCATGAATATTCCCTCTCTCCCTTTATCCTCAGGTGTCCTGGTGCGGATGACACATTATATGCTTTTCCTGGCTTTTGCCTTCCAACCTTTCCTTATCTCTTTAAAAATTTCATAGCAAACATTATCTTTAACAAGTTACTATCCCCCCCTACTCAAGTTGCTTACATAGTTAGGTCTTAGGAGAGTTTACATTCCATGGAATTGACTTTTCTTATTATGACAGAAGCTCTCAAAATGAAATCAATGTGTGACAGGCACTATAGATCCTGAAACATCCCCACAGAATTAACAGGAGGTAACTCAAGAGACCGTGATCATTTTCCTCTACAGACAATATAATTAAAATCAGCAACTGGAGAAGAGTCACAGAGGGAATTCCTAGGAGTAGAGAAATTTGTGGCATCCACATCCCGTCCAACAGATAACCAAGATGCATCTCTCAGAAGGCGAATGATGCTATATAGTCCGAGAAATAATCTTCAGGACCCTTAGGAAGCACTTGTTGCTGCCTGATTGGCAGAGAAGGACGGAATCACCTCAGAATGGCCACCGTTGTGAGGCCCCTTTCGGAGACGTTGTAGACCTGTGCCTGCTCTTTGCCTAGGTAAGTGTCAAGGCTAAAAGATGGCTGAAACGAACTGTCAACTGGGCTGACGGTGCAGCACTGTGGTCAAAGTAAATTTCCACCACAGCGCCTTGCCTCTCACCCTGTGTCTAATTTAGAGTGAGAAGGAAGGGGAGCTGTAGGTGGTGAATTTCAAAGAAAGTTTTTCTTTAAAGGTGTTCAATTTAAGACCAAACCCTCTTTGTATTACACTTCCTTTCCCCAGCTTAAAGGGAAAATATACCCTGTGTCCTTCATCAAGAATTTCTTCTGAACTATGAATTTATTCCCCTTGGGACACATACATACATACATAGAACACATTTTTTAAAAATCTAGAAAACTTTCACTTTTCTTCAGCTACTTTATTTCTCTGCTTCACTACCAAAGCACTTAAGAATTTGAAGATCAGGGGCGCCTGGGTGGCTCAGTCAGTTAAGCGGCTGACTTTGGCTCAGGTCATGATCTTAAGGTCTGTGAGTTTGAGCCCTGCATCAGGCTCTGTGCTGATGGCGCAGAGCCCAGAGCCTGCTTTGGATTCTGTGTCTGCCTCTCTCTCTGCCCTTCCCCTGCTCATGCTCTGTCTCTCAAAAATAAATAAACATTAAAAAATTAATTTAAAAAAGAATTTGAAGATCAAAACAAGAGGAGAATGGATTATATTTTGTTAAGATAGAAATTCGTTAGTCCCTACTAATTTTAAAATAGACAAGAATGAAGGATTCTTTCTTACAGCAGAATTCCAATAGACAAATGTGTAGAGAGTGATAGCATTGGAAATCACTTTGCAACCAATGTATTAAAAGTTTACTTGGGCAACAGTTGCCAATGGATGCTAAATATGGAAGGGGAACTTTAATGAGATGCAGAACGTTTGCTTTATCTCGGCTTCTCTTCCTGTAGATTGCTTATTACTTGTGAGGTGGGGGCAGTCGGGGATTGCAATTCTGCTGTGGGGGCATCACCTTATCAAAGTTAACATCACCACTGGGAAGCACACAGACATTTTATACTTCCAAGTGTGATGCCTTGAAATTAGACATCACTTATCCAGCATTCCAGCCAGAGATGCATAATCTCAATTAGATCATGAGGAAGCATCAAACAAACCCAAATTGAGGAGTGTTCAGTAGAATGATTAGCTCCTATTGTTTAAAATGTTTAAAATGTCAAGGCAGTGAGAGAGTGAGGAACTCTTCCATCTTAAGCAAGACTGAAGAGGCATGATAACTAAATGGAACATTAGATTCTGGACTGGATGATGAACTGGAAGAGTGAAAGTGCTGTTAAGAACATTAGTAGGAAAATTGGCCAAGTGGAATCTTGGTGTTCAGATTCCTTAGAAGTAAGTATTTGGTTAAAGGTCCTATGTCCAATAACTGTATGTGCTTAATTAATTAAGAGCCTTAGGTGAGGATACACACTGAAATGTTTAACTATAGGTGGAGATAATATATGCAATCTAGTTTTTTTCTTTTTCTTTTTTAATATAATTTATTGTCAAATTGGTTTGCATACAACACCCAGTGCTCATCCCAACAAGTGCCCTCCTTAATGCCCGTCACCCATTCTCCCCTCTCCCATACCCCCCATCAATCCTCAGTTTGTTCTTAGTATGCAATCTAGTTTCAAATTGTGTGGATATGTGTCTGAGAGACTTGAGAAAGAGACAGAGATAGAGAAAGAGAGACCAAAACAGGCACCCCGAGCATGGAGCCATGTAAGTAAAAGGTTTGCTGGATTTCTATAGGCTATTCCTGAATCTTTCCTGTGAATTTGAAATTATTTCCAAGTGAAAATCATTTATTTATTTATTTATCTATTTATTTATTTATTTACTTGTTTATATTTTAGAAACGGAGAGTTCAAGTTGGGGAGAGGGGGAGAGAGAGAAAGAGAGAATCTTAAGCAGGCTGCACTGAGCCTCACGCAGGGGCCTCCGTCCCAGCACTTGGGATCATGAGCCAAAATTAAGAGTCCCATACTCAACCTACACCCAGGTGCCCCTCCAAGTGAAAATCTTTACAAAGTCACCCTAAGGGCATGTATTCACCACCTCCATCTTTCCCTTCCCAGCCTCTCCTAACCTCTAAAACAACACCTTCATTTATTTCCACAACTGGACTCTTCTATCCTCACCCTCCTCACCCTCCTCATAGTTAGTCCATTCCCTTGGCTGCCGTGATATATCCTTGTTTCTATTGTTCTTCAGGTGACACTCCTTCTCAGCGGGATCTGCTGGAGTCTCTTTTATGCCTGGCTTCTGGAATGCCCCAGGACTAAATATTTTGGTTCCCTAAATATTTTGGAGTGATCGTTTACTTGTAAGAGAGGCCTGTAACAATCAACATTGCGGAACAGAGAAAGGCTGGGAGAGATGCCCACCCACCCCCAACAGTTTTGGCTTTCAATTAGGTAATTTTCCCTCCTGAGGCGCAGCTGGGAGAAGCCAGGGGAAAAAAAACACCCACACGTCCCGCTTCCACAGGGAACCCTCAGACCCGCTGCTCACGCACGGCATCTGCGAGGTGCAGAAGAGGGCTCCCCGGTGCCACGGAAGGAGACGGAAGGGCGGCTGTGATGCCGTCCAAGAGCAGGGACCGTGACCTTATAGGACCTTAAAAATAAAATAAAATAACCCAAACCAAACCCCACTCCACGCTCCCCCGCCCCGGCACTCTTGAAGTCGGAAAATGGCGAAAAGGGCGCGCGGGTCAGGGAGCGCTCGCTGGGCGCCCGGCTCCGGGGCTTTGTGGGCGCAAAGGGCGCGCAAGCTGGGTAATTTCTCCGGAATCACAAAACCTGTTTCCTGTTTGTTTTTATCCCCTGTTAAAATTCTAGACCATCATGGGATCTCTTACGGTTCCCCCCGCCCCTCCCCCCCCACACCAGATCCCTCTCCAGCCCCGCTGGGCGCTGCGCCTCGGCCCAGTCCCGCCGTCGCTTCCCACCCGGCGGCAGCGACGCCTAGGGACCCCCTTCCCTGGCGGCTCCGGGTCCCTCCGGCCCAGGGAGACCCCTCTTTTCCCCAGCTCAGTGGCCGTTCCCGCTGCCCTTCCTTCCTCGTCTCGCGCAGTGGGGAACCGCCTCCACCGACTCCCGCCTCTGCGGGCAAATGCGCATTTACGTTGGGAAGAATAATTTTTAAACTTTGGTACTTGTAGAAGGAACAGAAACAGTTCCTCAGTTCCCTGAATGCCCATTCATTGTAAAGATGAAGACCGTAAAATTCTCTTAGCGCAAACGAAGGTGATATCGCGTGGAAACAAAAAAACCTACGAAAAGAAGGGTCCAGAAGCCAGGCCGGATTTGCGCGCCCTCAGTGTCCCCGACGACGCAATGCCCGGGAGGACTCACCCGCCAGGGTCCCGCCGGGCTGGTTCCAGCGACGCGGGGGCCGCGGGCGCCAGGCTCCCTGGACCGGCTCCGCGGGACCCGCTCTGCGGCTCCCACCCGTCCGCGGGCCACACCCGCGCTCTCCTGGCGCCCCTCCCGCTCCGGTTCGCGTGGACTCGAATCCCGGCGGGTCCGGAAAGGGGGCGCGGCTTCTTCCCGCCCGGGCTCAGGGTCCGTCCCGCTCACTCCCGGGGCCCCAGCGCGCGGGGACTTCGTGTCGCGTTCCGGCCGGGCTCTGGGAGTTGGTCCCGCAGTGGCCGCAGGTTGGGGAGCAGAGCGCACGCCCGCCCTGGCCCCAGCCTTCTCAGTGCTGATCCTTCTGGGGCTTCACCCCCACCCGAAGAGCTGCGAGTCCCCGCGGCCAGCGCCACCACAGCTCCTCTGGCGAGTGTGACAGGGCAAAGGATTCGGTTATCGCCCAGCCTTAAGGTTCCCATCCCTGTCCTATTCCACCGCAAAGGGTGCAGGTCCTGACATTTTCACATTGAAAAAATATCCTTCTGAATGAAACAGATGGACAGCCTCCAGTATCCAATTCTTCCTAAGCATTTTTTAAATAATTAAAAAAATTTACATCCAAGTTAGCATACAGTGCAACAAAGATTTCAGGATTCCTTAATACCCCTTACCCATTTAGCCCATCCCCCCTCCCACACCCTCCCATAACCCTCTGTTTGTTCTCCATATTTAAGAGTCTCTTACGTTTTTTGTCCCCCTACCTGTTTTTATATTATTTTTGCTTCCCTTCCCTTATGTTCATCTGCTTTGTATCTTAAAGTCCTCATATGAACGAAGTCATATGATATTTGTCTTTCTCTGACTAATTTTGTTTAGCATGATACCCTCTAGTTCCTTCCACGTAGTTGCAAATGGCAAGATTTCGTTCTTTTTGATTGACAAGTAATACTCCACTGTGTATATATATATACCACATCTTCTTTATCCATTCATCCATCGATGGACCTTTGGGGTCTTTCCATACTTTGGCTATTGTTGATAGTGCTGCTATAAACATTGGGGTGCATGTGTCCCCTCGAAACAGTATACTTGTATCCCTTGGATAAATACCTAATAGTGCAATTGCTGGTTGTAGGGCAGTTCTAGTTTTAATTTTTTGAGGAACCTCCATACTGTTTTCCAGACTGGCTGCTCCAGTTTGCATTCCCACCAGCAGTGCAAAAGAGATCCTCTTTCTCCACATCCTTGCCAACATCTGTTGTTGCCTGAGTTGTTAATGTTAGCCATTCTGACTGGTGTGAGGTGGTATCTCATTGTGGTTTTGATTTGTATATCCCTGGTGATGAGTGATGTTGAGCATCGTTTCATGGCTTCCTAAGCATTTTTGTGCAAGCTGGGATTAGCAAAAGAATAAACTCATTTGCTGCCAAATGAGTTCTACAGTCCTGTTCACGTCTTGCGCTGTAGGCTGGCAGAACAGTTTGGATTTGGGCATTGCTAATAAAGAAGCGTGGAACTCTCTTTTGAATTCCATCAGTTACTGACAAGAGGGCTTTTAAGGGACTGTCATTCTCTCAGTGAATTCAAGGCATGTTTTGTTTATCACCCCCCTTCCTCTTAAGTGTTACTGTTGAAATTGCTCCCAGAAAAAGCCGAGAATGAAATAAAGAAACAATTCGATTCTGGACAATAACTTCTCTCCCATTCTTACTCATCTTCTCTCTTAAACAAACCTCTCAAGGAAAAAAAAAAAAAAAGGCCAGAAAAGAAAATGAAAGAATTCAAGTAATTAATGTCTCCAACACACATCTATGATAAGAGTTCCTAGGGTGGTAGGCTAGCTCATAGTGACAAAAATCTCTTAGATACTTTTTTTCTTTCTTTTTGAGACTGCAAAGGGAAACCCCCTCTGTGGTCCAAGACATGGATGAGCGAGTACTTGCAATACACTGAGGACTCAGTGTTCACGGTGGTCTAGCAACAGCATCCACATCGGCAGGCCCAGAAAATCCTGAAGGAGAGGAGGGAGAGAGTGGGACACAGGGTGGGGTCTTGGAACAGGAGAGGTGAGGACATATATTTTACGTGTCATAGGTAATTTAAGTTGATGATACCCAGTGTTATGAAGAGTATTAAGAGTAGGGCAGTAGACACTGCCATATACTTTCAATCAAATTTGTTGCTTCTGTATTTTGATGAACAATAAAACTTATAATAATTAAATTTATAATACACAGAACTTTATACAACACATACATTTAACTTCTAGCGATGTATTCCACCATTCCACAGGATAAAGATAATTCAAGCCAAAAAGTAGAAACTAGGAAATGTCTAAAAATAGGAAATTGGAAATAAAAATTTCTGGCACCCCTCAAAATGACACACACAGTTGGTAAAAGAAAGAGAGCAGTTTCAGTATGCAGGCAGAATACACATTGGCTGGATATTCAGGATGCTAGGAGGTAAAAGACAGTCACAATGGTAAGCATATCATGATTACAAATTTATGTGTAACTAGAACACATACAGGAGCATGATAGCTTTTAAGAGCTACTTACGGTACATTTGGTTTAAAATTCAGAAGGTAGAAAATTTTAGACAGGCAAGGGAGTGCCCATCCTGGTAGAACATAACCCCGGGCATCTTGGCTGGGGGTACCACTCTGTAAGTGATATTTCCATTGTGGGAAGTATCACTCTCTCTGTTAACTGGGAGAAATAAAGGGAGTGATATACCTTCACTTCACTTCAGGTTTGCTTGGATGCAAAATAGTTTTGGGGCCAACTGTGTGTGGAGAGAGAGTTCAGGCTTTAAGAAGTTTGGGACTGTAGACTCTCAAGTAAGACATTCGAGGACTGCACTCTATCAGTGGTTATTGGCAAGTGGGATTGTAGAATCCTTTCTATTCTTAGTCTATACAGGGGCAATTTACCCTTTTTACTAACCCCCATTTATTAGTTATTGTTTTGGAAACAAGAAAAGAAAAGGTAGAGAAAAAAGAAACAGTGTAATTTCTGGCCAACTTTTATCTTCGATGATTGTCTTTTTTCTTACATACACTCACTTGGAACCAACGAATTACTGTGTTTAAATAAAGGCAGAGTAGCATCTGCAAGATACATCAATGTCTTCAATTCCTCAGGGGGTAGAATGTATGTTTCACAAGCCCACTGTGACTGGAGAAATCGAACTGAGTTTGAAACAGCAGGAATATCACCCTGTGGCCCTGAGTTTGAAACAGCAGGAGGACTAGGCAATGCTTTTCAATTCTCCAAGAAAGGCCAACACTTATTTCCTGGGTAAGCTCCCTACAGCCTCAGACCATTGAGGGTGACAGGCAGAATCCTGGTGACAGGGAAAGATGGAAAGGGTGCTCAGGAAATAAAGAAGTGGGGTTAAAGGGGTTTAGGAAATTGCTCACAGGGATGAAAGCCTGGGACATTCAAGTACCACAGAGCTAATAGTGGAGAAAACTTGTCATCCCAAAGTTGTTGGAAGAGGGCAAATGGGATAAAATCCCAGTTAATATTTATTGACTTTACATGGTGCTGGATGTCTGCTTAAGGGAGTACACCTTCTAAACACACCGATGTGGTGACATGTATAATTGAACACTATTTTCCTAAATGAGCAAAATGAAGCAGATGGGCTAAACTAACGTTTGAAAGTCAAGAGGTAAGAAATTTGAACAACAGAATGACCATGGCAGAATCCAAACACTGAAACCGTCAGCCTACATAGGCCTGGTGTCTGATTTCACCATGTCTGGGCCACCATTGTCAGTGGACTCCCTCCTACCTCCCCACCCCCTCACTGGGAACTCCAGAAGACAGAGGCCTCTCTTCCTTGGACTTCCTCTGAGTTCCCAAGGTGACACTGAACAAGTGTATGTGTTTCTTGTGGGAGAGGCGAAGTTCGAGAAACACTGATGCAAAGGGGCGCCTGGGTGGCTCGGCTCAGGTCATGATCTTTCAGTTTGTGAGTTTAAGCCCCGCATCAGGCTCTGTGCTGACAGCTCAGAGCCTGGATCCTGCCTCAGATTCTATGTCTCCCTCTTTCTCTGCCCCTCCCATGCTCGTGCTCTGTTTCTCTCTGTCTCTCAATAACAAACATTAAAAAAACTTTTTTAAAAAGTAAAAAAAAAAAGAAACACTGGTGCAAATGACAAGCAATCTGAAGGTACTAGGAGGCACCTCAGGATAGACTCCGCTGGAAAATGTCCTAGGCCTCCCAGGAGAACACTGGTCTCTTAATTGTATTTTTCACCCACCTGTTCTCCCCCCCACCCCCACGTTGTCCTATCTCTCAGATCTTCGTGAGAAGGTCTTGCTGAGTGCCTTTTTACTACTTATCTTTTGGTTTTTGAGAAAGAAATCAGATAAAAAGCAAGCATCCTCACAGGAAAACCACAGTGGTGTTTCTCTGGTAGCACAAGTAGGCGGTCGCGTTGGGCGCACCTGACTTACAGGAAGGGTGTGATGAGGAGCTTACGGGAAATGATCTGGTGAGCTCTGGGTATTGCACAGAGCGAGTCACATTCTGATTCTGATTTGAACCATTTTTGTGCCCTATAAGTAGAATAATTCCAAAGAGGCTTATTTTCTCTAGGCAAGTGTACTTATGTTAGAGGGTAGTCTGTACATTGGGTTACCATGACTGCTGTAAGTAGAAGACACTATTTTTGCATAAAGAAGGAAGGATGTCTGAAATATTAATACGTGACAAGTTGTTGATTCCTGTACAAAATATGATTTCCTTGGAGGGAAATAAAATTTGTATGTTTGCATTTGTATAACATTGTAGAAATGCTCCAAAATATATCAATAGTGGTTACTTAACAGTTGGGAGGTAGGACAAAGGAGGGTATAACTTCTGTTTTCACTGTATACCTTACTGTTTTATTTCACTTGGAAAGAAATATATATTGATGGTAAAATGTTTAGCAATAACTCAAAAGTAATAAAATAATTCTATTCACTTCCTTTAAAAAATTATACTGAGAGACACTTGGGTGGCTCAGTCTTTTAAGTGTCCGACTTCGGCTCAGGTCATGATCTCAGAGTTTCTGAGTTGGAGCCCCGCGCCAGGCTCTGTGCTGACACCTCAGAGTCTGGAGCCTGCTTTGGATTCTGTGTCTCTCTCTCTCTGTGCCCCTCCCCTGCTCATGCTCTGTCTCTGTCTCAACAATAAAGAAACATTAGAAACAAATTATACTGATATATATGTACTATATAATATGTACTATAAGTTTTATTTTTATTATGTTATGTTATCTATTTATTACTTATTTAGATATTATTATGTCTATTCCATAAGGAAATGTAGCTTTGCAGATTCTAAGTAATTTGTTGGCCTGAGGGGCTGCTTAGCAAGTACTTAGTAGGGTAAAGTGACTCCCCACTGGAAGACCCCACACCTCTGTTGTTATAGCCAACAGGGCCCCCCTCCAAGCCATTACACTCATTTTCCCGTGGAGAGACATATCCAAAGTCATGTAGATGCCGAGTGGCTACAGAACCTATTCAATCTGCTTTTAAGGAAGATAAAAATGATGTACATTCCCTGTAAGGTAGGGGGGAAAATAATGTGGCTTCAAAAGAGTCTCCCCTCCAGCGGGAAATCCATAAAAATGAGCCCCACTCCACTGCTGGGTCAAGTCTAGAGAAAGAAGAGGCAAGTAATATTTATACTATTAGCAAATGTGAAGTCTTCTTTATTTTTATTTATTTACTTTTGAGAGAGAGAGAGAGAGAGAGCAAGAGAGAGAGAGGGAATGCACAAAGTGGGGAGGGGCAGAGAGAGAGAGGGAGAGAGAGAATCTTAAGCAGGCTCCGTGCTCAGGGCAGGGAAGGGGGGCCAATGCACGGCTCGACCTTAGGACTGAACCGTGAGATCGTGACCTGAGCCTGAATCAAATGAGCCACCCAGGCGCCCTGTGAAGGCTTCTTCAAAAACAGGAATGGGAACTCTCTTGAGAAATGTGAGTTCCTGGAGATGGACTCCAGGTGTCTGGAGGATGGACCCTGAGAGCAGGAGCAGGCCCAGCTAGCAAGTGGTCGCTGGGGATTGTAGTGGTTGACCCCGGGAAGGTAGCTTCCGCATTTCCTGGGCCAAGGAGCAGGGATATGTCTCTGAGTGTGAACAGTGAGTGGACACTCGTATTGCAGAGAGTGGGCAGTGCTGGGGTGGCTGTGACACACAGAGGAGAGGGTCTCCCAGTGGGAACTCACATTACCAGGCAGAGACCTGCTGAGCAGCCTTAGTTCCATGTCAGTCTCTGAAACAGAATCTACTCACTGCAGTGGGGGATGCTTTATTAGGGAATCTTGATTTACATAATCTAAAAGTACACTCTTCTTCTTAAATCACATGGTACTGGTCTCCTGGTCTCCAGTGCTCTTGAAAGTTTCCTTAAAGGATCACTTAATAACGTTTTATTCTTACACATTTTTAATTCTATATTCTATTCTGGACAATGGTCATGTGTCATAATCTAGAAACTAAACCGCTCAAACAAAATGGGGTAATATAATCTGACACACTTAGGAAGAAAATGTAATAATACACCTTCAAACACATTTGGTTTGATCTCCCTTGCCAATCTCTTGGGTACATGTCTGGTCAATCTAATAATTGATTGGTTCACTATCATGTATTTGAGTGGTCTTATTGTCAGTAATCAATTGAAAGTGAACCAAAACTTCTATCTTTCATCTAAATCATCTCTTAGGTCTGCCCGGAGGCCAGCAGGCTGCGTTGGACAGGATCGCTCCAGTGCAGGTAGCTCCCACCTGGGCCACCATTTGCCTTCAGTCTGTCCACGATTGTATCAAACTTCGTCTAGACTCAGAGCCTCTGCACTTTAAAATTCCCTATTTTTGGTCACCCCTCTCCCAGGCTCTGCATGGCTTCCTCTATTGCATTATTCAGAACTAAATTGAAAGGACACCAGCACATCACTGACAATTCTATCCCGACCACCTTAGCTAAGATCGCACCCTCCCAGCTACATCCCTTTGTAATTAACTTGCATCACATTCTTGATAGCACTATTGTACCCACATGGTCCTTTTTCTTTGATTTGTGAGCATGTTTCCTCCCATGAAAGTGTCAGATACTTTATAGCAGGACTCAGTCTGCCTTGTCAATCGCTGTATTTCCAGGGCCCGGATCACCACGTAGCTCAATATTGGCACTTAGAAAGTATTCATGAATGAAGAAGGAATGAATGCACACAAAATATTCTCCAGCTATCGGCTCAACAGAGGAAGGGCAGATGTAAATATCTTCTTTGTAAGCTTCGTTTGTTTGTTTCATTTTGCTTCTGGGAAGGTGCAAGTACACTTGCCATGACCATCTAATGCTGGCGTGACCCCCATCAGTGAGACTTGCAAAGCTCTGCTGAACTTCCTTTGATTAAAATCATACAGGAAGAACATGTTTATGTGCTTCGTCTTACCAGGCCAGGCTTTCTGAAGCAATTTACACTGAAGGTTAACATCAACATGCAGTTTTCAGCACTTTGTGTCTGGTAACTAATAGTCCTAGGCTGGAAGGCTCTGCTTCTGTCTCCTCTCTCTTGGCCCAGAAATACTGTTTTACCATCTAGGAACCTGAAGGATTGGAGCTTCATCTCTCTTGCTCAGTGGGTTTGATTGTTTGCCTGCAAGAGTCGAGAGCCTGGAGTACTGCTCCCTTGCACATGACAGCAGCCTGGGTCTGGGACACATCCATGTACTGAGAGGAGGCTTGGTTGAATGCCCCAGACTACAGGGAATAAGGAGAATGTGGAGAGTGTGTCTGTGCCCCCAGCACTTTAAAAAAGTGCCTAGATGGGCTTCCCTGGGAACTGATACTGAGGTTCTGACTGGGCCATAGTAGACCCAGGGGAAGTGAGTCCTATAGACCTTGTGGCTGAGTGGGACCCAGAAAATCCGGGCCATGCCGTGGCTGGTGGAAGCCAAGAGATCTGAGACCTGGTGTCCATGCAGGCAGGGGTCCTGGGACTCTGACCCTCTTACCCTAACCTGGTGGTTTAGCCACAGCACTTTCCTCTCCAACTTGGGTTGGTCCACTCCTTCCAGGCTCTGGTGTGGCCGCTGCTAGCCCTCACAGTGCTGGGTTCGGGGTTCTATAGGACAGCCTTTTGAAATAATTTATTTCATTTTACTTCTAAGGACTGCATAGTTTTGGGTTTTCAGATGTACCATTGTTTCCTTCAATTCTTTCCTGAAAAACATTTGTTTGTTTGTTTGCTTGTTTTAATAGACTTTCTCTTTTAGAGCATTGTAGGGCACAGTAAAACTGAGCAGAAAAGAGGGAGAGTTCTATGTATCCCTTCCTCCATACTGGCATCTCTTCCTCCGCGGTCAGTCAACAGTTTTTACCAGGGTGGCAGAGTTATTCCTATGAACCTGCAGACAAATTGTTACAGTTTCATGCTCGTAGAAGCAATGCAGTTTCTAGGTGAAAAGAGTATCCACCTTTAAATATTTAATGCATATTGCCCTATTGCATTTCCAAAGATCCTCTAAATTTATTCCTACTCGTGTGTATTAATCACATTTTCTATTTTCTGTTTCTTGTGATGTTTTGACATCTTAAAAAACCTTCTCTGTCTGTGAACAGACCACCCCTCCTAGAGCAAGCCCATTTAGAAGTAGCAAAGGACTCAACCAGGAGCCTGTCTTTGCTGTGCAAACAAACCCATCCACAGCCACATCTCGTCTGGCCCAGTCACTACCTTCCTGGAGGCAATATTCCTCAGTTTAATCATCGCAGGGCCAGGGGCCAGGCAACTAGGGACCAATTGTATAGCCCAATGCTGGCCCTAAATTTTCAAATTAGCCAATCCTAAACTATTTACTCTGTATGCCTGGTCTTCCCCAGGGAAACTCCAATAAAGGCTCTGGCTTGAACTGACCGATTCCTCCTGCGTCTGCTTCCTGATAAAACCGGGTGTTATTCCACTGGCCCCTCATGGTGACCTGTGCCTCTCATTTCTAGGGCCACTGTGAGAAACTGTACACTTTTCCTTCAGTGGTGTTGACCTCTCCTTGGTGTTTCTCAGTCACTTTTAGTAATTAAGACATGGGGACAGAAGAGAAGTGTGTCTGGGAGTTCCTGATTTCCAAGTTGTCACGAATATGTGGTAAAATAAAAAAATGTAATATATACTAATGCACTAGCCAAGATTATAGTCATTGTTTTAAATTGCATTTCTTCCATTTTAGTGAGATTTAACTTATCTTTGAAGGTAAGGTTTGAAGGAGGATTCTTTTCTGGAATTTAATTTCTGGAAATTAAATTTTTGTCCACAATTATTTTCTCCAATATTTCTTTGGCTTTCAAAAAAAGTTTTAAAGTTTATTTATTTATTTTGTGTGTGTGTGTGTGTGTGTGTGAGAGAGAGAGAGAGAGAGAGAGTACAAATGGGGGGCAGAGAGATGGAGAGAGAGAATCCAAAGCAGCCTCCATACTGTCAGCGCAGAGCCTGACATGGGGCTCAAAGCCACGATCTGTGACCATGACCTGAGCCAAAACCAAGAGTTGGATGCTTAAATGACTGAGCCGCCCAGGTGCCCCTCGAAAAAAAATTTTAAGAGAAGAGAACCAAGAATATTTAGCATTTATATATTCAATTGTGTCAATCTCTTTCTTGTTAGTTCTGAGTCTACACTCCTTTTTTTCCATTAATTTTTTTTTAACGTGGTAAGGGTGCGTACATAGAATTAACATTTAAACATTTTGGAATGTATACTTCAGTGGCATTAAGTACATGCACGTTGCTGTCCAAACAGCAACACTGAATTCCGTGCTCACAAAAAATACCTCCACATTGTCCCGTCCCCCAGCCCTTGGGAACCCACATTCCTCCTTGTGTCTCTATAACTTGGGCAATTCCAGGTGCCTCAGAGAAGTGGAATCACACAGAATTTGCCTTTTTTGAATGGCTTATTTCACTTAGCATAGTGTCCTTATAGTTCATCCATATTGTAGCACGGGTCAGAATTTCCTCCCTTTTAAGGCTGAATTATACTTCGTTGTATGCATATTCCTTATCTTACTTATCCATTCATCTACTGATGGACCCTGGGTTACTTACACCATTTTTTGTTTGTTTGTTTGTTTTGAAGAGAGAGACAGAAAGAGAGAACATGAGTCGGGGAAAGGGGCAGAGGGGCAGAGGCAGAGAAAAAGAATCCACCACCAGAGTAGCTCAGCGAGGGCTCGATCCCACAACCCTGGGGTCATGACCTGAGCCAAAATCAAGAGTCGCCTAGATGACTGAGCCACCCAGACACCCCTGCCTCCACTTTTTGACTGCTGTGAAGAGCACTGCTATGAACATGGTGGTACAAATACCTGTTTGAGTTCCTGCATTCAATTCCTCTGTCTGTACCCCAAAGGGAAATGTAGTTGGATTGTATGCTAATCCTGTTTGTAAGTTTTGAGGAACTGCCACGCTGTTTATCACTGCGGTGGTTCCATTTCTTATATTCCACTAGTAGTGCACAAGGGCTCCAATTTGTCCACGTCCTTGCTAAGGTAGCTGCTGTCTTCTTTTTTTATAATAGTAACCATAGTTATATTCACTTCTGTATTTTGGAAAACTGGGGGACAGAAGCCTGGGGTACAGCCAATGTATGTTAAAATGCTGTTCAAAATAAAAAAACAAAAATCATGTGGTTTGAATTTAGCAGCTGTTTGGGCCAGACCTGTCCCCAGTACCTCACTGCCTTCCCTGGAAACTGTGGCTCAGAGAGTCTCATCATCTATTTTTACAAGATGGCACAAGAAGTAACAAATGGTGAGAAGAAATGTAACGCCCAGAGGCCTGTGATGTTTATATGCTGGCTTTGAATCAATACATTGTATTATGCCAAGCACACAATTGCTAAATTCCTTATGCCCTCCATTCTGTTATTTTTTCCTGATCCATAAACGTTTTCAGCATAAAAATATTACAAAACATTTATTATAAGCTTTCCTTTAAGAAATTGGGCATTAGAAGAATGGCATTGAGTAACAGAATAATCATCATGGTCCTTATTTGAAGACATATGTGCTTGCATTTGTATTTATTTATTCATTGATAATTCTGTATTAAACACCAATAAAGCTTCGATGTAGGTTCCCATTCCCTGCACGCCATGCCTCTGCCAGCTCTTGTCTGCAGACTTAGAGAGTATCTGACTTCCCGATATGAAATCCCCCCATAACAATGCCTCAACTCACCTGCTTGATGCTAGAGCAAGTGCACTAAAAGAAAGAAAACCATGGGACTGATTGGTTGTAACTCATACCAGAAACAAGTGTCCTCATAGAGCAATTTCATGCCTATCGAAGACTCAGCTGTTGCGCTATCTTGGAACAGTACCCTGTGGAGTGGAGACACTCTTCTCCAGGAAGTGCTTTGTGTATTGAAAGAATGACAGATCTATAGTGTGGTGTCTCGAATAGTTAGAGTGCGCAGATCTGAAAACCAAGGAGTGAAAGGAGAACTGGCTTCCCTTATATCCTAACCCATGACCTACACGTCCAAGATTTGTGATTTGTGTTTCTACATCACTACACTCTGCTGTGTTGGAGGAGTTCTTGGTTTTTGTGATGAAGAGGATGGGGTCCCTTTTACCTGGGGACATGACACGGGTTCCACTAAACTTGATGTTATACTATTGCCTAGTCACTTTGAGTCTCTAGAATGGTGAACTGATAGGCAAAAAAGGGAAATACTGTGCCGATAATCAACCTGATTATTGTGGTAAGTTTCATAAAGAGGCACAGAGGAATACCTCTGGAATTTGGGGGGCTCACCCAGGTGGTAACAATAATAAGGCAGTTGTAGAGGCTGTGAACTAGAGCTTACAAAGAGTCAGATCTCTCAGAGATAGACTGAACATTTTCCGCTAAACCAGTAGCATCGTTATGCTGGTGTGCTTGAAGGTGAGGAAAATCTAGAATGAGCAGTAGAGGAGGGAGAAGGGGAGTATCAGTGATGGTCTTTGTAGCTGCTGCTTCTATGGATCCAGGGAGGCTTGTTCTGTGTTCTGCTAACCAATGAACATAAATCTTTTAATAGAGTTGTAATTGGCTACCACCTTGAAAATTATTCCACGTTCCACAAACTCTATGGGTATAGAGGAATTTATTCTGTGTTCCACTAATCCTATGGGCATAAATCTTTTTATAGAGCCGCCATCAGTGCCACATTGAAAATTTGGTGGCAGAATGGACTTAATATGACACAAGGAAATACGTGTGGTACAAAGAAAGGACTGCAATAGATGCTTGTGATGTGTGGGACCAACTGATTTTAGAAAAACTGCGCTTGAGAGTTCTAGCCATGTTGATGGTATCCCATTGAATATGTGCCTTGGTGGGTTTTCTTCTGCTTCTTCTGAAGCTATGGAAGACCGCTTAGCCATGTGCAGTGTTCAGCAGTCAATATCCCTGGTTGTAAGCCTCAAACATTTATGGAGCAGGACAAATGAAGGGAATGGAGGGTGTAAGGAATTTGGCAACTGTATGCTTGGTATAATACAGTGTATTGATTCAAAGCAAGCATGTAAATATCACAGACATAAGTGTTATATTTCCTCTCACCATTTGTTACTTCCTGTGCAACCTTGTAACAGTAGGTGATGCAACTCGCTGAGCCATAGTTTCCAGGAGAAGGCAGGGAGGTACTGTGGACAGGTCCTGGTCCAACAGCTGCTACAGTGTTTAACCATGAGCAACCTTTGGCAATCTTGTTTGATATATGTGTCTCAGATATCAGGTAGAATGTTTCAAAGCAGATGAGAGGCATCATATTGTTTCCCCTGTCAATACTACAGCATCTACATAAAACAGATCAGACCTTGTTCATAGTGCCGTGGTCACATCGTATAATTTTAAGAAGAATTCCTTAATATTCCATCCAGTATTCAGTACTCATTACTTTCTCCCCAGTTCTCTCAAAAATACCATTTTATAGAGTTCTTTACAAGAGGATTCAAAGAAGGTCCATGCATGCCATATGGTTAATATGTCTCTGAAAACTCTTGATTTTTAATGATTCCAGTTCACCCTTTTTTCTTGCCTTTCGTTTCTGTAAAAGCAGGGTAATAAATTCTGTCGAATTTTCCGCATTCTGGATTTGGCTGATTGATTGCTATGTGTTGCTTGTTCTTTGATTCTGTGCAACTTTTTGTGCTGTCGGATTTAGAGGAGTGATTAGATTCAGGTTGGATTTTGGGGGACACGAATACTTCATAGGTGATGCTGTGTTTCCTTTTAATTGGGGGACACGTGGCCTGAGTCATGCCCCTGTTGGTGGGTCCCACTGTGAGTGAGATTCAGAAATTATTAGGGAAGCTTCTGGGTGAGAACCAAGCTTCAGCGTAAGGTTCAGTATAAGAACTGCCAACAATGATGGGGAGGAGGTTGTTAGTGCGATGTGGAAATCCTGATATGGCTCCCTAGCAACAATGCCTGGGAAGAGGGACAGTACATGAAACAAGAAAAACTTCCATTCATTGAAGAGTATACATGAAAAAGGGGCAGATGACGATAGTTGATAATAGATTACTATAGCATGGCTGAAGTGTATGTGAAGAGAGGCTCAAAATCATTCTTGATAACATGCTAATTAAACTTGGAAACTGTCAAAAGGACACAAATTAGAAATGTGGGTAATTCATTGCTTTGTTGCTCAGGACTTGAACTAAAATAGACCTCTCAAAAGGCTGGTGTTCCTGTGTATTGTTCGACTGTATGAGCTTTCAAGAGCTCCAAAACTGGTACTGGTGAAACTCTTGTGTCCCAAAATTTCTAGGAAGGAATAATTAGAATAAAATCCTAGTTAACAGTTTTTGAGTTTACATTGGGCTAGATGTAAACTACTAGGGGAAGGTATCCATTAAAGACAGTGATACAGTGGGAATTATAAATATCAATTATAAATAAATTCTGTTTTCTTTTATATTTAAGTACTTTTTTTTTTTTAACTGGGATATAGGGGCACCTGGGTGGCTCAGTTGGTTAAGTGTCAGACTCTTGATTTTGGCCCAGGTCATGATCCCTGCTTAAGATTCTGTTTTGCTCCCTCTGCCCCTATCTCCCACTTGTGTGTGCACACACACACACTCTCTCTCTCTAAAATAAAAAAAAATTAAATAAAAATTAAATTGATATATAGTTGACCTAAACTCTATTTTCTTAATGAGCAAAATGAATCAGAAAGATCAACTCACTTCTGAAAGTGCTCGAAAAGCTGCAAAAAATTCAAACAGAGAAACCACACCAGAATCCTAGTGCTTAATCTTCTAGGCTATAGAGGCCCGATGGCTGGGGTTACCGTGCCTCGGCCATCATTGCCCCCAGCCTCACTCCTCCATCCTCCAGAACTGCGATTCCCTGATGCCACAGGCATCTCCTGCTTGAACTTCATCTGAGATCCAGGGAGAGGCTGCACAAGGAGGCCTAAATTTGTATGTCATTTGGGGGTGGAGGCGAGTTCAGTAAGTGCTGGTAGAGATGGCAAAGCAATGTAAAGATGCTTGGAGAACTCCCAAGGTAGACTTGGAGAAAACGACCCAAGGCCTGCCCCAAGGAGACCTCAGCAATTACAATCTCAGAGATATGTGGGATCAATTTCTTCAACTGTTCCTGTTATTCAATTTCTTTCACGCCAGCCCCTTTCATGTGCTATTTTTTCTTATCTTCTCCCCATTCTGATTCCTGTCAGCTTTTCTCAGTCATATTCTGAAACTGTTCTGTACCTGAACCATTTCCTCTGATCTCAATTTTTTTCTTATCTTTTTCTGGGATTTACTTTTTTTTTTTTTTGCAATTTCTAGTTCTTGCTGCTGAATTCCAAGGTTTCACTGTCTTCTGATGTCGTGTTCTCTTGACTCTTCTCCATCTTTGTCCGCAACCTGATTCTGTTGGGCCCTCTAACCCAGCAGCCCTGGGGCTGATGTGAGGTGAGAGCCCAGTCCCAGGGGCCACCTGGCCACCCTTCCCCTGTGGGTGTGGATCTGAGACCCTCCCCTGTGGGAGCCACGTCTTTCCTCACCCTGCCTGGCATCCTTGTGGTCAAAAACAATCCCTGAGGAGAGGGAGGGGAAGAGGAACAGACTGACTTTCGGACAGGAAGTATGTCTGATCAGATTGGGAAGCCCCCTCCACATCCAGACCACCGTTCTCGAACACCCACGACTGACGTCTGTTTAATCAGTTCTGCAAGATGTGCAAGGCAAATGCGGCTTTATCCCAGTTTCCGGGGATGAGAGTACCTCAGCTCTTCCACACAGATATCCTCGGTCTCCGACGGTTCGACTTATCTGACTTTCTGGTGGTGCTACAGTAATACATAGGCCACGGAAATTGTACTTCGAGCTTTGAATTTGGGTTTTTCCCCAGGGTAGCAATATGTGGTATGATTATTTCTTGCAACGCTGGGTGGCAAGCCTGCAGCTCCCATGATCACGGGGGTCAGGACCTGTAGGCTTCCAACCATTTTGTTCTCATACAAGCATTCTGTCTCTCACCTTCAGGACAGTATTCAATAAATTACAGGAGATGTTCAACACTTTATTATGAAATAGGCTTTGTGTTAGAGGATTTTGCCCAACGGTGGCTAATAGAAGGGCTCTGAGCACATCTAAGTTAGGCTGGGCTAAGCCGTGATGTTCATTAGGTGAGGTGTATTAAATGCATTTTCAACTTAGGATATTTTCAACTTCTGATTGGGACATAACCCCATTCTAAGTCAAGGATGATTTGTATTGAAATGTGGAACAGCCTGTGTGTGAAAGGAGAAGTGTCCTCATAGGGAGACTCAATAATGCCAGCACCTAGAGTCTGGGTCTTGAATTCTAACTTCTCAGGGGACAGAAACATTTAAAAGCCAAAGGGTCTTTTTCACTCCTTGTAGCCCAGCCATTTTCATGTGGTATGCAGGCTGCAGGTCTGAGGAGGTAGAAAGCTTCCTCCTGGGACACCGGCAGGAAAGAGTAACTCAGATCCTGCAGGCCCCGAGATGGGCAGAGCCTTAGAGGGCACAGCCCTCACTGCGCCGAATGGCTGCGCTTATGGGCCTTCAGTGTTGCTGGATCTTGAAGCAGAGTCTCTGTGCGTCCTGGTACAAGGCAGGTGCCAATGGAAGTCTGCGGAGTTGGATTCTGTAGCTGCATGGAATTGTCTGACCCGAGGCTGATTCCCTAGAACACCATGGCTGTCAGTTCAGATAGCACAAGGCTTAAGATCTTCCTCTTGTCCCCCTTAAACTTAACCTCTTCCTCCCCCCTTGCTAATGTATCCTTCGAAGCATTCAAGGAACACAGATGCTTGCTCTCTGCACACAGCCGGATGGCCACAATTAACTTCAAGACACGCGCCCCCCAGGAGGTGTCATCTGCTGCCCCTTCCCTCCCTAATAACACACATGACCTCTGAAAGGGCACTTTAGTTGACCCCTGCTCTTCCTGCCCCAAAGCCACCCATAATCCTTCCAATCTTGATGCCATTTTCTGAGAATCAGGTCCACAGTGGAGAATAGGAAGAAGGATTTAATCCTTCTATATATATTCAATTAGAGAATCACGACAATTATAAGTAGACCTAAAAGTTCCTTAGCATATTATTGATTACATTAAGACTGTTTTTTTCCAATAAAAAAAACCTGTAAGTCATTCAAGGGAGGAAAAATAAGGAATGCTCTCTATAGCAGTGTAGGAACTCCTACTGTTGTGTCTTGGGCTTCTTTTCAGCGCGTCCGTTGAAGGGGCGCTGTGGGCCCCGACAATGCTGGAATTCTTTCTCTCTCCGAGTTCCACCTTGATTTGAATCATGGTTTTCAGCAGCTTCCGGGGTCAGCCTGGGCTCCTGGAGGCGATCTGGCCGTGGGTCTGTCCACCTCCGCCGGCGCTGGCATCTCCTGGCTGGTTCAGGGCCCATCGGACAGCACGGTCGGTCGCATGTGCCTCTCGTTGAGGTGACTGCAGCTGCATCACGGTCTCAGCCTCGTCTGGGTCTCGACAGCGTTTCTGGCCCGTCTCAACCCGGGGACCATCCCCGTGCCAGGGGCAAGCGTGGCGCAGCCTCTCGCACGCACCGGGGTTCCAGGCCCCGCACAACTGGGGGCATTGGCAGGAGCGGCGGCTCAGCGCCCAGGCCCAGGCCTGTTCTCGGTTCAGGCCCGGGGGCATGCGGGGCTCCGGACGGGCCCACATGCAAGACAGCCCTTCCAGCGTGGGCACACGGGGGTCCATGGCGTCAGCCTCCGGACCAGGCGGAGAGGGGCAGTCAGTCTGGGAGAAAGAAGATGCTTCCAGCGCCGAGTGTGCCCTTTTATAGCGCTGGGTTGTGTATAGGACCTCAGGAAGGACGGTCCAGAGACTTGGGGCGGGTCCTCATTAGCCTTGCAAATTACCTCAGAGCTTGATAGGGTTAAGGAGAAAATTGCATCATTCCGGGAGGCATTATGGAAACTCCAAAGTTTGAAGATTGAATCAGACAGAGAAAGTCTTGTGGGGTGAGAAGGGTCCAGTTATTGACAGCTCCCTTGGATATAGAGAGACTCTCCATGTGTCAGATAAGCCTAGACAAATTACACTTCCTATATTCAATTCTCTTCCCATACCACAGAGGGATTGTCTGGTAGTGGAGATGAGACTCTGGTGAGGTCGGATCATCACGGAAGATCACAAAGCTGGGTCCTGCTGGCGCTGGACTGAGAATCTCCGTCCTTCAGCACGTGTATCCTGTAAGGGAATGAGCAAAGGAACAATTAAGTTGGTTAGTGAAGAGGAGTGTCTCAGACCTACTTAGAATTGTAATTCTTCTCTTTCTTTCTACACTTAATTATCTGAATGAAAGGGACATTCAAAAGCGCTATGATTTTCATACCCTGTAGGCAAATCAGTTGACTCAAGATCACATTTTCAAGAGTGTTTTTGCTGAACATTATCATTTTTAACGCAATTATGCGCATTCTTAGTTATTTCCCTTATTTGCTTTCCATTCTTCCACTGCAATACTACTTTACTTTAAACGTGTATTTTTTATTAACCAGTCTTGTAATAAGTGATTTATTTTGGGTGTGTGCTTTTATTTTCAATTCATGCAGCTTGAATAATCTAATCAATTATTAGATTGCATGTTATTCTATTTATTACTTTGCACTCATTTGCAAATTTCTAAGATGTTTGCATGGACATTTGATCTGTTGCTTCTGATGAGTCTCTGCCAGGCTGTACCTCTCTGCTGTCCCCAGTGGATACTCGGATTGCCACTTAGTCCCCATCACCACATATGATAGTCCCTTAGGACCTGTGAGAGAATTTCTCTAGGCTATGAACCCATGAGCAGAATTGTGGCATGGAAAATGTATAAACCCAGTTTTACTGAGTTCTGCCAGGTTGTTTTTTAGTATAAATGCAGCTCTTACCTTCTGGTAGTTACACGAGGATCAGTGAAAGGGCATGTCCGCCACAAGCCCTTGGGAAGCCCCAGCACTGGAACACTCACTGGGGTGGCATGGTTCTGAAGGGACTAGCTGTGGTGGTGGCCACCTGATTCAGTGTGTTCTGATTTCTGACAGAGTCTCTCTTGTTGTGTCGGTTTGCAGTGCACACTTGAGAGATTTTCTCAGATGTTCAGTTAAAATGTATGTTCACCTTTCTGTTGGATTTGAAGTTATTCTTTATCTGCTAAAATCCTTTATGCTTAAACTATGAAGTGTTTCTGTTGCAAAAAAAAAATAGAAAAATAGAAAAAACAGATAAAGAAACAATAGTGACCTTACATTCTTTATACTTTTTTTTTAGCTTATTAGAATCTATTTTCTTTTTAACAACCTTAATAGCATGAAAGTAGTTTTAACTCACAAAATATTTAAGTATTTAAAGTTTTTTTTTCTTTTTTCAGGATATTTTAAGAATTTGTTTTGTTTTGATTTGTTTTTTTAAGATTTTATGTTCAAGTAATTTCTACACCCAACATGGGGCTTGAACTTACAGCCATGAGATCAAGAGTCATATGTTCCACTGACTGAGCCAGCCAGGCACCTCTACTCAAGAATGTTTGACATTGCACACGAGTTTTAGATGAGAAAACGGTAAATAAAAAGAAAAAAGAAATTCCTCTCATTATCACATCTTGAAGTTTTACATTTTTTTCCTTTCTCATAGGCCCTTCCATCAAGAATGAAGTAAATTATTTAAATAAAGACATTGTGATCCTTTCTGCAGGTGTTAATTTCATTAACACAGGGGGCTTGGGGGCAGGAGCCAGGAGGGCTGCTTTCCCGGACCTGGACCTCCTCCGATCCTGGTGGGGTGGCTGCTGATCTAGGTCATGTGCTGGAGCCTGACTCTAGGACCGGAGGGCAGAGAGGGCAGAGAAACTGAAGATGCAGGAACGCGTCCTTGGCTAAACTCGGAAGAAAAATTGTCCAAGCAGAACTATATCCTCTGTAACCAGATTTCCAGATTCCTGCCTCGCTGCATATCCACTCCCAGACCTGCCCGGATTTTAAGGCTGGCTTCAAGTGAGGCTGAAATGAGCACTCCTTTGCCACTGGCCGCATTGAACACTTTTTACCCACCCACCTGGGACCAAAAGGAGAGGAGAACTCTAAATTCCCACCGCTAGTGGGTCTCAAGGATCAGAACTCTGTACCCTTCACCCTTCTGCAGCTTAATACCTTTACTCCAAGTATGAAAGGGAGAGAATAGGTACTTCCTCCCAGGTGTACCCTCCCTCTTCTCTTTTCCCTCTTTTAATTGTGTTTACTATTGAGAAAGATAACAAATCATTTACAAAGGCCTATAAAAACAACATTTATTGTGTTATTAATGAGTAAATGAAGAGACTTTTATAAGTGAAACATCTCTCTAGAAGAGAATAAACAAAAACAAGTTCCCAGGCTAACACCTCAGTTTTCCTAAGACCATATAGTCATGGCTCAGGGGCTCAAAACTAGCATGTATCTGGAGAGCATCATTCTAGAAGTCCCCATTGCCATAGATCTCAGTCTCCCGGGGTGCCTCCAGAATTGGATGGATCTGGCTAAGAGAGGCTGCCATGGCAGGTCCCTATCCCAGTGTTTTGAGGCACCCTGCTCTCCTAGGGCTGACTTTGACTCCTTCTGGCTCATGGGTGATGGCTCCTAGGCAGACAGGTCTAAGTCTGGTTCCAAAGTGTTCTGGGCTCTAGACAAGTGTCCGTGTTGAGGGCAAGCCCAGCTCAGGAACCCACACAGACTGGAAAGTTCCCAGTTGAAATGTAGACTGTTCCACCATGGCTCCCCCAGCTTAGGGTAGAAAGGGAGTGGCCATGGCCCCAAATCTTTTGAGCTCAGAGACAAAGGCAGCTGGGGTTCCAGTGCCACCTCTACAGAATCCCAAGCCTGCTTCACACAGGGGCAAAAAAGCTGGTCCATGACTTCAGCCTCTAGATCTGGAGAAATGGAGTGTCTGCACTGAGAGAGGAGGCCAAAGATGGAGCCCAGGGTGGGCATTGACACCGGATGGTCTCTTGTGCGGTCCCGAATGACAGTGCATTAGGTAGGCTGGTGACATTACTTTTTCACACAAATTGCTTCAGAAGGCGGAGTCTGATGATGTTAAGGCAAAAGTGTAAACATATTGACTGCAATTTTATAAAATTGAACTGGCGTCAGTGATTAATTGGATTAAGGTTAAAAACAAGAAAGGCCACAAATGGAGTTACCGATTATGAAAAACCAGCTACATTCTGTGTCCCTTTTATACGTGATGTCTGATGTTCTCATCTCCCGAAATCAAAGCACAGGCTACGCGGGAGCCCAGGTGAGAACCTGGGTCTCCAGAGTGATTTCTGTAGGGGGGATGGTTTGGAGAGGAGGTGGGGACCAAAGTAACTGATCAATTCTCCGGTCTTGACTTGGACTCTCTACTTCCTGTTTTGGTCCTCTTCTTTGCAACTCCTAAATGATAAGAACCAAGACAAGAGAGACAAAGGAGCTTTAGCTATCAAAATGTTACATATTTTGGGTTCCAAATCTTGTTCCGATCTTTACTAAATGTGTGTAATTATTATTTAAACTCTCTAAGCCACAGTTTATTTTTTTAATCTGTGATGGGAGGACAAAAATTACTAATTTCAAGAAGTAGCTTTGAGGATTTAATAAAGTAATATAAGGTGACAGTTCCTGACACAGAATATCATTAGTAACCTTTGTAAAGGTATAATCATTTTTATTTGATCAACGCTAGTATGGTAGAAGTTCATGGTCTATTATAGTTCTTTATCTCCATGAAGAACAAATGGAAAACGCAGCTTTTAAGAAACGTCTTTAATATAAGTAGATTTTTACATTCTTAGATCCGCGGTAAAATCTTAGCGAGTATACCTATTCTCTGTTTCGCATTTTGCAAAGTTTTCCTCTTCAGTGTGATCAACATTGCATAATCATTCAATTAACGGGCACACACTGACAACCTACCTTTGCCTTTTGCCAGGTGCCGCGAGAGGAGCCACGTCTACAAAGGCAGTGAAGGCCCATTTCTCCTCTCCTGCCTGAAGCAGGTGCAGGATCTGCAGCCCCAGAACTTAAGCCTGAAAGGGACCAGACGCTGGGGAATTTGCCTACCTGGGGAACGGCTCCCTGAAAAGCATTGGGCAGACTGGAACCCCAGCCAGCCTCCCTGCGAGCTGCTTGGCCCCATGGTTAAAGACACCGACAAGGTCTGGACACAGAGCTTGCCTGACCTCTGTCAGGCCATTTGTGGCCCAAGCTCGGGTCCTGGGTCCGAAAGCCCGAGTCAGCGCCAGGGGGAAGTTGGCCCACCTTGGCCAGCCAGCAGGGGAAGTATCGCCCAGAGGCCGGGCCCTGCAGGGGGCCCGTGGTGCTTCCAGAGCTATTCCGGGGCCTGCTCCAGCCTCCGCTCCCTCCCACACCCACCCCCCACCCCACCGCCCCGCCCGAGCGGGAGCCCTGCCGCAGCCCTCTCCGCTGCCCCCCCTTCTCTTTTGCGGGGCGGGGAATGTGGGCGCAGCTCGGCCCCGGGTCGTGAGCCCTGGATGCACCGCGTTCCGAGGGCCTCAGGGCTGGGCGCCCATTTCCTTCGCGTGCCCTTTGTTTTCTGCATATTTAAAAAGTCTTCCGAATTAAATCATCCGCTTTTGGTCAATAAAAACGTACCGAAACTTGTCTTTACGGGTTTTAGAGATTGTGAGGGAATGTTTTTCAAAGAAATTTTAACCCCCACCCCAAAGTAACAGTCATCTCACTAATTTATTCGTTCAGAGGTGAAACAGGAGAGCAAACACCTCCGTTAAGCGGAAAATGCAAGTCTTTTTTGCACCCGCCGTTTGTCTTCCAGGTTAAGCCTCTCACACGGTTTGAAAGCATTAGCTGGTGTTTCAAATCTAAGTTTGCTTAAAATAAGACTAGTGGCCCAAGGGCACAGCACTGTCAGCTAAAGAGAAGACCCAAAAGACCTTCACGTTGAAAACCAGCCCGCAGCTACTAGGCATTAAAAAAACAAAGTTTAAACGAACGCCAGAAGGGGGCGCACAAAGAGAGTGGATCCCTAAGTGTTTTCAACACACAGGCACGCGCGCGCCCGCACACACACACACGCGCGCGCGCACACACCCAAAGGTAACGCTGTGAAGTGATGGATGTGTTAACTAACTTGATTGTGGTATTCACCTTGCAATGTATACAGTATATTAATCACTACGTTCTACATCTCAAAAAAAATTAAAAAATATGGGAGTACCAAAGCTTGAACCAGAGAGAGAAGCTTCCTCCAAATGAGAGAAGCAAGTTGCCACTCCGTTCTCTCCCCTCCTATCCCCCAGTACTTTCCAGAAACACAATTAATTACATGGATTATCTCAAACGCGCCCACAGCCATGTCAGAATAACAATTCCAGCTCCAATACTATGGTTACAAACAATCCTAATAACTTTGGGTCACTTAAAAAGTCTTCGGTCTATCCCACTAGAGAGAAATAGTAAAATTACTGTTTTACTGAGGGAGAGAGAGGGAGGGAGGGAGGGAGGGAGGGGGGAGAGAGAGAGAGAGAGAGAGAGAGAGGGAGGGAGGGAGAGAGAAAGAGAGAGAGGGAGGGAGAGAGAGGAAGTCATAGAATCTGACACAGGCTCCAGGGTCTGAGCTGTCAGCACAGAGCCTGATGCAGGGCTTGAACTCACAAACCATGAGATCATGACCTGAGCCGAAGTCGGACCCTTAACCGACTGAGCCACCCAGGCGCCACTGGGGAAAATATTTAAAACATGGCTAGGGTGGAAGGTAGTGATAATTATTCATAAAGTATTTATCATTAATCACTCTACAGATCATTGAACATAAAATGTCTTCACTGAGTTTAAAAAATAGTTCCCATTGCGTAAAAGAACTCCGTGTTCTCCAACATCATCAATACCTTGGGGCGCAGTCAGCAATTTCAGACGGTAGTCTGACTGCTGTCTCTGCACTATTGTCCTGAAGACAAGTGTTTCTGACTGATTCCTAGCAGAAACCACGAAGAGCTTTGCTTATACTTAGATATTATCCACTTCCTGTGCCCAACGGCCGCTCAAAACAAATTTTCATACCTCCCCTGGTAAAGACCTTCCTTCTCTCCTTTGTGCTGGCAAGTCGGTGCTGCTGCAACCCTCAATGGGAAGGTAGGATTCGTAAATGAAAAACAGAGAGGCTTTTTCCCCTTCCCATCCTCCCCTCCCAAGGGGGCCAGAAGTAAGCTAGGATTTGTAGTCTAACTTGCTACTCAGCGTGTGGTTAGCAGACAGCATGGGCATCACCTGGGAGCTTGTTAGGAATGTAGTATCCCAGGCTCCGCCCAGACCTACTGAATCGGAATCCCATCGTGGCAGGTGATTTGTGTTCGCATTAGAGTTAAGAAACACTCTGCAAGATTGCAGTGTGGGAGTTGGGAACCAGCTCTTTGTAAAAGGCCTGGGGGACACAGAGGCCCGATGCGGTCATAGGATTCTTGGTTACAGGCTTTGGGACACAGATGGCACTCTAGCCGCTCAGCGCAGAACCCCTGTTCCTGGGAGACGTCATGCTGCCGTCACGCTGCCGCCTACAGAACAGCTGCCAACCTGGCTCCAGATGAAGCCACAGTCACCTCCCAGTGACCTCCAGGAGGTGGCCTCCAGGAGGTAACTTCCAGGCAACTGCGGCCTGACGTGAGGACAGTTAACCTTTTTGTTATTTGGAATTTTTGTGGGACAGCTAGTCCATGATATTTTACATACAAATTAAAATTGTCCAATTTTGGTTGGACAGATTGAACTAGAGGTTGAACCCAGAGGCATGGCAAGATCCTTTCGAGTGGATAAACAAATTTTTTAGGTATGAATGAATATTGGATTTTCATCAATGATTTTTCTGTATCTGTTGAGATGATCATAAGGTTTTTTTTCTTTTGTTCTTTTAATGCGTGGAGTTGCGTTCATCAATTTATCCCTTAGATACACCCAATTTGGTGTACTTTTTTTTTTTTGCTGGTTTCAATTTCCTAAAGAGAAAGGGAGGCCGAAGGGACTCCATAAAAATATGCTCTTTGCTCCTTTTCTTGCTTCTTTTTTGCTAAGACTGGCACCCCCACCTTACACAAGCCTTTTTCAAAAAACATTTTTTGGTTTTTATTATTTTTTATTTTAGAGAGTGAGGGAGAGGGGCATAGAGAGAGACAGAAAGAGAGAGAGTGAGAGTGTGTGTGGGAGGGGCAGAGAGAGAGAGGGGGATATAGGATCTGAAGCCAGCTCCGTGCTGACGGCAGCGGCAGCGAGCCTGATGTGGGGCTCTGAACTCACGAACCATGAAATCATGACCTGAGCTGAAGTCAGATGCTCAACCGACTGAGCCACCCAGGCACCCCAGAGGGAGAATCTTAAGCAGGTTCCATGCTCAGTGAGGAGCCCTGACTCGGGGCTTGATCTCTTAGGGATGATGAGCTGAGCTGAAATCAAGAATCGGACATTCAACCGACTGAACCACCCAAGCACCCCACACATGCCTTATAGTACAAATAGTGTATGTCCTCCTTGTAACGGACAAGGAGTTACTGATTTCTCTAGAGTCTTCCAGCACAATAGATTACATCTAAGGAATGGCCGGGTGGAGCCATCGTGTGCATATTCCAGCCCCACATCCTCTAGACATCTCAACACCAAGAAATAAGTGACTTACGGAGGACACCTGGACCCTTGTCCTTGTTCTAACATCCAGTTCCTGGATGCCTGAGAGGAAAGGTACTCCAGACCACAATCCTCCATAACAACCCCAGACCCCAAAGAGATGACTGTCTCTCCTTTCCTTTCTGAGTCTCCTAGACACTCTCTACCTGCACCCTCTCTAGACCTTCAGCAAACCCTGCTCTCACCTCCTTCTGGCTTGCATTTGATTTCTGTCCTGCACAAAGCCAAGGACCCTCTTGGCTGGTTCCTTGGTTCCTGCACAAAGCCAAGGACCCTCTTGGCTGGTTCCTTGGTTCCTGCACAAAGCCAAGGACGCTCTGGGTCCTCAGACCCAGTCAGCCTATATCACTAATATTCTGTTTAGAATACTTGCATTACTGTCCATAAATGAGATTGGCCAGTAGTTTTCCTTTTTTTTGCAATATGTATTCAGGTTTTGTATCAAAGTCATTATGGTCTCACAAAACAAATTGGGAAATGTTCCTTTTCTCCACTCTCTGGAAGTTTGTGCGGGTGTGGAGTTACTACTCCCTTTAAAACTCTGACTTTCCCAGAGGGAAAATGTGGAAGGGACTCAATCCTGGTAAACAGCAAGACTTGCTTGGACCACAGCCCCAAGGTAGGGGTGGATACACTCTGAACCGTGAACTTCAACATGGCTAAATCTGTAAAGCGAAGAAATATCAAGAACCATGGTCTTATAAAATAATTTGACTTAAATAGAATCATTGCACAGCAAATTCAAAATATTTTTTCAGTGAACTTGAGTTTTTTTTCTACCAACGCGAATGAGTCACAATAGAATTTTACTGATATAAAGGAACAAACTCAAATCTGTCACAAAATTTTGAAACTATTGTACTTAGAAATTTTATATGAATTAAATATTTACTGTTTTCCTGAATAGCTTGTGTTTATCATAACCATATTAAAAAGTAATGATTAAAAATTTTTTTAATGTTTATTTATTTTTGAGAGACAGAGTGCAAGTGAAGGAGGGGCAGAGAGAGAGGGAGACACAGAATCTGAAGCAGGCTCCAGGCTCTGAGCTGTCAGCACAGAGCTCCATGCGGGGCTCGAACTCACAGGCTGTGAGATCATGACCTGAGCTGAAGTCGGATGCTTAACTGAGCCACTCAGGCGCCCCTAAAAAGTAATGATTTTTAAAATCAAGCCCCATACACCTCTCCCCAATTATCTTCACTTTATCTTAGGTGCCAAATATTTTCATCATTTTTTTTAAGTTTGTTTATTTTGAAAGAGAAAGGGACAGTGCGGGAGGGGCAGAGAGAGAGGGGGAGACAGAGAATCCCAAGCTCTGACAGCGTGGAGCCCAAAGAGGGGTTGAGCTCATGAAACCGTGAGATCATGACCTGAGCCGAAACCAAGAGTCAGATGCTCAACCAACTGAGCCACCCAGGCACCCCAAATATTTTCATCTTCTGTGTGTGCCAGGAAATGAAAACATTGGGAAGTGTTATTTGAGATTACAGCACAACTTAGTTACAAACTATATTTATATTACATATTTTTCAAAATATATATATTTTCAAAAATATAATATATTTTTATATATTATATTTTTCAAAATATAACTTATTTTTATATATTATATATATAAAATTATATATTATATATATAATATATTTTTTATATATTATATTTTTCAAAATATAACTTCTCTGACTTAGGAAAGCAAATATTCGATAGTTGAAAGACCTCATTCATGTCCAGTTTTAGGGAAAAAATGGAATATTTGCAAGGAAGAATGCATGCTTGCAATCTGACAGTGCTCTCTGTTAACCGCACTGTTACTGAGTGCAAACTATAAGGTCCCTTTAGACTGTAGGAGCATTTAAAAAGTACTGGAGTTAGTAATTTTAAGAGACTTCACGATTGGCTGGAAGTCCCAGTTAACATTTAGCTCTCCTCCCACACCTCTTGTGGTTCCAGGTGCTGAGATATTCGGCCCTACAAGAATAGTTGAAATAATCAAGACAAATTTCAAACATTTCCTCCTGAGCTCAGATAAAGTCAGAAGAAACGTGTGAGTCTTACCTGGGGCACAGTTTCATCAGAACATTTCTCATTCCTCTTCCTTGGTCCCGTATTTACCCTCTCTAGTACATCTTGTATCTACCCTTTGTCAGGTGACTCCTTTTCTCAACATAATTTCTTCTTATCAAGCAAAGAATAGTCAATATTTCGTCAACAACATAAACAAGCGTTAATAGGCTGAATTTCAGAAGGAAGTTCCCACCACGGCACAGATATTATTTGTTTACAGCTCCGAGTCCAGGGATGGGTTAGGAGGCATCCCAGGAATGGGATCAGTCAGAGCTATGAGGCTTACCACCACTGAGGATAAAGGGCTGGAGGTCTCGGCTTCATGTCCTCTGGGACTGCAAGTGGAAGAGCCCAGAATAGGCAGACAGTTAGTCTAGTAAGGCAGAAAAAGATGATGGAGCCATGAGAGTGAAATGGTACAATTGTCCCTTTTGGAGCCTGTTTCCTATTGTCCTTAAGCTTTGGAGTAGCATCTTAAAGAATTTAAAAAAGGGGTGCCTGGGTGGCTCAGTCGGTTAAGCGTCTGGCTTCAGCTCAGGTCATGATCTCGTGGTTCATGAGTTCAAGCCCCACGTCGGGCTCTGTGCTGACAGCTCAGAGCCTGGAGCCTGCTTCGGATTCTGTGTCTCCCTCTCTCTCTGCCCCTCCCATGCCCATGCTCTGTCTCTCTCTGTCTCTCAATAGTAAAAAAAAAAAAAAAAAAGACTTCTTTCCCCAATAGCACCCTTCTATACAGAGAATTAACCCAGCCCTTCTCTTTCAAATCCTTAGCCCTCTCCCCAGTTTCTTCCCTCCACTACTCACTGTGTTCCAGTGTTCCGTGCTGGCCAAAAGCCAGGATATCCTGCAAAGATGGCATCAGAGGATTCTGGTGGGCGGAAAAGGTAGAGAAACAGAGAGAAGAGTTTAGAGGATCTTTTGGAAAACTACCAAAACTTATTCTGTACTTATGAAAGCACTTTATTCACTGCTAACCATAATATTTCTATAGCATGTCCAGTGAATGTTAGCACCAAAAGAATATAATTTATTTCTGTATATTTTCCACTTAAGCCCAAGCAA
This sequence comes from Paguma larvata, assembly GCA_030068075.1. Lineage (NCBI taxonomy): Eukaryota > Metazoa > Chordata > Mammalia > Carnivora > Viverridae > Paguma > Paguma larvata. The sequence continues at coordinate 32,717,012 of CM057826.1, read as the reverse complement.
GGAATTTCTCTTTCTAAAGCTTTTATATATATATATAAAATCTTCATTTGTATCTGACAACTTCTGCTAATAAATAAGTCAAAAACATATGTTCAGCATCATTTGTCTACTATTTTTCTTTAAAAATTTTTTTGACATGTATATATTTTTGAGAGAGAGACAGAGCATGAATGAAGGAGGGGCAGAGAGAGAGAGGCAGACACAGAGTCTGAAGCAGGCTCCAGGCTCTGAGCTGTCAGCACAAAGCCCGACGCGGGGCTCCAACTCATGAACCTGGAGGTCATGACCTGAGCTGAAGTCAGATGCTTAAACCACTGAGCCACCCAGGTGTCCCTACTATTTTTCAATCAACTGAGCATCAGAGATGAAAAATTCAGTCCTCTAATCATGAATACTTATATCTGTTCAGACCCACATACTTATACATCACACACCAGGCACTGTGCTATGTAGTGGGAAACAATGGAGAACACGCAGATGTGGTTCTATCCTCTTGTCAACAACCATCCCTTGTAAGTCACCTGAGTCTGGAAAGGAACCAGAGTGCTTTCTCAGTGTAGTTTCTCTGGCCACTCTACAGGTAGCAGAAGATGTCGTTTCATAAATCCTTGGTATACATGACACTACTTGGCTCGTCCTTCATTATCCTATCCTTTGAGTTCCACACCAAGTCCTGGAAGGAACCTAGGAATACATGAGGAACTGGAATAAGATTAGGGTATTAGGGCTGCGGTTCAAGTGATTAGAAACTTACCTGTAGCAGCTTATTATCCTCCACTGAGTAGGTGGGAGATTGAGCCAAGAAGCGAGACCAAGTTGAGAGCTGGGGTCAGCACTGGGTACTCATCCCTGGTCATCCTGACAGATCTGGGGGAGGCTTATTTAAGCCCATTTAAGTTGCGTGGGGCTGGAGTGGGAGAGGCAATAAGGGACTGGGGTTATCTTGGCTCCCAGCCTGTCTCCAATCTTAGATGGCTTGACAGCAGAGGGAGAGAAGCTAATCTTGCAGGGGAGAGGCGAGGGGCTTCTAGGAGAACTAGCACAGAAAGCAATGACAGAGATAGAAAAAGGTGGTTGGGGAGAACAGAGACTGGAAGTAATGAGACTTGGGAATTATTACACTTCCCTAGAGCGGTGATTCTTGGTCCTTGCCGGAGCTACGGTCATCTGGGAGAGCTTCTAGAAATACTAATACCCAGGCATCATGCTTCCAGACTCAGTCATTGGTTAGTGTGATGCCTGAGTGTGGTCTTCAAAGCTCTACAGGTGGTTCTAACATGGAGCCAAAGTTGAGGACAAGTAGCATCACCATAACCTGGAACTCATTAGAAATGCAAAATCTTTAGCCACAGATTTGCTGAGTTACAATCTGCATTTTAATTTTTTTAAATATTTATTTATTCTTGAGAGACAGAGACAGAGCATGAGCAGGGGAGGGACAGAGAGAGAGGGAGACACAGAATACAAAGTAGGCTCTAGGCTCCCAGCTGTCAGCACAGAGCCCGATGCGGGGCTCGAACTCACGAACCCGTGAGATCATGACCTGAGCCAAAGCTGGACGCTTAACCGACTGAGCCACCCAGGTGCCCCCAATCTGCATTTTAAAGAGATCGCTTGGGTTCTTGGGTGGCTCCATCGATTGAGTGGCTGACTCTTAATTATGGCTCAGATCATGATCCCACGATCCCAGGGTGGTGGGGTTGAGCCACTCGTCTGGACCGCATGGGGCCTGCCTAAGATTCTCTGTCTTCCTCTGCTCTTCCTCCCTGCTCGTGCTCTCTCTGTCTCAAATTAAAAAAAATAAAAGATATCCCTAAGTGATTTGTATACCTATTAAGTTTGATAAACATTGTGCAAAAGGAAAATGGACTACGGGCAAATAGGAACTAGCTAGAGGGGGTCGGCATGCTTCAGCCTCAGGCTTAGTCTGTCTTCCCTTTTTCATGAATGATGGACCCCTTTTAGCTCCTCCTTCATCATCTTCTCTCTTATTGCTCCTCATCTGTGTTCTTTGAACCGTTTGCTGCCACCTTGCTCTGTTTACAGCCATCCCTTCTGATCCCCGGGCTTCGCCCTGCCCTTGAATTCTGATGAGTGATAACATCAGCCCTGGTATATGTTCCATCCTTTGGTGCCCACATCTACCCTGGCTGTGTCATCAGGGCTACATCGTTCTGTACATGCGTCTCCCTGACCCATTCCCACCCCAGAACTGTGCCATCATTAATCCGTCATCCTCAGCCTCCACTCAGCAGTATGACTGGCCTGTTGTTCCCATTTCTCTGTGTCCACCATCTGCTGTCTATTACTCAAGTTTCTAATTACTGCCGTTTTGTGGGATCTCCACAGCCTTCTCTGATTCCTTCTTTTTTTCCGAATTGGTGGGTTTAAGAAATCTCGTTTAGGATTTCACTTCAGTACACCATCATAAACTGTGAGCCATTATAGAATTTATCACGAGCATTCAGCAGGCTCTGTCTGGTGTTCTCGTCAACCTTCTGGGGTCCTGGTGTTTCTTGTCTGGCTCTCAATCTACACTAAGTGTGTAAGGAGGAAGGAACCGGACCTCATTCAGTCATTGTTTGTGTGCCTACCATTCAGCACAGTGCCTGGCACAAAGCAGACGCTCAGTGTCTGTGACTGAGACCGTTGTTTAACGGACAGAACTACTCCATTAAACATAGAAACAAAGGCACAATCAATCTATATGCTGGATGGAGGAAAACTATATTTGTTTCCTCCAGTGTTTCTGAAAACAGAGGCTCAAGAATTGACTGCGGGTATAAGAAGTATAAGGGGATTTCACAGCGTATATGATTTAAAGAGTCGAAATTACTGTCTCACAGCAAGAACAACCTAAAACTCTGTCACAGTTCCTTTTTGCGTATTTGTTCTTCATTAATGGCTAGTTGTTACCTTAAAGAATAGCTATAGAAGCAATAGACAGTGAGTACTTCCTTTGCACTAGGCACTTGGGAAAGCACTTTCTGTCGCATCATTATTGACTCTCTGAGGCAGGTACTCTTACTGGCCTCACTCTGCAGGTGAAAAACCTAAGGTTTTAGAGGAGATACTGACACAAAGTTACTAAATGTCGAGGACCGTATTTGCACCCAGGGAGTTTGAATCCCAGAGCCAATGGTCTTGTACTTTATTTGCTCACTTGCACATAAAAGTATCTGTGTTCTTGGATTGGAATGTTCAAAAGTAGAAAATGAAAATAGGGAGATGTAAATCAGTCTCAAAGAGATTAGTGTTTTTCCCACCTGCCTCTCTCTGTTCTCTCCCCGCTGCTCCCTGCCACCTTTCCTGCATTAGGCTCCTTGGGGATCTGAATCCTACTCCTGTCCCTGCGCTAACTAGCACTGCAAACTGAACCTTGTCCATAAAACCAGACAAGTCTTACCTGGAAGAGACGCTATAAGGAGTAGACACCATGAACTTTCTAGAACAAATTTCCCACGATGGTTGGAAGCTATACAGCCCCCCTTTACTACATCCTCTATTGCAGTTTGTCCAATTCTGCTTCTGCTCCAACTTCTGCTCCATACGACAATCAATTCAACTGGAAAAATATCATCCAGATGGTCCCAGTTACCCTCAATTCTATCAGTTCTGGCATTTTGAATCAATGTCATCAAAGATTAATGCCAGCGCCTGCCACTCTGTCCTTTATTGGTTTCCGACGCCCTTAGAGGTCTGGAACAAACTCCACCTTATTTCTCAGTTCAGACACACTGCTTCTTGAGGTCTGGAGACTGACCTTATGGCAAACCTATATGTTTCCTGTGGGAAATGGGCTTGGAATTCTGCAGTGGGGGAGACAGCCCCTCAGGTGTTCTTAGCCTGGCTCTAGGAACATTTTGGGCTGTAGCTGCTACCTTACTATCCCAAGTTGGGTGACCCCTTTCAGAAGAGCCCCAAATTGTCCTTGGATTTGCTTGGACAATTTCTGTGTCCTGTCATCCTGGAACTGCTCAGGAGGTGGATGTTTGCTTAAGGAAAGCTGTGAACCCTGCCCTGGGTGTCCTGAGCCCCAGACTGCAGCCTCCACCCCATGGATCCAATGGTGGGGGTAGAGGGGGTGGGGAGAGGCTTGACCCCCACAGAGGATTTGAACCCCAGGGCAATCAGAGCAAGTGAGCCTTGGGAAGCTCCTAGGAGGCCGGGGCCCAGCCCGGGAGGATAAGCCTTCCCTCCTCCTTTAGGGTCCTCCCTGGGGCGGCCAGTAGAAGGAGCTCAGCCTGCAAGGCAAGTGTTACTGGCCACAGGGCTTCAGTTCAGATGCCGGCAGTCATTCGGGTTGTGCAAGGCCTGGTGACTTCTGGGGGAGAAAGAAAGTGAGGAGAGGGGGCAACTCTAAGCAACACGATGGGATGTTACTGTGCTGTCCTGGCCTCTATTGAGAACTGGGAAGCAGGTGAGTCAGCAGAGTGGCGACTTGGCTCAGGGTTTGCAAGGAGAAAGCATGCCTTGGATGGTTTGCTGAAGAAAGAGAGAAGAGGTAGCTTCTTTGCCTGGTTCCCTGATGACTCCATTTTATGTTGGCTCAATTTTATCCTTAGGGGAGCTGACTGTCTTGTACTTTGGATTGTTTCATCCTGGCTTTCAGTCTTTTCAGGATGTTTAGATCCCATACCTGGTGGGCCAGTGTTTCGCCCAAGACCCAAAGTGGCATGGCAACCAAGTAGGAGAAAAATGGGGTAGTTGAGGGTATCTAAGAAGAGGTGTAAGCTCATGTCCTAAAACTTTACCCCTTTCCCCCGCTTAGACCCACTCATACCTTCCCAATTTATGCAGCTCCCAAACCACAATATAGGGCTTCCCTTTTCTTCTTTGGGAATAAAAATGTCCTCACTCTTTGCCTGTAAGGAATTCAGGTCCAACCAGCCATAGATTCTTTTTCGAGGCAGGTAATCAGGATCTCCTGGAAGAGGAAGGCAAGAGCAAAAACAAGGAGCATTCTCCACTTCTTGGCTGGTCTCAAGGCAACCAAACTGCTCCCCAGTTCTGCCACCAGGTGGAGCCATTGCACTCTCTTGTTTTTTCCAGAAGGCGGCGTATTAGGCCAATTTTCATTTTGTGATGTCTTCCTTAAGTTAATGGGGGCCGCTGAAACATTTTAAGCAGAAAAGGGCATGCTCAAAATCAAATAAAAAATATGGTGGCATTTCTATGGAGGTGGATTGAAGGAGGCGGTGACAGAAATAAGGAAGATTGTTAGGAATTTGTTGAAATAGTCTGGGTGATTAAATTATTGCAGATTTGAATTTGGGCCATAGCAGTAGGGACAGAGAACAGGCCACAGGAGTATAATGCGCATAAACTAGTTAGGCCTTGGTGATGAACTATAGTAACTTGATATGATTTGATTTTATCTACCATCTTAATATTTGTTTTCTATTTGGCCCATAAATTTAGTTCCGTTTCTCCTTTTTTTAAAAATCTTTGGAATATGGAAACATTTTTATACTTCCAGTGTTTACTTCTACTGACTTATTGGTTATATATTATTTTACTATTCTTTTAGTGATTATGCAAGAGATAAAAATATTCAAACCAGACTTATTTAGTCTAATAGATATTATTGATTTTGTGGTTTTCCTTTTTTTTTTGTTAACATCAATATCTGGGTCATCTGTGGGTTTCGTTCTATTATCTGGTTTTTCTTCACTTAATTATAGATTTGCCATATTACGTATCATTTTGTTGTATCTCAAAAGCACGAAAAAGAGATAGATGAAGCCTCCCTATGATGTGATCTCTCACCAGAGAGGGCTCCTTAGGCAGATAGAATGAGGGCTTATCAAGGTTTGAGGAAAGATGAGGCTGAGCTCGTGGCTTTGCTGCACTTTTGCAGAAGGTCCTTTTGATTGAAAGCCATGCTAATCTCCAGCTTCAGCCCTAAAAGACTGAAGGAGATCCAGCTCTCTTCTCCAGAAGTTCTCATCCCAGCTCTAGAGCCTCCTTCTCTACGCAGCTCCTATCAGGTATCTGGAGGGAGACAGGGGCCATGGGCTTGAGACAGGCCTTCCCTGCTCATGGGTCATGTTTCCTGAAAGGGATAAAACACCCTGCCTTCTAGAATCTTTCTGGATAGTTCCTCAGCCTCTCCTACAGCCCCAGAACTTAGCAAATGTCTCCTAGAAAGAAAGAGAAAAGGCTGTGTATTTGAGGCACATCAAGTTTTCCATTTGCCGTTTTAGTACTTCTAGTCTCTTGCAGAATTGGCCTGTGCCATGGTTGAGCCTGTTGTCTCCATTCAGAATTGATAAATCCCCTGCGGGGTGTGTGTGTGTGTGTGTGTGTGTGTGTGTGTGCGCGCGCCCGCGCGTGAGACGAGGGGTGGTGGCTGATGCTGTCAGCATATCTCAGAACAGTTCTGTTTTCCCTGGAATGTTAGCTCATCTACTTTCCTTCGATTTGAAAGATCTCCAAGTCCCTTTTCCTGTGTACCCTTGTTACTGAGCTGTTCTGACACTGGTCGCCTGACTGCTTCTTCCACTTCCTGTTTTTCTCTGAAAAGTATGCGTGAAGTCTTGGCTTTTGCCACCATCCAGAGACTGATTTAAAGCACATTTCAGTGGAAATCCCCAAGTGAAACTTTAGTAAAAGGGCAACATTTTTGAAAGTCAGAGGGGCAGGTCAGTTCTTGACTTGTTGCCTGGGAGTTTTTCTCTCTGAGACCTACCTTCCGAGTCCCCACCTGCACCTGTTGGTCGTCTCTCAGTCACCTGCACTAATAGTTGTTGAGCACATAGTAGGCGCCAGGCCCAGTTCTAGGTGTCGGGGGTGTGGAATGTAACAATTCAAAACCTCCTTGTCTGTATGGAGCTTATATTCTAGCAGAGGAGAAAGAACAATAAACAAATGTATATATCCTCTAATGTCAGGATAAGTAAGAAGAAATATAAAAATATATGAGTAGGAAGGAAAGGAAGAAGTAGAAGGGTGGTGATTTAAGATAGGGGAGTCAGGAAAAGTCTCTCTGGGAAGGTGACATTTGAGCCGAGATTGAACTATGGGAGATTATGAATCCTGTGAATATCTAGGGAAAAGAATGTTCTAGACAAACAGGACAGCCAACATGAGAGTGAGTCTGGCCCATCCTAGGAAAAGCAAGCAGGTCATTTTGGCCAAACTGAAGGGAAAAAGGCAAAGGGTGAAAGGAGGAGAGCCTGGGTGTTTCAGTCTGTTAAGCATCTGACTCTTGATTTCAGCTCTAAGTCATGATCTCACGGTTCATGGGATCAAGCCCCATGTTGGGCTCTGTGCTGAGTGTGGAGCCTCCTTGGGATTCTCTCTCCTTCTCTCTCTGCCCCTCCTCTGCTCATGTGTTCTTTCTCTCAAAATAAATACCTAAACATTAAAAAAAGAGTAAAAGGAGATAAAGCTGGAGAAGTAAGCAAGATCCACATAGGTGATCTTCTAGGACACAGCAAGGAATTTGGGTTTATTCTAAGTGTTATGAGAAGCCATTGAAGCAGGGATGAGACAAGATCTAACTTACACTTTAGAAAGAGCATTTTTTTTCTTTTCAAATATTATATAAATTCCAGTTTGTTAACATATAGTCCAATATTGGTTTCAGAAGTAGAATTTTGTGATTCATCACTTACATGTAATACCCAGTGCACATGATAACATAAGTGCCCTCCCTAATACCCATCTAGCCCATCCCCCACCCACCTCCCCTCCAGGAACCTTCAGTTTGTTCATTGTCTTTATTTTATTTATTTATTTAAAATTTTTTTAATGTTTTCTTATTTATTCGAGAGAGAGAGAGAGAGCAGGAAAGGGGCAGAGAGAGAGGGAGACAGAATCCAAAGCAGGCTACAGACTTTGAGCTGTCAGCACAGAGCCCAACGTGGGGCTTGAACTCACAAACCACGAGATCATGACCTGAGCACAAGTTAGTTGCTTAACCGACTGAGCGACCCAGGCACACCTGTTGTTTATCTTTTAGAGTTGAGAGAGCATTCTTTCTCTCTGAAGATCTGACCAGTGAGGAGTGAAAAAGGAACCAGGGAATTGTTGCCATAATGTAGGTGGACAAGGATGGTTTCTTCAGTCTAGATGGTAGCAGTGGAAGTGGTAAAATGTGGCGAATTTGAAATAAATTTCGAAGGTAGAGTGAATAGAAATTTCTGATGAATTGAATGTGAGGTATGAAGAAAAGAGTAAAGGAAGTGTCCTATATTTCGATTCCGAACAACTGGGTGAATATTTGGGCCATTTGTTGAAATGAGGAAGGCCGGAGGGAGGGCTAGGGTGTGGGTTTCACTAAGCACAGACAGCTGGAGACATGAGGCGGGAGTTCGGGGGACACGCCAGGGGTAAAGATGTAGGTTTGAGATTCTTCAGTATCTAGATGTTTGTGAAGCTCTGGTTCTGAGTGAGACCATCAAAGGGGAGGAAAGTAGATAGACAAGAGGGTGGAAGCTCCAAGATGTTGGAAGAGGGAGGAGGTATCCGAACAAGATCAAGTTCAGGGAATGGTAGGAGTGACCACTTAATCATTGTGTGTTGAAACCACGATCAGTTAGAAAGTGGAGGTTTAAGTATAGATAACTCTATTTAGAAGTTTTGCTATAAAGGAAAGCTGGGAAATGAAGCAGTGGTCGGAGGGAGATAAGGGGCCTAAGGAGCGATCTTTGCCGCTTATGGGGAGAGATATTGCAACATGGTTCCCTTTTCAGAGCTTAGGTTTAAGGACAAAGGTACAGGACATGTTGTACAGAGCTTGCTCCCAGCTCCTGGCAGGGACACAATGACAGACTTTTGCCTGAGAACTTAGATTGGCCAGAAGGGATGGAGCCTATTGGCCGGGGCAGCATAAACAACACTGCTGGGCATATTGAGCTGAGCAGATCTCCATTTTGTCCTGAAGTTTCATGGTGAACTTTTTTTTTTTTTAGTTTATTTATTTTTCATAATCTCTACCCTCAACATGGGGCTTGAACTCATGACCCCAAGATCAAGTCACATGTTCCTGCAACTGAACCAGCCAGGGTACCACCGATAGTGAACTTGTGATTGGGTGGCCCAATCATGCAGCCTTCAGCAGCCCCCATGTGTTCTTCCCCAGTTATTGGTGAAATTGGGTCTAAGCAGTGGATGTGTGGTTTAAAGTCTATGGACTATGTTAGGGCAGCGGGGCTGCGTGCTGGGTGAGTGCAAGGACAAAGGCACATCCACGGGCCGCTTTCTCAAGAGGAGACAACATGGGGGGACCTATTGGTGCTATTCTCTCCACCTCTTTACCTTCTTTGCCTCGTTGTTGAAGATGTAGAAGCAACCCTTTATATCCCTGTCACACAAGAAAAGTAAATTAAAATGGACTGACCTCATCTGAGATCCTAAGAATCCCATTAGAGAGTATGATTAAAGTGTCCGAATGAGAATAGAATATCCCAGTTATCTTAAGTTGTTTTGGAAATTGCACTAACCTAAAATCACTGTGTGACCTTGATTGAGTGTGTTCTCTTTGGGCCTAAGTTCCTTCACCTACGAAATGCAAATTTAGGTAGGACAAGATGATGTCTAAAGTCCCACCTGCTTAACAGTTTCTAGCTCCATGCTGTATCCCTTTTGAAGTTGTGGTGTGAACAGAGCCGGGGTCTTCAACCTTGGCTGCACATTAGAATCATCCAGAGGAGCTTTAAAAGGTCCTGAGGCCAGCATGCGGGCATCATATGCTTTGTTCATAAAGCCAGGCCCCTGACGGTAACGTGCAGGAGCTGAGGCTGAGCAGCAGGGCTTGGGAGCCTGGGTACGCCCGGTGGGCTTCATGAAGCCAGAGAGGCATCCCTAGGGTGCTAATTAGACACGCGGACCTACTGAATTAGAATTTGCATTAAAAAAATTATTGTGAAGTTACCTAACATACAGTGTAGTCTTGCCTTCAGGAGTAGATTTCCATGATTCATCACTTACATACAACACTCAGTGCTCATCCCAACAAGTGCCCTCTTCAAGGCCCATCACCCATTTCCCCCACGCCCCCATCCCCATCAAGCTTCAGTTTGTCCTCTGTATTTAAGAGTCTCTTATGGTTTGCCTCCCTCTTTGTATCGCATTTTTCCTTCCCTTCCCCTATGGCCATCTGTTAAGTTTCTCAGGATTTCGAGGTGATTCACCTGTGCAGGGAGGTTGGGGAGGCTGTTTTAGAGCTTTGCTGACATCTACTGGAGACAGCGAATTTTGAGTTCCCTACAGTGAGTTTTAAAATCGAATTGCAATACCGAGTGTCACTGTAGTAAGTCGAATTTGTGAAGAACCAGCCTCTTGAATCCTGAGAGCAGTGTCTGAGGGAATGACCATGCACTTCTCAAGAGTAAATAATGAACACAAGAAACGTGTTAAACGTATTCCCTTTACTAAAAAAGAAAAATGAAAATTGCTTGTGAAACACCAGCGTCTGTAAATATATGCTAAGATTTAGTGTTCTGCATGCAGATTTTTTTTCAGTTTAATTTCTGGTATTAAAAAAAGCACCAGAATTAGAGATAATTCAAGTGTTTTCTAAAAGGGGAATGGTTAAATAATTACTACATCCACTCAATGGATTTTCAAGTAGATACAGTGAGGTTTTGGAAAGATGAAAAAAGACAGCAGTCAATATTTAGTTAAAAAAAAAAAGCTAGATACACATTTGTACACAGTGTGATGACAACTATGAAACAAATAAACAACAAAAAACAAGCCCGGGGCGCCTGGCTGGCTCACGGGAGAGCACGTGACTTCTGATCTTGGGGTTGTAAGCTCAAGCCCCACATTGGGTGTAGATATGACTTAAAAATAAAATAAAATCTTAAAAAAAAAAAAAGAAAACAAACAAACAAACAAAAAAAAACCAAGCTGAAAACTATGAGAGGAGAGAAGATTGGAAAGACTTGCATCTAAGTGTTAATAGTGGTTGTCCACGAGTAGTAGACACCTTCCTATTATTTTCAAAACTTTTCTATAATAAACAACTTCTTAAAATTTCATCAACTCCTCCAAACAACTCAGAATTCGTGCGTTAAAGAAAACCCCCTGTCTTTATGAACTGGCCACAGCAAACTTACTAAAACATTTTAACCTTGTGCCAGTATCCTCAAGTTTCACAGAAATCTGATAGAACGAAACACAATCACACAGCATGATGGCTACCGGGTAAGGTTTACGGCTTGTTTATATGACTCCATGGGATTGTGTCACACCTTGCATTCTCTGCAGATCAAATTCCGCTTCAGTGGTTCACAGCAATGGGTATTTTGTGTATGTGATTCTCTCTGAGGTGGGCTAGGTAGTTACTGCTCACCTGTAAAGGCATAGGTCCTGTTGAGGAAATAGAATTAAAAATAGAATCTCCACTAGTGGTTTGTGGGTTCCAGTCCCGTGTCAGGCTCTGACAGCTTGGAGCCTGGAGTCTGCTTCAGATTCCGTCTCCCTCTTTCACTGCCCTTCCCCTGCTTGCGCTCTGTCTCTGTCTCTGTCTCTCAAAAATAAATATACATAAAAAAGTTTTTTTTAAAACGGAATCTCCCAAGCTAGTGAAGGGACTGGGGACAGCAGCTCTAGCCCCCAGGCGCCACTTTGGCATGTAGATCATTTTGAACTGAAGGCAATCGAGACCCTGTGGGCTCAAGAGAAACTTTTGCCCCTCCCTTAACCTCACAGAAGAATCTAAATTGGGTCTTTCCCAGAATAAGGGTTATTGGTAGAGACAACTTTTATCTGAGTCACCCACCTGTATGACAAGGCAAAGGTCTAATTCCCAAACATCTGCTCTTCTTATGGCTCCGTGAAGTGCATTCCTTTCCAAAGGACTTGGGAGGACTATATCTATAAACTTGCTGTGATTCAATATATATTAAAAAGTTAAGATGAAATGTGTAAGAAAACTCTAATATTTAAACCCTGCAAATATTTTGGAGAAGTAACTATCAGGAACCAGTCTAATTTATGTTTGGGTTTTTCACATATTAGATTTTCTGCTGAATTACACATTATCTGTAATAATAGTTAAAATGAATTGACATAATTTTAGCTAAAGCAAAAAAAAAAAAAAAAAAAAAAAAGAAACCCATAAAACACCAAGCAAAAAAATTTGAGAGTCTAGTAGTATTTGTACCATTAGGGTAGGCAAATGAAGATAGAGTTTTTTTGAAATACAATTTTTTAGAGTCATCATGAACAAATTTTTTATATTTTCAGGTACAAATCTAAATTTATAGATGTAATTCAGTCTTTGGATTTGGCATATTTTCCCTCGCAAAAATACAATTAATTGAACGTATGGTACCCTCGTACCACAGCATGGACTAAAAAATCAAAGGGATAAAATTGGAATACCAAGAAAGGGCATGTTTGTATAAGCATAGTAAAATTCGCATAAGCTATAATCATTTTAGCTTGGTTTATATTCTAAATATTTATGTATATTTTATTGAGGTATAGTTGACATTGAAACACAATCTTAAAGAAACTTCCCAGATTACATTACTACTTGCAAAGAACATTGGGTATGTGGAGTCCCCAAATTAGGAGTCCCTGGTTTAGGTCACCCTACTTCTTGGAAGTCTGTCTGGGTCACTTGGTGCACATCAAGCTGCGGCCCTGGTAATCTCGAATTATCTCCCTTCTAGTGCCTGACTATCTGGTAACCTAAAGATCATAAAACCATATCAGAGAGAGGACCTTGACCACTGGGAGATGAGTTCATAGCCAAGTCCATAGTGGAGGTTACTCTTTTACCAGTAGATTCTGCAGGGGAAATGTTTGATTAGCATTCTAGATCAAAGTCCCCATTTGTGAGGTCAGAGCTTTCCTGTGGTCTTAGTACCCTGTGCTGGAGAGAGACAGGCATATGTGTGTGTGTGTGCATGTGTATGTGTGTGTGTGTGTGGTAGGTGTGTGTATGTGTGTGTGCACACAGTTGGTGTGTGTGTGTGTGTGTGGTGTGTCTATGGGGTTGGGGTGTGTGTATGTGTGGTGTGTATGTGTGTGGGGTGTCCTTGTCAGCGTCTTTTTCTCTCCACACACACACATGCACACACACACACACACACACACACACTTTGTGCTTAGGAGCAGGAAAATGGACCCAAGCACACAGTTCATTGTGTTTTTCCATGTTCGACATCTAATGACTCCAGATGTGGGTTATGCTGGAGAGGAGCTAAATATCAGGACAAATATTCTGTAAATATTCTCTCTTCTTTCCTAATGGTCTTTTCTTTCTCATTGAAAGGGCTAAACACTGAATTCACAATTTTTATAGTGAAACCATGTTATCTTTTTCTAGATCTGATGCTCAGATTTTTAAATAGTTGACTTTGGACCTTAAAATTTATGAGTTTTTTTTTCCCCTTCCAGTCCTCCCTTGAGAAAAAATCCAAAAGAGAGCTCATTTTGCATTTCGGGTAGTACATTTATGATGAGAATCCTTCCAAAACAATGCGTGAGTCTGTCTCCCTCAGCAGAGCAGCACTGGAATTCCAGCATAAAGTCTGTCAGTGGGGCCGAGACCATTTGTTTCAGCAGCTTTTGTTCTGTTTTGTGAACTCTCTGGCTGTTGGTAAAGGGTCAGTTTCTGTAGCTGGATATGGAATAATTTTTCAGGATTAATTTTCTCCCTCTTGTCTCATCTTTTTTTAAGCTTGCAGTCATCGTACGGGGATTATTAGCCCTGTCCTCTCCCAGCCAGGATGCTGCTTCCAGCCCAAGGACCATTCTGCGGCACTGTGCCTGTCACTTTCTGTGCTCCTCTACTCACTCTGAGTCCCTTTTTGAGAGAGAACTCGATAAAATAGCTAAGAGGGATGTGAAGGTCTGAGCTTTCCAGTCTCCTCTGGCCTTTGACCTGGCTCCCTGCGTGCCCTTGAGTTTAGCCGGCCTCAGAGAGAATCGCCGAAGATGAGAAGCTAACCAGCCTTTGCCTTCTCCTCAGAAACCTTGGAAAGAGTAATTTCCAAGGTCCCTGGAAGCTTTCTCCAGCATCTGAAGTGCAACAATGGGCACAGCTTAACTAATGATGACAGCAGGCAGCACTGAGTACCTATGGTGTTGGGGGGCATGCGCTAGCTGTGGTGTATGCTATCTCATTTCCTCCTCAAGGTAACCTATGCAGACTATTACTTTAATCTAGGGGTGATGAGGTCAATTACACACTCCCCTGGTAGTCCTAGGCCTACAGGCTGCTCTCTGTAGTCCCAACTAAAAGCTACCATTTACTGAAGGTCTGTTAGTTAAAGTCCCAGGCATTTTAGCAGCAGCCTTAGATAGGGTCTCTAACTCAGTTTATTCCTCACCACCCTATTAGTCAGCTAGCGTTGCACCATTTGCTCATGAGAAAATTGTAGCTCGGAGAGTTTGAGTTGCCCAGTTACCCAGCTAGTAAAAGAGAAAATATTCAAACCTAGTTTTACGGACTGAAAGAAAAACATTGCCTTTCCAAGGCTATTAATTATGACTTTGCTTTCTTAATGAAAGCTAATGCATGAATTCAAGTCAGATTCAGTGTGAAATGGGGCACTCTAATAGGATATTTGAAGTTATGACTGTCATAAATGAGCGGGGAGACAAGTTGACTAAACCGTATTTCACCTTTTCTCCAATCTCCCGTATGCCCCAAACTGGTAGATATCAACTAGCTTTTAGGAAGGAAGCAACGAGATGAAATAAGTCATTCTGATCAGGCTGGTGTGTTTGTTGTGTCGTGTTGTGTTTTCTTCTATGGTGTGAGCAATGGACGGCCTCAAATTATGGAGTGCTTCGAGGATTTTCCTATTTTCCTATCACTGTTTTTATGCGGAATTTTAACATATGTGATTGCTAACTTGACAAGAATTCTTTCTTTTCCTTTCTCCTCTCTTCTTGACAGTGTACAAAAGGCCCAAGTTTCCTATTGGCCTCGCCCAGCAGATTCAAAGCCTTCTTTTGTCTGCATTCTAGACCATGTGATCGCTTGTCATTTTCTTTTTTTCCCTTTAATAATCAGCTTTGTAAAGGAACCTCCAAAGGAACCTCTAATTGGTAGGTTTCTTGCTGGGAGGGTTTTCTGATTCCTCCAAAATCACAGACTGGGTGGGCATGCATGCGCCCTAGGAGAAAAGTGAGTACTGGGTGGAAGGAAGAAGAAGAGAGTCCATGAACTTCCCAGGGGGAGGAGGAGGTGACAAATCCAGGGGTGCTGAGGCCTCCTCACTCCCACCCAGTTATCTCCAGGATCATACATGAGGCAGGCGGCCTGGGCGCTGAGGGATCTTAAAGTAATGGGTTGGTGGTCTGCTCAGCAAGATTGCTTTCCCTGGACTGACTCCTGTCAGTCAGACTGCAGCCTGTACCCATCCATTTCCTGTTTTCAACTTGACCCTGGGCTCTGCTTCCTCTTTTATCTCTGTGTCCTAAGGAAGAGGAAGCATAGAAAGAGGAAGGTGACTCCCCAGAGGAAACGGAAGCTTTGCTGAGTCCAGAGGCTTAACTGCTGATTGGCTCAGCACTTTCCCTGGAACAGAGAGTGGACATCCTGAGGGTAGATTCTGGATCTTAAATGTTTGGAAATCGGGGGGCAGAGGAAAGGGCACGAGAGAAAAGGGGAAATCCAACAGACCAATAGGATCTGGCAAAAGAGGTTGTTGCATTATGATTAGGGGACGTGTGTCCCAGACTTAGTGAAGCAAGTGAAGAGGGTGACATTTCTTCCCCACACACTGGTCCATGAGGGTGCCCTCAAGTCAGTGAGATGTTTTTATTAAAATTTTACAACAAGTTACTAACTTTAGATTTGTTGATATTCCAGTTTACAAAATACTCAAATATTCTAAGTTGTTTTTGCTATTACTCATTTCTAGGCACCTTTTCACATGTGTAGGGAGAAAGGGCATGAACACCAACCCCAACACAGGCATATTTAATCCTAATAAACCACTGACACCAGACTCCAGTGGGCACCGGCAATCTGCGTTTGGTCAAGTGTCTGAAGTTAAGTTTCCTCCTTTGCGTGAGAGGAAATCCATGCCTTGTCTTTTTTACAGAGTGTTGTGAGGATTAAATGGGTTAATAAATTTTCCTTAATTTTTTTCCAACAGATACTTATCAAAAGCTTATCCTGTGTCTCCCCATCCTCCAGACTTTGGGAGTCTCAGCGAACTCAATAGACAAGGACGCTGATATCAAGGCAGTTACATGGCATAGTGCGTCAGTGGTTTCCAATCTTTAAAAAAACTTTTTTTTTTTTTAAATTGGGTAACCCTTTGTCCAGTAGTAATCTTACCTGGAAATCACTATGTGAAATAAGTAGAAAGGAAACAATTGCAGAAACTAAAGTTCTGCCTGCTTATCCCAGCTCCAGTCTCCCAGTGAGCTTTGGGAGTCCTATCTGCGGACCACCTAGGTCAATTTCTTCACACAGGCAAGAGCTACAGATTGGGAACACAACGACTCCCAAATTTGCAAATCCTCTGCATAGATGCTGTCAGTGTCTGCCCAGACCCCCTACACTGGCCGGAGCCCCAGCCTCGCTGCTGTGAGTGTTGGACACTCACAGCTCATAGCCGACCCCCGATCCAGAACTTTGTCCTTGGCTTTGGGGGGCTGACTTGTCCACAGAAGCTAACGGACACCTGCTTCCTTTGACTCATTGTAGAGAAACTCTGTGGTGCCCTTCATGCCTCAGAGCGCTCCGTGGGACCCGGCTGAGACTGACTTCAGCTGAGCCCTCAACTTTGCCTGCTTTCTTTTCCTGCCTGTCTTCCTTCACCCTTCCATTCTGATATCCCCTGCGAACACTCTCTGCACAAATATCCTACACAAGATCCCCGTCACAAGCTATGCTTTTCGGGACCCCCACCCCGACACTTTCATCTTTTCCGTATGACACATATTTGGCACAAAGGCACAGAAGCACAATGCTGATGGAACCCTGAAGGAAAAGCGTAAATGATGCGTGCCCGGTTTCCAGGGTGCCGTGCCCATCGATCCTCACCGTTAAATTGCAATACCAAGACTCCTCGGTATATGTTAACATTTTCTAAACTGCGTACTAGGCAAATGCGAATCTTTTCTTTCTTTTTTTTCTGGCCAGGCGTGACAGGAGCAGGAATGGTAGTAACTGCCTTCAGGCACTGATTGCTCTTCCCCACTTTTCATTAAAGTTCAAGTAAGTCAGCAGACAGAGATGCACTGGTTTCAGAATGCCTGCTTAAGTGACCTGGTTGGGGTGGATGGTGACTCGGAGACGGCATTGCTTTGTCCTCCCAGCGAGACAGCATAGGACTCTTGTGGGACTGAACAACAGATGCGTTGTAAAGCATTTGAAAAATTTACCATTTTTGGTAAAAAAAACTTTCATTCTTGCAAGTTTTTTGGTTATGATTATATTTTATTTCCATGGGCAAGGCAGAAATGTGTAAAAAATAACACGTTCATCTTTCATCAATCATTTATTTTGAAATAATTCCAATGAAGACTGCAAGTGGGTGGGCTTTTGTCTGAAATAAATGTTATTCATGCTGCAGCAGAAAATGTGGTGGTGTCTTGGGTCACCTGTGTCTTCTCAGCCCTTGAGGCTGGGGAAACGTGACGCAAGGGAGGTCTGCAGCATGGTGTTGGCTGAAGGTGGAGATCCCTCTTGATCTGGTCTTTCCAAGATATCCTGGGGAGAAAGCGTAAGTGTGTGATGTGTGTGTGAGTGGCGTACATTTGTGAGAGTGTGTTCGTGAGTCCATGGGAACGTGAGGGTGTGTCTGTGTGAGTGTGCGTACGTAGGTGGAAAGAGCTGGAACCACCTAAATCCAGGAGGGACTGTGAAGTCTTCCAGCCTCAAGAGGTTTCTCTGGTGGGGTAGAGTGAACCCCCAGAGTCGAAACAACTCTGGATGAGGAGTAAGCATCCTGAGTGTGTGTGTCTGTGTGCGTTGGGGCTGGGGATTCGTGGAGCTAGCAAAGTACTGAGCTGGGGTTCAAGATGAAACTTCTTTTTCGAGTGCCATGCGCTTGGAAAGACTTTGACCTCTAAGGCAGCTTTCTTACCTGAGTTGTCAGTTATGTGTTTTCCTGAATTAGATCTCATCAAAGAAAATTCTTTGCAACTGCATAAATATTTATATGCATCCTTATTGGTTAGGGCCCTATCATAAAACACATGAAAGAGAATTTGTAAAAAAAAAAGGGGTGAGTGAACAGAGTTTAATGGGGAGTCTTTATAAAGGTGGGAGCATGATAAGAAGACACTAACTCAGAGAGAACCATAGCCAATGGAGAGGCTGCCTGATGGCCCTTGCAGACATTAGCAGAGGAATGCAGTGGCAGCCAAACCAAAGCCTAGTCAGAAGAGGCTCTGATCCCTCTGTCACTTCCTTCCTTCCATCTTCTGTCAATGTTCTGCCCTGGTGGACACCACCCAGAAACTGAAGGCAGGGAGCCCCTGGTGATGCGGGCACAGAGCAGGGTGGAGATGGGTGGGGAAGGGTCTGACGGGCGAATGGAGAATGTCCAACAGCACACTGAGACATGCTGGGCTCTCTGTGAGGTGCCTCACATATACAGTGGGTGAGCCCTGGCCCCTTTCTAGAAGAACACAAGTTAGTAACTCTAGGAGAGAGTGATAAAGACTAGAGCTAGCCTAGAATCGTGGTCTGAAGAGTGGCTATCTTATGGCAGAGCAAATGGCTGCTCATAATCCATCTAGAAATTGGAATCCATACACATAATATGGCTTTGATGCAATAGTAGCCTCTGAACCAAAAACCTGATATTGATATGCAATAGCTTTCTTGTTTCTTTCTCTGACAGGGTCCTTGTCGGAGAAATGCAGACCCCCACCCTTAGATATTTGGCAACTTGGGCTCCTTGTTAGTATGAACTGTTTTGCTAATAGCATTAAAAGGTGTCTTGCAGTAACACAGTGGAAAGGAGGAGGGACCCCACCCCCACTCCACTCCCACCTCACCTGCCAAGCTAGCTCACAATGTCCCTGTCATCTCTGAGGGAGGGACAATTGGCAACTGTAGGAAACATGATGAAACATGAAACAAGATAGTACAGGGCGTCAGTACATGACAAGTACATGACATTACTTGTGAAAACTGTCACAGGCTCTATGTGGCAATACAGTAAACCTCACATGTGCGTGTGTGTGATTTTATTTTTTAAAGTTTTTTAAAAAGATATTTATTTGGGGAGGAGGGGCAAAGAGAGAGAGAGAGAGAGAGAGAATCCCAAGCAGACTCACACTATCAGCACAGAGCCTGATGTGGGGCTCAAACCCAAGAACTGTGAGATCATGCCCTGAGTTGAAGTCAGACACTTAACCGACTGAGCCACCCAGGCGCCCCGTGTGTGTGAATTTAAACACTGAAAACAGGGGCGCCTGGGTGGCTCAGTTGGTTGAGCGTCTGACTTCGGCTCAGGTCATGATCTTGCTCATGGTTCAGGCCCCGCGTCAGGCTCTGTGCTGGCAGCCTGGAGCCTGCTTCAGATTGTGTCTCCTTCTCTCTCTTCCCTTCCCCTGTTCATGCTCTGTTTCTCTCTCTCTCAAAATAAATAAATGCCAAAAAACAAACAACAACAACAAAAAAAACCACTGAAAACACACAAATTATGTGGATTGTATGGATCCACGCCTGCATTAGATTGTTCCCTTCTCATCCCAGTAAGTCTCTGTTGTGATGAGAGTAGATGTGGAGGCGGGTGTATATGTCAACCCAAGATGGGGGTAGCTGGGCTCCTGTCCCCTGAACATTGGTGGCCCTTGTTCTGCAGTGGTTGACTGTCAGAAGGCAGCTCTCAGGAAGCCTGAGGGTTTGCTGGTCTCTGACCTCCTGGGAGAGCATCTGCCCATCAAGAGTGGGCAAGAAATCTCATCCTAAACGTTGTAGTTCAATGTCAAATTGAAATGCCACTTGGATTGTTAGGAAAACTTGAAACAAATTCTTAGTCTAATAAAACTGTGAAAAGAATTGTTTCTGGTCAGAAAATATTTGTTGATTTTTATAAATGCCAGCAAATATGTGGATGAAACATCTGATTTATCTAATGTAAGGCTTCATAATTCTGACTTGATTTTTCTAGGATTTTGAAATGAAGTCATTTCATTGAGATAGAAAGGAAGTGGGTGAACACATGACCATTAATGATCAACGAACCTGAAGAAGATATTTTCTGAGGGATTCTGGGAAGAGAAGCTTCCACACTTTTTTTTAAATTATTTACTTATTTTGAGAGATTGTGTGAGCAGGGGAAGGGTAGAGAGATGGGGAGAGAATGAATCCCAAGCAGGCTCCACACTGTTAGCACAGAACCTGACACGGGGCTCCATCTCACCAACCGTGGAATCATGACCTGAGCTGAAACCAAGAGTCGGGAGCTCAAGTGACTGCGCCTCACGAGCAGGCGCCCCAACACTTGTTTTAGAAAGATTTTGAAATTGACTCTTGATGGTTCACTTTCTAGCCAAGATGGAGTAGCAGTCACAGTTTTTACCCTCCTGTTGGAAATTACTAAAAAGCAGAAAACAAATATATATGAAACAATGGTTTTAAGACACTGAACATCAGATTGTGCTGGATAGTCATTCCTGAGAAAGAAGCAAAGCTGAAATAAACAGAGTATCAGTGAGCTATGGAACACCTCCAAAGCAACCTAATCCTAGGTGTTTCTGGATTAGATGGGGGGATGGGATAAAAAAATAAAGAAATAATAAATTTTTCCAAATATGATTTAAAAAAGCCCTAGAAACTCAAGTTCCAAGACTCTCAATAAGCTGCAATCATAAGAAAAAAGGAGAGAGGAGAGAACATATTATCATAGTGAAAGTAATTTACATCAGTGGCGGCAATCTATAAATTGGTTTTCCTTGAAAGGGGTGCATATGATGCCTTGTAGAACTCCTTGTAAATAAATCACTTTTCTCCTCTAACTCAGCGGTGCAATGGGAATGGTTTGGTTTCTGTTTTCGCAGAACTCAAAACTAGCTCAGATATGTGAATAAGTCTCATTGTCCTGCTAATGTATTCTTCATCTTGGTCCCGTGTTCAGGCCAGACCACTCTTGAGACCGTTGACAAGCAGGAAGAGGATACGCCCAGCATGTTGGCAAAGATGGTGAGCAGCTCATCTGCGATCGTCCTGATCAGCAGGGCTCGGCTCCAGCGATAATTTATCTTTACAACCAATATAAAGCACGACCGCGAGCGATCATGCAGACATGCTGTGTATCAGTTGATAACAGTTGCCCAATTAGACCATGAACATGATAAATGTAGATTAATAGAGACTTGGAAAAGACTTCGAAAGGCTAAGATCACTCTTCCAGGAGAATCTAAGTGATAATCACACACTAGGGCAAGGAGGTGTCTGTGACCTGGTGGGACAGGCTGGCTATGACTCTTGCTCCAAGCCTGACTCATGTGCTCGAAATTCCAATGTCTCCCAGAGGTGCTTCACTTACAGAAACAGAAAGGAAATGTCCTCTACTTCTGCTCCTGCAGGAGAGGAGGCCCTGCCGAGGCAAAACTGCGTCTGGTAGTTTAGCTTCCTTATTTGGTGAAGGTTTCGTGATTGTGGAGTATGTGATCAAGCAAAACCTGTCCATTTAAAGCACCAGAAGCTTACTCTTTAAAAAAAAAAATAATCGTAATTTAAAATTTAAAAAATGTGGAAAATAATAGGCACATATCTATTGAATTCACAAATATTATCATTTTGTCATATTTCCTTTAGATCCTTCTTTTTTTCTATAGAAATTAATCGCACCTACAATTAATCATACCCATTCCTACATCCATCCTAAAACCACAATTTTGAAATTCTCTCACTTTGAAATTAGAGACTGTAATTTTATTTCTACAGTGGTTATTCTTACATTAACAAAATCCTCTAAAGAGTCAAATGTTAATAGAGCTATACTTTTTCTGTACAAAACAATGATTTTAGAATTCTTTAATCTCAATCACCTTCCCACCTTCCATTTTTTGTTTAATATTTTGATTTTACTTCTTTTAAATCTCCTACTTCGGCCATTGTTATCATTGTTATTTCAAAGAGCCAATGAATATTAACCTGAATACTTACCCAGTTCTTTGATCCCTACTCTTCCTGGTTCCTCCCCTGTTCCTAAAGTACATCCTTTAGGGGTTCCTTGGAGGATTGTTTGAAAATGTATGCCACGCATATGGCGCATATGGCGTACACACTAGGACTTTCCTTTTTCGATTTTCTCTCTCCTTTTATGATAATATGACTGGCAAGTTTCTTAGGCACTCTCTTATTTTGTGGTCCTAGTTTTATTTCTGTTGAGAAGTCTTCTTTAGTCTTGTTGTTACTTTGTAGGTAATCTTTTTGTTCTGATTACTGTTAAGATTGATCTCATCATCAGTGGCGTTCTGCAGTTATACTCAGGTGACTCTAGGTGTGGATTAATTTTTACTTGTTTAATTTAGTACTCGTTGTGATTCTTCACTCTGGAAAATGTAAGTCTTTCATTAATTCTGGAAAATTCTTACTGAATATTGCGTCTCCTCAGCCATTCTTTTCCTTCCGTTGTAGCTTGTAGGTCTTGTTTGACCTCCTCTGTCTCTGTAGTTAATTTTGTGTACTACACAGAAAATATGGATTCTATCCAACATAAAGTTATATCAATTCCTCCCCCGTCACCTACAGAGGTTTCAATACATGCACGTCTTCTCATTCCTTGACCTCAGTTTACGTAGGTATTAATTAGGATGCAGGTTTTGGTATCAAACTCAGGTTCACATTTGTGTTCTATCGCTACTGGATGTTATTTAACATTTCTAAAGCTCGGTTTTTGACTTGAACAGAGGGTGCTGAATGGAGATAAAGAGTATACACTTCTTAAGGTTGTTGTGAGGATAAAATTAACATGCATAGCACTTAGGCTGCTGTCTGGCATAGTGAGCATTTAATGAAATGGAATTATTAAAATCCTCCTCTTCCTGTTGTCTGCACTTGTGTTGAGTATCCATCCATCTCCGCGATGTACAGTACTTGCTTTTTCTCTTGCATTTTCAGCTTCTTTGACTCTACTAGATCCTACCTCACAGGATATACAAATATTTGGGTTTCTTTTCTTTCAAAATAAAGAAGTTCTATCTCTTTTATCCCGAGGCATTCTTCTGGCTATTACCTTTTTATTTTATCTTTCTTTCTCAGTCAAACTCTTCTTTTTAAAAAGGGTTTCTACTCTATTCTGCAAATTATGGTTCTCAAATCACTTTTCAACCAATTTTTAAAAATCTTTTTTCACACATTCAGCGGTGGGTTGTAAAATTCCCTGTTGTTTTTTTTTTTAACGTTTATTTATTTTTGAGAGACATATAAGCAGGGGAAGGGCATAGAGAGAGGGAGACAGAGAATCCGAAGCAGGCTCCAGACTCTGAGCCATCAGCACAGAGCCCGACGCGGGGCTCGAACCCACAGACCGTGAGATCATGATCCGAGCCAAAGTTGGCCACTTAACCAACTGAGCCACCCAGGCGCCCCTAAAATTCCCTGTTTAAAAAAAAAAATCTTAACTATTGCACATGGTTAACTAGTTTAATTGTTATGATGGATAAAAATAAATGTTTTGAGCTTTTACTCTATACGAGGCCCTGGGCTAAGCACTTTGTTACCATTGTTAGGGGTGAGCTGTGAACCTTGAGCCAAGTTCTTTGAAACCAACTAGTTAGAGTCAGTAGATTAAGCCAACTATGATGCCTACTCCACTTTTAAGATTCTAGTTACATCATCCAATAGTTTTGGTGTTTAAGCCTTTGGGGTTTCTGATATGTGTAGTCTATAGTGTCCTATAGTTGATCTGGGCTACAATGCTTCAGGTGTCTGCAGGGCTGGATCTCTGATTGGTTGGTTTTTAATCTGTAGTACCTAGCACAACAACAGGAACGCAGGAAATAGTTGAGTCCGTCTTGAATGAAGGAAGAAATGTTTTTAATATTTTACTGTTTCTGCTCATTTCTGCTTATTATACCCTTTGTCAAGTATTCCATTCATTTGAACATTGAGCCCAATGATTATTTATTATTTTTTATTAAAAATTTTTAAATGTTTATTTACTTTTGAGAGAGAGAGAAACAGCCTGGAAACAGGGGAGGGGCAGAGAGAGAGAGAGAGAGAGAGAGACAGACAGAATTTGAAGCAGGTTCCAGGCTCTGAGCTGTCAGCACAGAGCCCGACACTGGGCTCGAACTCACAAACCTACGAGATCATGACCTGAGCAGCAGTCAAAGCTTCAACGATTGAGCCACACAGATGGCCCTGAATCCAATGATGCTTAATTGTGCAGACAGGTGGCAGAGCCACTGTGAGGTGCACTGAAGGAAATATGTTATTGTCCTCCTGTGTGTCAGGAGGGCAAAAAAGTCTCGAGCCCTTGAAAGTCAGATTTTCCTATTTAAGTATTTCATGCACACACATTTTGTTGCTTCCAATAGGTTTAAGATCTTAGCAGGAATCCTTTCTTCCTCTGGGAGAGGTTAGACTCATAAGACAGGAAAACTAGAAGGGACCTAGTACTATCTGGTCAATTTTTTCATATTTCACTGATGAGAAAACTGAGGCCTTGAGAGTTTAAGCAATGTGCCCATGGTTGGATCCTTTGCAATGGCTAGCAAGGTGTTAGGTACACAGAAATGTGCTCAATAAATACTCATTGTATGCAAGAAAGACTAGAAATAACTTTCAGATGGATACCGAAGCTGGTTTGCCTTTCTACCATGCTTTAGGAGCTCTATTCTACCAACTTCGAAGCACAAATGTCTAGTCAAAAAATATGAATTGGATTTGCCCTATAGCTGCTGATCTCTCTCATTCTTGAGTTCTTGTGACGTTGTAAGATTTACTGCATGATCTAAGTGCTTATTATTTTAAATATTTTTCTGCACATTATTGGTGTTTTTCTGCACTTAAAATGTTCTGAGAATATCTTAGCTCGTATTGCTTTGCCTCCCTCCATCACACCCAATCTTGGAACAGTGCTGGGATTTGAATAATGGTTAACTAAGTTCTTTGTCATTGATCACCGATAGATTAACCGATGCCTGACTTCTGAGTAAAGTTGTTATGCAAGTAACATTTACCTGAATGTTGTCATTTGACATAGTCTTAAAAGTAAATGAGTGAGTAAAGATTAAATTCTCTTTCAAGCATAACTTTAGCAAACAACACATTGTGCTGCCCTATTTTTTGAGACTCAAAAATACAAAATTTGAGAGTAACTTTCTGTTCTTTAGGAACATGTGGCCTTAGTCTGCAAACATCAGTGCACTCAAGAATGATATCTTACTTACTTATTACACAATGACAAACCCACAGCCTTGTGATGTTAATATTTTCTGGAATGACAACAGACTTTGAAAAGATAAGAGGTGCAGAAATAGTCAGAAGTTACCCACTGTTTGGAGACTAAATGCCATTATTTCACAGGAAAAGACAAAGATGAAGAGCCTCGAGTGGCAATAAGTTAAGTCTCCAGTGAGTCAGGAGGTTAGAATACTAGTTCTTCTCTGGTTCAAGCCAGCTGTGAGACCTTGGATAAGTCTATAAATCTTACTGGGCCTACAGCCTCTCATCTTTAAAACCAGATGATTGTATTTCAAGTGATTTGTAATGTGCCTTCCGAGTCTAAGATTCTATCGTTAATTTGAATTGGTAACCACTATGATGGAAAGAATATATAATGGTGACAGAAAGTGTAGCACTAAGAAGATGGATTGCAGGATGGAGAGGAATAAACTAGTGGTCTAGGGATAGAGGAGGGACTTAATCCTTCAGCTTAAAAGCCCGAATTTTACAGCATCTGAACTGAATATTTATGTGTTTATTTCCCTGTTTAAAAAGATTTTGAGGTGTGCTGGCTGGCTTAGTTGGTAGAGGTAGAGTATGTGACTCTTGATCTGGAGGTCATAAGTTCGAGCCCCACCTGCGGCAGAGAGCTTCCTTAAAAAAAAAAGATTTTTGGAGTACCTGGGTGACCCTAGTCTGTAGAGCATCTGACTTCAGCTCAGGTCACGATCTCTCAGGTTTGTGAGGTCGAGCCCCACATTGGGCTTGCTGCCGTCAGCCTGTCAGCATGGAGCCCACTTCAGATCCTCTGTCCCCCTCTCTCTGCCCCTCCCCCACCAGTGCTCTCCCAAAAATAAATATAAAAGAAAGATTTTGAAGTCCATAGATATGTCCAGCTAAACATTAAGTGAGTGAAACCAAGATATAAGTAGACAGAGATAGACGTTTGTAGAAACTAGGAACTCTTCTACAGTTCTCAAGCAGTTGTGTTGATTCTGAGACTATGAAGACCAAGTCTTCACAGTCTCTATGACCAAAACTTCTAAATAATTTCTGTAAAGGTATCACCGAATTCAGCCAAAACTCCATCTGATGTGGAAGGCAGCATGTTTCCAAGAAGGACAGCTGTGGCTTTCTGAGGTCTCCTCTGGATGATGAGCTCACATGCCTTCCCCCCCACATCAAGCTTGCCTTTTTCTGAGGTTGGTCGTTGGTGGTTTCTCTTTCTTTGCCTATGTCTGAGGTAGTCCTGGGTCAGCATCATGTGATGAGTGGGATTTTAGCTCTTTTAGTTAAAAGATATTAAGACTTACCCCGGCTGAGTGATTGAGGTTTATAGAGAGAATGAACTACATGTAGAAAGGATAAACTTACGAAATGACTCTAAGGGATACAGAAAATCCATGAAAAGCCAGGAGAGGCTGGGGAGATAGGTTTCAGGGAGAAAAGAGGAACAGCGTTTGGGAAGAAGAACAACAGAGCTTGAATAGCTAAGTTACCTTGAACCTCAGCACTGGACTTTCTTCTCTTCACTAGAGCATCACCATCGATGGGACTCAACAGTGCCCTCATCTTTGTTTCTCTTTGTGCCTGGTCATTTCACCCCTCAAAATTAACAGTTCGAGGCTATTCCGTAGTCAGAATTTATCATTCTAGTTAATAATTACCACCTCTGTTTTGGGCCGTGTGCAGAAAGGAGTGAACACAGCAGGCCCGAGACTGCTATGTCTAGACAGACAATTTACAAGGTTGGCCCTGGGCTGGTATCTGGGTGTTTCCACCATTCTCATAACTGATAAGAGTTGTTCTCTGTGCCTAGACTGTTTGCATAAGCAATATGGTTTATGCTGAATACATTCTTTCCTTCTGGGAGTCTGGAATTTGGAAAACGATAAGCAGAATGCAGATGTGACCAGCACCCAATAAAAATGTTGAATACTGAATCTCTAAAGGGCTGTTCTGGGCGGGAACACCATATATATGTTACTTCATTTTTAATTGCTGGAGAAAGCAGTATGTTCATGTGTACCCCTCACAGAAGGAGAGAACACAGGAAGCCTGTGCATGGATTTCTCTAGATTCTCCCCGTGTCTTTTCCCATTATGATCTGATGGTGTATCCTTACTCTGTCATTGTAATAAATCTTAGCATGAGTCTGGCTATGTGCTGGATCCCATGAATCCTTCTAGAAAATCTCTAAATATGGGGGAGGTCATCCCAACTCAGGCCAGCTCAAAGGACCCAGGCCAACTTAGGTATTGGTTGTCCTTGGGCCAACTGTTCAACATGGGTCCAATCAATCACATACAGGGGAGGAAGTATGCGATTGTACTTAGCCTGGCCACTTCAGCTTATGGAACGGTATAGCACAGGGGTTCTCAATGCAGGCTGAAAAACAGAATCTTCTATGGTGGCTTTAAAAACAAGACCCCATCCGGGATACCTGGGTGGCTCAGTCGGTTAAGCATCCAACTTCAGCTCAGGTCGTGATCTTGCGGTCCGTGACTTTGAGCCCTGCGTCGGGCTCTGTGTTGACAGCTCGGAGCCTGGAGCCTGCTTCTGATTCTGTGTCTCCCCCTCCCCAACTTGTGCTATCTCTGTCTCTCTAAAATTAAATAAACTTAAAAATTAGACCCCCTCCAAGATTAATTAGAAGCTTGGAATTAGAGTCTGTGGGAGTGGGGCTTAGATAGTGACATGTTGTCAAAGCTCTCCAGTGACTCTGATGTGCAGCCAGAACTGGGATGGACCGCCTGGAGCACGAGGCCTACGTGGCAGATTCCTTTAGAAGGAGACTATAGTCTTGGGAGGCACTGTGATTCATTTGGTCAGGGCAAAGTACATTCTTCACATGAAGAAAGGAACTCATATCTTCAGGCATCCTGAAAAAAATGAGTATGATTGCTTACTTGTGCTTATAAGGAATATTCTGGGAATTATGTCATTTTAGGGGTTCTCCTGGAGCCATCTTCACAGCATAAAGTTTCTGTTGACAACTTTCTGTGCTTCTAAACTGTGGTAGAAAAACAAGCAGGAAAAAAATGCGTTAAAATGTATGTAACCAGTGACAGCAATTTTTACCATTGACCCTTGTTCTTGAACATATTATTCCCCAAAATCTGTCTCTTATGAAATAAACAGTCGCATCTCTTTCTTAGGGTTATTTGTTATTCAAAGATCCATGTTAAATTCTTTTCCCTAGATTCTTTCTTTGTCCTTTTTTAAATTTTTTATTTTTTTAATGTTTATTTATTTTGAGAGAGTGAGAGAGAGTGCCAGAGAGTAAGCACAAGCAGGGGAGGGGCAGAGAGAGAGGGAGAGAGAGAATCCCAAGAGGCTCTGAGCTGTCAGTGCACAAACCATGAGATCATGACTGGAGCCAAAATCAAGAGGAGGATTCTTAACTGACTGAACCACCCGGGCGCCCCCTTTCTTTGTGTTTAAACAAGCTGATTGGCAGAAAATCCCTATCGGGCAAGCCTGTGGTATCATGGCGATCCTTCCTTTTCAGTGCAGGGGGACACAGCAGTTGACCTTTGGGTATGGGGGCAAGGGCGAGGGTTCCTCGGCCAGTCTTCCTGTTGTCGACTTCCTCACAGCCTCCAGTTCCCAAGCTGGCTGGAAGCTGCTGCACGAGAGAGCTCGCAGCTGCAGGACCCTGCCTTCCCTGGGCAAGTCTACTGTGATGCAATGTTCTGTTCACAGTGGATGCCTGGCAAATATTTGTCAAGTTGACCTGATGTGACCTGATGTGATGGAGTTACTGGAAGAAAAGAACTGCAGCTGACAGGCGGGCGCTCACAGCCCTCCCTGTCTTGTGTTTTCTTTTTTTTTTTAAAAAAAATTTTTTTTAACGTTTATTTATTTTTGAGAGACATAGAGACAGAGCGTGAACAGGGGAAGGGCAGAGAGAGAGGGAGACACAGAATCCGAAGCAGGCTCTAGGCTCTGATGAGCCATCAGCACAGAGCCTGACGCGGGGCTCGAACTCACAGACCGCGAGATCATGACCTGAGCCAAAGTCGGCCGCTCAACGGACTGAGCCACCCAGGCGCCCCTGTCTTGTGTTTTCTATAGAGCCCAAGTTCGCTCCACAAAGTGCCCCCCGCTTTCTATATGGAAGCCACCTGGGTCTGCACGTCCTTGGGAGAGATCCTGAAGCCCAGGTAGAATGCAGTCTTTTCCTGTGTAGGGCATTTTTAAGAGAACTTGAGGACCAATAGTGGCACCCCATGGCCCCACAGAGCTTAGACTGGTCCTTGCACAGTTGGAGGTAAACAGGACTTAACTTCTAAGCCTCCAATCAACGTCTTTCTTACCCACACATGCCACACGTTCTCTCGAGCTGTTCCCCTGCCCCCATTAACACCTGCTGTCGGAAAGAACTTGAAACTCATTTATCCTAAGACCTTGAGGTTTAAATGCTCTCATGAATTTCTGCATTTTAGGAAAGCTCAGTGAACAGAACTTCAGGTGAAGGAGGTTGCTTTGCAATGGCAGTGCCGGGATACGTGCACCAAGGGGGTAACTTCCTGGGACCTTTGGCACCCCAGCTAGAGTCTCCTCCTACAGGTCTGCCCCATCCTGTGGCAGCCTGGCTTTGTCAGACATGCGGGCTAGGAGCATAGCTGACCCTTAGAACCACTGCTAAAAGCACCAGAGGAGCAAACCTCCATTCAGCCACCACCATTCTGTGGTCTCTAAAGCATTTCATTTCACAATTCCATTTTGTTTCCCTTTCCACGCGTTAACCACAGCATCTGGCAGCTACAGTGCAGAGTCAGCAGGAACAGTTCTGTTTACTCTTTGCTGCCTGGCAATATCTCCAATTTGAACGAGTTCTCGACCTCAACTGTGCATTTGGAAGTTTTCTCAAACACAAGGAGCCTGCTAAAAGACCAAGAGTCTCAGAACAGCATTGAATTCTATACCAAGAGGTCTAAAGAA
This sequence comes from Paguma larvata, assembly GCA_030068075.1. Classification (NCBI taxonomy): domain Eukaryota; kingdom Metazoa; phylum Chordata; class Mammalia; order Carnivora; family Viverridae; genus Paguma; species Paguma larvata. The sequence continues at coordinate 32,686,780 of CM057826.1, read as the reverse complement.
AGGCTGTTCAAATGAAAACAGTATGAGACCAGAAAAAAACATTCTTATGTATGGGGCATGTATACACCCAGAAATGAAACTTAGTAGATAGTAACAAAACTATACCAAACATGAAAAAAGCTAGATTGCAGAAAGAGTGTGTACAGAATGACCCCATTTTGGTAAAATACAGGCTTTGTAAAAAGACACAGAATAGTTATTGTTTGCTTGCTATGTACCAGGCACTTAGGTGCTTTATATCAAGTACTTTATGAATATATAATTGACAAAAGCCCGGGGAGGGGATTCTTATCATCCCCATTTTACACATGAGCTCACAGAGGTTCTGACTTGGTCAAAGTTGGCTAAAGTCACATTGATAATATGTGGGGGAATCCATGATTCATTAGAATACTGTGAACCGTCACTGCTGAGACTAATCATCGGTGCTACATCGTAATAAAAGTTGGTAAAGGAGAACAAGTGATTTTTATTTTCTTCATTTTGCATATGTATATTTTCTAACTTCTCTTAGGTTTATTTTCTAATTTTCTCTCTAATTTCTCTATTTTCTAATATTCTGATTTCTAATTTCTCTTAAAACATCTTCTGTTAACAGAAAGTTATTCCTTAAGTAAGAAACTCATACCAAATACAGGCTTCCCCCATTATCCAAAAGAAGACCATTTCTGTAGAACCTTCCATAGCCAAAAGGGCATTAAGTGAAGAAGCAATTGCCGTGAATTTATATGGAAACATTTTCGAGCACTCCCGGACCCCAAAAATAACCTCCTCTAGGTTCTTCTAATACCTTAGAACACATCTTACTAAAAGATCATAAAACAATTTAAGATAAAGCACGGATGCTCACAAACCTAGTCAAAGCTGTTACGGCTTGATGCCGCGATACTGAGTGTAGTTCCCGGGGAAGGCGTTGGGTGGCGCTATTCCTGCCGCGTTGCCTCTATAAGGCTTGCTGCAAAATCAATGCTGTGCGCTATTGTCACTTTTTGCCTTTTTTTCGTGAAAGCAAGACTCCTCTTTGGATTTCTTTTGGTTAGTGGAAATAGGTACTAATGTGAATCTTTTTTGTACAAGCGAAGAGGTATAAGGCAAACATTTGAAAAACAAGGAATACCTGCACCAAAGAGTTTATAGATGAGTTAAAATATATTTACAATGAAAGAATGATTTTTAAAGTTTTAAGTAAGTTCTCTTAGTCTGTTTGTAAAGCGATAACGACTTTAGTGTTAGTTTGCTAGGGCTTTACCACAGGCTAGTTGGGCGACCCTACTGATACCTTGATCATGGACTTCTAGCTTCTAGAACTGTGGGAAAATAGGTTTTTCTCGTTTAAGCCACCCAGCCTAAATCCCGGATTTTAGTGGGGGAGACAGATAAGAAACAGTTGAAAGTATAGATATAAACAAGCACCCAGAAAATCCAATTAGGGAATGAGCTGTGCTACACATTAAAATAAGATGAGGTGATGGAGTAAGCTGAAGTCCGAATTATAGTACAGGGTGGGGGGTAAGAGCAGGGACTCAGGGACTTTGGAGCCACCTCTCTCCATTTACCAGCTTGGGCACATTACTGTGGTAAAAAAATCTTACAATAAAATTTACCATCTTGTCCATTTTTAATAATTTTTTACATGTTTATTTTTTTTTGAGACAGTGTGAGTGGGGGAGGGGCAGAGAGCAAGGAGGGTTCAGAGGATCCGAAGCGGGGCTTGCACTGATAGTAGCAGGCCGGATGCTGGGCTCAAACTTATGAACCGTGAGATCATGACCTGAGTCAAACTTAGGTTTGGTGGCTTAGATCGACTGAGCCACCCACATGCCCCCATCTTAACCATTTTTAGGTGTACAGTTCAGCAGTGTCAAGTATATCTACATTGTTGTGATCTTCAACACATTTTTGCAGGAGTCTGCCAGATGGGAAGATTGCCTGGACCCAAGGAAGACTGATCTCTCCAAAGTACAGTGAGAATCTGGTCTGAGGCAAGTCTAACCTGCTTGCTTAGACTGAGGTCGGGGCCTCCACTCCTGGGGACCATGATCTTAGAGCTCAGGAGACATTTATCCCGATGGCACCCTAGTGAAGTCAAAGACGCTGGACATACCACCATGATGCCCAACATGTTGCAAAGTGTGGCTGCTTGATTGATGCTCAATTGTTTGTAAAGAAACAAAGGAAAGAAGGAAGGAAGGAAGGATGGAAGGGAGGGAGGGAGGAAGGGAGGAAGGAAGGAAGGAAGGAAGGAAGGAAGGAAGGAAGGAAGGAAGGAAGGAAGGAAGGAATACAGTTAGTACTTGTTGCTAAGCAACTTTTACCGTCTTGCGTCTTACGTAGACCCAGCTTTCATGGTGTCAGTTCTTGTGTAACTACAAAATTACCAGTGTGCATTCTCCAAGGGCTCAGGAATGCCAGAGAAACTGACTGAAGTCTGCTTCCTTGAGCTTTCTTCAGGAAACAAGAAGACAAAAAAGAAACATATTGTTTTTCCTCCCTATAGGCCCTTAGGTGCCTGACATAAATTTTTTTCCTCATATTTTCCAGAAAACCTTGCCCTTGGACTAAGATCAAGGTTGTCACCTGTGTGTCTCACCAACCAGCTGTGTGTCGGAGGTTCCGACGACCCCCTCCTTGGGTTTGATTAATTGGCTAGAATGGCTCACAGAACTCAGAGAAACATTTTATTACCCGATTACCAATATATGATGACAGGATATAACTTGGAAACAGCCAGATAGAAGAGATGCATAGGCTAAGACATGAGGAAGCCGGTGGGATCTGCCACCCTCAGGGCCATGCAGGCCATCCTAGCAAGTGAAGGAGAGGACAGGGTTCGAAGAGTTCACTGGACAGTGGTTTTCTGCTCCAGTCCTAGGTCTATTTATAGCCCAATTCCTGAGGTGAGGGAAGCTTGTTAGAATATTGTATCACTTGAGAAGTAAGAAAATGTGTAGACATAGTTATTGCTACTGTTAAAATCTACGTTGAATTAGTAGCCTTTCAAAACATGCCATTGATAGAGTATTGGTTCTATAGTAGCCAAAAGCTAAAGAAAAAGAAAAGTTATTACCTAGATATTTCATAAAAACCTCTCAGCTGTACGACTCAGCAAGAGAACTCCTCAGCTTTAAAGAATCTGGCCATAAAGTACAACCAAAAAAATCTGAGGAAACAACTTTTCCAATGCTTCAGTGGTTCTAAAGTTCCTGAACAAACAACTGACTATTCATCGAGCAGTACACGCAGAACTGGGCTGCGCGTTGCGGGGAGAGCTTGGAGCATCACACGCCCCCCAAACATGTTGTCTGCCTGCAGAGCTAGGAAATGCAAGTTTAGCAGCCACAATAGTAAAGTTACAGCAGTGGAAGAGACCTAAGGCTCAGTGAGGGGTGCCAAAGGTAAGCTTGAGAGTCCTTTGAGGAGGGAGGTCTCACAGCAGGCTGGTGGGCTTTGGGGCCACTGGGACCTAAGCTGGGGTTTGAAACAGGAAAATCAACGAACGCTTCGAGAGCACGTACTAAGCCAGGCATTGTGCTAGGTGCAAACATGCATTTTCTTACTCAGTCTTTGCGACAACTGTACAAAGCTCTCCGGTAACAGAAACCCAACTATAGCAGCATAATGAAGTGAAGGCTTATTTGTCCTCACATAAGGAGGCCAAGAGCGGGCAGTCTGGGGCTGAGGCAGGTGCTGGAGAAAACATCAAGGCTGCAGCTCCTTCTAGCTTCCTGCTCTACCGGCTTGGGTGTGGTTTTTATCCCCGCGGTACAAAGTGGCTGATGCACTTCAGGCTTTACATTGGTATCCAAGCAGAAAGATAAAGAACACCACAAGTGCTGGGGCGCCTGGGTGGCTCAGTCAGTTGAGCATCTGACTTTGGCTCAGGTCGTGGTCTCACGGTTCCTGAGTTCAAGCTCTGTGTCAAGCTTGGTGCTGAGACCCGGAGCCTGCTTAGGTTCTCTGTCTCTCTCTTTCTGTGCCTTTCCCCTGCTTGCTCTCTCTCTCTCTCAAAAATAAATAAACATAAAAAAAAGTAAAGCCATAAGTGATAATAATGGAAAGAAAAACTTCCCTAGGGCTCCCCAGCAGACTTCAGACTGCCACTCCATCCCATTGGTTAGACTGTGACATATAGACACCCCAGCTGCAGGACTGGTGGAGGAAGGGAGGCTTTTTTGCTTTTATTATTTAGCCTGAGTACAGAGCTGGTTCGAGACCTCAGAGCCGTGTACTGAGGAGAAGGAAGGGAATGGGTGTCGGACGGGCCGTTAGCAGGGCCTCTGCAGAGCGCACCGCTCCTCTCATTTTACGCGAGAGGACCTGCGCGTTAGAGTTAAGTAACTTGCCCAAGGTCGTATAGTTAATAAATAGAAAAGCTGGACACACGCATAAGCAATCTGATTCCAGAGCCTGAGCTTTTAACCCCATGCTAGGATCTGAACTGAGGAGCGGAGGGAAAGGCGTTCTGGGGCAGGGGGTGGTGACAAAGTGCAGAGAGAGGTACCATGTGTGAGTGAGGCCCTAGGGCTGGAACAGGGCCGCTCCCCCAGGGCGTGGTGGGACATAGGGTGGAAAGAGTGGTTTGGGCTCATTCCATCTACTTGGTTAAGTTTTCAGGGTCATGGGAATTGCAGTCCTGAGATTGGAATAATGATCAAATAAATAGGCGAGTGCTGGCAAGAAGTGAAAACCTTGTCCAGAAGGTAAAAGCCAAGCCAGCAGATATGAGCAGGGCCAGTTTATCAGGAGATGCCAGACGTGAGGAGACAGAACCCACAGTTCATGGCAAACCCAACAGTGAAGTTGGGGGCCACTGAAGCAGCAGCCAAGGTGACGTCCAGGTCCGTTCTGGAGAACAGGTGATTCCAAAAGTCTTAAAGATGTAAGAGCTAGAGGCCAGGGTCCGGGGTCCGATGGTTTGGGGCCGGAGAGGTGAGGAACCGGACCCCTGGCATGTGACATGCCTAAGGCCTGACTGGTTTCATAGCGGTATTCGTACATTCCCGCACCTTTGGAACGTTACTTTCATCGCCATAGTTGAACACTTAACTTCTGATAAGATGTGATGACTCCAGACTCTCATGACACCGAGGACACAGAGAGAGAGATGTTTTCCATTGGAACTTACTGCTTTCAAATATTAGCTTTACCTTAGTTATCTCCCAGGGCAACTGGAGTGAGAACACAAAGAAAAAGGTAGAGTTCATAAGGAGGGAGCTCTCTCTGTAAAAGGACCAACTGTATCAGGTTTAGCACATATGCCTTTCTGAGGATGGAGCTTGTATGGTGAGACTTCAGGGTCATGTCAGGAGACATTATTTATGATGGGGGAGACTTGGCAAGCCTGCACACGACCTCCCGGAGTGGGGATTTTCCACACTGGCAGTGTTTAAGCAGAGCCTCGGAGAGAGGTTTCACAACTGTTTCCTGCGCGGGGTCTGGGGACTTCAAAGTTTATGTCTTTTATAATAGTACAGCCTGGTCATCCGAAATAATCTGAAATTTAGGCTCTAACTAGTTAACCTGAGAGCATGCTGTTCTGAGTTGGCTGCCAGCCAAACAGTAGGAACCAATAGGCTTTACAGAACCTTCTTCCTCCCCTCACATGTTTATTCTTTCTTCAGTTGAAGAAGCCTAGCAGTTAAGGTAGTTTGGGAAATAGTTATAATGACATTTCTCCAGCAATCGAGAGAATGGAATTAAAGTTTAGGTGTCATGCATTTTTTAAATGTACCAAACCTCAGCACACACGCACCTAGTCTTAAATAAAACCAGTACATACAGATGAGCCTTGAACAATGTGGGGTTTAGGAGCACCATCCCCTGTGCAATTGAAACCCCACATATAACTTCTGACTCCCCTCAAAAACGTAACTACTCATAGCCTACTGTTGACCAGACATCTTCTCAGTAAATAGGGCCTTTCAAGAAGTAGTTAAGGTAAAATGATGTCATTCGGATGGGCCCTAGTTCATCATGACTGGTGTTTTCTCAAGAAGAGATTAGGACCTAGGTACACACAGAGGAAGACAGTATGAGCACAGAGAGAAAATAGCCATACAAACCAAGGAGAGGGGCTTCCAAATGAAACCAACTCTGCTGACATCCTGTTCTCAGACTTCTGGTTTCCAGGACTGTGAGGAAATAAATTTCTGGTGCTTGAGCCCCCCAATGGATAGTACTTTCTAATGGCAGCTCTAGCAAACTGACAGTAAATTTACAAATAGTGAAATAAGCTCAAGTTACACAACAGTTTGATGGTGGAAACAAGTACCACAGTGTGCTTTTAGGTGGGAGTATAATTGGATACACTTTGAGGTGCAATTTGGTAATAATGATCAAATCTGAAATATGAACTCCTTTGATCAACAATTTTACTTCAAGCAGAAACTATGTCATTCACAAATATATACATGTATAAATACGGTTGTTCATTCCTAGAATGAAATTTTGTGCAATTTTTTTAAAAGAATGAGGTAACAGTATATATATTGACATAGAAAGTTGTCTATGGTTTGAAAAGATGTCCATGATAAATTATTAAATTAAAAATAGTTGTGGGGGTGCCTGGGTGGCTCAGTTGGTTAGGTATCCAACTCTTGATTTTGGCTCAGGTCATGATCTCACAGTCATGGCATCAAGGCCTGTGTGGGGCTCTGCAGTGACCGTGGAGCCTGCTTGAGATTTTCTCTCTCCCTCTCAGTCTGTGCCTTTCTCTCTCTCAAAATAAATAAATAAACATTAAAAAAAATAGTTGTGAAACAGTAAGTAGAGGGTGACTATGTTTATTTATATCCAGTATATACCTTTTCACCCTTTTAGGATACAAATGAGGACTGCATTTCCTTTTTTGAAAAGTTGAATTATTTTTAATGAACACTATACAAACCTACCTGGTCTGAAATCATTACACTTAGTCAGTTATCCTATCAGAAAATTCATAAGATTTGCTTTAAAATTTTATCAGAAACTCTTTAGATTTGAGAAGTCATCAAACACAAGTCCTAGAAGACTTTTTGGTAGTACACATATGTAAAATGAAAAGTGGCAAATTAAGACCACCATAAATTAATGTATGTTGTTCTGAAATATCCATTCAACTGAGACGAGAAGAGTGGCTCTCCTATATGAACCTGCCTTCTTTGCAAGCTGGATAGCATGTTAGACACACAACAGAAAGCTCTCTAAGTTTTTTTTTAAGTTTATTTTTATTTATTTTGAGAGAAAGATAGAGAGCGAGTGGGGGAAAGGCAGAGAGAGAGGGAGACAGAATTTAAGCAGGCTCTGTGCTGTCAGCACAAAGTCTGATGCAGGGCTTGAACTCATGAACTGTGAGATCATGACCTGAGCCGAAACCAAGAGTCGGACGCTTAACTGACTGACCCACCTAGGTGCTCCAAAAGTGGGCATAAGTGGTTTTTAATATGCAGCCTAAGATATTGTTAGTTTTGGAAAAGAATTCATCAGATAGGCCTATGTGGTTATTGTTTTTAAATCTGGGATATGAAGAATGAATATTCACCTGAGTTTCACTGGCAATACTGCAGCTCCAATCATGGCAAATATTCAAGACAAGAATGAAGTAAATGATTTACTTCATTACGTTTGAATGCTCTTTGGGCTATCAAGGATTTCGTAGGAATTTCAATGGAATCTCATTATTCCAGAACTCAGACTTAGTTTATACATCTCAGGAAAAATTCATTACTTTACACAACCCTTCACAATATTTATTATGAAACCGTAATTTATCAAGCTGCCCAGTGAATCTCTACTGTTGTGATTCAGAAGCTCCAAGGGCCATGGGAACATGTGGCATGTTCCTAGTGCTTGTCTGGGACACCGTCTCTGGTCCTTGTGATGCTGTCCTATCAAGTATGTAAAAGCCATTTACTGTCCACATTGCCCGTACAGGTGTCTGTCCAACCATGGCTTCCAGATTACTCTTTTCATTCCAAACTCCCTGATTGTTTTCTCTCTGCTCCTTTTCCCCAGTTCTGTACCTGGCTTTTGAAACACTGACATTAGCTCCCCTTAGTTTTTGACCTATTGGAGCTCTTACAAACCTCAGGTTCTGACTCAAGATTTTATCTCCTTGGGCTCCTTCCACTTTAGTGTCTCCTGAAGCTTTGAGTTGAAGATAGCCTAGTCAGCCCTAGGTTCATGAAATCTGGCCATGTGTAGCCAGATGGATGGAACTGGAGGGTATTATGTTAAGTGAAATAAGTCAGTCAGAAAAAGACAGATACCATATGTTTCCACGAATAGGTGGACTTTGTGAGACTAAGCAAAAACCAGGGAGAGGGGAAGAGGGGAAAGGAAAAAAAGACACAGAGAGGGAGGGAGATAAAACATAAGAGACTCTCAAAGACTAAGAAAAAAACTGAGGGTAAGGGGGATGAGGGAGGGGGGAGAGGGGGTGATGGGCATTAAAAAGGGCACATGTTGGGATGAACACTGGGTGTTATATGTAAACCAATTTGAAAATAAACTATTATAAAATTAAAAAAAAAAGAACTCTCATCTTCTGGGCTAGTGGGAAAATCATAAAAGTTAAGGGTCATTTATGAGAAAATGTAAGAATAGGACCCAGAGTTGCATTTAATTTTAGATGTTGGGAAAACTAGATTGGACACTTAGGAAGAAATTCCATAAAATCTATTCCAAATAACAATCAGTCTAGACAATGGTATAAGGACTGATCAATATTCTTTTTTTTAAAGATTTTTTATTTTTAAGTAATCTCTACACCCAATGTGGGGCTCGGACTCACAATCCTAAGATCGAGAGTCACATGTTCCACTGAATGAGCCAGCTAGGTGCCCTGATCAACATGATTATAATGAAAAATAATTGCCAGATTTGCCAAGCATATCCTTTTTATAAAAACAGTTTTCTGAAAGTTCATAGACTCACAGAAGAAGTTCTTGATCAAACTCACACATTTAGTTGGAGTGCTGGTTAACTATGACATCAATGCGCTTTTCCTTCCATGAGGGGGCACCTCTACTTGTAGTACAGGGCAGACGGTGGGAGTCAGAACACCACTTTCCCACATGACCTCTGTCTAGTGTGGCTGCACTTGACTCAAGAATCTCCCTAGTGCTTCTCTAAGTTCAACAGCTGTGTGTGTTAGAGCCCCAATGCAGCTACACTGGAACTACCACTCTAAAACACAGAAAATACTTCTTCAAGGCTTAAAAAAAACTAACAAGAAACAACACAGATATTGTTAAAGATAAGCTAAAATAAATTAATAGAACATTGATTTTTCAGGTGATTCTTAATATCTCATGATAATGTTAAAATTCCATGTTAATTACTTTTAAAAATGAGCTAATATGTTATTCCCTATTTTTTCAATGAATGTTTTAAAAATCACTAATACTAACTTCATTGTCCCCCCCAAAAAAAACCCTAACAACTATGCTTTAAAAAAAACTGTCAAAATTCTTTTACTGATTAGCAAATGTGTTAACAATACTTAAAATACATAGCTGGTTTTTCGTACGTCAAAACACAAACATCATACTCTATGAATGCGGTATTTCATTAATTAAGGGGATTATGTCATTTGGGGGTCCTTTGATGCCCCTACATGCTTCTTGCATTTCATGCCAACACTGTGTCTCATAAGGAGCTGTGGGCACCAGCTCTGGTAAAATTTGTCTCTTGTTTGTTACCTCTGGATGTGCTCAGTCCCACGTGAAATTTGGCACCATTTAGTTACCTCCTTAACTGCATTTATGTTTGATAGAGCAAACGTTCTCAGATCTGTAAACTTGTGAGCTGAAAGAAAAGCTCCCTGCAAAGCAGACCTCAGTTTCCTATGGATCTCAAAGGATCAAATTAGTCCTTATCTAATCGAAGCTGCTGTTCCCATGCCTTCCTCTGACTATTGTTCTCATTTTTCTTGTTTACTTTGAAAACATCTTGCTTTTTCCTAGGCATCTCTTCTGTATTCAGTGGTTTATCTTTCAACATGGATGTTCAAATAATATTAGATTTGGAACAATGTGTAGGGTGGAGTCTAAAGCACCTTCTAGTACGTGCAAGGGAAAGAACCTTCTAGTACACGCACAGGAAAGAAAGAATCCTACAGGCCAATAGGTGCTATTTCCCAAGATATTGAGAAGGTCTTCATTTCTCTTTGCATGTAAAACACCTACCTAATGCTCAAGCTAAGGGGGTTAATACTTTACATAGGCTCTTCATGTAGCAATAATACTCTTTCACTTTCTCATATTTTGAGATATCAGTGTTTTACAAATGCTAATGGATCAATGCTGAATTATCACCTGCTGTAGCTAATAAACTCTTTTATAGAGTCACAGTTCATAGCTCTTCTCTCCTTTAAGTATATATTGGACTCAGATTCTTAGAGTCCTATTCTCCATGGAAATTACCTGCTACCTACAAAAGGGTAAGCATGCTTATTAAAACTTGGACCTAAATGAATGCATAAACATTCTGGAGACAAATAATAAGGATGGGGAAGAGTGGGATAGTATGCAGAGAGATCATTAGGATAAAGTTGAACTTGATAGAATGCAGTCGGTGAACTTAATGTTCCAGCGTATGGTGGTGGCTGGAGCAAACGGTCAGGAGATTTTAATCATTCATACAAACTGAAACAAAAAAACTTTCTAGACAGTGCTGTGGCCAGATCTGCTGGGTGCTCTGAAGTAGAGGGTAAAATAAAAAGGGGCTTTCAACTTGCTTGAAGTATACTAATCTAGCATGCTGGCCCTATCTGTAGGCTGGGTTTAATGCTGCTTTTATCATTTCCAAGTTTCCTACAGAACCTTGTGCACGCAGCCATTAGGACATTGTCACACTTTACAGTTTTGTGTTTTTTTTCTGCTTCCTTGTATGTCTACCCTATTAGATTTTGAGTCCTTGAGTACCAGAGAACTTAGCATTGTGCCTAGCCTAAGCACCTAATAAAGGTTTGTTTAATTTCATTTGATTTAATGTAATTTGATTTAACATTGTTGGGAGCCATTTTGGGCTCACAGGTTGAGACCCCTCCCTGTGTGCGAAAAGCGGTTGAAGCAAAGTTCCCGCTGGCCAAGATGGTGCTGAGTCTTACCTTATTTAGAAAATAATCTTTCAGGCCTGGATTTCTTGAACTGCTTTCGTTGGCCCAAGGGAGGCCAATATAATGCTCTTTAGTTTTATGGTATATGGAAAAGGGGACCTGGAGTGCGATGTCTTGATGGATAAAATCTGACTGAGAGTAACCTGGCCAGAAGTAACCTCAAAGTTGCCTCTTGGGAAGGTTACACAAATTGATCATACAGAATAGCAGTTATGAGTTGGCTAGAAATTAGCAGACGTTAGGCCCCATGACTCCTTGAACCAAACTTGATTTTCCCTGCAGGTATCGCATTGTGTTAATCATCCCCTCAGCCCCACCATAAAACCTCAAGGCACATCTCTGTAAAGCTTCTCTCAGTATTTGATTAACAGACTGATAGGAGAGATTGTAAAGAGACTTAGGACCTTCCCCAAAGGTTAGCCTAGCCCAAAAGTTAGAAGCACTGTTTATAGATAAGGTACAAACAGTAGCCAAACAAAAGTAGCTACACATATCTTCACTGATCAACAACAAATATTGAGCACCTCCCTAAGGTTAACGTTTCACAAATCCTTTTGTAATTCTCATCCCCACGCTCCCTTATAATAAAAAGGCAATAACAAAATACTTTTACAGAAACTACCATAAAGAATAGACATGAGCCCTCATGATATAGGCTCACTCACTCACAAAGGAAAAGAACTTAAACAAGCATTAGAGATCATGTTTCTACCAAGCGAATAATACCTCCTCCATTATGGTTAAAGATTATGGATAGAATGACTCCTAATCTACCTATAGATGACTAACATAGGTCTTGAGGCAACAATATATGTTGTTAAGAATGCCTCGTCACTGATGTAATGTCACTTACCGCCTTTAAATAAAGAAACAAAGACCAGCAGGGCAGAGATGCCAGAATTGCCAGGGCTGCCTGCCTGGTCATCAGACTACATCTCTCTCGTGACTCTCTCATTTCCTTTCGCCTGACCATCCATCCTTCGGGAACCCCTAGATTCGCTGGAAGTGGACCCTGGCATAACATCAAATAAAGATTTGTTTGAAAATTCTCTTTTCTTTTTCTTTTTCAAGTTTATTTATCTATTTTGAGAGAGTTTGAGAGAGAGACTCCCAAGCAGGCTTCACACTATCAGCGCAGAGCTCATGCTTGATGAGATGACGGTGACCTGAGCTGATACCAAGAGGTGGACACTTAACTGACTGAGCCACCCATGCGCCGCCAAAATTCTGTTCTCTTAGCAATGCTGACTGGTCCCAGGTTGCTTGGCACAGCAGAGGCTGAGGTTGTTAAGGATGGATTGATTCCCTTCAAACATTCCCCCCCTACACACACCCCCAGTCTTCTCCTTTGGCCATCTGGGGTTTTAGACACACACTCACCTGGACTCACACATCCTGGGTACTTTGCTTTTTGGCTAGAGGCACATCTGGAGGGAATCATTTAGGGGCAAGAGGCAGCTGCTAAGCCACTTGTAAAGGAGGGAGGGGGTGGTAATATTTCCTGCTGCAGACAGACCCAAGATGACTATTCAAATAATCTGTCAAGGAAATGAGGGGTGGGGGGGGACTACCTGCTTTACACGAAGATTTTTGACAGAATTCTTTCAAAAAGTGAGTCCGTATATTTGCAGTTTTATTTCCTGGAGAGAAACTAAGAATTTCTCAAAAGGATCTGGGACCCAAAATAGTACTACTGCTTAGTTTGAGGAAACAGAATTTTGCTTTCAAAATCAAGCTTCTAATTTGATAAGCTTCTTTGTGGGAAGGCTGACATCTGAGCCTCTTTGTATTTACCCCCATGTGGTACAATAGTACCCAGGACACAACAATCAATAGGGATTTGTTTGGGAAAAATACCTCAATAGTATAAGCAAGGCTTACTTGAAAACCAGCGCTATCCTGGGATGACATCAATTGACGTTCCTTACCTTATACCCCATGGTGTGCTCACGCGTAGCAGTTATTGGAAAGCATTTCCTTCTTTCTGAAAGAGTAAGAACTTTCCATTTAATTTGTGAAAAATTGGAAATTTCTGTACCCTTTTCCATGTTCAACTTCTACCAACTATAATTTTTTATTTGTATGGAACATATATTTGTAAAAATTTCCCATTCAATTCTTGAATACTTCTATGGGATACATAGGTCTTCCAGGGAATCTTCCAGATAAGGAGTACGACATGTGTGATAATAAACTGAGGCTTGGTTTCCCTCTGCTAGGAGGCTTAGTTTCTTTTTCCTTTTCTTAAATAAAAAAGAAGAGAGCAGAGGTCCCGTGAGCTTCCACACAGATCCAAGTTTTAAACATAGTAAAATAATCCAACCAGGTCTGTAACAGCAGGAGACCGGAAAGATTTGAAACAGCGTGTGACTTTTCTAACAAAGCTCACACAGTCTGGCTTAGGCTAACCTGGCCACAACAGAGCAGAAGGAAAAAACAGTACTTTTTTTTTTTAAGCAGCAGCTTAGCTTGCTGGCTCAGCAAATGTTTTCCCTATCATAGTTTGGAAAAGAACATGACTTGGAGGCCCTTTTACCCTTAGTCCTTCCTCCCGCCCTGGACTGTACCATTAAATCCTAGATATTGGGGTGACTAAAAAGGATAGGGAATAAATCAGCAATCGCAAAAAAGTTTCCCCCCATTTTATGTGTGACAGCACTTGCTGCCTTCCTTAAGTTGATTATAACAATCAGTTCAGGGGTTTGCTCTGCTTGCAAGGTCACAGCCAGAGGGGGCAGTGAACTTTGGACTACAGCTGGGGAGAGAGGTAAACAACAGGACTATAAATATCAGGGTTTCTGGCTCTGGAGCTGCGCAGTTGAGCAAACAGAAAGGAAGCAGGCTGCTCTGAAGGGGTTGTGTAAGTAGGAACTTTTTGTTCTCCAATATTTCTTTTAGAGTTTGGTAAATAATTTGATTTTGAGTCTGATAAAATGTTTCTGTCCTTAGAATAGATTTTTTAAAAAGAGAGATGGGTAAAGAAGATAAAAAATAATACAAAAGAAAGAACAAAAGAGTCTGGACCTGGGTGTGGTGGGTGAAGGTCTGTGGCGGGCAGCCCTTTGCTGATTTCTGCCCTGTCTTCTGCCCCGTCTTCTGCCCCCGGAGGATGGCAATGGCAGCAGAGGAGGCTGGAGAAATCGAACGGTTACTCTGCGAAGACTTGTGTTGGCATAGAGGCAATACTGCTTGTTTAAGCTTACACGTCTCCCACTGCAATGCAGAGTGAGAACTCTAAGGAAAACTCAGCTCCCGGGTTTGAAATACGGCCATTCTACAGTGCTGTAGAAATGTCCAGGGATACTGTGAGCAGTTACAGGAAACAAAAAAAATCCCAGGTGGCAGGGAGAGCAGGTTCGGTCCATTGGGTGGAAGTAGTTGCCCGTAAAAGAGCTCAAATCTGTGTCAAATCAGATGGCCTGTGATTAAACGCGACGTTTTGCGGTTTACAAGGTGAGTGGGTACTTTTAGGTGAATGAGGAAGGACTCTCAGATGCCAGTTTGAAGTTCAGGGAAAAAGTTTCTGCATGTTCTGCCTTTTAATGGGGGAATTTTAAACAAATGTTAAGTCTGTATGTGGCCAGAAATCTAGTTCTGTGATCGAAAAGTGGTGAGATTACTGAAATTTACAAGTACTTTCAATGGTTTCTAATAACCCTATTTAGTTATTTATAGATAGCTATAACTATAATCAAATGTTTATTATGCAAAAAAATGCTCTTAAGAAGACAAAGTTGAACACCCTATTGATTATACAAAATAGGAAAATTTGTGTGTGAACTCTGTAATCCAGGACCCTCTGCTAATGGCTTTTTGTCTTTTTTCATCAAAAAACTAAATGAAGGAAATAAGGGAAAGAGCCTTTTCACTTATATTCGCTATTTAGCTGCTAGGAAGGGTAGGCTGTATGGCAAAGTGAGGAAACCAAGTGCTGAATTTATGCCCAAGGTTCTATAGTTACTGAAATTCTAAACAGTAGGGGAAATCTCTCCACTCTGGTAAAAAACAAAACAGCTTGAATTATTCTGATGTTCTCCTTGCCATCCCAGGGCATAAACAAACAAAACCTTGGCTACTAATTATTAAAAGTGATCTAATAGCTAAGAGGTCATGTTTTGGATTTAGCAGAGCTAGTTTAAATCTAGTTTCTTTTGTGATTTACTATCTGTGTGGACTTGGGCAAGACGCCTAAACCCTCTTAGCCGTGTTTCCTCAGCTGCAAAAGGGGGATAATGGTCACACAGTTGTAAGGATTAACCGATGTGATAAAAATAACTGCCCAGCCCCACCTGCACAGAGTTCCGTCAATGCTCAATGATCGAGAGTCACCAGTAGAAGTACTATCCTAAAGAAATTCCCTAGATTTAGTCCAGATATATCCTCTTTTTTAAATATTAGAATTTTTAAAAATATTAGAATAGTTGGGATGGCCTTAATCATTTGATTTATCTGTCTCTCTTTAAGTTAGGCTCTTGGATTTTGTGGTGGTAAATGATATGAAAGATAATCAGGTTTTTAAAAATTCTAGCTGTATTTATCAGTGCACCAGAGCCCAAATCAATCCGATTCTAACCTTTCTACTCCCATCTTAATTCTGGGCTCACTCTAACTTGTCATTAGCTGCCGACTTTCTACCCCCCTCCACCTGTCCCAAAGTACTTTTACTTTCTTATCCCAGATTAGCACCTGAAAATGTGCCAACATCCTAGTTCTGGAAAGTTGCTCTGATCTCTTGCCACAGATTTTTACATCAGAATAAGCCTGTTCCTGGATTTTTATTTTTCTGCTCATCTCTGCTGAATGTGTTCCATATTTTCACTACCTGGCTACAGTTCATCGGTTTTCTGTGTACCTCTCTGCTGAGAGTCAGCCCTAGTTTGGGGAATATTTCTAGTCAGATATTTAACTTCTTTACTCAGAAGGACATCTTTTTACCCAAAAACGTGCCATCTAGTCACAGAAACTTCTTGAAAGTAATGGTAGCCAATAAATAGACTGAGTGTAAATTGCAGTGGGTCCTAAATGGTGGAGGGGGCAGTGATTTGTGACATTTCTCCGTGGTCTGGTTTTTTCCTTTGTTTCATACCTATCTCAGATGTGGTAGTAACATTTCGGCAGGCAGTTTTATACCTGAAAAGGTATAAAAGGTATTATACTTTTAATATTCACATACAGCTAGACTTTAAAGAGTAAGAGAAACAAAAGGGAGCCAGACCCAAGAGACTTCTAACTACAGAAGGCTTGAACATGAAGAGCTAAGGGCCCCAAATGGGCCACCTTCATGTGGGTAAACTGCCCGTACAGCCCCCCCTTTCTTCCTGGGTTCTTTTCCCAGGCTGGCTCTTTTCATTTCTGTGCCGAATCCTCTACTTACCCTTTCCTTTCTTAGATTGGTGGAGGATGGAAAGCAGCAGTCAGAACTTGGTGCATTTTAAATAAAAACAAAATCACGCTTGCAGAATGTTATTGGGTTATAGAGGACACAGTATCAAAATTTTTCTAAATGTATCTTCTTCTAGAGAAATACTGTTAAGGCAAATTTCCATAGCATGCTCACCAAAGTATCTTGTCAGGTCAGACAGTTAAGAGGTGCTTTGACAACTCCCTTGCCTCTGGCTGATTTTTTACTCCTTCTGGGACGATTTGGTGCACGAAGGCCCAACGTAACGAGCCCAGCAACACTGGGATAGAATCCATGGGCTAGATATTGATCGGAGGGGGGATTGTACTGGCTGTATTTATAGGAATTCCTGGTTATGATTGTGAAGTCACCTGTGAAGATGACAGCAAGGCTTCCTCTTTTACAGGACAACCCCAGCAATGTGGAAAAGCCTGGGGCTTGCCCTGGCTCTCTGTCTTCTCCCAGGGGGAAGGACAGAGAGCCAGGAACAAGGCTCCTTCTGTAAGCAGCCTCCAGCCTGGAGCATAGGGGATCAAAACCCAATGCTAAACTCAACCGGTCGGGTGACCGTGGTTGCTCTTCTCCAAGCCAGCTGATACTTGTGCATCCTGCAGGCGTCCAGGTGAGCCGCTCTTCCTGTGTTGTGGGATTTCTCAGGGGCCAAGCTGCTAAATACATACATACATAAAATAAAATACACTTGGAAAAGATGTATTTATTAAATCACATTTTTAGAAAAATCATTTATGTTTGCATAAGACATGTTAAAGGAAAATATACTAGGAGCAGATACACCAAAGTATTTCTAGTGGTTTTCCTGGGAGTATAGAAAAATTATCTTCATTTTGTGGACCTATATTTTATAATGTCCTACTAAATATGTAATACTTGTGTAATGAAAATGTTCTAAAATGTAATCCTGCAAATGGGTTAGTTATTTCAATATAGGAAGCAAATACAAATGCTTTGCTAGAGTAGGATGAACACCAGACTTGCCACCAAATGTCTTGGGTCATTTAACAAGGATATATGCATATATATATATATACACTATATATAAATGTTATATATAACATATATATATTGGTTGGGTTATTTGCTAAATATTTACTGGGTAGAATTCTCTAACTGTAAAATGGATAATTTGTAGGATTAATTTGAGGACCAAATGAACTATTGTTTGTGTAAACATTTAGCATAAGGTTTTAACTGAGCACAAGTTCTCAATAAATAATTGAAAAATGTGTTTTAGTTTTTTATAATATAAGAGATATGAGTAAGTAAAAAATAGTAAGAGAGTTTCATGTGAAAAAAAAAAGAGAGCGAAGGGAGAGAAGTCACTAATAAATTCAATGAGATTTTTCCTTTTTTGTGTGTTTTTCCCAAATATTTTAGATTGGAAGACCTGAGAGTAAAACTGGAGCAACAAGGATATTTGAATATCTCTTATGTCGTGGTTAATCATCAAGGACTCTCTTCTCGATTAAAATATATGCATCTTAAAACTAAGGTTTCAGAACATATTCCTGTTTATCAACAAGAAGAAAATGAAACAGATGTCTGGACTCTCTTAAATGGGAACAAAGATGACTTCTTCATATATGACAGGTGTGTATTCACACACACATACACACACCCCAAATTAAAAGATGCCTGCTTTGCATTTAATTTAATAGGGATTTAAAATAAGACATCTTCTTTTGTATTACCCATTACTCAAAGTAAGCTATTAAACTGTTTGGTTTTAATGTTTTATTTCAAAAACTGACTTTCTTCTGTGCAAAAGAATTCACTATTCTAGTAGAGAAATACAGAAAATTGACTATACTTCCCGCCCCCCATAAAAGAGCATTCTGACTGAATAAAAGGATCAATTTGTGTGTCAAATCCAATTCTACCCTGAGAATTTTGCAGATGAATAACTACACTTTGCAGACCACTTGCTTATCTCGAATCTGATTAATAATTTAAAGGCTACACACCTGAAAATCTGACTCTAGGGTGTTAATCGTTTAGGTTTAATCTGCTTTTGATTCCATGAATGAATAAAACGTATTTTAAGGGAACCTCATGCTTACATTATTTGCTATTACCAACATTTTTAGTTGGTGCTGTTTTCTTTTGACTTGTCAGAAATGGTAGGCATACTCTGGCTAGACCTAAGCCCTTCTTCATCACACTCTAAATATTCCTAAAAGAATATAACATATTCTTTTATAAACTGCTAATTTATACAGTTGCAAAGTGTAGCTCTTTGACAGTCACATAATATTATACATCCTGGGTAAAATGTGGGAAAGAAAGACATTTCAACTCCACCATTTCTGAGAATGCTGAGTATTATAATTCCATTTCTTTCACATTACACTGAAATTTTTGTTGCATCAGATATATTTTTACATAAATGGGTTACTGGCCAAGACAAGAGGATCTTTTTCGTTATGCTGTAATTTTTTGTTGTATAGAATTTGTGCTGCCATAGCAGTTATGAAAACCTATGCAAACCAGATTTGCAGAGCCTAATTTATGGTAAGGTAGTGGTTTGCGCATTTGTAGAATTTGTGTCTATTGCCAAATTGTATTTGACCAATTCACAATGACTCGACTGTGTGGTTTTGATATTATTTATAGTGGCATATCTAGAAGATTTCAAAATGCTGGTATGAGACTCACTATAGTCTTGCTGAGACCTAACCTGGTATGCATTCAAGGAAGTTTACTGGAGGTGTGAATGGGTCTTAGTTGTAAGACCATTAAACCAATAGCACCTATCCCAAACTGCTTGAATATGATCATGATACAGAAAATATTACAATGATATTGTGTTTGCCATTTTTTTTTTAGATGTGGCCGCCTTGTATACCATCTTGGTTTGCCTTACTCCTTCCTAACTTTCCCATATGTAGAAGAAGCCATTAAGATTGCTTACTGTGAAAAGAAATGTGGAAACTGCTCTCTCATGGTATTTTATTTTTCTCAATTATTTCTACTGGGAGAAAACAGAAAGTCTTTTAAGAGCTATTTAATTAAGTTAGTATATTATGACCAATTAGCGAAGCAATGTTTCTGTTGGTATAATAAAAATAACAACAGTAATTTTTATAAGTACTGCCTATTAACATACACTGTAAGACTTTTTTTGTTTTTTTTTGTTTGTTTTAACAATTTATTGTCAAATTGGTTTCCATACAACACCCAGTGCTCCTCCCAACAAGTGCCCTCCTCAGTGCCCATCACCCACTCTCATTTTTTCAAGATCCATATTGCTGCTTTTATCTAGAAGGAGTTTAGAAAACAAAAACCAGCGTAGATGACATACTTCAAATACCACCAAATGATGATGGGTGTGTTCGAAGTGCCCAAAGAATTCAGCCGACATAAAATATTATTGGAGTACCCTGAATGTGTTCACAAGAGCACAGTGACAGCAAAGCTTATTCATGGCATTACCTGAAATGGAATTGAGGCCCAGATAGTTACTAATTTATCAAAGATGTAAGTGTCAGCTTTTCCATGAAGCCCTTAACACTGTCTGCCCATTTTGTAGTTAGAATTACTGCATTTATTTCACAGTGGAATCAGCTTTCTACTCATTACTGATATTTTTCTCCTAACATGAGAATATTTATTCTTATTTATGAGAAGCTCTACATTTAAATACTGTTTATAAAAAGATACTCAAGAAATGGATTTTAATTTATATTAACTAGACTTCCCCCCTCCCCATATTGAAAAGGAAAAAACTTCCAAACAATGTTTCCTCAATAGGGCAAATTGGTAAAATTTGACCTCAGATTTAAATATAGTTCTGAATTTTATTTGAGAGCTAGACATCCTTCAGATTTTTCCAGTTGTAAAGAAGCTGTCTCGATTTTTAATGAATTATTTAATTAATTAATTTAGTTGTTATGGAGCACAATAGGTTAATTTCTGTAGTTGAATAATTTTCACATTTTAATCTTCATTATAATCCTATGAAACTGGGTCTACTGTTCTAAAGATGAGGAGACTGAAGTAATGCAAATAAAGTATTAACTCAATGTCTGACTTCTACTAAGTGCGCAATAAAGGCTGGCTATATTGATTCCTCATATTCCAAGATTATTTTGCATTTTTGCGAGTGCCTAATAGTTATAACTATACCCAGTTATATTGAAACGAAGGAAGAACCAGTCCCATGACAAGCTTAAAATTTATGATTCACCTGTAAATAGGATATATCATATATGATATGCCAAATCAAATTGGAGTTTTCCTTTTTCATTGTATCCTAGATGTCATCGATTATAGGACACAATATTTTATGTAATATTTAAAAAATGCTGTCAGTTAAGGTAGGACACTGTTACACCACCATCAATAACGGGATGCATTCTGATTTGAAAAAACATTAAAATGTGAAAAAAATACCTTGTAGGATCAATAAAATACAGTAATCAGTCTTGGAAACTAATTAGACTACTACTATCAACTTTTGAACATTTAGAACATTACGTACTATACTTTAAACATTTATCAAATTATTTATAAGCTTTTAATCAAATAGCGTTAAATACTCAAAAGAAAAGGAAACAAGCAACAAAACTAAAAGGCATCCTACGGAATGTAAGATAGTTGCAAATGACATACCCGAGGAAGGGTTAGTATACAAAAATATATAATGAACGTCTAAAACTCAACACCAAAAAAATAAAAAAAAATTCAATTAAAAGACAGGCAGAAGACATGAATAGATATTTTTCCAAAGAAGACAGATAGTTAACAGACACATGAAAAGATGCTCAACATCACTCATCATCAGGGATGCACAAACCAAAACTATAATGAGATGTCACCTCACACCTATCAGAAAAGCTAAAATCAACAACATAAGAAACAACAGGTATTGGTGAGGATGTGAAAAAAAGGGAACCGTCTTACACTGTTGGTGGGAAGGCAAACTGGTGCAGCCACCCTGGGAAACAGTATGCAGGTTCCTCCAAAAGTTAAAAATAGAACTATCCTATGATCCAGCAATTGTACTACTAGGTACTAGGTACTACTACTACTATTACATTGCCAACAATGTGGATAGAGCCAGAGAGTATTACGCTAAGTGAAATAAGTCAGAGAAATACAAATACTGTATGCTTTCATGCATATGTGAAATTTAAGAAAAAAAACAAATGAATTCAAAGAGAGGCAAGCCAAAAAACAGATTCTTAGTTGTAGACAACAAACTGAGGGTTGCAGGAGGGGAGGCAGGCAGGAGGATTAAGCTAAATATGTGATAGGGACTAAGATGTGCACTTGTTGTGATGAGCACCAGGTAATGTGTGGAAGTGTTGAATCGCTATATTGTACACCTGAAACTAATATTACACATATGTTAACTAACAGGAATTTGAATAAAAGCTTACAAAATAGAACGAAATTCTCAAAAGTAATTCAGATAAAACCAAAAAAACGTACCGCTTAATAATCGTATGCAAAAATCCAGTGGAATTTTTAACCTTTCGAGACATGGAACCATACCACTTAGAAAATCAATCTGGGAGACCAAAAAGACTAAGTTTATTTATACATCACTTTAGGTAAAAATTTCATATAAGCTGTGAGCCTATATCTGTAGGCACACAAAACAATAAAGACTTGCGGCAAATTAACTAGATCGATGTAAAATGGGACCGTATGCCCAGCGGAACATGGGCAGTAATGTGCTACCTGCAGCTGCCAGCTGAACAGTGGGGACACAGTAACAAGACTGGTGAAGCTCAAAACATTTCTTGGCACAAGCTGTGGCATGAAAACTACTGATTTTCAGCAGAGTTTTACTGGCTTCTTTGAATTATCAGAAATTAGTTTGCTTCTGAACAGAACATTAAATATGAATATAATATAGATTGACACAGGTGTGAAAGTTTTCTTGTAGTTTAGCTGCTCCTAGGATTTGGTATTTGTTTGACTTATGGCAATCGATGTAAGTTCTTTTAACCGATTTATTTAGTTTTGCTTCTGCAGATGTAAATATAGTGGTTTGGCTTTCTTCTTATGCCTTGTGTATGACATCAATTCTTCTTCAGGGTTCTTAAAAATTTAGGAAATGCTCTTGATAAAAAAAAAGGAAAATATTAATTCTGATGTTGATTTCACCAGTATAGATGCTTAGGTGAACTGCTGAATTTTAATTGTCTTATGCTCTATCTATTTGCAAAACATTAATGTTAATTCCTTTGGAAGATGTTTGAGGATTCTTTGATTAAATGCAAGCTTTGCACAAGAAGAACTTTATAATTAGGTATGACTGGAACCAGATTTTAATAAAAAGTCTGGGTGTTGAAACAGACATCAAATTTTTATCTCATTAACATGACGCTAGAAAAACAAAGCCGGTTCAATCCTAATTAACTACTTTGAATTTTATATATATTAATGCTACAAATCATTTTTTGTGCACGTCTCCTAAATCTATAAATTTGTTGAAAAATGATTTATAAATTTGTTCTAGACACCAGAACACGAAGACTTCTGTGAAATTGTATCTTCAGCTACCGTAGGAAATCCAACTGAGGCTCCGCGGCCACACCACCACCACCACCACCACCAGCATCATCACCATCGTAATCATGAGCATGGGCATCAGCGTCATGGGAATGGTGAGCTTTCAGAGAACCAGCAACCAGAAGCACTGGATGCTCCTAAGCAACCCCCTTCTCGAGTCCCTCATCACCACCACGAGCACAAGGACCACCAAAGACAGGGCAATCCAGAGGACTGAAATATGCCGGCAGGAGGTGAAAGTTTACAACTTTCTGTCCTACAGACAAAGCTCTGACGAAAGAGATGTATAAACCAATTACACTGCAAATTGCCGGAAGATTCAGAGTTAGCTCCGAGGAGCTGATGCTGACACTGACGGCATCTGATATTTGAAAAAACAGGGTCTGCAATCACCTGACAATGTAACGAAAGCCTCCCCTCTTTATGTAGCTGACAGGGACTCTGGAGAGAGGAGAACGTCATTGAATCTTGACAGTGACGTTTGCCTCCAGCTGCCTGACATGCAAGTCAGCAGCTCAAGCCCACAGAAGCCAGCACCATGTGAAGCTGAAAAGATACGGCCGAAATGTGAAAATGACCTTCATACTAAATATTTTAAATAGGATTATACTCCCCAAGTCAGTCTAGACAATTTCATTTCCAGCACTTTTATATGCTACCTAATTAACAGTGATCTAAAAATAAGAATTAGATTTGTATAAAACATGGAGAAATCTATTCTATTGGCTTCCAAATTTTAAAATTTAAGGCAAAGAAATTTTGACCCAAACCAAATTCTTATTATTTTATTATAAAGGTGATTGCAGCACTTGGTTAATATGTTTTTCTTTTTCTTTTTCCAACATTCTACTTGCATTAATGAGAACAGAGGCGTAAACTATGACCTAGGGGTTTCTGTTGGATAGTTAGCAATTTAGAATGGAGAAAGAACAACAAAGACATGTTTTCCATTTTTTTCTTTACTTCTCTAAAAATTACTTTCTTTGTCGTTTCAGTCTTTAAATCTTTAAAAGTCTAATTTTAAAGAACAGTGAATTCTGTCTTTTAGGTTCCAGAAATACTGACACATGAATATTTTGCTGTGACTACATTTTACATATCCATTTATACTTTCTATGTCTAAGAGTCATATCTTGATTTTTACTATCACATATGAATGGAACATTTATGTCTTATTTTCTTTATTTAGCATTATTACATCACACTCTTTAAAACTGAGATAGTTTGTTTTGAAAGATGCAATGGAGAAGGTAAAAGAATGTTGTCTGGGTCTTGATTGCTTAGAAAGTATTTCCATAGTCAATGATGGTTTAATAGGTAAACTAAGTCCTATAAACCTGAACTCCTCTATGGTTAATACTATTAAGCAAGAATGTAGTACACAGTTGGCCAAATGTGGATGGATTTCTTTAAATAAACTCAGTTTAAAATGTTTAATGTGATCTTTTTTTCATTGTTGTTATTTAGGTAGTATGTTACATTAATGACAGAGGTGGCATTTTCAACTGCTTTTAAAGAAATTAAGTAGCAACTAATGAATTTACTGTCCTACTCAAAACCTTCTACGCTTAGGGCAAGAACCTTTGTCAAAAGGTTTAAGTTGAGAATCTTGGCCAACCGAGAGACGTTGCTCTAAATCATGAATGGTATTACGAAGAACTGCAATCTCCTTGTTTTTTTCTTCTTGAAGGTGTTGAAGCTTCTAAATAAAGCAGCAAAAAATTTGTTACTGCAATTCAGAAATAGTAAGACTAAATACAAGAAACAATAAAACAAAAAGAAACTACATTCCTGGTTTAAGTAGATTAAAAAAGACAGCTTGTTTTGAAAGGTTTATAGTTTTATTTTTATGAGGCTTGTGGGGTACAACTGGAATAAGGATACTAAAACATGTATTAGCACCATTTGTTGTAGTTTATTCCCTTTTCCCTATATAGCTTGAAGTTATAAACCATAAAGTAGGAGTTGAACAGAAAGAAATCTATTACCTAAGTGCCTAAATAACTTGAGAATAGTAGGTCAGCCTTAGTTCAGAGGAGATTATGGAATTTCTTAGATGACCAAAGACTCAGAGGACTTTAATTTACTGCTAAGCTCTACTATTTTTTAAAATTTTTAAATGTTTTATGTATTTTTGAGACACACACACACACATACACACGCAGAGTACGAGTGGGGGAGGGGCAGAGAGGGAGACACAGAATCTGAGGCAGGGTCCAGGTTCTGAGCTGTCAGCACAGAGTCCAATGTGTGGCTCGAACTCGTGAACCATGACCTGAGCTGAAGTTGGACACTTAACTGACTGGGCCACCCAGGCACCCTTAAGATTTACTATTTTAAATCGAAAGTGACTTTTAAATATTATTCAAAGCCTAATATCTTTCTGATTGTGTGATATATTTTAAGAAAAACTGTTAAGTATATTGTTGGTAAATACTAGATAGCTTTTATAGAAACGCACGATGAACATTTATTTTCTTACACAATGGCTACGGAAGAAAATCTCACATACCCTTCTGTAGATACTCTGTGGCAAAACAGTAGAATCTGGATAGGGTTTTGATTTAGTTTGAACTCTTGCTAGTTTGGCATCAAACTGAATCAAGTTTAAAAAGAAAGTTATTGAGAATATTCTAAACAACTAGAAACAACTTCTACAAATATTAAGTATAATCCATATCTTTTAACACGTAAAATCTAATTTAAGCATATTCTCTGTACAACACAAGGTAGAGAAGTCTTTCTTTAAGAAACAGTTTTTAAGAAAGAGCAAAGAACACCCAAACAAGATTAACCTTGCTGCATGTTAAAATTTCTTGGGGAGCTTCTTAAAAGCACCAAATACCTGAGCACTATCTTAGAGATTCTGGAATGGAATCTGCATTATCTTTTTAAGACATTAGATGATTCTCTCCTGCAAGGCAAAGAATCTAGATAACTAGGGTTGAGAATCTAGTTAAAGATAGATAAAAATATTTTCATGTTACTGTGGGTCCTTTTGTAAAGAAAATGTAGTATAGTCAACAGTCATGTGATAACTCATATACCCTTCTGTAAAATCTTTGAGACTGAGTGGTAGAATTTGGATATAATTTTGTTGATTCAGTTTGAACTCTCACTATTTTGACATTAAACTGAATCAGGTTTAAAAAATTATCATAAGTCATTCTTACAAGTCATTTTTTTTTTTGCAAAATCTTCCATTATAATTCTCTTCAGGTTGAGTTCAGTGTAGCCTCTCTCTGGCCTAAGAACAAACTCTGTGAGACTGTGTTCTGGTTTGAGGAGGGAAATGGATAGCTACAGTGAAGATGAACAAAAAGAGTCGTGTATATCAGTGTAAACCACAGATTTGGGCTCAACCAGTGACAGGGCACAGATGGCAAACAAAATGCACATCTTCGATCAATGGATCAGCAGTTGACGGTAGAGCCTGAAACACGGCTTACTGTATCCCAGCTGGCTTCCAGCCCTCTCTATGGATTGTGGGCACACTCGACCAGAGATAGTAGCAGCAGCAAAATGCCTCTCAAGTCAACATCAGTCCCCTTTTCCTCAAAGATGATACAGATTTCAACACTGAACCTCACCAAAAACCCCAGAGATACCAAACTTTCATGAACGTGAATAGTAAGTTATCTTTAACTAAACTGGTGAATTCTGACAACATAAGGTAAGGTGGGAGTCAGGCTGGGGAAAATTAATGGAAGAATGATGGAAATGAAGATGGGTAGAATCTAGAAAAAAAAATTTAAAGAACAAATATATTGTTGAAACATAAATGTCCCTGAGATTCTGACATCTGGTTAAACAACCTACTGAAAAGGTTTTAGGGCCTACAACTAGAACTGCAGCCTTTGAGATGCCCTATGTAAAGCCTCTTTAACATTTTTTTAAACATCTGGTTTGTCTTCCCTTCTGATCTGTATTTTCCACACATTTATTAGGGAGCAACCTGTCTCTTTTTAATAAAAGCTGAAGGAATTTCTAGTTGGTTTACCAGGGTTCCACAGTTTCTGCTGAAGAGAAAGAAATGCTAACCATTAGATACACTCTCCCCACTGCTGGAATGGTAGTCCTATGAAGCTTGCACAGACTCAGCTATAAAGTGTGGGGAATCCTTGAATTATCAATCTCCAGTCTCAGAGGAAACAGTACACTTTGTGGAAACCAGGACCTTTGGAACAACTGAAAAATCCCACCTTCCCACCAAATGCTGCAAGGCAGCGTAGCTAGCATGGTCTGGCGTTTGAGAATTGCATGTGATGGAGAATGAGTGTGTCAGGGTTGTTTCTATTCCTGAAGTTTATCTCACTCACTGTGATGAAAAATAACCAAAATTCAATCTAGACTAAGGCATGCATCTTCAAATTTAGCAGACCCTTAAACACTTACCTCTAGCTGTAATTTGATTATTTCACTTTGTTTTTCCTTTTCTTGAGTCCTTAACTTTGCATTTAACTCTGAAATTTCCATCTCCTTTTTCTCTATCAGTTCTTTATGCTTTTCTTCATTTGACTCAACTGAAGAAAACAAAAATCATTAATTAATCAATTCATCTTAAAATTTCAAAAATTTTATAAGCTTGTATTTCATTAGCATTTTAAAAAATCCATAAGAAAGTACACTTTATTAATAAGTACATATATTTTAGAAACTGTTTACATGTAGGTAGCTTTTATATATTTTGAATAAGCTCCTACAAAATGTTTGAAACACAGAGATCACCCATTAACTGCTTTTGAACAAGGAAACTGATTTATATTCTTAAACATGAATTATATATTTTATGAGGGAGAATGAATAGGAGACTTAGTGGTGAAACAGGGACACAAAGCCTGGGTTCCTAGGTACAGGGGGCTCCGAATTACTGGATGATTCCAGAGCTACATCAAACCCCCGTTATACTATTCCACATGACTGGGCCTCTGTCATGGTCACACAACATCTTTGCTTCATCGAATTTCCTCTGCTCTCATCCTTTACCTATTCCTACTAATGACACCATGTTATCAGGGTGGGAGCCTCTAGGACAGGTCTCACTTTAGAGAGAAAAGAAAGAGTCAATTCATCTGCAACCCCCACAAATAAGGGATCTCCATCCATGACTAATCCACTACTTACTTAGTTTCAAGCCTCATTTTTCCTTCCGTTGGACTCTATGTCCAGGCTCCCAATCACGAGTCTCTACACCCGATACACTGTTGCCAGGCTAGTCTTCCTAAAGCATACCTGTAAGTATGGCCATCACTTTCTCAAAAACCTTTAATCACTTCCCATTTTTTTTATCCTACAATTCAAGGGGTCAAAGAATCCAGCCCTAGCCATGGGTTTTGGCGTTTCTCTTGGTAACCTTTCTGTATGGTGCAAAGTAAAGATAGAAAATGGACTATTATTCCCTAGAATGTCCTATGTCTTCCCCTCTCTACGTCTTGGCTTCTACATTCTTTCTACCGAGAGACTCTTTTTCCCATCCTCCCCAGTGAACTTTAGCCATATTCAGTCTTCAGGATCAGGGCCTTGTACTTAAAAGTGCTGAAGGACAGAAGTTAGTAACTTTGATAAAGTTCAACTTGGAATTTTTTCCTTCATTGTTTGTGTTTTTTAATTCTTTCCAAGAAGTTGTGGCTAACTCAAGTTCACAAAGATTATCATCTATGCTTTCTTCTAGCAGTTTGGTAGATGTAGGTTTATATTCTGACATCTATTTCCAGCAAATTTTTACATATATTGTACATAAATATGGGCTCATTAAGAAAAGTTTTTATTACTTTTATGAAACCATATAACACTCAACATAAGTTCATGAGACCTACTTTAGTAAGGGAAGAAATCTCATTGCTGAAATTATATTCTATATGCCAAGTATATGAATATTAAAGTTATTATACATTCCACATTAATTTTATAAGGACATTAACTGCTTCATATTAAGTAATATTAAATATAAAACCATAAATCCAGCTTAGAAATGTTGTAATTTATATCATATAAATATATATAAAGGTAAAAAACCTAAATTATAATGCATCAAGGCAATGTTCATTCAAGAATACTGGAAATTACTGAAAAAAGTTTATGCATTTAAATGATTTTATGATGTCTTAGAATTCAGTAAGTTAAAAAAAAAACTTACTTTTTTCCTGCATATCCTGATAAAGTTTCCTAATTTCTATCTTATGTCCCTCTTCTTTGATTTTCATTTCGCTCATAAGTTTGGCAATATTATTCTTATATTCCTGAAGATTAAAATATATATTCATTCCTCAATTTAAATATGTGCACACAACTTTCCATTAATTAGAAAGGTGAAATTCTCATGCTTTATATTAATTGTAATATGTAATCATATCTAGAGGGGATAGATATTGTTTATTGCTTGAATAATCAGCTTTGAAAAGGATCAATTTCTGGTCCAAGTAGATGTAGCCTATCTGGAGACAATGTCATTTTATCTTTGCTTCCTGAATACTCACCATCAGTGTTTAACATCTCATAGACGCTCAAAGTATGCACGATACTCTGCATGACAGCATTAAAATATGTCCATTAAAGCCAAAGCTATACTTTACAGCCAATAGTATGTTCTGTTCAATAGCTGGCAAGTTTAACCTAACGTAGGATGACTCTTTTGTGGCCTAAAGTTCTGTTTCTGAAAATTATATAAACATCCCTAGTTCCCAGAAGGAAGTTAAGTGCTACCCATGGTAAAGGTTAGGTTTATGAGGAGAAGGCTAGAGAAGGATGAATTTGGGAGTTGAGAAGTGCTCGACAGGTGCCTGTGATTAGTTTCTTAGGTGGTCGTAGCACAGAAATGATTATTGTGCTAATGTGGACAGGGGCATTCGGAGAGGTGTTGGAAAAGAAAGCCCCCAAAGATAAAATGTACAATTTTTCCAGAGGGATATTCCTACATAAACCGCTTACGGGCCTAAGATGTAGGCAGGAGAAAAGGAAAGCGGCAAGAATAAAAGTAAAACAGTATATTAAGAAAGGTACATTAATGAAGGCTAGGGGTTCAAGAAAAGCTTCTAATCATTAAAGCAGGGACTTCGTTTATAGTAAAAAGTTTAAAAGTGCTAATTAACATAATAGAGTACACTCTACAGTACAAATTTTATTAACATAATTTAAAAATATGTAGTCAGAAGAATGTAGCAAAATAGTTTTATCTCTTTTTGGTGGGAAGAAAAAGTAATCTAGTGATACGTTAGTGCTTTATAGTCTGCAAAGCGACTAGAGTCCTTAAAACTGTTATTTCTTTAAAAATTTTTATTCCTTAAAAATTCTGGCACACACATACACATATATATACTTCCTCTCCAAATTTTGGCTGTCTTGATTAATGAATCATCCTCCTTTTTCTTTTTTTCTAATTTGAGAAGACAAATGCTCTACAGGAATTTGATTGAAGATAAAAATACATAAACTCACCTGTTCATGAGCCTTTAGCTTTTCTTTCATAAGATCAGCATTTCTTTTTAATTGTTCATTTTCACCTGCGTAAAAATAATCAGAGGGCATCCTAATACATAAAACATCTTAATTAATATGAGAATATATTTAACATTTCGAGTTTCCATTCATATATGCATTCAACACATACATAACAGCATCTACTACACACGAGGCTGCGTGCATGGCACTGGAAATGTTGAAACAAACAAACAAAATTATTGCTCTTCAAAGAACTTACAGCCAAATGGTAAAACAGATATGTAAGTAGTTATGATATGCTATGATAATTGCTCTGTAATGGCAGTGTGTCTGAAATGCCATGGGGACTTGTGGAAGAAACGCCTAAACCAGCCTGAAGTCAGGAAAAGATTTACAGAAGAGAACCATTTGCGCTAAGACTTAAACGATAAGGCTTACCCCATGTTGCGGGAACACATTTCACATACAGAAAACTGCACAGACTTTGGGCTTGAGGGACGATAGCATGTTTGGGAAAGTTACAATTCAAGTACAGTATTGTTGGAATGTAAACTGGGAGGAGGATGTGCTAAACAGGTTGAAGCCATATCCTAAAAGGAGGTGGACATATTGTATACATATGGCTTTAAATTTTATTTTATCGGTTACAGTCAAATAATTGTAAACAGTGAAACAAAATGATTAGTTACCTGTTAAAAAAAATGATCTGGCAATGTAGATGACGAATGGGCAGGTTTTGATCCTAGATGAATGGGTATCAGTAAAAATAGATCCAGTAAGAAAGAACAGGAGCCTAAGTTAGGTCAGTGGCAGCAGGACATAAAAGGAAAATGAAGATAATTATTTAGATGGTAAGATTACCAGGAGAGTTACGACTGACAGGACAGCAGAGGCAAAAAAGAAAGAGGAACTTTTGCTTTCTAGGTTTCTGGTTTGGGTAACTGAAAAATGTTTGGGCACCTGGGTGGGCTCAGTCATTAAGCCAAAACAAAACAAAAAAAATGTTCATCGGTTTGGGAAAGATTAGAAGAGGTAGACTTTTAGGAGTGAAATGAAGACTGTAGATTTTTACCATGCTAAATTGGATTGCTTGAGATACCCAGAGAACATTTCTGGTAGGCTGAGAAACATTTAGAGGTGGCCAAAGGAGAATATTCTGTAAAGGAGACTGAGAAGTGCCCAGAGATGTGGGAGAGAGAGGTACTAAGGAAAGAGAGGTTAGAGGGATTATAATAAGTGGCAAGAAAAGCAATAAGGAGATGAAGTGAAAGAACTTTGATTCTGGAAACTTTGGGAAATGCCCAATTGTCGTAAGTTGAAAACTAGGTGAAGGTGAGGAAATGAACAGAGTGAGTACAAAAGACCATTCCCTTGAGGTTTGATTATAAAAGGAAAGAGTGAGGGCATTTGGAGGGAATCATCCTAAAGTCAAGGAAACCTTATCTTTAATTATTTTTCTTCTCTTATTACATTAACTAGAACTTCTAGTACAATGCTGAAAAGGAGCGATGAGAGAAGATACCCTTGCCTTCCTTATTCCTGATCTTAGTGGGAAGCTTCTAATTTCTCACCATGAAAGGTGTTAGTTGTAGGCTTTTACAGATGTTTTAAATAATCAGGTTGGGTACATTCTCTCTATTCCTAGTTTACTGAGATGCTTTATTTTCACTCTTGAATGGGTGTTGGATTTTGTCAAATACTTTTTCTGCATCTACTAATATGATCATCTTGTCAGTCTGTTGGTGTTCTGGATTAAATTAATAGAGTTTTAAATGCTGAACCAATCTTGCATACTTGAGATATATTCTACTTTGTTGTAGTATATAGGCTTCCCAAAGCATTCTTCATTTGTTACGGTGTTTTTGATCTCTAGCATTCCTTTTAGCTTCTTAGGATTTCCATCTCTCTGCTTGCATTGCCAATCTATTCTTACATACTGTCTATGTGATCCCTTACAGTCCTTAACATATTAATCATAGTAGTTTTGAAATTCCCAGTCTGATAATTCCAACATTTCTGCCATGTTTGATTTTGCTCTGTCTCTTCAAATGGTGTGGCTTTTTTCTTATTTGCCTTTCAGTTGGGCTAATATAATACAGTCTGGTTTTACTCTAACTTTTGGTAACATGTTACCAGCTCTCTTTAGAACACGGAAATATTTAGCTTAAAAAATTTTTTTTTAAATCTTGTGCCCTAGTTAGTAATTTCAGGCTAACAGGATAAGTCCCACTCAACATCCTACTACACTTTCCTCCTACAGTCTTAAAATAACATAATCAAGAACTAGTCACAGCAATAATGAATCATTAAAGATTTTTTAAAATGTTTATTTTTGAGAGAGAGAGAAAGAGAGAGTGAGCAGGGGAGGGGCAGAGAGAGAGGGGGAAAGAGGATCGAAGCAGGCTCCATGCTCCATTCTCCATCCGTCAGAGAGCCCGATATGGAGCTCCAACTCACGAACTGAGATCATGACCTAAGCTGAAGTGAGACGCTTAACTGACTGAGCCACCCAGACACCCCTAAAGATTTTGGATATTATTTGAACAATGCTTTAGGAAGGCTTGTCTTGCAGTATAGTAATGTTGAGAGGAACTTTGGAAATGGGGACTACATATGAAACTATTGCAGAAGCATGGGTAAGAGATTATGAATATGTAAAATTGATATTGTTGGAGAGGAAGAATAAATAGTAAGTGCAAAGTTTTGGAGTCCTGGTTATTAGGAGAGTAGAAGTATTTGGAGCAGAAAGAGAAAATCCAGAACTATATTTACAGGGGAAGATGACGAGTAACATAAATAACCATTAAATCAGAGCATTACAGTGAAAGTAGAAATCTAAAATTAATTTGCTTTCAAAGGTTGTGGACAGATAAGAAAGTGTTATATTTCAAAGGGTCATATTTTAAAATGAAGAGCTTAATCTGAATGGTGGCTTTAGTTTTGTAAAAATTTTGCTGGAAAATTGATATTTCCTTGAATGGAAAGCACCAATAATTTGAAAATATTTCCAACTAAAATACTTACTATAAAATATACTACTGCCTTTAGAACAAATGACTTCAGATATGTTTGTCCCACCCATCTCCATTCTAATGGGATTTTCAAACCATAGGGACACAATGCATTAATAACCATGTAACCTGAAAGTTTTCAAGATGAAATATGTCTTGTTGGTAGAAATGTATGTATTCTAGAATTAGGAAGCTGAAGATTTTAAAGGACTTTGATCTCTATAATAATAAAGGAGTTATACTTTCTGGTATCATTCAGTTTTGTATGATTTTCAAGTTTAAGGTTTTATGTTTGTTTTTGTTTTGTTTTGTTTTGTTTTTGTCACAATAATTAAGGGCTGGGAACTGTCTAAAAAACATTGTGCTAACTAGGCAACTAATACCTCTTGTATCTACTGGAAATGCTGAAGCATCCATCACTGAAAGATGAAAGAAAGAAAAGGTATTTGATGTTTTCTTTTTCCAAAAATTTTTTAATGTTTATTTTTGAGAGACAGAGAAAGAGAGAGAGAGAGAGAGAGAGAGCACACACACACACACACACACACACGTGTGCGCGCAGAGGGGGAGGGGCAGAGAGAGGGAGTCACAGAATCCGAAGCACGCTC
The DNA here is from genome assembly GCA_030068075.1 of Paguma larvata. Classification (NCBI taxonomy): domain Eukaryota; kingdom Metazoa; phylum Chordata; class Mammalia; order Carnivora; family Viverridae; genus Paguma; species Paguma larvata. Next base: position 32,652,685 of record CM057826.1, on the reverse strand, counting down.
CAGGCTCTAAGCTGACAGCACAGAGCCCAATGTGAAGCTCAAACTCACAAACCACAATATCATGACCTGAGCTGAAGTCAAGACACTTAACTGACTGGGCCACCCAGGCACCCCTGGTGTTTTCAAATTTATAAAAGTAGACATGCTTGTCTTAGTAAGTGAAGCATCTGGAAAGGGAAGCTAATCATCTCTACACACCTTCTCTTCCACTGACCTCATCAAAATGATCAATGTTAGTGGCATGGGGTGTATATCTTTCCTACTTTTCTCCCAGCTTATATAATTATATATAAACATATCACACATTTGTACTGGTTTTGTTTTTACCAAAATAAAATTGTACTATATGTATTACTTTGCAAAAAACTTGTTTCCTAAAAATGGATGTTCCTTCAAGTCTGTAATTTTTCTATGCATATATGTAAATATATTTTTATAATTTTACATAAATAGGATCATATCACACATGCTGAGTTACTTTTAGGACACTCTTCCCTTCTCTCTTTCTTTCATTTCCTTTCTGCCTTCTTCCTCTCCCTCCCTCTTTTTTTCTCCTTCCCCCCTCCACCCCCACCCACACCCCTGGTGTAATTGTGTTTCCTTCTCAGTTTTTTCCCTTGAACTTATTAACTTCTGGATCATACGTATGTATACACATATACGTTTCCATAATGTTATTCCTATCTTTTGCACATTTAAAAAATTCTATTTATCCCTGCTGGTCAATTTGTAGATCTCTTTGTATGTGGAGAGCTCGTTGTAGATTGTAGATATAAACTACATTGGTATTTGAAAACACTTTTTAAAAAAATTTTTTTTAAAAGTTTATTTATTTTTGAGAGACATAGAGACAGAGTATGAGCAGGGGAAGGGCAGAGAGAGAGGGAGACACAGAATCTGAAGCAGGCTCCAGGCTCTGAGCCGTCAGCACAGAGCCTGACGTGGGGCTCGAACTCACAGACCGCGAGATCATGACCTGAGCTGAAGTCGGCCGCTTAACCAACTGAGCCACCCATGCGCCCCTGAAAACACTTATTGAAATAAATTACATTTTTTACTTTTGTGTGACAAAATAACATGCAATGTTGTTTTGTTGTTGTTGTTTGTACTTTTGATGTGTTGTTGTTAAAAAAGTCTGTTCTTTTTCTTTATAGAGTATCTGAAGTTTCCAGATTGTTTAAGACACCCTGCAGCTCTAGGTTGTATCCTCTATACAGCTGATGACATATCCTGAATTTTCTTTCAAGTTTTTATTGTTATTTTCATACTGAAGTCTTTTATCCATCTGGAATTTATTTTTAATGTGGTGGGAAAGAGTCCAAGTTTCTTTTCTTCCAGATGGAAAGTTGTGCCAGTACCATATGTTAAAATGCCATTCTTTTTCCAATAAATTGACATATTTCTTGTGTCATCTATGATGTTAACAAATATTAGGGCCCGTTTCTAGAATCTAGTTCTCTATTCTTTCTGTGGATGAGTTTTTCTATTTTTATGCGAATACCATATTAATTTCATTACAATAGCTTCAGGGCAGGTTGTTACCTGGTAACAAAACTCCCCTTTCTCCACATTCTTCTTACTTTTCACAGTTCTCTTGTTTATTTGTTTTTTCCCCGTCAAATGGGCTTTAAGATTATTTTATACAATCTCCCCCAACCCCAATTTAGAATTTTACTTAAAATGGCATTAAATGTGTCTATTAACTTCAGGAACCTTACATTTTAATGGTGATAAGTCTTCCCTCTGCCAGAATAACTGATCAACCCATCCAAATGTTATACTACTTGCGTATTATCTGCCTTTGGCATATCTATAATTATGCTAAATGCTAAAAAGAACCACATAACTTATCTGTGAACTAAAGCCACCTAGTGAAGAAATAATGAACCTTCCTTAATACTTTATATAACACTTCAGTTGGCTCTGTGTTGCCTTTCATTTGCAGTACAAACAACATATGATTATTGTTGGCACTGTTACTTTTTCATCATCCTACCAGATTCTACATTAGATTTTCAAACACAGATTCCTACTCTGGCTACTTCCTTAAGGAGCAAGGCTCTTGCTGCTCTGGCTAGAGTATCTGTAAATTCAAATAGCATTCCACCTTAGTGTAGAGTCCACCTGGTCCTGATATTTGGTAAGTAATCTTTCTCTGGCCCAGCCAAAATTCATCTTATTCTCTCGGACTCTAATAATTTTGCAGTATATTTTTCTAAACTTAGTTATTCTCCTTTGTTACTGAACTGGGAGGAAGTCCGTAAGAAAACATTGTCTTTACATTCATTGTACAGTTAGAGTGAGTTGGCTTTTTTTAAATGTCATTCATGATTGGATTGCTTAGGTTTGTAATAATTTCATTTCATAATGAACTAATATTTGTACATTCAAAGTTCTTACTCAATTGGTTGCCTGAATAAAGGCTATGTTGTAGGGGCGCCTGGGTGGGTCAGTGAGTTAAGCGTCTGACTTCAGCTCAGGTCATGATCTCCTGGTTCATGGGTTCAAGCCCCATGTTGGGCTCTGTGCTGACAGCTCAGAGCCTGGAGCCTGCATCAGATTCTGTGTCTCCCTCTCTCTCTGCCCCTCCTCCAGTCCCCTCTGTCTTTTTCTCTCAAAAATAAAATAAACATTAAAAAAAAAAAAGACTATGTTGATCTAAATTGAGATTGTCCTCCAGTGGCATTTACTCAGATCCTGGAAAAGTTTTTGTCTTTTAATTAACTGAACGTTTTTATTTTATTTTATTTTAAATTGGAAAATTGATAGTTACATAACTGACCAAATGGGTTTTTTTCCTTATTTTGTTTTCCTTTGGTTTCTAGAAAATTTAGAGTTAACTTTGGTGCAATATTGAAGCATCTACTCCTTAAGTGAGGTTTCTGATCCAAGTATTTTCCTAACTCTCTTCCTATTCATTACAGGCAGGGCCAGCATTATGAGCGTGCAGTCTGTGCGGCTGCATTGAGCCCTGCACTCGGAATGGTGTGATGCTTGCTTTAACATTCTGCCATTAATGTCCTGAAATTCTTAATAATTTTGTCTTTGAACTTATATTTTTACGTAAATTCCAGTGGGACAATGGGGCATGCATGTGAGCAGAGAAAAATAAAAGCGATATCCATCTCTACTGCTTCTTGCCACTACATTCATACACAGCACTTGCAATGCCCCTGGAACACAGAATTCTGGTGGACTCATGATACGTGGGAGTTCGGCAAGACTCAAAAGTACAAGGTAAACATATTCCATCTACAACTAAGTAAGCAAGGGCTCTCATTTTCTTTTTCACTAGAACTTGCTTCAAATGCAGAAAGAAAGCAATAGCATTCTAAGAAATACGAACGACCAAGCAACTCTATCATGTCTCTCTATTAACCCAATAATTATGCTAAAAATGAAGACATAAAAGGAAAGAGGATAAGAAAATTCATAGTTCCTTTTCCTTTTAGTCCATCTTTGTTCACTAGTAAGAGTAGGTGGAGAGTATTAGTAGCAAGTGCAGGTATGAAGAAATAAAATGAGGGGCATCTGGATGATTCAGTTGGTTGAGCATCTGACTTCAGTTCAGGTCATGATCCAGGGTGTGTGAGTTCGAGCCCTGTGCCTGGGCTCTCAGCTAGCAGCGCAGAGCCTGCCTGGATCCTGTTTCCCTCTCTCTCTGCCCCTCCCTCCCTCTCTCTCAAAAATAAATAACCATTTAAAAAAAAATAAAATGAATAATAAACGGTTTAGGTAGTTTTGTACAGCACTTCCAGTATTCTGGTAAGAATGAAACAAATATGCATGTACAAGCTATGAAGTATTAAGTGTATACTTTTGTGATTCTGCATATGAGTTCAATGCTGATGTCTTTGAGTTTGAAATCATTTGCACAATATAAAGATGAATGGTAAAATTTATGCTAATTAAAATTTTTCATTCTTTTTTACTTAAAGCAACATTAATAGCAAATGCGAAACCCTGGCAAGTTGAGAGAGACTGCAGAAGACTACTTTTTTCCTAACTTTTGAACATTAGGCCCCACATTTTCATTTTGCATGGGGCCCTGCAAATTATGTATCTGGCCTTATTTATATGTTTTGTTCTTTAGCTTCCTTTTAACATGCCATTAGCAAATCTCTTTTGGAAGGAGGCAATTTTTAAATAATGAAGATTCTGAAGTCTATGCTCATAGCGGATCATTTCTCCATATGGAATATGCTTATATAAATGTTGCATTTTTCCAAGGATATACGAGAAGCTAACCTGTTGAATTACTGTATGTTGGAAGAAGTACTTCCACATTTTTCAAACTATTAATTTGAGCAATACTTTTTTCTTTGGGAGTAACTGGTCATTGATTAGTTTACTTTCTCAGATGATTCTTTTACAAAATTGCACTCAACTCTGTGCTATTGTCCTTTTTAAAACATTCTGGGGGTGCCTGGGTGGCTCAGTCGGTTGGGCATCCTACTCCGGCTCAGGTCATGATCTTGCATTCATGAGTTCGAGCCCCGCGTCGGGCTCTGTGCTGACGGCTCAGAGCCTGGAGCTTGCTTCTGATTCTATGTCTCCCCCCTCTCTGCCCTTCCCATGCTCACACTCTGTCTCTGTTTCTCAATAATAAATAAAAAACATTAAAAATAAATAAACAAAACATTCTGATAGGTGATCGGTTTTGATTAAATCACTCTGCTTACAATCTGTATAGAAAAGTTGTAGCATACACAATGATGTCTTCCTGGAAACCTACCTTGATGGAATGTAAGGGCCTAAATAAATTCAACTTATTCGAGTTCGGTTCAGACAGAAAAAAAGCAATACTAAATTGCAAGAAATCATCTAGAGATAATTGGAAAAAATGACTTTGAATTCTACTGATTTTTTGCAGCTGATTTCATGTCTCTCTCTTTTCTTCACGTGACACCCTGCCCATGTCTTAAATTCTTAAATTAAATTCCTGAATTCTCCTCGAATGGACAAAAATTTCTGAATCTTGTTTTCTTTGCCCTGGAAGTAACTAACCATAAGTTAGATGGCATAATGTCACTATCTTCATACAATGAATTATAGGAGTTCTCCTAAACCAGTATACAATACAGGAAAAACCCCTCTCACTTGGTATATTGTGATGAAATACTCTACTAAGGACCCATGTCTATACTCTAAACTCCAAAACACATTACTTAAAAGACAGAATATTACTTAAAAGACAAAAGATTGTATTCTTGACCATTAGTCAATATTTAATATCTTTTGTACAAAAATAATCATAATTCAGCAATGAATATATTACATATTAACTTTCTGAGATTTCAAAGTAACTTTAATTTCTGGTAGATGTTTTATTTGAATAAAATCCTAGGAAGAGTTAAAATATCATTTGAATCCTAGATTGAGAGGCCTGTAAGGATTATGAACATTCACAATTTTTTAAATGCAGCTGGGGTGTTGTATTTAGTCACAGAGAAGAGAAGAGTTGTTCTGAACCATTAGCATTGAGACGAGAAAATGAAAGCCCAGACCAGGTGTAGGATGGGGATCAAACCTTTAAAAAAGTGAGCAGAGAAAAGAGCCAAGAAAATGAAAATCTATGGGACATAAGGGAATCAGAAGTCTACAGGACTAAGCCAAAAGAAAAGGCATTGGCAGGGCACCTGGGTGGCTCAGTCGGTTAGGTGTCCGTCTCTTGATTTCGGTTCATGTCATGATCTCATCATTTGTGGGATCGAGCCCTGTGTTGGAGCCTACTTGGAATTCTCTCTCTCCCTCTTTCTGCCTCTACCCTGCTCGCACTCTCTCTCTCAAAACAAATAAACATTAAAAACAAAGAAAAGAAAAGGCATTGGAGATGGTGCGGTTCCCTATCTATTGCCCTTTTGCTCTCCAGAATAGCTGAATCCTTTCTGTACTGCAGATGCTGTTGGACAATGTAAGTGTGAAGTCTTTTAATACAATTTTTACTTTTGTTTCATCAACATTTGAGAAAATATTTTAAGGTAAAACAATGGGGGAAAAGTAAGACTAGTAATGCTTAAAGATAAATCTCAGAACATTATAAAGACAATAAGGAATAACATGCCAAAGCAAATAAATGGTGCGTAAGATCATTATTATACTATACCTGTATATAAAAAGTACTTCAGGATAAAAACAGAAGACTAAGATAAAAAGTTCTTGTTTGATGAGTTTTATGTTAGAAGGGACTATGAAGGCAATTTCATCTAGTCTCCTATATAGCAGAGGAAAGTCCCATCAACACTGCACTGTAGCTAACTCAGAAAGGACAAACACTTGGTTGCTTCATCTGTTTTGTCAATGAATAGGCCTATTTGGTTGGCATGACTAGCAAAAATAAGATAAGCTGAATGTGCTGGCTTCATTTACACAAACACAGCCTTAGTCTCTGATAAAAAGCTAAATACTGAACTATCACTGCTGTTTGAATAGTATATTCATCATGCAACTACTAGTAAATACCTACCCTTCAAAACTGAACACAGGGTCATTAAAAACCAAGAGTACTTCCAAGAATAAATATATTTCTGAACTTTGAAAATACCAAAGAGAATTATTATAGCTGACTCTAAAACATCCTCCGAGGTTCCTGTCAGAATATGACTGAATTATTCTGTTCAACATGGCATTTATTTCATAATAATTTAGTGAGAAGTCTTGGCATTAGCTGATGAGTTTAAGAAGATCAGATTAAAAAAAACTTACTGTCATTGATGTAAAAACTCTATTTTTAAAGGTACTCAAATATATCATATTTTCAAAGATTTTTTCTAACTTACCTTTCAAATTATGTTGATGTTCAATGGTCTGTTGTAATCCTTTTATCATATTATGAAGAGTTGAACATTCTAAAATATGAAAGACACATTTATTTGAAAATTATTCGTTTTCATTTTGGAACTATTCTCTTAAAAGTTGAAAGACTTAAAATAATTGGCGATTATGAGATTTTTAGAAAAGTTTATTTTTTAAAAAATTTTTTAAACGTTTATTTACTTTCGAGAGATAGAGCGTGAGCAGGGGAAGGGCAGAGAGAGAGGGAGACACAGAATCCGAAGCAGGCTCCAGGCTCTGAGCCATCAGCACAGAGCCCGACGCAGGGCTCGAACTCACAGACCGTGAGATCATGACCTGAGCTGAAGTCGGCCGCTTAACCGACTGAGCCACCCAGGCGCCCCAAGTTTATTTATTTTTGAGAGGAAGAGTGGGGAGAGAGAGAGAGAGAGAGAGGAGGGAGAACATGAGCAGGGGAGGGGCAGAGAAAGAGAGGGAAACACAGAATCTGAAGCAGGCTCCAGGCTCTGAGCTGTCAGTACAGAGCCTGACACTGGGCTCAAACTCACCAACTGTGAGATCATGACGTGAGCCAAAGTCAGACACCAAACTGAGCCATCTAGGCTCCCCGACAATTATGAGATCTTCATGAAGCAACCAGGTATCTCAATGTAAATAATATAAGTAATTTTTAATTACCCTTTAAACCAAATGCATTCTGGGATTTAATAATGAGTTTTCTACAGCACAATAAATTCAGTATAGTAGGGATCCCCTAACCCATGTGCTTTAGCAATATCTACCCTAAAGGTAAGGCACAACTTGGACATGCCTGGGGAACTATGTGCGGTGTATCCATGTGTTTTCCATGAAAGAACATCTCAGGAAAGAGAGTCAAAGTACACTAAATTTTGTCAAGATCAAGAGCCAGAGCTGATCAGGTGTCATTTGGGAGAAGACAATGTTTTTCTTCCTCACTGTCCTCCAATCTGTCCTCTTGGTGCTCATGCCTAAGTCCCAGGGCTAAGAAGTAAAAACTCAATGTGCTGAGTTACAAGGAATTAGCAACTTTGGTGCTAAGGACTTCTGCCACAATGGGAAATGGAGCCTTCAATGCAAGCATTCATGCCCTGACATGTGAATATCAGCTGGTTATAACTAGCAAAAGCTAAGCCTTTGATGGGTGGCAACAGAGATGGACATTTCAGTAATTTCAAGCAGTCCACTTGGCTGTAAGCTCCAGGAGATCAGGGACTATTTTGTTTGGTTCACCACTTCTCTCTAGTATTTAGAGCAGTTGTGGTCCATAGCATGCACTCCATAAATATCAGTGACTGATTGATAGACAGGCAATATAATAGTAAACTGAAGCAAGAAAGGGGTTAAGTGGAAAAACTTTCTGAATATATATTATATTGCATTCTAAGTGCTTTACAAATATAGAATAATTTAGCCCTCTTAACCCTATGAGGTAGGTCCTAGTATTTGTCTCGTTTTACATATGAGGAAGCTGACATAGAAGTTTAGTGAATTGCCCAAGGTCGCACTCACAATTTGTAAGTGGTAGTGGTAGAGCTACACTTGAACCCCAGTAGTTCCAACAATACAGTCTGTGATTTAACCACTTTACTACCACAAAGACCAGCCCAGGAGCACTCCTTTAGAGTAACAGGAGTAGCCTGGATGCCCTGGAAAGAGGACAAGAACAAAATCAGAGACTCTTTCTGGTTGTTACTGCTACCACATTTTTACAATAAGGTTGGGGAGAACAGGTTGCACTAGTTTAAGTTTACAATTACGCTAGCTAAATATATAGTGATGAAAACTTCATAAAAGAATAATGGTATTTTTAAAATATTAAAACTTGTAAAGCTTAAGAAAATCTTCATTTTTTTTTCATTTTTTTTTTTAAAATAGGAGAATTTCACCTTTATGCTTGGCTTAACAACTAATAAATATTGAGCCTTATTCTCTTTCATTCAGCTTTAGAGGCCCACGACCAATATTCAGCCAGTATGCACTAGTATGACATACTAACTTCCATTCTAGTTGGGCATCTGTTTTGATGGTTAAGTGTTAAATACCATATTTGTATCTAATAAAAACTTATCTATGTATAATAATACCATTTATTGATTGTTTACTCTGCCGTGTATTACACTAAGTGCTATTACCCAAATAGTTTTCAAAATGATACTGGGAAGTTGGTATTATTATCCTGATTGTATAAAGGGAGACGGTCATCCAGAGAGGTTTGGTTACTTTCCCAGGATTCTAGAGTTAATAAGTGGAAGGTATGGACTTGAGCGCATGTTTTCTCATTTCAAATCCTGCTCTTAATCTGCTATGCAATACCTCCTGGGGAATTATAGGATATACTGATGAAAGCATCAGACTTGGGAGTCCAAGGAACTAGAATAGAGTTTCCTCTTCTTCACTCTCTAGCTATGACACCCTGGACAAGCTACTTAACCTTTTTGAGTTTATATTCTCCCTCTACAAAATAAAAGTATGGGTAATACCTATCCTCCTTCACATATAAGACTATTCTCACATATAAGACTGCTCTGACAACCAAATGAGAAAACAGTACTCTCTAAATTTACTCGCAAATATTCAACATTGTTATTGTTGTTATTTCTCTCCTTGGTGTCTCAACGTTTTGTATATATCTCTTTTCTCACATTTCATTTTAGTTATTTGTGGTTGCTCCCACTAGATGGTGAACTCTTTCAGATAAAGATCATATTTTATTAATTTTGATATTTCTTGCTTCTAATATGACTATTTCATAGGTGTTCAATAGTATTTTTATTTATTGACTAAAGGAAAGAACCCATACTGTGAAGGGAAAAATGCAAAATTTTGCCTTTTGGTTAGAGGTCCTACACTCAGTCTCCACGTACTTTCTTCAACCATGCTAATAGAAATGAAAGCATTTTGCAGAAGTTAAAAGCTTTATGCAGATGTAAGGTTCTTTTATTGTGGTTTTTTCACTCCTCCTTGTTTCCCCTCTACCATCCCCACCACCCACTCAAAGTTCCCACCATCCTACATTTTTTTTCTCTTTTACTATTTCCTAGTAATAGATTGGTGGTTAAATCACACTCGACAGTGCCTACTTCATATATGTTACTGTATTAGCTGGCTCAGTCAGTAGAGTCTGCAATTCTTGATCCTAAGGTTGTGAGTTTGAGCCCCACATTGGATGTAGAGATTACTTAAAAATAAAATCTCAAAAAAAAAAAAAATTAAGGAGGCATAGACTCTGCCATCACTCTCTTTGTGTCTTTTAGAGGAATAGATAGCTGAAGCTATTTCAGTACAGCTGACTCTTGAACAACATGGGGGTTCAGAGGTGCTGACTCCTGTGCAGTTGAAAATCTGGCTGTGCGGGCGCCTGGGTGGCTCAGTTAGTTAAGCACCTGACTTCGGCTCAGGCCATGATCTCTCGGTTTGCGAGTTTGACATGTGCCCCACATAGGGCTCTGTGCTAACAGTTCGTAGCTGGGAGCCTGCTTCAGATTCTGTGTCTCACTCTCTCTCTGCCCCTCCCCTCCTTGGACTCTGTCTCTCAAAAATGAATAAACATTAAAAAACATAAAAAGAGGGGCGCCTGGGTGGCTCAGTCGGTTAAGAGGCCGACTTCGGCTCAGGTCATGATCTCACAGTCTGTGAGTTCGAGCCCTGCGTCGGGCTCTGTGCTGGACGGCTCAGAGCCTGGAGCCTGCTTCAGATTCTGTGTATCCCTCTCTCTCTGCCCTTCCCCTGCTTACTCTCTGTCTCTCGAAAATAAATAAAAACGTTAAAAAAATTTAAAAAAAAATTTAAAAAATCAACAAAAAACATAAAAAGAAGAGAAAATCTGAGTGTGCCTTTTGACTTCAAAAACTGGACTACTGACTCAGTTGGTAGAGCACGTGACTCTTGATCTCAGGATTGTGAATTCGAGCCCCATGTTGAATGCAGAGTTTACTTAAAAAAAGAAGTTCCAAAACTAACTACTAATACCCTACTATTGGCCAGAACTGATAACATAAAGTCATTAACACATGTTTTATGTTATATGTATTACAGCCTATATTCCTACAATAAAGTAAGCTAGAGAAAAGAAAATGTTATTAGGAAAATCACAAGGCAGAGCAAATACATTTATGGTATTGTGCTGTCTTTATCAAAAAACATCCACATATAAGTGAATTCATGGAATTCAAACTTGTGTTCTTCAAGGGTCAACTGTAATCAACAAATTGAAAACAGAGTCCTGAAACTGAAACTACATTGAATTTTTTTTAAATGTGTATTTTCAAAATATGAACACGAGGTGGCTCTCTCAACACTTTTTTCCCCCCAAAGGAAAATGGCTCAATAAAAAATTGTTCATAAGCTAGAATACCGTTCCTTATTTTAGAATAATGGCTTTTAACTCTCTCTGCAAACTTTTATCCACATTATCATTTCTTTGGATTTTAGAGTGAATACTATCCTATCCAATGCTTCTTAAAAGCTAGAGCTCAGAATATTAAGCTACTTCTTTAAAAAAATTTTTTTTAACATGTATTTATTTTTGAGAGAGAGAGAGAGAGACAGAACATGAGGAGGGGAGGGGCAGAGAGAGAGAGAAGGAGACACAGAATCCGAAGGAGGTTCCAAGCTCCGAGCCGTCAGCACAGAGCCCGACGTGGGGCTTGAAGTCACAAACCGTGAGATCATGACCTGAGCCAAAATCGACTGCTCAATTGACTGAGCCACCCTGGTGCCCCTAAGCTACTTCTCAATACTGTATAATTTAGTAAATAAATGGTGGTTTTGAGCTCAAATTTAGGCTCTACCATTAACTAGCAATTTGACCATTAACATCTATTTCACAAAGCACTTGGAAATGTTGAATACAATTATGTATGAAAAGTACTTGGCCCTTAATACTAGTATTATTATCATCTTCAACTGGCACAGAAATTCTTTATCTGGTATCCAATGTAGAAAATATAATGTCATGATCTCATTCTTTATTGCTGAACAAATCCAATCATATATGTAGTTTGTTCTTCCTCTCTAGGTCAATTAGTATACACTTGGCTCTATAAACTGTCCTTCCCACTAGTTCTTTTACTTCCACTGCATATTATCCAGCAAAAAGGCCATTAGATTTAGAATAAGTAGAATTAGATTTCTAAAAAGTATTTATTTTTTTCAAATAATAAATACACATGTAATACGAGTATAGTAAAAAACGATTCTCTCTCCAGTTTCGGCCTCTAAAGTAACGAGTTTCCCTTCCCCCAAAGCAAGCCCTGTTACCAGGATACTGATGCTGTTTATCTTTCCAGAGATATACAAATGTATAAGGAAGAGAGTGTTCTGTGCCTACAAAGAAATTTTTATAAAAATGATAGAAGATGGTTGTGAACATTGTTTTCATTTATGGTATCTTAGAGATTATTCTATGACATATAGAACTAAATTTCTTTTATCAGCTGCCATAATTTAACCAGAATCCTACTGGTGGATGTCACAGTCAGAAAGGCCTTCTCCATACTAAAAAACAAACACAGAAAAAAACCCGCAAAAACGTTCTATTCGTTTTCCTGTGGTTTCATTTTTTTCTCCTTTGATTAAGTTTATTTTTTAGTATAGTTTTGGATGTACAGAAAAATTGGGAAGGTATTACAGAGAGTGGCCAAATGTCCTACACCCAGTTTCTCCTGTTGTTGATATCTAACATTAGTAGAAGATGTTTGTTACAATTAATGAGCCAATGTTGATACATTATTATTAACTAAAATATATATTCAGATTTTCTTAGTTTTTACCTTATCTTCTTTTTCTATTCTAGGACCCCATCCACAATACCATATTACATTTACTCGTCATGTCTTCTTAGGGTCCTCTTGGCTGTGATAGTTTCTCAGGGTTTTCTTGTGTTTGATGACCTTGACGGTTTTGCAGAGTGCTAGTCAGGTATTTTATAGAAAAGCCCTTTATGGGGATTTGTCTGATGCTTATCTCATGGTTAGATGGGGTTATAGGTCTTTGGGAGGAAGGTCATAGAGCGAAGTGCCATTTTCGTCATACCATATCAAGGGTACATACATATGGCTTTTTATTTTCTCCCTCCTGACACAGGGCACTTTATTAGTGAGGAGTGTTGGTCTGGGAAAAGGGTGTTGGGATGAACGGGATCAGTGCCCATCCGGGGGAACATTCCTAAACATCAGGCATTCCTCCACGAAAATTTAGAGAAAACTCCATCATGGATGAAACCTCCCCAGAGGACAGCACTGTGCACCCCCCACCACCCCCCAACAGAAGAGTACAAGGGGCGCCTAAGGCACAGCTGGGCTCCAGTACAGCAGGGCTTCAACGTCAGGCACAGACTGTTGGGGCATACCAGGAACTTCTCAAAATTCCACCTGAACGTGAGGGAATCCAGGCTCCCGAGTTCTCTAGATACCCTGAACTGGTTGCACAGCGAAGCCAAGCACTACTGGGCCTCGGGGGCTGCAGGTGCAGCTGAAGCTCCTTTACTGAGTGTAATCCCAGATTGCTGTGCCTCAAAGTGAGTCGGCATTTTCAAAGAGCGGCGCCTCGCCCTGGAAAGAGCCTGGGTTTTCAGGCTCCCTGCAGACTTAGTGGGTGCATAAAGGATGGACCGAGACCAGGGACACAGGCGAGAGGATAGCTGGTTGCTGGGAGCTGAGAGGCACACATGGCCTGGTTGTCCCAGAAGTAAGGGGAGAGCTTTGGACTAGAACAGCCCATTTTTGGCACTAAAATTTTTGACCCATCTGAAATTTCTTTTGATGACAGGAATTCAACTGCTATTTTTTCCCATGGTTTGGAAGGCTTGGATTGAGCCAATTCTTAGTTTAGTGCTCTCCAACAGATTATTGAACTTCATTCATTCTATGTTTCTTCATTACAGAGGTGGCTTAGTGATACCAATCCCACCTATCAGGGCTATAAAGGATAAAATGAAATGATAGCCCAGAAAGTTCCATGTGAACTTAAAATATTTTACAAATATATGGCATAATATTAATCTCTGTGGTACCAAAAAACACTCTCATGAGATTTAGGGTTTCTTCAGGCAGCAAAGAACTAACCTTTTTTAATTGAGATCTCCTTTGTTTGCGTTACTTTTAACAAATAGTTGGTTTTTTCCAACTGCATATCCAGTATGTTATTCTTTCCACTGGTTTCTATCATTTTCTGTAGAAGACACAACATATATTATTACCAAAGCAATGTTGCCATTTTGATTTTTTTTTAAATTTTTTTAACGTTTATTTATTTTTGAGAGACATAGAGACTGAGTGTGAGCAGGGGAAGGGCAGAGAGAGAGGGAGACACAATCTGAAGCAGGCTCCAGGCTCTGATGAGCCGTCAGCACAGAGCCCGATGTGGGACTTGAACTCACAGACCGTGAGATCATGACCTGAGCTGAAGTCGGCCGCTTAACCGACTGAGCCACCCAGGTGCCCAACCTAATGATATTAAGACTAATGAAAATATAAACCACTTCCTACCTGAAAGTCTAATCAGTAAGTCTGGCATATGGTTTATGTAAGCCAAAACTTCCTCTTTTATTTAATTTTAAAAGTAACATGGCAAAAAATTAAAACAGACTAACAGTTATAAAAAGTTATGAAAAGTAAGAATGCGACCTAACTTGAATCCCCTTCTTTCCAATTATTCGACCCTCAGTCCTACGGTTAACAATTTCTTACATATATTTCCAAAAAATTTTATGATTGACTATACAACTCTAGGAAAGGATCATATTTATTACACTCTGTTCTGCACCTTGGATGTTCCATTTAGAACTATTATCTTGGAGATGATGTCCATACAAGCACATTTAGGTCTACTTCATTCTTTTTAAGACCTGCATTGAGTTTCATTTATGAATACATTGTTATTTATTTAACTAGTCCCCCTATTGAGGAGAATTTGAGTTGTTTCCACTCATTTTGCTATCACAAATAATGAAGAAACCTTCTTCAACGTATCTTTTTGGTATCTCTGTGCGTAGCGTAATAGCTGTCATATACCCTTCAGAAGCTTCAGACAGCTTCAAAAATCATCGGTTCACTCTATCATCTAGATCTCTACCCACCTCCCTATTCTCTGCTTCTGAATTTATCTTAAAGCAACTCCCTGACATATTATTTCATCCATAAATATCACCATCTACATGTATCTCTAAGAGATAAGATTCTTAAAAATATAACCACGATACTTTATCACATCAAAAAATGAATATTATTTAAAATATTTAAGGATACAACAGATATTTCTAAATAATCTCCAGGGGCGCCTGGGTGGCTCAGTTGGTTGAGCGGCCGACTTCGGCTCAGGTCATGATCTCACGGTCTGTGGGTTCGAGCCCCCATTGCGGACTCTGTGCTGACAGCCTAGAGCCTGGAGCCTGCTTCAGATTCTGTGTCTCCCTCTCTCTCTGCCCTTCCCTTGCTCACACTCTGTCTCTATGTCTCTCAAAAAATAAACGTTTAAAAAAAAAATTTTTTTTAAATAATCTCCAAAAATTTTGCACCAATTCCTCTCTCATGAACAATGCTTCTTATTTCTTTCTCTATTCTCTCTTACTTTGGTAAGAATCACTTGGTTAAGAAAACTCAAGTTCATTGTTTTAAAAAGTTCATAATGTGGGGCGCCTGGGTTGCTCAGTCAGTTAAATGTCTGACTCTTGATCCCAGCTCAGGTCTTGATCTCAGGACCATGAGTTCAAGTCCTGCATTGGGCTCAGGACTGGGTGTGAAGCCTACTTAAAAAAAAAAAGTTCATGTTATCTCGAAATACCCACTGTCATGAAAATTCTTTTATTATGGACATACCACACTGTGCAGAGGAAAAGAAGGAATAGAGAATGATAAAGACAGAAAACAGAGGTAGGTATTATTCTCCTTCCCACCCTTGCTTCAAAAACCCACTCCCCAAATCTTTCATTCATCCACCTACATCTTCTCAACATCTATCCCTATTCCTTTCTAATGCAGACAAGGGGGGAAAAACCGAATCCAACCCAATATATACTTGTGGGTCTGGCTACCATGTAATTTGTCCAGAACTGGGGAGAGGAACTTCAAATAGGTCTGTTTTTAGGCAAAAGAGAAGGAAAAAGGAATGGAATAGTAAAGAGTAAAAAAATATTAGTTAGTTATAATGGTAAGAGATTGAGGATTGAGTTTATTTCAATTCTTACTAAACCATTCCTGAGTTTATGGACATTTTGAACATTCAAGTATGTATTTTCCTTTTAACTTTTGCCAAAGTATATCAACTGTTTCCCTGTCCCAGGAACATTTGATCTATTAGTACAAATGATCCAAAATGAAATATAGTTTAAATATGGGTTTTAAAAATGACAAAGGACTTAGCAAACATAGATTTCCACTGTCTTTACTTTGCTTATTTTTTGGTAGTTTTCTTTCTTCCCAACTCCTTCCACTGGCAAAATCTGTTTCATTTTTATACTATAACTTTTATACTATATACTTTTATACGATACTGTAACTTTTATACTATATAGTTTTTATATTATAACTGTTTTATATCTTTACATACCTTTTCTATCTCTGAGAAATCATTTATAAGCTTGTCAAGATTCACATTGCCAATCTTCTTCATACATCCTTCGCTGCTTTGACTCATGTCCAAACTAGTGAAGAGTAAATAGGGTTAAAAAACAGGTGAAGAAATAAACAAACAAAAAGCTGTACAATAGCGATAAGTAGTCAAATACTAACGTTTCTGTACTCCACGCATACAGCACCTACTTGAGCTCCATTGCATGTGGAAAATTTTAAGTATTAATAATAGTCAAATGCATTAAGGTCTTCTCTACTCTTCTGCATGCCACCCCGGTCAAGTTTTCTCTAAACCAATCTAAAATTAGTGCAATGTTACATGCATATGTAGAGATTATTTGTTCCTGTTACACAAAAAACTATTCCATTGTTCAACTCATCTTCTTGCCATCAGTATAAAAGGACTCAAAAATCTGGCATACCACTAAATCTGATGTGTGACTTTTAAATATAGGTATTTTCAATTTACAATGTTTAAAATATTTGTTAACTGTCATGCCATGAATATTTTTTGCTGTATTTCCTGGTAGTGTGCTTATTGCCATAGACCGAATTGTGACCCTCTGCCCCCAAAATTCTTTGGGATATATCTAGCTAACTGCCAAAGAATGAGTTTTAGTTTTAGCCCTATGGTACCAATCATAAGAAATTCTACATTATTCCAGAGGTAAACTCATCCAATCAGGATGAAGACACTGACTTTTACAACACTGCTAGCATTTACACTTGGGGGTGGGAGAGTGTTTAAAAGAATTAGGATTAATACAATTGAAAAGTATGAGACACTTGTCTTTAGACTTTTCACAAGCAAACTGCAAGGCGAAAAACACAAATTTGAAATTTAGGCATTCTGGATTAAGGAAAGAGCGTACGCCAAAGCCTGGTGTGTGAAGTGCTAGTGTCAGCTAGTCCAAAGTGAAAAGTAAGTAAAATTCCTAAAGTAATCACCTAAAGTAATTTTAGGGGTCATATTATTGTCTCAAATGAAGTACAACACAACAGACATTACTTTGACAAATTGTTGCTTCACAAATCTCATTTCCTTCCTTTTTTGATGGGACGTTAAATCAAATGTATGACATCTGACAGGTTTTAGTGGTTTTTAAGTGAAAGAATTTTAGCTGTATGTTTTCAGTTTATTGAATTATTATTCAAGTAAAACTATACAAAAATCCCTTAAAAATTACAACTTCATCTTTAAGGCAGGAAAATAATTGTAATTAGCATCCCATAATAAGTACAGCAAAATTCTTTTTTGGGGTAAAACTTAGCAATTATCAGCATTTGATAACTGTTAACTCTTTAAAAAAAACTATAGGATAATCTGAGGTAGTTAATGCAAAACTTTCGCTCCCGACTTTTTTCTTTTTAGTTCCTAACATTTTAAATAAAAAAGGTTTTACTACAGTTCTCAGATCCCAGCTCTGGAATTAAAGTCATTTTAATTTCAGCTTGATTTTCTCCCAACTCCTCTGCTCTGATGAGACTCTGGGAGTGATTTTCTTTATTAAACCATCGCTAATATTCCACTGCCTGTTATTGCACGCTGTTCCCCCCGGTGTAGGAGTTCGTTACAGAGGCTGAAAAGCCATTCAATCCATTTCTGTCTTCATAGCACCTCCAATTCCCTCCACCAAGGTCTCTTCAGTGGAGATGGACTTCTTGCCCGTGATACTAGGAAACAAGCTGGTGGTTCCGTGCTTGTCAAATTCTTTGGTGAGAAGCAGAGACTGACTTGTGACCCGCCCGGCCCAGCAACCCGACCCCCTCCGGTAGGCGGCAGCGCCATTTTCTTCCTGGCTCTTCTGCCTACCAGCATCTGGGTCTCACTCCCTCTCTCCCCCTACCCAGCACGGCAGGGCCAGTGCTCCGCCAGAGGGCGGACTGGGGGTGGGGGTGGGGGTGGGGGTGGGGTGAGGGTGAGGCTCCTCTTCTCTCCTCCCTGCTGCCCTCGGTGAATGCACGTTCAAACCCGAGGCCCGGGGCTCCCGCTCCCTCCACCCACGAGCCGGGGACCAGAAGAACCCAACTCTACTGCAGGACTCGCACCACCGGGCCTGAGGGGAGTGGAGGGCTTAGGAGACTGTAGGGAGGTACGAAGAAAAGAATTTCCAAGGCCAGTGTGGGAATTTCGAACCCGCCAACAAAAATCCTGGAGCGTACCTGCCGCCGCTCATAGTTCCCCACACTCTCCCACGTCACCACATCCGGGTGCTGATCCGCCCCGCACTGCTGTCCCCTCCCCGGAAGCAAGTTCCGCCAACAATAGGCCCGCCCTTCTCCCGGCCCCACCTGGGCAGTCGTTTTTCCACCTCCGGTGGTCCCTGCCTCCTTGGCCTTTGCTCGCCTCAGCATCTGGTGCTTTTTAGATATTTTTTCTGGTTTCTGGGACGTGACTCAATACCCAGTGCCTGCCAGATTCATAATTATTTCCCCAACCAAAGAATAAATCACATTGGTTTTAAGTTTGGAGCAGTGAGTCAGCACCACTAAATAAATAATAATCCATATTTATTTGAGTAACTTATGAAATAGGCTTATAATGTACAAAGAGGCTGTGCTAGGTGATGGAGATGAAAGCACGAATATAATCAGTCTGTGCAGTCCACACAGAGTCAGCTGATGGATACGATCTCCCATCTTCGAAGCTAGCTTGGTAACTTACTGGTTAAAGGCATAGGCTCTGCGTGGATTCAAGCCCCCAACTCTTTTATATACCAACTGGGTGATTGTGGGCAAGTTTTTAAGTATACCTGCCTTGGCTTCTTCAGCTGTAAAATTGAAATTAATAATGATGCACACTTCGTAGCCTGTTGTGATGATTAAAGAATTAAAATTTGGGGCAATAACAGTTTGAAACTGTATCCATTGCCAACTTTGCCCTATCTACTTTTTTTTTTGAGTGGGAGAAGAGAGAGATATTTTTATGAATTTTGTTTTCTATGTAATCTAAAATTTGGCAAGCAGATACATGTAGACTGTAATAGGATAATTCACACTTGATTATTGGAAAGGTAGTATAGCCTGGTGGCAAGACAGTTTGGTCAGAGTGGGAAATAGGGGTGGAGGCCTCTTTCTGCAGTTAGTCATCTGGGAAGGTTGATTCATCTTCCCAAGACTTTTTTTCCCCCCTAATTTTAAAATAAGAGAAGTGGACTAAATAAAAAAGCTAAAATTTTAGAATTTTAAACTGGTCTTATGATAAAACATTGCTCATCAAATGTTTTTAAAAATGTTTTCTTTCATGTTCTTTAGCTCATTAATTTCACAACATTTATAGATACTATGTATATATTATTTATGCATATATATGTGTGGGCATATATATTTAATTTTTATTTATTTATTAAAGTTTGTCTTTTTGAGAGTGAGAGAGAGCTTGTGAGCTGGGGAGGGACAGAGAGAAGGGACACAGAGGATCTGAAGCAGGCTCCATGCTGACAGTAGAGAGCCTGATGTGGGGCTCGAATTCACAAATCGTGAGATCATGACTTGAGCCAAAATTGGATGCTTAACGGACTGAGCCACCTAGGCGCCTCTTATATTTAATTTTCAAACTTCTGGCTACCCAATAAGCTTTGCTTGATGCAATAATACATAGGGATTTTAAAATGCCCTTTTAAATTGCTGGTTCTATCCAATTAGCACATATAAATTGTTCCATGTAACTCATATCATAATGGTTATTGAAATAAGCCCATTTTAAGACCCACCTAAAATGCTACCTTCTCCATAAGGCATTCACTGATCATATCAATCAGCTGTGACATACCTTTGCTTACTCTATGCTCCTGTTGCACTTCGGACCATGCTGGCCTTCCTGCGGCCTTTGTTAGGGCTGTTTGAATCCTTTCCTGCTGTTTGATCATCTCCTTGGGGGAAGAATCTATATTTTATATACATATTTCTCCATAGTGCCTAGCTAGTCAGAATAGATAGAAATAAACTAACACACCAGAAATAAATCAGAAACATTTAGCTTGATTTTTCTAGTTTGAAATGAGTCATAAGCTTCTTATTCAATTTATAGATACAAATTTTTTTTCCTCCAAAGAGTTTAGTGAGTTCAAAATATTTCTGTTAATGAGAAACTGTATAAGCTTCCCACGATTTCATTTTTAAAAAGGGAATGCCTTTTACTGTTGCATTCACAGTTTTATTCATCAAGTATCACCCAATTGAGAAATAGGATTCATTGGGTATTTGCTCAGAACTGCCTGAAAAACCTGAGGAATAAATTACACTATTGTGCCATACTAACAAACGGAGTGTAAAGAAAGTAATGTTCAAATCCATTAAAAAATACCATGATTTGGAAAATAAACATATGAGCCCACCCAATTGTAGAAAAATGAGAGGCTACCCGATTTGTTCATGTAAGGATCTTAAGATGAATGATATGCTGACTTTTTTTTAAGGTTACAAACAGCCTCATTTATTAATTCATTCAAAAATATTTGTTAAGTACTTGCGAAGTACCAGCTACTGAGTATGTAGACACTATGGAGAGTAAGACAAGTAAGGTGCTCTCTTAATTTGGACCTAATACCTCATAAGATTGTCTTTTTAAGATCATGAGCAATTACCTATCTGTTTAGTCAAGAAATACTTGCTGGGCACCAAACCTGTTCTGGGATCTATAAGAATAGGAATAAACGAATCAGACATGGTCCTGGACCCCAGAAGGCTTACAGTTTTGAGAGAGAAATAGATAATAAATGAGTAAATAACCAATAAATAAAAACTGTAATAAGAGCAAAGAAACACAAATCCAGGATAGTGAATTAAAAAGTGAATGGGAGCAGCTTTAGATATAGTGGTTAAGGAAAGTCTGAGGAGAGGAGATGAAAGGAAGTCCTGTAGGGTATATCAGAAGTTAGCTGTGGGCAGCAGATAAATGCCAGGGTTCCATTTTTTACCTTCTGTTTACTCTCTTGACACACTTCTTCCTGCTCTTACTTCTTTATCTGATTCCTATGTTTTAATATCTACTTCTGAATTATATTGGGCTGGCTTCAAGTGCAACTTTGGGTCCCAGTACTGTGGCCTCCTGGCTGTCAGCATTGCTTGCAATAATTAGGTAAAAGCCATCCCATGCACCAGGTTTATGATCCTGTGGACCTATGTGGCTTGGACTCACCCCCATCCTTCCCTATACGGAGAGAGGAATTTGGACATGATTCCAGGATAAAGCCTATACTGTCTTGAGGTTTTTTTCTCACGAGAGATAATCTGCCCTTGGTAGAAGGAAGTCATTCTTTCAAATTGTTTCTCCAGGTCTTCAGGCATCTCCTTGTAGGAGTTGTGCTTCTGGTTTATGCAGCTGATGTTTTCATACAGTTTGGGAAGGTTTTCTTCTTTTTTTTTTTTTTCTCTCCTTTTTCTTTGTAAGTGGTGTATTTCCTCTGCCACTAACTTTCTGCAAAATTTTATTACATGTTCTTGATGCAGTTCAGGCAGTATTTGAAGTTTTAGCTGGAACTTTTGAATTTCATTTTCAGACTGAGAAAGTGAAAAGCCACTTCTTGGCTTGTAAGTTCTCTGTCCCTCCTCCATGCCCTGAGCACTCCAGGGCTGGCCCCAAATTGTCAGTCATTCTCTTAATCTGATCCCCCCTCTTTAGGGGCCATCTCTTAGGAGCTCTTAGTTTTCACCTCAAGTAAATTATTAAAGGACTCCCTCTCGTCACACATAGTTGTCTGAAAGAGGAGTTCTGGGTGGTTTTCTTCATCTTGTTACATTCCTGAAAGATTGGTACTCAAACACCGCTCCAGATGGCTTCCTCTTAACTTGGCCTTCCTGTGGTGGTCCAGGTAAACCCCACCTCCACCTCCAGCAGTGTGGCTTGGAAATTTCGTTCCCTTCGTCCCGTCTCTGTTTCTTCTTCCTCTCCTCCTCCTCCTCCTCCCCCCCTCCTTCTTCTCCTTCTCCTTCTTCTTTATTTATTTTGTTTTCTCTAAAGTACTGTTGGGGGAGGGGCAGAGAGCGAGGGAGAGAGAGTCAAGCCCTCTCTCTTCACTGTCAACACAGAGCCTGAACAAACTCACGAACCAAGAGATCCTACCCTGAGCTGAAGTCTGAAGCTTAACCGACTAAGGCACCCAGGTGCCCCTCAGTTTCTTCTCAATGCTCGCCTTCCCTGATCCATTTTCTTATTCTTACTTTTCACTAATCTCTCTTAGTGGCCTCTAGATCTCCAATGGGAATTCTTCATGGCACTACTTACAAGGGAATTGGATCTTGTCCTCCTGAATTTTAGGTCACTGTTGGTTGGTAAACTTCCAAGAAGTTTCACTGGTCTAATCTGAAATCAGTGTCCCTCTACCGTGAGGGCAGGAAGAGACCAAAGAAAGAGACTTGCCACTCCAAGCTGGTAGGTGGCAGTTCTAATAAACAAATGAACTTACGAGGTTTGTCTTGAGTGGCAGCAAGGTGAATGGATCCCTAAATCCGCCTGTCGAACCTTAAGTTTACATAGAAACTGTAACTAGATTCAGTCATGTATATTATGCAGGTGGTTCTCAACACCACGTCACTACCTCAAGGCTGTGTCCTTAGGGCTATGCAGCCACCAGGAGTGGGAAAGATAAGTGGAGCACACATTTCTAGGACAGCAGAAGGGACAGGAGCCTCTGAGTACCCAGGTCCAGCTCCCAGGTCAACTGGCAGTCACATCTTTTTGATGACCTTCCTCAACAGGCATTTTTCACTCTTTGAATCTCATGACTAGGTTAAGAGAGAGGCTTGGGGCGCCTGGGTGGCTCAGTCTGTTAAGCGGCCGACTTCAGCTCAGGTCATGATATCACGGTCTATGAGTTCGAGCCCCGCGTCGGGCTCTGTGCTGACGGCTCAGAGCCTGGAGCCTGCTTCGGATTCTGTGTCTCTCTCTCTCTGCCCTTCCCTTGCTCATGCTTTGTCTCTATGTCTCTCAAAAATAAAATAAAAATGCTAAAAAAAAAAAAAAGAGAGAGAGAGAGAGGCTTTCAGCTTGATGAAGATTGAAGGGATGTGATTTCTAGTGATATCCTACCCATTATACAATCAAATATAAATCTCCTGTTTCACCTTAAATTCATTCATTAATCTATCTTGCCTATGACTTACAGTTGGAGATTGGGAATTGAGTTCTAACCACTTTCCTGTATCTTGGATGTAGGAACAACTTTGATAAAGCTGTTTGCAGCCTTTGGTGAAAAATGAGCTTACCGGTCTCCTCTGAGATTGTGTTCAATCTTCGCTAATGGAATTTACCTTTTAATAAGAGCTTATTCCGCTCCATGGGAGAATATCTTCATGTCACAGATTGTTTCTTAGGCTGCTCCTGGAGGCCAGGACCCTGCGTTCCAGCAGAGGCTCGGGGCAAGTTTTCCCTTCGTCCATTTCACCTGGGAGCTTTTTCCACTTCCCCATTCCACCCTTCCCCATCACGAGGAAGTATTTGTTTAGTCTACTTCTCTCCATAGTTAGGAGGTATAAACGGAAGTCTCAGGATGTTTCTGACTCAATAGTAATATTTGTAAGGGGGGAGGGTGGGGAGAGGAGCCCTCACTAACCTGCTTGTGTTATTCTCTTGGCTGTCATGTTTTTTAAATGTCTATTTATTTTGAGAGAGAGTGTGAGCAGGGGAGGGGCAGAGAGAGAGGAAGAGAGAGAGTCCCAAGTAGGCTCTGTGCTGTGAGTGCACTGCCCGACATGGGGCTCAATCTCACCGCGAGGTTCAGTCTCACTGGGGGATCATGACCTGAGCTGAAATCAAGAGTCAGTCGCTCAACTGACTGAACCACCCATGCACCTAAGGCTGTCATCTTTTTAAATTTATGAGATGGGATTATGGCTTTTCTCTTGTCTGGGTCTTTTGAACTTTTTTATGGTTTCATCTATTTTTCGTTTCTCTTGCTAGGTTATAGGGTGATGGGATTCTGTGATGTGTTTATTATCTCCCATCTTTATCAAGAAGCATCAATAACAATTTAATTGTACCTCAATTGTGTATACAGTTTGAAGAGATTTAAGGAGATATCATTCACAACTCCTACGAAACAATTTACCCATGGGCTTCATATCCATTGCACGATTCTCAAATCGCTTAGTGTCACTGTCTCCTCAGCTACACGGCATGCATTATGAAGACTTCATGTCCATTTCTTAATTGATGTTGCTGCTAAAACGCAACTTCCAGTTCCATTTAAGTCGATCTAGTAATCCCTAAAGAGTTTATGTTAGGATTTTAAAGAGAGAATCTGGGTCAAACAGAAAGAAGCAATAACCTGTCCCTTCAACACCTTTCTCAGCTGCCCTGGAGCCCCCTGGGTGGTTTCCCCTTGCAGTCAGGTCTCCATCAGGAGCTGTGTTGTTTATTTGCCAAAGTACTTTGAACTCTCTCAAGGCACATATATACAATGGACTACTACATGGCAATGAGAAAAAATGAAATCTGGCCATGTGTAGCAACATGGATGGAACTGGAGGGTATTATGTTAAGTGAAATAAGTCAGTCAGAAAAAGACAGATACCATATGTTTCCACGAATAGGTGGACTTTGTGAGACTAAGCAAAAACCAGGGGGAGGGCTAGAGGGGAAAGGAAAAAAAGACACAGAGAGGGAGGGAGATAAAACATAAGAGACTCTCAAAGACTAAGAACAATCTGAGGGTGAGGGAGGTGAGGGAGGTGAGGGAGGGGGGAGAGGGGGTGACGGATATTAAAGAGGGCACGTGTTGGGATGAACACTGGGTGTTATATGTAAACCAATTTGAAAATAAACTATAATAATAATAATTAAAAAAAAGCCTTATTCCGGAACAAACAAGACAACAATGGGAAATAAAATACTGCTGAGAACCAGCAAGACTAATTTCAGCTCCTGGAATCTGAATTACAACAGAAAGCTAAGTTACAATGGCCTCATAGACTCGGCTGAAGGATTAGGCACCTCTTTTTTTTCTTTTTTCTTTTTTTTAAAAAAAAAATTTTTTTTAACATCTATTTATTTTTGGGAGACATAGAGACAGAGTGTGAGCGGGGGAAGGGGCAGAGAGAGTAGGCACTTCTAAGTTGTTGGGCTGAAAGCGCCAACCTCTCCCCTTGGATCTCTAGGCCAAACACTCAAACCCAGCTCCCAACAATGAAGCAGATTCCATCACAGCTGTTGTAAATATTGGAAAATAATACTGCCAAAAACAGGAAGAAGAATGTGAAAATAGGCACACAGGAAAACAAATGGAGATAATTAGATTCCACCTGGATCCTCTTGCTTACTGAAGGAATCAGAGAAAATCAGCTGCTCAGGGTTAGCGAGTGGTAAAATGAAAAGAACACTGGAAGAATATCTTCTAACCAATTTTAAATTGAAAGAGTTTAATCTGGACCTGGAATAGTAATAATAAAAAAAATTAATGAAGAAAATCCAACATCAAATATTTCCTTAGGAAAGGCTAAATGTGGCTGAAAGTGCCAGGCTTCAAATCTTTTGACCAGAAATGGCTACAGAATTTGTGGGGCCTTGTGCAAAATGAAAGTGTGGGGCTCCCATTAAAATAATATTAAGAATTTTAGGACAGAAGGGCAGAGCATTAAACCAGAAATAGGCCCTTTTATATGTGGGGCTCAGCCCTGTGCTGCCACACAGGTCACACATCTGTGCAGCTGACTCCTGCACTCTCATCCCACAGCTAAAAATCTCCCCTGTTATTTATTTGTTTTGCTTAGCTGTTTAGGACTTGTCTGTGTGCGGTGGGCGGTGTGAGGCAGAGTAATGCTGGAAAGGCAGAGGAGGAGGGGGATACAGCTCCCCCTATTGGCTGCCTCAAAGCATTGCATAACCCCCTCCAGGAATGCAGGCACCTCCCAGGTTCCCTCTTGTGCTTTATTGCTGTCACTGTTTTATAGCCATGAACCAGTGCAAAGAATTCTGTAAAGTGAGCTCAGAAACTATTGTGTCAGTGAGATATTCAAAAGGTTGCAGGTGTATTTGTTTATTCCCAAAGTTTCATTGTTACGACCGGAGGGAGGAAACATTGCTCTTTCGTTGGTCAGATTTGAGGGACTCAGGGAGATACAGGGCACAAGGCAAGGTTAAGGCCACTAAATCATTTCATTAAAAGTAGAATCCACACAGGCCATCAACGTCTTCAGGCCAAAGTTAAAGCTCAGAGTTTTGATTAAGGATTGGCTCTAGGTTGAGATTCCTAGAAGTGCTTACAGAAGGCTGCTGCCGCAGGCCAAGTTTATGATGAGCCTTAAAGATGAGGCTAGGGGCACCTGGGTGGCTCAGTCCGTTAAGCGTCCGACTTTGGTTCAGGTCATGATCTCACAGCTGTGATTTCGAGCCCCACGTCCGGCTCTGTGCTGACGGCTCAGAACCTGGAGCCTGCTTCAGATTCTGTGTCTCCCTCTCTGCTCTTCCCCCACTCATGCTCTGTCTCAGTCTCTCAAAAATAAACAAACATTAAAAAAATATTAAAAAGATGAGGCTAAGGAGCATAAACTTAACCTTGATGGTAGCTGTGTTGCAGGATGTTTTTTACCTCAATACCCAGGATTCATGGTCTTGCTACTTCGAAGAATGAAGAGGTGGACACAAAATGAGCAGCAGGGAAAATTTTATTAGAGTATGAGAACGTAAGTGTAGTATGAAAGCTGTCTTTACAAAGGGGGCATTCGAAGGTGAATACCCGTGACTGTGGGAGAGGGTCCTTATTTTATAAGGTTCTGGTCACCTCCCTCTTTCCTTCCCCCTCGTTCCTTCTCAGGTCCTACCCTTACTGGCTGGATAACTTTACGGGCTGAGTTGTTCATTTCTGATGGTCTTGACTCCATTGTGTGAGGAGTCAGGCTGGTCATACTACTGTCCCTCTCACGTATAACATAGGTTTCACGATATACTTTTTGTAGTTAGGTATTTTGATTGTCAAATTCCTGAGGGGAGCCTCAGGGGGAGTAGGTGGTGTCTGTTACATTCTTAAGAGGGAGCTTAATTAAGCCCAAGGGGCTTTGCTGTGGTCAGATGCTCCCAGCATTGTTCTAAAATATGTGTTTTTCCTGACCCGGAGACCTCAGGCCCTAACCATTCCCTCTCTGCCTATTTTGTCCTATCTTTCCTTGTCATAGTGGGAAGCTCAGCAACATGTTTTAGCTAAAGGATGGGCGTGATGCCATCTGTTTTAGAAAGACAGTTCTGGTGAGACCAGAGCTTATGGAAGAGAGGTTTGGGAAATCAGACAATAAAAGTCTGAACTTTTTAAAAGAGAAGATTCAAGGGATACGGAGAGGTTAAATCTTGGTGATGGAACGGGTGTTTGGAGGTCAGAGAGTGGATAGTTAAGGCTTAGATATTTTGTAACTTAGATCATCATAAATGCCGATGCTATTATTTCATATACGGAGTACCAGAGGAAGAACGAGTCAGTAAAATTCCTGTCTGGGGGCGAGTGTAGGGGGGGCTCCGTTCTACAGAGTAAGATAATAACAAACCAAGAGATTCATCTTTCGACTTCCACCATTTGCGACCTCATCTTTAGAGATTTCGTGCATTATAATCTTTGAAATTATCGAGCAAAATTAAACAGATCTTGTCCAACGAACTCCTTTTAAATAAGGCCCAATAATTACAATGAGAAAAAATGAAATCTGGCCATGTTTAGCAACATGGATGGAACTGGAGGGTATTATGTTAAGTGAAATAAGTCAGTCAGAAAAAGACAGATACCATATGTTTCCACGAATAGGTGGACTTTGTGAGACTAAGCAAAAACCAGGGGGAGGGGAAGAGGGAAAAAAAAGACACAGAGAGGGAGGGAGATAAAACATAAGAGACTCTCAAAGACTAAGAACAAACTGAGGGTGAGGGGGATGAGGGAGGGGGGAGAGGGGGTGATGGGCATTAAAAAGGGCACATGTTGGGATGAACACTGGGTGTTATATGTAAACCAATTTGAAAATAAACTATTATAAATTAAAAAAAAATAAAACATGCATCCCAAAATAAATAAATAAGGCCCAATAATTAGAATATAGCTGAGACAGATGTCTACCAAAGAGTTCTGATAAAAGTTTTAATAAAGGAAGGCATTATACTGTGCATAGTACTCTTTGGCATGAGGATCTTATTGAGCCGATTACTTTGGGAAACTGCAGACACAGAAGAAGCTCTGAAAACGGAGAAGTTGCCCTTTTGTAAGGGTAATTTTGCCTTAGAAATTTTGCCTTAGACCTGCACCAGGAAGAGAGCTATTACCAGAGATAATTTCGTCTGAGAGACTTACAACTCAGTAGGGCATCCCTTGTTTAACATTTTCCTCTTTTCACCTTTCCATAAATTGCCTTCCCCCCACTTCGAAGCCCCAGACCCCTAGCCCTTTCTTCAGCTCCAGAAGGTATATAAGCCTCAATTGTCTGGCTGCCTTTCGCAGGGGTCCTGTATGTTCGAACATAATTTAAATAGTTTTTCTTCTGTTAATCTGTCTCATGTCAGCTGAACTCTTAGACCAGGCCCCATAACCTTGAAGAGTAGAAGGGACACTTTTTCTTCCTTGACAATATTAACAGCTCAAAAATGGATTTTCTGACTCCAGCTAAGTTACCTTATTTATTATGTAAAAGGAGGTTTCAAAACGGAGCAAGCAAGCCTCACGAAGAAAGTCTCTTCTAAAATGAAGTCGGGTCGGAAGCTGTAAGGTTGGGGGAATTTATGCGTGTCCTCATTGGAGGAACCATGAATTTTCGCCAGCTGCAAACCTTCAGCCTGGGTTTAACTCTCTCTTCACCACGACACCTGTATCATTTGCATTCTTCAGTTTGAAAGGAGTCAAAGTGATCGAGGAGTTTCAATCCCTCATCTGCGTATTAACTCAACCAATCCTGGCTCACTTACTTTCTATCCCTGTTTTGCATAAGGAACCTGATTAAGAACGACACTTGTAACGTTTTGCCTTTATAATCCTGCCCACTCGTTGTCTAACTGATTCAGATTTCTACCTGAATCTGTGTCTCCTTAATTGCCCAAATAAATGCCTATTTGCTTAATTTTTTTAGCTAATTCTTGTTCGACAATTAAAACAAATTCCTTGTAATAGTCATCTACAAACCAATGAATTATATTTCTGAAACGGATCTAAAAGGAAATAGCCCATTATTTTAGACTCAGTAGAAATGCTAGTCAGAGAAGGGTAGAGAAATAGAATGGAAGACTATTAAATGTCACTTTTCAGTTGAGCCCTTTTGAGAACCACTCAGAAATACATCTCACTGGGATTATATCTTTGCCCTGTGTGTGCGACTTTACACAATCAATGAATCAATCAGTGAGGTTACTCTGGTGGTGTTAAAAAATAAACTGAGGCATATTAAAAATTTTAAGAGTTTATTTGAGCAAAAATTGATTCCACTGGGCAGCGCCAAACCAGAAGTGGTCAGGAGGGCTCTAACAAACAGGAGCTTGGGAGAGATTTTTTATAGAGAAAAGGTGAAAGCAAAGCAAGGAAATTATTGATGGACGATAGCTTACAGCCTAATTGGTTGTTTGTGATTGGTTGTCCTTAGGTTTTGATTTCATAACCTTGAGGCATTTGCAGGCTTAGATTTTGGTTCGCTGACATACACCTCATGGCACTGGAGCCTCCTCACTCCAATGGCCTCCTTGTTTAATGAATTTAACAGTGTCAAAGGACTTGTCTTCTGTCAGTATTATGAAAACTATGAGGCTTTAGAGTATACTATACTTCTAGGCCTTTAGAGGTGTAGTATACTATACTCCCCAAGAGCTAACCTTCCAGGGAATTTCAGTCTGAGCCCATTTTGCCTACCAGAAATGTTTCTATAACCTTGTCTACCCTTCCCAGAGATCTATCTACTATATTACATAAAATGTAACTAGTCAGAAATGGAGATAACCAGAACACCGCAGTGGTGGAAAACACGGATTTTGCCTATGGATGCTGGGAAGCTTTTACAGTGAAGACAATTCTCGTAGTTTTTAACCTCTTCTAGAAGGATGGGTAAGAATTGTTTTGGATGAACAAGGAAAAGTGTAATATCAACAGGTGATTCTGGCTTGCCCTCTTTGCAAAAGAGACTCTCCTCTCCCCTTTGAGAATCAGAAATCTTTAAGCAGGCCAGTGCCCTCTGGAGTTGATCTAGTGAGATCTGTCTAACAGATATGCTGTATACAGATTGAGACTAGCCAACAAAATCAGAACTTCTTTCTTAGACTGTGTCAGGAAGTAAAAAGGGGGATATAAAAAAAAAGCATCGGAGCCAAAGGAATAGGGTGGGATGATTAGAGGAGAGAGATCTCCAGATGAATGCCTCTGAGGAAATGTAAGCGTTAATAAGAGTTATTGTTGGGTCGCTGTTGGGGTCTGACTGTGTAGCTAAAAATGTGACTTTCTTCATTTAATTTCTTAAATTAATTTGTATATCAGGACCCACAAAATGGAGACTGCCCTAGTGGCCCAACCTATGTCACAAATCTAAACCTAAGTCAGCCTGCTTTTACAAGAAACATCTGTCCAGGAAATCTAACATACACCAACCATAGTCCTCCAACTCCACTTTAGCTAGGTTACCATACTCTACAAAGTGGGACCTGCTGGTCTTATAAAGGAAATCCCTGACCCATCAGTCCTGCTTTGCTTCCATGTTGCTTTCTCTAAGGCTGCATAAAACTTGAGCTTGCCCAAAATCCCTTGAGAAGAGTGCTTCATTGCTTGGGAGGCACTGTAGTCCCTCAATCCATGGCTTCTTTTTCTTTGAATAAAGGACATCAAGCTCATTCCTAAATTGGTTTTGTTTTGTCATTTGACAGTTTCTTACTTTTTAATGTATGTATTAAAGCTCATCACATATCATTGTAGATTAAAGATGGCCAAAGATTCACTACAGTTCCAGCCCTCAAGAGGTGGTTCTGTTTCTTCGTCCCTTTTAATTTAGATTGGCCTTGTGAATTCCTGAAGAAGGGATGTTGTGAGATTTTGAGCCTAGTCCTCAGGAGGGTTTGCACCTGAACGACCCTGTTTTAGAGGTCATATGAAGAGCCTCTCTAGCAGATAGCGCACCAAATGCCCAACAGGTGTGTTCATCCTAGACCATCCAGCCACAGCCAGGCCATCAGCCGACAATTGATGAGTGAATGAGCTTGGCTGAGATGGGCAGAAAAACTGCCCAGCTGGGCACGGCCCCAATGGCCAACACACCAACTTGCAAGCTAATAAGTTATTGTTGTTTTAAGCCACTAAGTTTTGGACTGGTATTTAAGGCAGCAAAGGCTGAGTGTGTTGCTCTTATTTGAAATGTGAGAGAGTGTAACATATCTGCCATGGAAAGAAATCTGGCAATTGTTTTTAATTTGTTGCCATTTTCCAGAAATGATCCTTTTCAAATTAAACGAAAGTTAGCTTTCCTAATCTGATGCAAGCTGGAGGACAATTTAGGAGATTAAGGCAAGAGGTAATCAGAGCCTGAACTAAGGTGGTTCAGTGAGGATACTAATAAGAGGACACATTAATGGGTATTTCAGAGACTTTCAAGCCACATTCCTGAGCAGGGCTGTGGATAACATTTTCATTTTACAAATATTCCCTCTATCACGAATAATTATAGATTTGTGTGCCAGTGATTGTCCTGAGCAATCCCAATAATTGAAATTGCTGGAAAAATCCTAAATTCTGGGTTTTCCCTTTCAAAGTACCGGTCATATGAGTGAAGACAATATTTCAAATAAGTCTGTGGAAATAAAATTTCAAAGAAAGTTAAAATAATAGGAACAACACAATATGAGAACCTCAATTGAGAAAAAACTCACAAACTAGAAGTCTCAAGTTCATTTCTCTGCATTTTGACTTTTGAGAGAAAGAGGTATATGGTAGGAATTTCAGTAGAAAATTTAAAACATGTTATATATTATTTTATGAATAATAAAATATAATTATAATCTAATCTAAAATAATAAACCTTAATTATAGAGAATGCAGGAAATTATTTTGAAGTAAAAATAAGAAAATTTAAACGCCTATCTTCCTACTTGCCAGAGATAACCATTATTAACATTTTGATGTATATACCATAAATCTTCCATATAACATATACATACACACAAGTACTTGTGTACATGTATATATGCATATTATATCAAATTTAGACCATAATGATTATATTGCTTCATATCTTCTATTATTCTTTTATTATGAACATTTCTTATCCCTTAAGAATATGAATTTAAATAGTTGGGTATATTAAAATATATCTAACTAATGTTGGGTAATAATGTTCTCACTTTTACAAAACATGTAATAAACTTTTAGGAACATCATTCTTTGTATATTTTTCTAATTAGTCTTATAGTTAAATTCGTAGATGTGCAAATACTGGGTAAAGTTTATGAATGTCATCAAGGTTCAAGATTGATATTGCCAAATATCTATCTAGAAAAGTCGCACCAATTTTGGACTTGCACCATTAGCCACTAAGTATGGTCATAAATGACAATAATTTATAAAGACTTCCAGGATACATATGATCAATAGATCACTTACATCTGTATACACAGGGCAACATAATTTGAGTTGAAATCCAGGGTAATTACCTTGATACTTTATGAGACATTAGAGAAGTAGACTCGGATACTTAGTGACATTTGACAGAGAGTATAATCAAGTATTCTAAAACTTGGGCATTCTAGTTAACCAAGGGTTTACTCTTCTGCCATCTCTTATTTTTATAGTACAACTGAAATCATTTAGAGACTGGTGTTCGAGGAACTATAAGCATCTTTCACCACTCTGAATGTAGGCAGAGAGAAGACAAGGAAAATAAAGTGTCTCTCATGGTGAAAGAGAAACTTAGAGCAGAGAACAATCACGAAAACATCCAAGAGCCAGAGGTTAATTTTCTTGATGATTACATACCGTACGCTCTGAACAGTTATTTCCTGAACAGAAGGAACCCTACTGGTCTGGCTCTTTCTCTAAAGCTCAGATTTTCTGAATGAGATCCAAGGCTGCTTGGGTGATCCTGGCTTCAGGGATACAGAGAAGAAAGGAAGTAGAAATATGAATGTCATATCAATGGTGTGGTAGCAGTCAAACCACAGAGGGAGGAGGAGGGAAGAGAGAGAATGTTAATAGGCTTGCTCTTTTTACAGAGAGAAGGAAAAGTGGAAGGGATGGGGGTCAGAAAGACCCTTGGATTGAATAAAGGGATAGGAATTATTTGTAATTTTGAAGTCACAATCACATTTATAGCATTTTCAGTTCTTTTCATTGGTTCATTTCTATCCTTTCTCAAAAATAGTTGGTAATGCAATCCTGAGGAACACATATCTGACCAGGATTCCTGGAAATAACTTATTTTATTTTTTAACAGTTTTACTGAAATATAATTGATATATAAAATTGTATATATTTAAGATCCACAACTTGATGTTTTGATAATAGTATACCTTGTGAAATGATCACCACAGTCGAGCTAATAAACATATCTATTATCTCTGCATAGTCACCATTTTGTATGTGGGGAGCGAGAGGGTCGAGATTTAATTCAGGATACATCCTCTTGGCAAATCACAGGTATACAAGACAGTATTATTAACTATCATCACTATGTGGTACATGAGACCTTCAGAAATTGTTCCTCTTACAAAACTGAACCTTTGTACCCTTTGACCTATATCACCCTGTTTTTCCCTCTCTCTCACCTCTTAGCCTCTGTGCTTTCGTGAGTTTGACTATTTTAGATTACATATATAAGTGAGATCATGCAGTCTTTCTCTTTCTGTGTCTTATTTTGCTTAGTGTAATTGCTTCTAGCACTATCCATGTTGATACGAATAGCAAGTTTTCTTTGTTTTTAAGGCTGAACAATATTCCTGTGTGTGTGTGTGTGTGTGTGTGTGTGTGTGTGTGTGTCTGACATTTTCTTTAGTCATTTATCCAATAGTGGACACTTTAGTTGTTTTCATATCTTGGTTACTGTGAATAATGTCACGATGAACATGGGGTGCAGGTCTCTCCCTGTGATTCTATTTTCATCCTTTCAATTCCAGAAGTGGAATTGCTGGATCATACGGCAGTTCTATTTTTTTTTTTTTTTAAGTTTATTTATTTTGAGACACATCATGAGTGGGGAGGGGCAGGGAGAGAGAGAGAGGGAGAGAAAGAATCCCAGGCAGGCTCCGTGCTGTCACCTCAAACTCAGGAACTGTGAGATCATGCCTTGAGCCGAAACTAAGAGTCAGATGATTAACCAAATGAGCCCCCCAGGCTCCACTGGCAGTTCTGTTTTTAATATTTTGAGGAACCCCCATATTATTTTCCATAGTGGCTGCATCAATTTGCACTCCCACCAACAGAGAACAAAGGTTTCTTTTCTCCACAACGCTTTGTCCTTTGTCTTTTGGATAATTGCCATCCTAGCAAGTGTGAGGCGATATCTCCTTGTGGTTTTGATTTGCATTTCCCTGGTGATGAAAGATGATGAGAATTTTTGTAAATACCTGTTAGCTATTTGAATTTCTTCTTTTGAGAAGTGTCTATTTAGGAGTTTTGTTCATGTTTTTCCCCACCAAATTTAATAAGTGTTCGTATAAGCAATCCACAAAGACATGAAATTCTCCCTTGGCTGATGGTTTAATTGGGTTATTACTATTTTTGTTATTGAGTTGTATGAGTTTCTTATATATTTAGAGTATTAACTCCTTATTGGCTATATGGTTTGCAAATATCTATTCCCATTCTATAGGTTGCCTTTTCATTTTGTTGATCTTTTTCTTAGCTGTAAAGAAGCTTTTAATTCTGATACAATCCCATTTGTCTATTTTTTCTTTTGCTGCATGTGCTTTTGGTGTCCTATTCAAAAAATTTCCAAGACCAACGTCAGGAAGGTTTTTCTTATGTTTTCTTCTAGGAGTCTTAACAATTAGAGTTTTAACAATTAAAATTGTTAATAAAACCCAGAATGATATTTGAAATGGGCAGTAAAATAAACATCTGATGAGTTCAATGATGAAAAAGGAGAAAGAAAACACAAATATCAAACAAATAAGAAAGTATACATAATGCAGTAAATAAATTTGATAAAATTTATGGCCAATTTTGAGGTTTAAAGCACTAGAAAAGCATAGACAATAGACATTGAGAGTTCAACAAACTACAAGAAATTGAAAATTTTGTTAGCAATCTATTTCCATAAGAGCAATAGATCAAGGTCTATCAAAACTTTAAAGAAATCCTTTGTTATTTAAATTATTCCAGGGAATAAAATCAAATTTCCCAAATTATTTTATCTATCAGCATTATTTTAGTAACAGCATTACTAAGATTCGGAATACTCTGGTTGGAAAGAAAAAGAATGAAGACCTAGAAATTTGATTCCTCCAGTTGAAACCAGAATGGAGATCAAACATTCCATATAAAGTTATCATGTTTGTATTTAGACTGATGCTTTTTATAACATAACTGTAATTTAATTAATGTAGGTTGGTATTTCTCTTTGAAATTAATAATTAATTTAGAAATTACAATTTTTCTGTATACTTTCACTTTGATTATTGTTAATGGGATAGTTGTAATTTTTCCAGTCTCAGTCTGAACAAAGCCATAAGGTTTATTTATTTTTTAATTTTTAGTTTTATTTATTTATTTTGAGAGAGAGAAAGAATATGAGCAGGGGAGGGGCAGAGAGAGAGAGAGAAAGAGAATCCTAAGCAGGCTCTTTGCTATCAGTGTGGAGCCCAAAACGGAGCTTGAACTCATGAACCATGAGATTATGGCCTGAGATGAAATCAAGAGTTGGACGCTTAACTGACGGAGCCACCCAGGCACCCCAAATCCATACAGTTTAAATGAGGAAAGAACACAGAACTTTTACTGTGAATATGTGAATGCAGTATCAGATATTCTAACTAGTTGTGTGGCTCTAGGCAAGTTCATTAAGTTCTCTGTCTCAAGTCTGATAGGAATGTAATTCCTCTTTTATCTACCTCATAAGCAAGTAAAAAATTAACTTTATGTGAAAACACTTGGCTAAAGTTAGTAAACAAATGCAACTAATGTCCATATGTTAAGATGTTTGCCTTAATATTTGGTTGTTGTTTTAAAAATTTAAACTTTTAGGGGTGCCTGGGTGGCTCAGTCAGTTAAGCATCCAGACTTCGGCCCGGGACATGATCTCATGGTTTGTGAGTTTGAGCCCCATATAAGGCTCTGTGCGGATAACTCCGAGCCTGGAGCCTGCTTCGGATTCTGTGTCTCCCTCTCTCTCTGCCCTTCCCCTGCTCATGCTCTGTCTCTCTCTCTCTCAAAAACAAATAAACATTAAAAAAATAATTTAAAAAATTTAAACTTGTAGACTATAAAAGCCTGCATACTTTTAGGACTACAAAATTCAGTCATCTTGAAATCACTTGAAATATTCCAGTTGGTAATTAAAAGACATGTACTGATATATGTTGTCATTTAATTGTAATAAGAATTTACAGTTATAAAAATACAGGCAAAATAGCATAAAAATATTCCCATTTACTGTAGTTTGGGGCATCAGCCACTGCTTTGGGTACTCACAGATACAAACGTCCAGCTTTGACAGTGTGTCCAAGATATGTTGGTCATACCTCGGGCCAGATTAAGCTTTTCATCCTCCTCACCTGTGATTACATCTTACCTCTCAAATATATGCTCTTCAACGATGAGATGACAGCTAGAACACTCCAAATTCCCTCACATACACCCAAACTATCAAAATATTTATTTCCTTCACAACATTTAGCGGGGCACCATCTTTTCTTTGATTTTGTTTGTTACATGCTGATTTTGTAAGAGTTACGATTCCTTCTGAAACTCTTTCTTCTTGCCACACTAAGTAGTGATGTGGGACACTTGGTAGGCGAAGAATTTACTGTGGTAAATTCAACCACATAAATTAAGATTATTCTTAAGTAAAGAATTTAACTTCTGGAAAGTTAATCAGAAGAAAACATTTTATCGTATGTTTCAGTCAACTAAAATTGAACAAATGTAAACAACAAAAATATGCTTTGATCAATGCCCTTTGGCTGCACTACCAGAGAAAACTGGATGGATTCTGTTTTCTTCTTGACTGGTGGTCCGGGACCAGTAGCCCAAACTTGGCAAGTGGCTAATTCCTCTTTCCATATGTTGACCTTAGTAATCATTTGCTCTTCCAAAAATGAATTGCTTCTGTAAATCTCAAAAGGTCAATTCAGAATGTAGTAAACTTAAAATAAGCTGGGGATAGATATTTGTTTAATACCAAAAGGCAATGAGGAAAATAAAGAAAAAAAATGAAAATCTAGAATGAAAGATTCCCTTCTTCACCGAAGGAAAATAATTCTAGTAGATAGTTTTGTTTGATGTCAACCCAACCTACTTTCTCTGAAAATTTCAGCATCCCTGGTGATGGTATGTGACCCCTTCCTCCTGAAAAAACAAGAACAAAAACGAAAAAACCAAAAACAAACCCTACACATTAACACAGGGATGAATATGGAAATCTAACCTAGACTGGGCAACGTCCATTCTCCTCCTGATACTTAAAATGTAAATTCAAACATCGTCAGTTATTCTTCTGAGCGACTGGAAATGAAGTGCTATCAGCTGAGGAGATGTATGGAGGCTACCATACATCTGACTATATACAATCTGATTGTATTGGGGAACAGAAAATCAAGTTTTCAGGGCAGTGGGGGAGAGAAAGAGAAAGAGAGAGAGAGTGAGAGCTGAGACTGAGACCAAAGGGTGGAATGAAGTTTCTTTCAGGATTTTGACACCTTTCC
This sequence comes from Paguma larvata, assembly GCA_030068075.1. Taxonomy (NCBI): domain Eukaryota; kingdom Metazoa; phylum Chordata; class Mammalia; order Carnivora; family Viverridae; genus Paguma; species Paguma larvata. The sequence continues at coordinate 32,614,516 of CM057826.1, read as the reverse complement.
AATTTCTCATTTCAGTTCATCATGAGGCTCTTCATTCCTGTTCTTGGATTTTATGAGATACCACTATGACTTCAGAGTTAAATTCCTTTTTTTTTTTCTTTAGCCTGCCTTTGATTTCTGTTACCTTTTTTATTTTTTTGAGTTTATTTATTTTTGAGAGAGAGCGAAAGTGCGCACGTTTGTGTGTGCAGGGTGGGGGAGGGGAAGAGAGAGAGAGAGAGGGAGAGAGAGAGAATCCCAGACAAGCTCCGTGCTGTCAGCCAAGAGCCTGACGTGGGGCTCAAACTTGTGAAATGTGAGATCATGACCTGAGCCAAAACCAAGAGTTGCAAGCTTAATGGACTGAGCCACCCAGGCACCTCTGATTTCCGTTTCTTGTAGCCAAGAGTTTTAACTAAAACAAAGGACCAATGGGGTAAGATAAGAGGAAAGGAAGTAAAAGTTATGTGAAAACATCAAATATTAACTCATGGTGTCAAGAAGCCAGAGAACAGTCTCAGGACTAAAATGTGTGTTAGAAAAAGGCCCTTTGCCCCTTCCCCTTGTACTGTTCTTTAGCCTGGATGGTCTAAGAATATAAGAGATGGTTGATTTTGGGGATTCAGTGGTCTGGGATATGTCCAACTATCCCTTTCAAAATTTAAAATTAGTTATTGCACCTTGAACTGTGACCACTAAGAATGCTTGATGGGATTCTTTGGGTTTTAGAGACAACATACATTATATTTGAGTGTGCTGCTTTGAAATATTTACTTAGTAGCCCACAAGGCTGCTGGATTTCAGTGGACCTGGAGTAAGAAAAGGCACTTCAGCAATTCTAGGATGTGGTACAAACAGCCCTCCCACTGGGAGTTATGAGACAGCAAATTCAACAATACTCAAAGTTTCTGTGGCAAATGAAGATACTGTATGGAGTTTCTGATTAGTGCCAATCACACTCTGAATCACAGTACAGAGCTCTAGGGTTTGGGGGCAAACCATGTCCTCTGTTGTCCTCTAGTTTTTGAGAAATAGTTCCTAGTTTGATACTGGATTTTGGCAGAGCCTGAATCCTGACCATAGGACAACAAATGGCCAGGGAACTATGCTGCCGGTCATGAGCCAGGTGTTAACTAGCTCATCATGTTTTAAGGTTGGGAGTATGGGGGGTGCCTGGCTGGCTCAGCTGGTTAAGCGTCCGACTCTTGATTTCAGCTCAGGTCATGATCTCACAGTGATGAGATTGAGCCCTGCATCAGGCTCTGTGCTGAGTGTGGAGGCTGCTTAAGATTGTCTCTCCCCCTCTCTATCTTCCCCTCCTCCACTCATGCATGCTCTCTCTCTCTCTCAAAAATAAAAAAGGTTGGGAGTGTGTAGCAGCACTCCATCATCAAGTGGAAGTGGTCTAAAAGAGACGGGGTTCAGGCAGGCACGGCACGCACAAGCAATTTGGTTCAAACTTCTACAACTTCTCTTCCTGCATGCTTCTTGTCTCCAGTCTTTCAGACCACATGTGGACTCTTCATGGCAATTTCTTATAACCCGTTGACTAAGGAGGGAAAAATTCAGGTTTGGTACGAATGGTTTTGCATGGTATGCTCACATCAACCACATTTATAGTTATAATCAGGAAGGTCCTAGAAAGACAATACCGGAGGAAGGTCCTTCCAATAGGCAGAAATGTGAGCAGTACACGTGGCTGCCCCAGTTTTCTTCGGCCTACTCCAAAACCTTCCTCAGATGTTCCTTCCTTGTGCTTTTGTTCTGTTCACTGTATAGCGCTAATACTGATTTATCGCTGTACCCAGCTGTCCATCTGTTTGAGCCTGGCTCAGGTGTGATCTTGAGGGCAGAACCTGTTTTGCACTTATATTCTCTTCATCTGGGAAGTCCTGGGTGCACAGTAGGTGCTCAGTAACCGTCCTTAAAACCTCTTCACCATGGTGGCTCCTAGATGATTATCTGTGGATCTGCTTGTTCCTGGGGTCAGGGAGGCATGACAGAAGCATTGTGGTTTAGTGAGAAGGCTGGCTCTGGAGATAGAGGGACAATCCTTCTTCTGCCTCTCACTGGCACTGTGACCTTGTCCACATGGAGGAAGCACCTGAAGTTCAATGTCCTTACCTTTCAGCTGAGAAGGAAGATAATCCTGACCCTGTACTGTCTCACACATTGTTAGGGCTGGAGGTAGGGCTAGGAGACAAACCGACCTTTGTGGTAGTAGGGCAGGGATTTTTCTAAAGAAGTGAGATCATCTCACTTCGATGGTTTGAAGAAGGTTGGTTTGAAGGTTCTTAGGAAGGAAGGGGTTGGGGACGTTCACGAGAGGAACCTTATTAAGTAACATGAGAGTAACCCTGTTTTTTTATGGAGCACGTGCTCCATAAAATAAAATTTTCTTGGTAATGTTGTAACTCTCTCTCATTAATCACAACTGAAAATTTTTTAATACTGTATTTTATTTACCCCGATATATCTAAAATATTGTCATCTCAACATAAAATCAAAATACAAATTTAATGAGATATTTTATGTTCTTCCTTATGTTGCTGTTTGTCCTAAATCTTAGAAACCCAGTGTGTGTTTTATACTTATAAGACACATGTGGCTACTATGCTGAACAGCACACCTCTGGATGTCTTCCCAGAATACTCATTTAACAAAGAGGAAGAGCAAGGCCTGGAGAGGGACAGTGACTGGTTCCAGGGAATGCAGGTTGTCTTTCTCCTCCATCACCCTGCTGTGTTAAGTGTCGGAGGTCCTGCACCACCTGCAGTGGCTCCCACAATGGCGCCAATCCCTGGCCTCCCAGGAGAGGAGGCCCCCGGGGCCCATACGTGGACCGGACTCAAGGTGCACAGCCTCTTATTTTACCTACCAGCCGCGATCATCTTCTGAGGGATTGTCAGGTGGAAGCCCTGAGTTCGTGGGCTTGGGGTCCGCTTCTTCTCTCGCTCCGCCACCTTCAGTGACTGAAAGGGAACCATGAATGACAGCTTTCTGCACAGCCTAGTTTGGGGATGCTTTCGTAAATAGAGGGAGCAGAGAGTTTCAAGCAATTTGACCTGCCCCAATTCACTGCCTCACTAGTACAAGGAACGTCTATGGGCCGGTTCTGCTCAGTGGCCAGCAGCAAACTTGGAGCAAAGGGGAGAGGCACAAGACGAATCACCACGGTCATAAGGAAGACTCAGAAGCAGCATTTGCCAATCTCTGTTTTCCCCAGATATGAATCTAGATGATTATCCCCGAGGGTCTGGGAGGATGATGCTGTGTTATGTAAAGATGAACAATATTGATTGTGAACTATGCTTGGACGTAAGTGCTCGGTAGTTGGCCGACTTTTGTTTCATTGTGTCCATCCAGTCTGGACACAATTAGCATCTGGAAGTTGGCGAGCACTGAGTTTAGAGCATAGGCTCTGGAGTTAGAGTGCAGGTGTTTGCATCCTGGCTCTATTATTTCTTAATTTCGTGACTTTGGTCAAATTCATCAAACTAGGTCTGCCTCAGTTTCTACATCAGTAAACTGGGAATAACAGAATTTACCTCATTGGATTGTTGTAAGGATTAAAGCAAATTCATGTAGGTACAGTGCTTAGAACAGTGCCTGGCACACGGTAAGTGCTTAGTGAGTGTTAGCTAGAAATGTGGTCTACTCATTATTAAAAACGTCATCCATTAGATGGAATTAATCGTAAGGTTGTGTAGACTTAGTGGCGTGCTGGAGCTGGTTCCCACAGTCTCACGAGAGCCTATTGTACAGTCTCTTTCCAATTTTGTGTTCAGTGATGAAACTGATAGCTTAAAATCAGCCACATTGGGAGTATTTGCACAACGGAAATTGGCAAATGTTACACATCTGACCTCCCCTCTCTCCCCCAGAGGGATTGTTAAACCTTTATTAACACGCCACTGGTTATGGTTATCAGAAAAAGAACATTTTATCTTTAGCAGGTGGTTCTTTGGATCCATGGAGATTATAAAACTATTTTCCATTTTCTCCACACTCTGAATAGGATCAGAAGCTCCCTCCTCCCTCATTAAGAAATGTTATCACCTCCCCTGTTTCTAGAATATTGGACTAGTCAGAAGTTCTGTGTTTTTGTCCTGGCTGTATCTCTTACTAGTTAGTTAAATCTTGGAAAATCTCTTAGATTTTCTGAGCCTTGGTCTTCTCTCCTGTAAAATGTTAAAAGTAAAACAACATGTTTGTTATGTTTAAATGACATAATAATACATGTGAAAGTGCTTTATGAAATCAAAATCCTATGCAAATCATTTTAATCATTTGGTACCATTTAAAAAAAAGCTAGCAATACAAATCTTTCTACTTCGGCTTTCTCAATGGTGCTAAAATAAAAAATTCAAAGTGCATGTGATTTCCTGACAAATTATTTCATGCTTACAGAAAATATTGGTAAGATCTCTTCATGCCCACGGAATCATGCACAGATTCTTTTAAAAAAATCGATAGAAAATTGCTTTTCTATATACCCTACAAAGACTGTCTCCTGGGCCTACTGTGCAAGTTTATTATGTTTGAGGTTCCATCTGGGTTTGTTTTCGTTTTTTTTTCAAACGCAGCAGACAGCAGTAAGGAATGGATTAGTTTTGTTCAGGAATAACAGATACGTATTGTTCTGGAACTTTACAGAAGCACAATATGCTCCTCTTCAAGAAGAGCGATATAAGCATTCCTGTGTTTTTTTTTTTTTTAATGTTTATTTATTCTTGAGACAGAGCTTGAGCAGGGAAGGGGCAGAGAGAGAGGGAGACACAGAATCAGAAGCAGGCTCCAGGCTCTACGTTGTCAGCACAGAGCCCAACACGAGGCTCGAACTCGCGGACCGCGAGATCATGACCTGAGCCGAGGTCGGCCATTCAACCGACTGAGCCACCCAGGCGCCCCGCATTTCTGTGTTACAAACCTTAGTTAGAGCAAACGCGGTGCACTGAGTAAGACTGAGAGTTTCGTCGATGTTGGTGTGTCTCATGTGTTGGTCACGCTCCTCCAGTCTTCCAGCCAGAGGTGAGAAGTTCAACGTCTGTTTCAGCAAGGAACTAGAATGTCCTTGTCACAGAGAGGACAACAAATGCTCTACGATGTCCAAGCTGTTAGAAAATGTCCTTCCATATTTGAAAATAAGTAACATGTCTGAATTGTGAAAAATCTGTGGTTATTTTAAAGACGTAGCTGCTTTGCCTTTTATATGAGAAGTGTTGCTTCTCATATAAAGGAAGCAAGTTTAATGGCATCACAGAAAGATGCTTTGTGCAGATTCACATTCATCTGAAATTTATTATAACTTCATTTTGTGTTAGGCCTGTGAATTCTCAGAGCAGCTCTTCCCAAGTGTTAATAGATAGAATAATGGGTACTCTTTCACCATTATATTTTTTGTCATTAAATAAAGTAGGAAATGACGTGTTAAATTTAAACAGGGGTGTGTGTGTGTGTGCGCGTGCGCACGCGCATGCACATGTGTTGTAGAAGCTTTAAAATGTCAATAGGCACACTGGCTCTCCCAGAAGGAAGTGTAGTGTGAAGTATTTTCCAAACTTATGTGATCACAGAATAACTCACTTAAGGACATTTTCGGGGGCGTCTGGGTGGCTCAGTTGATTGAGTGTCCGACTTTGGCTCAGGTCTTGATCTTGCGGTTCATGAGTTCAAGCCCCGCATCAGGCTCTGTGCTGACAGCTCAGAGCCTAGAGCCTGCTTCAGATTCTGTGTCTGCCTCTCTCTCTGCTCCTCCCCTGCTCACACACTCTCTCTCTGTCTCTCAAAAACAAATAAACATTAAAAAAAATTTAAAAGAAAGAACATTTTAGAGAACAGTTATGCCCCAGAATACAAGGTTGTTAGGTGAGCTAACAACAAGAGTGAGATAAACACTACTAAAACTGGTTTCGAGACGGGAATGATCACTTAATGTGACGGGAACTGGGGACTGCAAGAAGGAGGCATTTGAGCTGGGCCATGAAGAATGAGGGAAATTCCAACAGGCAGGGTTAGTAATTGGGAGATTTTCACATGCAGGAAGAGGAAGAGGCAAGGACATAGAAAGGCTAATTGCCTAAGTTAATATAGTTGGCATAATACTCTTATTAGATTTCCAAGAGAACAGAGCTTGAATGTTAACCAAAGGTCAAATTCTTATTCAGAAGCTGTACCCTTTATGCACAGCCTTTACATATTAAGCCAGCAACGGAGACTGGCAAATTATGTAGATCTTGGATTCCAAACTAAAGCATTTGGAATTAAGTAACGTGCAATATCCCCCCTATTTCTTACCCTAAGCAGAGAACACAAACATTTAGTATTTTGGTATAAAGCTACGTAATTACGTGATGGAACAGACTTCAGTGTTATTATGTTCGAATAGAACCAATGAGGCGATTAATGTGGCCATCTTCAACAGGACATTAATGTTCTGTCATAGAAAGGGTTGTGCTCTTTCAACCCAAGGAAATAAACAGGCCTCTTTCCCCTTCACTCCTGATACCTTGAAGCACCCCGTACCACTGATAAGACTATAATATCACAAGACTGAGTTTTCTATCGCATATGTAAGAAGCAAATATTTTGCGCTTAAAGTGGTGAGGTTTTGTTTGTTTTGTAATGTTAAGGCAGTGTATCTTCCAAAATCTTAGTGAAAGAGGCATGGTTTTCTAAGCCATAGATGCAAAGGAAGAAGTAGGAAACCCTGAGGGTTCACCCATAGTTCTTTCAGGTAATAGCTGCTCAAAGGGCAGAGGCAGCAAATAGAGAATTTTTATTTCTGTATTGAATGCAAACCCTCTTGTGTAAGGAAAAGTTGTGGCAGTTTGCACTCAACTTGCTGCAGCAATAAATCACCGTTCAGTGGGCTTCCCCATGCCACCACTCCACTGAAACTTCTCAGGCCCCAGTGCCTGCGCAAGAGAATGTGATTTATTAGTTAACCCACCTGGAGCCGTCTCCTGAGGAGGAATCTGCGCTCATGGCTTTATGACTCCCTCAGGCTCTGACACAACCTACCTACCCGGCATCCCCACGTGGGCCTGACTTATGTCCTTCCATGATGACAAGTGGCTAGTGTGACAGACTGACTTGTACTAATGTGTGCATGGAGGAGGAGTTGCCTTCCCTCTGCCCAGGCAACCTGCTCCAGCTAGAAATATAGCTTCAGGGCAATGCTCAAATATGATAGGGAAGAGATAGGACCAAACAGGCAGAGAGGGAGAGGTTAGGACCTGAGGTCCCTGAGTGGGGAAAGAACACATATTTTGGAGCAATGCTGGGAGCATCTGACCACAGCAAAGCCCCTTGGGCTTAAAGTTCCTCTTAAGAATGTAACAGACACCATCTACTCCCCCTGGGGTTCCCCTCAGAAATTTGACAAAAGACCTGACTAAAAATATGTAGACCATAAAACGAATGACCCACAAGGAACGGAATAGCCATAGAACACCCCTCATACAATGATGGAGCTAATCAGGAATGGACGACCCAGCACCTAGAGTTATCTGGCCAGTAGGGGTGGGACCTGAGAAGGAACAAGGGGGAAGGGAAAGGGTGCTGACCACAACCTTATAGAACAAAGACCCTTGCCTACAGTCCATAGGCATTCACTTTAGAATGTCCCCTCTCTTTAGAGAGAGCTTTCCTACTAATTTTACTTTCTGATCTTATACTCTAACATGCTTGGCCTGCTGCTCATTTTATTGTGTGTCAGTCTTCAAAGCGGTGAGACAACGAAGCCCGAGTATTGACAGTAAAATAACAAATCCTGCAACGCAAGCACCACTTTCTCCTCCTAGCTCTCCCAGCTCCTCACTCAGGTCATACATGCTATGTTGCATCCAAAACATGGCTCGAAGAGCCTCCGCCCATGAGGTGTTACAGCCAAGGAGAAGGCAGAGTCCAGCAAGCCGGAATAATAATTTTGAGTTGGGCTGCTGCTTCCTCAAAAAAAAAAAAAAAAAAAAGAGGGAGAGAGCTGCCAGCACATAACAAAAATCTCCACATCCATTGCCAATATGTTTAAACTAATTGTGCTAAGCTCCCCTTCCAGTGAGAAGAACTGAAGAGCATGCGGTCTGGTGTAGGGTGCCTTTCATGTGGGTGTTTGACAATAGAAGCATGCCACTACGGATCCAAGAAAATAAATTTATTAAACTTCGAAGGAAAAAAATCCACAGACATGAGGAAAGTTAAATATAAACTGCAGGACACAACTAGTCACACTAGTGAATAATGGCTTGTGTGGCCAGCAAAGTACCAGAATGACATTCTGAGACCGATTGAGGTATTTAGCTATTTTTGGCTATAGAAATTGTTGTCAGCCTATTTTGAAATGGTAAGATAGTTTTCCCAAGCACACAGTTTTAAGTTGAATTAGGTTCTACATTGATGAAATTGTATATGAAACTAAATTATGTAGCTCTTAGAGAAAACCATAGCAGCAAGGTAGCAGAGAAGATCTATTAAACACCTATTACAAAGTAACATGTTGAACTTGGAACACCCAGTTCTAGCTTTTCACGGTCCTTCCCGCAAGAAACAGGGAATTTAAAATTACCAACCATTAAGCCTGTTTCCTAAAAAGGTCTGAGCTAAATGGCAAATACTATTTAAGTTAAAGCTAACTTTAAAGTTTCATTAAATGTAAAAAAAAATATGTAGAGTGAGAAGCGTTTTTCAGTGAGATGAGATTCTTCTCTTTTGACAAACCTTTTGGGGAACAGTCCCAACGCCCCTAAGAATGATGTTGAACAATAACTTCAACATGACTTCAGGGCCCTTCTTTCTCTTCTGACTACCTGCTTGGAGGCCAACCCACTCAGAGGGGAAATAAAACATGAGGAAACTTCTTTGTGTGCTGCTTTAAATAAACCCTAGAAAGGGTTTGGTGAGGAAGAAAGTTTCCATTGTTGGCTTAAGAACATTTTGAGTTCTCGGAGGGGATTGAAAATCTTGTTCTTCTGTTTCTTGTTACAATGAGTAGCGGGTATATTTCTTGATCTTGATCTTTTTAGTCCAGTATCTGGTTAACTTCATTTTCAATTTGCTTCAACTTACAAAATGCTTCTTGTACTTTATTCCCTTCTCAGGTAACCATATAACAGAATCACATCGTGTTAGAAGAGATACTACGGCAAAGGTTCTGGGGCCATCTCTCACGATCTGTCTGCCTCAACACTCACTCGTGTGCAATAATAGCTCCTAAGCGGCTTGTCAGTATGGACCAGCTATACCCTCTCCTTCTCTTAGTAGGGAGCTCTCTGACCTGAACCAAAATTTGGGTAGGAAAGAGTCGTTTGTTTGGTTTGGTTCACAAGGAGTAGTCCTGTGCATACATCTCAAAGTTTTCTCAATGAACAGATAGTTCTTTAAAAATGTAAATAAGATGAGTATGTTCCAATACTTCAGGTAACAACAATCATTTTAGAATTGCTTAAGGAGTTTTGGGAGGTATAAAAAGGGCCTAGTAAAAAACTAACTTGCTTATTTGTTTCTCTTTAGGTGTACCGACCAAAGCATTAAACCAGCTTCAGAGTGCAGTTGCTACATTCTCCAGATGGATCTGCATGGACTGTAGTACACAGCGGGCAGTGTAATATAAAATAGCCATGCTTGTAGTGTAAATTCTTAAAAATAGCTTTATAAATTTTATGTCAAAATAAATGTCTTACGTATCCAAACTATTTTTCGCCTTCTTACCTATAATTTTAGTTCCCAATTCTCTAAAAAAAAGTTAGCCTGTGCTCTGATTTGCATTCGATTTTCCTGAATTGCAAAAGCCACCTGATTTTTCGCTTTTTCAAAAAGCATGATTTACTATACATTAGAAACAGCCATTCAATGCTCGGTATCACAAAATTAACACCCACATTAACAAGACAATCACTGCCACTAAACAGTCTTGGAGACAGTTCTTTAAAATATTTACAATTCACAAGAGGAATATCTATCTGATTAGGCGTTCTCATTTCTTTTTTAATATTACGTTTCAACATTTCAGGAAAAAGGCATTTAGAATCCGCTCCCCCATGCCCCCAAAAAGGTTTAAACATTGTTTTGGTTTAAGCACTCATGCCCTAGCCGGCTCTTCACCATTCAATACGTAGCTTGTGGGAAATCAAAGAAAGGCTACGGCATGATTTTGTTCAGTTGGTCTGTGCTCACGTAGCCACAGGATGAGAGAAACTCTTTATCAGGCAAGGGCAAGGCAGTCGCGTTGAGCACGAGGCCCTGCGGAGACTGTACTATGTGAATGGAGGTATAGTCTGGGACAGGCATCTCGGAACTCGGAGCCAGCTCTGCTGTCCCAGACTGGCCAGCGGTAGTGGTAAGGCTTTCTGTGGTGATGTAAATGTCTTCTTGGTTAAAGCTTGGCTCTACACGTGATTCAGCCTCGACGTGAGGGGCCACAGCGATGCACTTTTTGGCATCTGCCTCGCAGAAGTAGGCGTTGTCCATGATGAAGTTTGCTTGGCAGAGTGAGACGGCTTCTGGATGCACGTCACACGGGGATATCCCTGCCTTATTCTTTTGGCCCGGGGAAAGGACCACACTCCCTGCTGGAGTAATGTCGCTTACCTGGGCATAAAAGTCGATGTTTGCCAGTGAGCTCGGATTGCTGAGCTGAGTATGGGCAGCTTGATGAGTTGACTCAGCTCCACTAATAAGAAGCGGTCTTGGTTTGTTTTCCTTTGCTAGGATAACACTGGGCTGCTGAGTGGTAGGGGTAGTATCAGTAGAAGGTGAGTTATTTTGGTTCTTCTGGTCAAGGCACAAGAGATCAACTTCCCCTTTTAACCTCTGTGGCTGAGCAACCTCTGAGGTACTATCGCACATGTCGCTGGCATTGAAATCAGTCTCCAGAATGTCAGGTTCATAACAGCTGGTACGTCCAGAGTCGTCATCCTTTGCCCCGAGGATGTTAAGTGATTTCTCATGGTCATTGCTTAGAAGTCTGTCTGTGTCTGAGCCTTCAGTCTTTTCATCAGGGTCTTCAATATCCAGCTCAATGAATTCCACCCAAGAGTCATCGTTGTAGAATTCAGGTTTATAGTTGTCATGAATGGCCAAGATTGTGTTCACCTCTTCTAATTTTCCTTCCTAGGAAACAGAAAGAAAATGAACCCTATGAAAAGGAACGCATCATGATTAAAGGTTGTCACAAATAACTTCTAGAGACTAAACGTTTGGTCACAATAAAAGCAGCAGCAACAAAACCATATAATAAACACATTAGCGTACAACTTTTAAATACATAAGACATTCTCATAATTTTAAGGGATACATTATATTGAAACATTTTTCTCCAGAGGAGTTAACAAAAAGGGAATGTGATACACATAGCTTGCAAAAGCTCTCAACATAGGACAGTAAACTTCGGGCAGCATTTAATTAGTGTTCGCTAGGCCTTAGATAATTTGTAGAGTACCTTGAGGAGATCTGGATCAATCCCTTTAATCTTTGGAACTGGAACTGGGGGAAGAATCAGCATCTTAATCCTTGAAAACAAATAAAATTTTGGTTTGACATATCTGCAAAGTGATACATTCTTGTATTTCAAAAGATAGGAAAAAAATATTGATAGAACTATTACTTATTCCAAATATTCTGGCACTCCATATAAGTGGAATATGAGAAAGAAAACAGTAAGCAGTAAATGAGGAGGAAACACTATAGAAGAAAAAAAAAGAACAAAAATCAATGAAAAGTCCTCATGTGAAGTCAGTTTAAATAAAACATAATCTTTCTTTCCATATGTCTTTACTGACGGCCAGCAGCAGTATTTGGGAATGAGAAATCTGACCCGATCTGAAGCCAATTTCCAGTTCATCTCTAAGGATGGTAATATTAATGTACATCTCATCAGCAATTTTCAGCAAAGAGGAAGAAAGAAAAAAAAAGAAAGAAAGAAGAGCCAATTCACATGAAGCCAAAATTATCTGCACCCTCAAAAACGGGGTGGACCGAGATAAGTTTGTATCACACAGCTCACAAGAATCATAAAACTATCTAAGATGACCTCATAAACCAAAGTGTCATTGCAGGCTTCATTTCAGTTGGGAAAGACTAAATCTGAACTATCTCTAACTGATCAATATGGATTTATATACCCAATTCTATGATGTGCTTAAATTTTCTGCTCCCAATATTTAAATTATTTCTCGATCATAATTCATTTCAATGTCTATTCTGCCTGTCTTGCACTTTATTGTATCCCTAAGCACTTAGAACAATTCCTGCCACATAGAAGGTACTCAATAAACACTTCTTGAGTACACTTGAACACCTCATTTATCTATTTTGTTAATAGTGTAACTAGAATTTGCGTCTTAAAATTAACATCGTAGCTCTGGAATAAAGTTCAGAGATTAGCTTATTCCAGTCAGTTCATTTATTGTTTTAAAAATCTCTCAGAGTCGGAGGCACCACTGTTAGGCAGGGATGATAACCTGCTTTTTGGATATTAGCTGATATTCCATTTAATGTGAAAGGATAGTCTAGTCTATTCAATGGGGAACTCATTCTCTGAATATTTCCATCTGCCTTTTTACCTAACACCAAGGAATAAGCCAAATTTCATTTTTTAAATTGCTGTAAGTAGCCTCCACTAGCTTTACTTAGTGGAGTGTTAAAACAGATTTTTACTGATGAATAGAAGATAACAGAAAAAATATCAATTATTACTAATAACTGCTCCCATTTTATTGACTGCCTCTGATAACACAGACACCATAAGATATATTTCGCAATAACCTATGGGCTGGTAAACAATGGCGTGTGGGCCCAATCTGGTCTGCTCTCTGTTTTTGTAAATAAAGTTTTATTGAAATACAGTCTTGTTCCTTGGTTTACATATTGTCAGGACTGCTTTCATGCCACGGTGGCAGAGTTGAGTAGTTGTGACAGAGATTGCATGGCTCCAGAGGCCTAAAAATGTACTATCTGGCCCTTTAGAAAACAAGTTTGTCGACCACGTGCTGAATATTTTATTTGCTTCTTATAACTACTAGGGAGGTAGATGATATTATCCTGGAAAGACTCAGAGATTTAAGGACTGTATCTAAATCATACACTAATACTTGGCACTGCTGGGGCTCAAATCCAAAGTACCTAACTCCAAAATCCAGGCCCTTTGCTGTCTGTCATGCTGCGGTGTTATTTGGTCCTGCATCTCGAAATGAATATTTCAAATGTCAGAAACATAGAAAAGTGCGACACAATTGTAAGTGTAGGAAACAAAGATTCCTAAATGTCTAATGCTTGACTTTGTTATGAGTGTCTCTTGATTTGCAGAGTATAATGCGTTTAGGTGCCTGTTAGCTTTCTGGGAGTTGTGGTTGACTTGACACCAGGATAACAGACCCTGCAGCCTATAGGGCTAAAGCAGGTCATGCAAATGCATGAAGCAGGCCTGTTGCAATGTCACAGGGACAGGTGAGAATGGTCACAGAGAACACATACCCTTCCCCGGGGGAGCAGCTGGTCCCCTGCTTCGGCACATGTTGCCATGTGGGAATATCAACTGAATGTCACTAGATCGTTCAGATTTTAAACATAACCTGGAAATCTGGATTTTTGTGTGGAAATACCCTAGTTTATAAACATTTTGTGGCAAAATTTTTACTCCAAAATCAATATAACATAAAATAACAAAATGTTAAGATCTGCAGGCTGAGCTTGGCTTTCAGATCGCCAGTTTGCCACTTCTGTCTGATATTGATTCACTAATTTCTTTCCCGGTTAGTAATAGCTCCAAGGCTGGGATGAGTCTGATGGTGAGAATGACCGAACACAGAGTAAAGAAAACCTGGCCTGAAGCTATGTTTGTGACTTTGCCATCATTTTATTCAAATCCAAATTACATTACAAATCTACATAATTCTTAATTATCTGGAAAGGGAAAAGTAGCATGGACTCAAAACTTCATATGAAATATAGAACCTGAGCCCTTTAGAGCCCTGACATTCTGGGGAATGCTGACATAGGAACCTCATTCTTTGGAGGGTCATTTTAATTACTAGAACTTCATGTTCTTTCCACACCTGCTGACGACTGTTTTCTCCTATTTCCTACTTTCATTGGAACATGGCAATTTAGACCATGACAAGGGTTTTTATGGGCAAATGAAAGAACAAAACTAATATTTTTCTATAAAGAACTTGTTTAGTACAGGAAATTTGAGAGTACAGTAAAGATTTCAGGAACAATTTTATAATTTGGTAATCTGACTAAGCATTAAAGTTAAGAGCTTCATTATTCATAGAAGACTCTTATACAAAGGTTAATATATTTTCTTTAACATCCTATTTGTGGAGAGAATTATTTTTTATTTGAAATATTGGTAGCTAATATAATTAACAAACATAACAAATTTACATGGCCTTCACAAAGACTCTAAATTGACAGCTTATGTTAAGAGTGAATTACTGTATATACTGTATATACATAGTGGGTATACCTACTGGACTTACATATAAATTAGCCAATCCACTATATAGGTCAATGAATTCAAATTAGTCAACAGAATAATTTGACTCCTCTGCTGTTGGCATTACTTAAATATATAAATTGCTTAAAATTCTATAAATTTATTTATTTATTTACTATTTCCCCCCACAACAACTGAAAACTGTATTGTCCTGCTTTATAACACTCAGGCTTGTAAAAGAAATACTGTTAAAAAATGAAATTCTGCAGAATGAATTCTGCTTTCTCATTGGTTGACATTATAAAACTGGAGATGCTACTCTAATTAAAAGGCTTTTGCAATGTGTTCACATAGACCTAATTTTGATTAGTAGATGCCTTTTGGCTTCAGCTCAGTTCTAGGTAATGTGGTCAGCCATCTTGGTTTGTCTGGAACTGAGGGGTTTTCCAGGACACGGGACTTTCAGTGCTCAAGTTAGGAAAGTTCCAGGCAAATTGGGAGTATTAGTCACCCTAGTTCTAGGAGAAGGGACAGGATTAACCCAGGGGACTTAAAAAATACCCTAAAGGTAAGAAAAGTTGCAATCGGTACCAATAACTTTCCTATATTTTGTATTACAATTTCCTGTAGTCTGTATGGAATTTCTTTCAGGGAGAAAAATAGAGTGATAGCTCATATAGCTCAAGGGAAATTTAAGGCTTGTATAATCCAACATCTCATATTATCGATGAGAATATGCATCCTGGAGAGATTAAGGAGATAATCAAACAGCAGTAGCAGAATAATAAATGGAACCTAAGTCTTCGACACCAAGAGAACACAAAATAGAATCTCCTCAAACTTAGAAAGAATTGTAGCTGTATTTACAAATTCAGGTAATTTGTAACAATTTAAATAAAATTTAGTAATTTAAAGAAAACCCAGATTTACTTGAAATCGCCCATCTTCGGAAGTTTAAAATGGTTACATTAGATTGAGTTATCTAGGTGGCTTTAGTTTGCCTCTTAAATTTGCTTCTATATTAGGACTGTGTCAAACTCAGCCAACGGTTCAGTGCCACTTTGTCATCCGAGAGCGGATGGGCCTGCTCGTTCAAGGCTGAAGAGGTTAAGGGGCAGCTCAGAGGTAACGATTCTGTGAATGAGGTTCCTATCACAAGGTGTGCAGTCACTAGCCTCAGCCTCTTGGCGTCCTATGCAACTTCCCAGATAGAACAGACACCAGGGAATTCTCTATGACGAACACAACAACATGGTAAATGTAAAGCCAGAGATAATGTTTTACTGCATTCATTAAATTTTTCGCTCATGATTTGCAAAAGGAAATATCAAGTAACAAATGGAGACACATATGGAAATCTAAACACTGGAAAAAACATCTAGATATTAGACTATTTCACACCTACCTTTGCTGTTTAGAAAATATGAATAAAAATAGTATCATCGTTAGCCCAAATATTCCAAAGATAATAATTAAGAACCATGGAAACTGGAAATCTGAAACACACAAAAATAACATCTTACTCATAGAGTTAGGAATAGTTAAAGCTTACGTTTCGTTTTCCTTTTTCATGTAAAAGTATTCCTGAATTTGTATTCATCTAGTAAAGTCACCGAGTTTTCCTGATAATCACAAAAATAGAATGCAATGATGTAGGATTATTTTCTGTTCCAAGAACACCTCTGTCCACTACCTCAAATCCTTTCACATATGAAAAAAAAAAATCAAAACGAAGAAACAGCAAACAATTTAAGCACAATCCATGTTTGTATTAAAAAAAACCCTGCGGCAACCACTTTAATTAAGCACCTTCTGTGTTCAGGGTGTGTCATTAGTGGCTTCAGTTCAAGAAAAAAGTGCTGTTTGTTAACATACTACTTTACCTAAATAATATCCACTTGTTTCTTTCTTTCTTTCTTCTTTCTAAGTGTGGTAATATTGTTTTTATCCTCCGGACTGAGGATATATCAAAAAGATGGAGGCAGGGTTTCTATTTTTGAATCAGGACTGAAACTCCTTAGACATGCAGAGCATATATTTTACAGCTTAAAAAAACATCCTGTGATAGAAGAGCACTACTGGGGCTCCCATTTTCGGATTTTAGTATACTTGTTAACAGACTTGGGGGAATCTGTTTGTAAAACTTCCATTTCCTTTTTCTTTCATTTAAAAATTTTTATTTTTTAATCTTTTTTTTCCCCAAAGTTTATTTGTTTATCTTGAAAGAGCGAGTGAGCACAAGTGCATGCCAGTGGGGGAGGGGCAGAGAGAGCGAGCGAGAATCCCAAGCAGGCTTCGCGCTGTCAGTTCACAGCCTGAAGCAGGGCTTGATCTCATGAACTGTGAGATCATGACCTGAGCCGGGATCAAAAGTTGGACACTTAACCAACTGAGCCACCCAGACGCCACACTTCTATTTCATTTCTTAAGACCAAGTGCCTCCCAGCTGCTTGCAGTAGGTTCCCAGTGTTCTTACCACTTAGCAAGAGGTTACCCACTTTTTTATTGAAATATAATTGATATACAATCTTATATTAGTTTCAAGTGTACAACATAGTGATTCAACAGTTCTATACATTACTCAATTCTCACCATGATAACTGTCGTTACCACCTGTCACCATACAATGTTATTACAATATTATTGACAACATTCCCTATGCTGTACTTTTCATTCCCGTGACTTATTTATTTTATAACTGCAGGTCTGTCCCCCTTCGTCCCTTTACCTATTTCGCCCATCCTCCCGTGTGCTCTCCCATCTGGCAACCACAGTTTGTTTTCTGTATTTTTGAGTCTCTTTCCATTTTGCTTTGTTGTTGTTCATTCGTGTGTGTGCTTCTTTTAGATCGCACATATAAGTGAAATCATAGGATATTTGTCTTCTTCTGTCTGACTTATTTCACTTAGCATAATAGCCTTTAGCTTTATATACGTTGTGAATAGCAAGAATTCATTCTTGTTATGGCCAAATAATATTCCTGTGTGTGTGTGTGTGTGTGTGTGTGTGTGTGTGTATAAATCACATCGTTTTTATCCATTCACCTATTGATGGACAGTTAGGTTACTTCTATATCTTGACTGATGTAAATAATGTTGCAATGAACATGGGGGTACATATATATATGTACATATATGTATGTACACTTGAATTAGTATTTTCATTTTTGTTGAATACCCAATAGTAGAGTTACTAGATTGTATGGCATTTCTATTTTTAATACTCCATATTTTAATACTCTATTTTTAATATTCCATACTGTCTTCCATCCTGGCTGCTCCAATTCACCAACAGTGCAGGAAGGTTCCCTCTTCTCCACATCTTCATCAAGGTTATCCGCTTTACACGAAAAAGACACGTGGGATTTACCTTAATCTTGCTTTATTAAAAGTAAGATTTTATGCTGTAATGTTCCTTTCTTATTTTTATTTTCTAATTCAGTTATTAAAATCTCCCAAGGAGATATTATGTATTTTATAAAGAATTAATGGGGGAGAGAATACCATTTTATATCTTGCGGTATCTGTAACTTTGTATCGATGCCAGTATATCGATGACAGCTCCTGTATGTATCCAGGAACATAACAAAGCTAGAACTTCATTTTTTTTTAAGGAAAACATTGTTTGGAAGGAAAAACCAGTTAAAAAAAAAATCTATGCTAATTGAATTAAATGGCATCACAATAAGCTTAAAAGGTAAGTGGCAAATTTATTTTCTAAACCAGAATTTCATTATATCAAATATTATATAAAATAATAAACCTTTTAACTAGAACTTAGAGAAAAATAGTGCTACAGGCATTTTCATTTAAGTGCTATTTAGTATCATAGATTTTACTTGTACCATCGATGCAGAAATATAAATTTAATTTCTCTATCGCTTGTGATTGTTTCATTAACAAACTTCATCCCCTCACACATAGCCCTGTAAACCCTCTGTGTTTAATTATAGATGAACTATAGCTAACTTCCATGTGGGAGTGATAACTTTATGTACTTACTGTTCATTGTTAAGCAGACTTCTTTATTTCTGTATTGAAAGTTTTAATTCTTTTATTTTGAATTCATAGATCTCATTTCTTTGAACTTGCATTATCTTTGTATTTTTCTTATATAGGATATTCAAATGTTTTGTGTTATTCTAGCACATAACTAGCATACTACTTATTAAGTCTTTCTCCAGGTGAAAGCCATGGAGAAACCGTGGTTTCTAAAACCACTGAGCAGCTGCCATTGACGACCTATGCTGACACAATAGTAGGCTTTCTTTTAGATGCCACATATCCAACCATCCATATAGATACAGTATATCTTCACTATGTATTTGAAAAACATTTTTTTTCTCATTATAAATGCAGGACAAACTCATTGTAGAAAATTTTAGAAATATATAAACATATAAAGAAAAGAATCGTCTGAAATTCTGATATCCAGAGACATCCCCCATTAGTATCTTAGTACATCTTCCCCTCTCTAACTTACACCTAGCCCAGGACATTTCCTGAATTACATAATTCAAAAAATAAGTTCTCCTTCCCCCCTGCAATGAATAATATCTGCTATAGATCGTGAACTTGAGGTTTCTCACCCTGACATTTGAAGCTAATGGATCGTGATCTGAACAACATTACGACATTGAAAAAAAAGCCATGGTGGCTGCCATTTTAAATCTTTTACCTTCTTCACATGCAAACGGGCTCATTTGAGGAAGTGTTACATAGAGCACCTCACTGAACTCGCCATATTTTTCAGAGTTTCGTTGTCTGGATCTCACACGCACTTCATATTCTTTATCCAGTCTCAATGAGTACACTGGAACGGATGTTGACAATACAGGGTCCATCTTTCAAGATAAAATATAACACTTACTGGTTAGTGAGACAACAACTCAGTGCAATAAACTCTATCAAGTGTTGCTGCATTTGTACTGAAACTGAGTTTCTGTAAAGTAGCACTGGAGGAGTTTGCTACTTAAAGGAAGATCAAAGCAAATAGCTTTGTAAAGAAACACTTTGTTACATGGATCACAGTTCTCAAAGCTATTTTGGTATAAACCCGATGAAATAATAGCCTTGTTTATAGAAATGTAGCTCCATCTTTGTACTAGGCTGTCAGATATTCTATACAATCAAAACATAATAGAATTATTATGGATAATGGTGGAAATATAAAAAAAAAACTACAGATACATTGTCTACCCTTTGAGATGTTACAGTTTTGCATGAAGACATAACAGAAAAAAAAGACCCATTATTTCTAAACCAAAACAAATTATAGTCAAATACACACACACACACACACACACACACACACACATAGAGTCTGTACTTTCAGAATTCTGCGTAGTCACTCATAAGATCACAGAATTGGAAATGGTCCTAGAAAAATCACAGTTGTCTAAATTATTCTATTAGAAGCAACTACATACCTATTCTGCTTCTTCTAGAAGGCTTAAATTTACCTCAAATGGTTTGCTGTTCAAAATTTGCAAAGACATGCTGCTAGAGTCTTTGGTAATAAAAATCAAGGTCCCACAACCTTTCTTTTACCTTCTTGGGAAAGGGTAGTAAGGCTAATAGACTTTTAAGACATAAGGCTATCATAGAAATAGACCCAACTAATGACAGTGTTTTCCTTCAAGTTAAATACTCAAAGCAGGTATTCAATATGTGCTTTTCATGGGTTTTCAAATAGAACACCTCGTTACCATTTATAGAAAATTAGGAACACTTACATTTTCAACAGCATGGATTTTTCACATTAAAAAGATCCTCATAATTTGTCTTACTAAGTCAGAGGCTCGGCGTGCAGCTTCTACAATAAATGCCCTTTCATCTCAGTAAGTTTCTGCTCACAAGGTCCTATTTTTTCCCACGTGTACACAGAATGGTTAGATTCTTTTTTGAAGCTTTTTAATATATGATATATTTGCATGCCTAAAGTGCATTTTAAAGGCAAGCTTCTGAATTTTAAACTTACCTTATTGGTTTCCCTAAATATTTAAAAAAATGTATGTGTCCAGTTTTGAAGCTCTAATTTCTCTGTTATTGTAACCGATATTATTAGGTTATAGATTTCACTAATAACAAAACTAAAGAGGCCCTCAGTGATTTGCCCTATGGTTTTCTCTTTTTCCGGATAATATTCTGGTTTAAATTTGAACAAGTTGATGGACATGTTGTCATTTACTGAGAGAGGGAGACTGGGGAGGTAGAAGGAAGTTCGAACATGTTTTACTGAGATGCCAATGAGGCATTCCAGTGGATACGTTCAGGAGGCATTTGGTTGCACAAGCGTGGAATGCAGAAATGAGGTCAGGGTGGAACCACTGTGCTAAGTGCCCTCATGTGTTGACATTAATCTGGTACTTTCTATTTTTCAACTAGCTTCCACCAAATGGATTCTTTTTTTTAAATACTCACGACCATCATGTGAAATAAAGTGAGCAAGACCGGTTTTACAGTACACTGAAATACTCTCAGCAAGAAAAAGGAACGTTACACTCAGCAATATGAATAAATCGCATATGCATTATGAGGAGTGAAAGAAGCCAGAATCAGAAGGTTACTTATTATATCATTCCATTTGTATGACTCCCCAGAAAAGGTAAAACTACAGACAGAGATGAGCAGATCAGTAGTTGCCAAGGATTAGGGTTTTGGGAGTATTTGACTTCAAAGGGACAAGATGAGGAAACTTTTTGAAGGTTATGATAAGTTGTTCTGTATCCTGATTGTGGTAGTACCGACAAAGCTCTATGGATTTTTCAAAACTCATAGAATCATACAAGTAAAAAGTGAACTTTAATATGTGTATTGTTTTGAGTGTCTATTAAAAGACTGTGAAGCACGGGAGTGTTTTAGAATGATCACTCTGGCTCCAGTGTGAAGAATGGTTGAGATGCATCTAACACTAAAGGCCTAAGATCTGCTTGGGGGATGTTACCTCAATCCAGTCAGATAGGTCTACCACTAGGATAGTAACACATGGTAGTCCCTTAGAGGTTAGTTGCAGTGCGGAATCTGAAACTGTATCATTGAATCTTTCCTACCTTGCTACATGAAAATCCACCCTTCCATCTAGCACTTGGAATGGGTCATCTCCCCATGCATGATTTTGGTAACATCATGTATTAGTCATTTGGAAAATACTGGTTCATTGAGTTATGCAAATTTTCTACAGGTTCACACGTTCGATTATACAATATAAAAAAATCACTTCCACTAATATCACCACTGATGGCATCAGGAAAGTCTTCAAAGATTGGGAAAGCTATCAGGCTCACTGCTGCAGATGAAAAATTTCCCCAAATTCTAATTTTCCTTTGAAAGCTCAAATATCATTGGTAACAACTACTGTGCATTGTTTTTCTTGAACCGATAAGCACACTTCCTTCTTTTCCAAGAAACATTTGCCAAATACTTGCCAATGCCACTGTGAAAAACCATGTATTGGGTTATCAGTTGTTCTTTCAAGCAAAAATGGCATTTCACGCAGAGTAGTTGACTCGGCTGGCAACTTGCCTTTACTAAGACAACCGCGGGGAGCTCGGTGCGCAGCGTAAGTGCCTTATGTGTACGTGGCACGTGTCACACAGATTATTAAAAAGCTACATCATCAGGGCCGCCTCTGTGGCTCAGTCAGTTGAGCATCGACTTGGGCTCAGGGCATGATCTCGCGGTTCGTGAGTTCCAGTCCTATGTCGGGCTCTGTGCTGACAACTCAGAGCCTGGAGCCTGCTTTGGATTCTGTCTCTCTCTCTGTCTGCCCCTCCCCTGCTTGTACTCTGTCTTTCTCAAAAATAAATAAAACATTAAAAAAATTTAAAAAGCTATGTTGTCAAAGGTGGAGATTTAATAAAATTAATGAAACGTGCAGCTTCATCAAGGACATTGTTCTGTGAAGCTGGCTCTCCTCTCTAGTTGACTGTGGGCACTGGGTGGCCCTGCCAGTGCGTTTTGCAATGACCGCCTTGATTTTTGGTCAGGCGACGGCAGGTTTCCCACCATTGCTGCAAATATCAACTTGGTGAAACAAAGCAATAACATTTTAGTGTTAGTGGGAAAACAGTCTTGGCCTTGTGGACTCCCTGCAAGGCTCTCAGAGACCCTCAGGGGTCCGAAGTTCACACTCGGAGAAGCTCTGCTCTGGAGTACGGAGTGCAGCGCCGTGTGCGGCATAATTATTTCATTTTCTGGCTATGGACTAAATGTTTGACCAAAACTTGAATTTAGAAAGTCTTATTTGACTCTGCAGCCAACCAGGCTCTTTTGCACCGAGTTAACGGAACAGATATCTAAATTAAAATGATTCTGAAAACTGTACCTCAAAGCCCAGTATTTAACTCTTCACAGCTGCTCCAAACCTAACCTTAATGAGAAAATTGGCTGCTTTTTCAGCAGAACATGGAATGGACAATGCCTGGTGTCTTAAAATTTTGGGAGTGAATCTGTCAGGCCACTGGGCACGACCTGAGGACTAGCCAGAAACCGCTGGGCTTGGCCAGGGCTGTGGCTGTGGTTAGACTGATTTAGAATTAGCTCTATTGGGAGCAGCAAGATAATCCTGTTTTTCTTCTTGTTGTATGCCATGTGGAATTTATCTAAGTGCCCAGTTCCCATGAATTTGTCAAGGAGATAAGGAGATCAGAAGTCAGCCTCTCCTATGCTACTTGCCTACATAGAAACCTTTTAGTTTGATTCTTGGAGGAGGTGTGTAACAAAATATCCTTCTGAAACCTCTAGGGAACAAATTCCCTTCCTTTTTCCCTCCTGGAGTCACTTAAGAACTTAATGTAATGGGGGGTCCTGTGAACAGCAGCAACTAAAATCATGGGAGACTATGTAGCCTTAGCTCACTGTTGGCCTTGATCATAACTCTTCTCATGTTTAGCCATATCGGCAAAGACAGCTTAAGTAGCTAGCGTACAGGATTTTGGTCCAGAGTAAAACTGGACACTGAAGATGACTGGGGAGATAGTTTTCCTTTCTTTCCATAGGCTTCTGCATAAGTTCCCTGTCAGCGTCTGCTCTGGGACAGAATTCCACGATGATATTTTACGGATTATATCTGTTTTCCTCCACTAATATGGAGTATACAGTAAGGGCATGTGGTATCAAGTCAAAAGAAGTACAATTATAAATGAGAGAGGTGTCGTTGGTATAAAAACAAGAAAAGCCAAAGTGTTTTTAAGTGTGGTACGTAATGATGTCTTACCATTTTCCACTGGGACTCATTCACTTCTTTGTATTGCAGTTCATACTCCAGGACTATCCATCCCTTCTGAACGTCTGCATTGGGCGGCGGTTCCCATCTCACCTGGATGTCTGCGTGAATCCCCGTTAGACTGATGTTCAGTAAAGTCCAGTTGAGGCCAATGGGTGGGTCTGGTTGCACTGTGCGTTTTGACAGAGAGTTAGTGCACAGAGGACAGACAGGTACTGCTTGCTATTAATGGAGTGCTTTCTTCTGAAGAGACAATTACTTCATGCATTTTTATTATTCACACTCCTAATTCTTCCAATATTCTTACTATACATTCATTTTATAAGAGGGTACCATTTGTTTTTTTTGACTTTAGTATGATCCGTTTTTAACTTTGAAGAAAACCCCTACAAAAAATTTCTTTTCAAGTCTAAAACCTGATCTAAAATTTTCCTTGAGGATCTGCCATGTCTTACATTTCTCTTAGCCCCGATAGGATTAATGCTTTGGGATTTTGGCAAAGAATTCATTTTAACTCAAAACTGAAGGAACAGTGTCAGAAAGACCTACAGCATTTAAACATGTGGCTGTTTGGGAACCAGGGAACGAAAAATGTTTTTTATTCCAAATTGCTTATTGCCTGCGGCAAGGATCTTATCCTATTAACTTCTGTAGGCTACGAGAACAATCCTTCCAAACTCTCAACACATGCTCCTTAGTTTGTTGTCTTCCTAGCCGCAGGTCATGGTTTTTTCAGACATGAGAAGAAAGGCTCTCTACTCTCAAATGGTGACAAGTCAGGGTTTTCTGTCTTTTACTTAACCGCACACGAACACCAACACTTTGCTTGGTTTCTACTGACATACTGTACCTTCTCTGGTAAATCAGCTGTATTCTGCTTATTGGGATCGCAAAGACCGCAATTTCCCAAAGACCGATGAAGGGAAATATGGATTCCAAAGCTAGGAACACTTCTAAATTGATGTTCTAGATAGTTCCTAATAAATTACCGCACTTCATGTCTCAGTACTAAGGTTTCCAAAAATCACTTGCAGATACAGAGTAAAAATTACTTTCTTTTCTACTGTTGGTAGAAGGGTACCTAGAGTGTTGCAAAGTCTGGATCCCCAGAGTTGACTACAGAGAAGCCTACAAATTATATGCTCTGAGGAGCCATAACTGGCTAGTAAGATCTGGTGGTCAAGAGGGGAAGCTCTTGGACTCAACCCGAGTTAAAACAGACTTCCCTGTGAACGAGCATGGTATTGGCCCCCGCAGAGCGGACACGACTTAAAAAAATTAGAGAATCCAAATCTGAACAAAAATGACTACACTTTAGAAGTTAAATTGGAGCAACTTGCAACATAGCCGAGCTACGGAGGGCTACAATAATGACAGTAATGCTTCGCTCTTCTGGATTTGTTGGGAACTGAGGAATTCTGACAGCTGAAGCTTAACACTTTAAGAGACCAAAATACAGAAATGTTTTTTTGTGGAAAAATTTCAACTTATTACTCATGTTTCATCTTAAAAACTCCCCTTTCTACTTTAAATGGAAGAATTGGAACATGGTCTTTTAAAAAAATTTTTTTTAATGTTTATTTTTTGAGAGAGAGAGGGAGAGAGAAAAGGTGTGAGTGGGGGAGGGGCAGAGAGAGAATCTGAAGCAGGCTCCAGGCTCTGAGCTGTCAGTACAGAGCCTGATGGCAGAGCTTGAACCCACGAACTGTGAGATCATGACCTGAGCCAAAGTCGGAGGCTTAACCGACTGAGCCACCCAGGCGCCCTGAACACGATCTTTTTTGAGCGGGCTCATACCACTGTTATAAGCATAATAATAACCTCTCCCTTCCCTCCACACATACTTCCACATGTTGTACTTGACAGGTCCCTGAGATGTTGGAAAAGCACCTGAGACTGAACACATCCCCAGCAGCCCTGGTGCTCTCCCCAGAATGTGCCCTTCTGTCACTTTCCCTTCTCTCTTAGTGGTACCTCCTTTCCTCCACTCACTCAGGATGGTTAGTGAGCACCTCCTGGATTCATCTCTCTCTTACCACCCCCACATTCTGTCAGCTGTACTTTCAAGACAGTCCCAGAGCCCAACCACTGCTCCCCGCCTGCACCTGTACAACCCAGCCCTGCACCTGTACAACCCAGCCCTGCACCTGTACAACCCAGCCCTGCACCTGTACAACCCAGCCCTGCACCTGTACAACCCAGCCCTGCACCTGTACAACCCAGCCCTGCACCTGTACAACCCAGCCCTGCTGTTATGGTTTTTTGCCCATGTTGCTGCATTAGCCTCCTAAATGGTCTCCTCCTATCATCACTGTCCTCATTTTTATTTATTTACTTATTATTTTGAGAGAGAGAGAGAGAGAGAGAGAGAGTGCACAGGGGAGGGGAAGAGAGAGAGAGAAGGAGAGAGAGGATCCCAAGCAGACTCCATGCTATCAGCACAGAGCCTGACATGGGGCTCTGTCTCACAGACTGTGAGCTCATGACCTGAGCTGAAATCAGGAGTCAGATGCTTAACCGGCTGAGCCACCCAGGCGCCCTGGTCTTGGTCCTCCTTCAGTCTATTCTCAATACAGTTCTTGATACACTTGTCCCTGTGGTTATTTTCATACTTGAGTTAGAGCATAGCGCTCATATAAAACCCTCAAAGCCTTCCTATCTCACTCCAGGTGAAAGCCAAAGTCATCCGAGGGCTTCAAGGATACCGTAGCTTTGCCTCTCAGGTCCCTCAGATGTGGCCTGTTCCGTGCCCCTCCTGGCTCACCCTGTGGCACCCCTCCTCCCACCACACAGTTCCTCAAGTGAACAAAGGCAAGCTCTTGTCCTAGGAGCTTTACCCTAGCTGTGCCCCTTTGTTGAAGTGTCCTTTACCTCAGATGGACACACTGTTCTCTCATTTTTTTTCTTTACCCAGCAAAGCCAGCTCTGATAAGTCTATTAAAACTGCAACCTCTCTTGCACTCCTCTTCTCCTCCCCTATGTTACTTTTCTTCACAGCCTTGTCTCTCTCCCCCCCCACTGGCATAAGACTCCACGAGGGTAGACATTTTCTTCTCCTAGCACCTAGAAATGTACTTGGCCCAAGGAAAAGACTCAATCAACATTTGCTGAATGAATGAACAACAAATGCCTAATAATACAGTACTTTAAATCCCAAGACAAGCCCTGTGAGGTAGCAGAATACTCTCATAAAACGTGAGGAAGCCAAGACCCGTGGTTGTCATCTTAAGATCTATCAGGCTCACCTCGTTCCTTGCTGTCTCCCCCTCTCAGCTCCCTCCCTCCCTGCTTTGGTTGTAATACCTGTCATCATCTTTTGCCTTGATTATCACAAGTCTTCTAACCTCTATCTCTGGTCTGTGCTACTCCAATCTACCCTCTTCACTGCAGGACGGACTTCCCTGAGACATTAGTAATGTCACAGGTGGCACTATATAACTTTGAGATTAGGAAAACGGACTCTGGAGCTATACTGCATAGGTTCAAATCTCAGCTCTGCCTACTAACTGTTTGACCTTGAGTTAGCCTTTAGGCTCTGAGCCTCAGTTTCATCATCTGTAAAATGGGCATTACAATAGACTCCATCTCACATGGTTATTATACCTGACCCATAGGTAAGGGCTTTGTAAGTGTTAGTTAGCTATCACTATCCCTAGGTCATTTTCCTTCTTAAATATATTTAAATGCACCTCTTGGCAGTAAGATACAGTCTAAATTCCTTTGCGGCGTACACAAGAACACTTAGGATTTCTCTCGGCTGATCGGTCAGGCCAGTCTAACTGAGGCAGTTAGGCCTCCTGAGTCCTTCGGCGTTCTGTGCTGTTTGTCGCGTCTGGAACTTAGCAGTCGTTGGAAGACACAGTCCAGCTTGTCTACCTGGCAACTCCCACTGAGGCCTTCAGCAGTACGTGGACTGCCACCATTTCCGGGCTGCCCTTTCTCACCCCTCAGGCCCAGGCGTTCGTTTGTATCTTTGACCACTATCTTGGTTTACTATGTACTCCACGCACCTGGAGTCCAGCACCTAAGACACAGTACTGCGGCTATTTAACACATCTGACCCCCCTACTTGACCATATCTTACTCATTCTGTTGCCACCACGTCCAGCACGGTGTTCAGGGCATGGCAGGCCCTCAGGGACGGCCAGTCACAGAAATGAGTGGGGCTAGCTATTGGCAGGGACAGGATTAGAACATGGGTTGTTCTTACTACCAATATTCTGACTACCACCCATCTAGCCCCTCAACAGCCACACCTGTTGCTATTGGGGCATACACTGAATAGTCTCTCCAAGTTAAGCAGTTGGGTTCTCTTTTCTGCTTGTTCTTCTCCTTGACAGGCTATCGGATTTACTGGTTTCTGCCTGCAGCTTCTAGCCACATTCTCTTAGCCTCTTCTGGTCTGCTAATGCCTGGGAAACCACACACAAGCTTGTAAGAACGGCATGTCTCAGAGAAACTCCAAGGAATTTCTATAACAAATGAGGCTTTGTGGATAGATTCTGAGGCACCAATGTCAGCTATTCAAAGTCCTTCTCTGGTTCTTTATATTTTGCTGTTTACACTGTTATAGTATAAACATAAATATTTCAATTACAGTTGTTTGTTTTGTTTTGTTTCAATTCCCCTTGCGTCCACAGGATGGGCAAGGGATAATCTGTCTAGCTCTTTCATTTAGTTCACTGAGCTCATTATCTCCAGTGTTTGTCTTGAGGTCTTATAAACACGTCTTTAAACCGATTTGGGGCTGTTTGGTAAATATAAAGTTCCAGAATTATTATGCCTTGTGATAAAGAAAACCTAGGCTTCGATTATAGCAATCAACATATTTCAGATCTGAATATAATAATCATATTGAATAATTAAGAAAGAAGGAATCGTGGGAGTATGTGGAGTTTGCCTCTTGTGGTGGCACCCAAGAACACAATTCAGCTTTAAAGACCTCCTCAAGGAAAAGACTCTGGAAGGCTCCCATTCTTTTCTCGACAACATTTACTGCCAGGTCATTGTATGTTAGAGCCAACTTAAGGCCTCCCTGCCTTCTCTCTCTTGTTCATTGGCTGATCTCATGCCCTGTAAAGCAGACCTCCGTTCACCTAGATTCCAATGACAAAGTCTTCCTACTTGAACACACTTGGACATTGAGGCTTCCCTTATTTAATCTAAAGCCATGTCAAATAAAACACAAACCTGTGATTTACCTATTTCCTCAACAGAGAAACACTTTTGATCCACTGTACCGCCATCGCTGGTTAGCTTGATACAGTAGGGTATCCAAATGGAGGTATACGATGAATTAAAGTAACAGCTGTTCTCTCCAGCAGAGACATAATCGGGGCACTCTTTCCATTCTTGAGTCCACTCTTGAGTGCTCCTGAAATGGAGGGTAAAAAGAGCATGAATTGTTCCAAACATCATGCCATAGTTTAAATAAAAGCAAAGGGCCTGACAGATTCAATAAACTGGAACACAAATATTTTACCAGCTAGTATTTTAGCAGCACCGTTTCCAAGAAGGACCCCATCTGTGGACATCACCCGCAGCGCCCGCATACTGAGAGGAGGCCGTTTGGGACGTGGACTATGGTAAAAGCATCTGTTCATTAACTGCCTATGATGCGCCAGCTCCCAAATTAAGTAATTTGTGGTCAGAGACTTTATTCTCCACATTTTACACATGAGGGTTCTGAGGCTTAGGGAGATTTAAAATGTTCCTTTATTAAAGCGCTACAGAGGGTCATCTCCCAAACTGTCAAGATTCCCAAAACACAGTGGCTCTTGGAGCCTGGGTGTTTCCCCAAGTCCTGGTGGAACATACTGAGGAGGCGTGTTCTCCAGGATGAGTGGCGCTGAGATTTGGGTGGCTCTGAGGTGGAAAATTACCGCCCTCCTTGGAATCACTATACCCTGTATCCGTCTCCCCAGGGCTGTCTTATGCTTGGGCGAGTTTTCCTGATGTCTTGAACTCCTTCCCACACTCCTGCTTTTTCCCTTAAGTAAAAGAAGAGCCATGGGAACACTGCAAACATGCTGGACATCCAGGTGACATTTATGAAAAATGGGAATCCCAGCCTTTTTCTCCCCACCCGTAAAAGAAACAAAAGGTCATGAGCCCAGAAGTTAAAAAAATTTTTCCAAACCCAGAAAGCAATTTTTTTTTCTATTTAGTAATTAGAGTGAATGTTTACTTAGAAAAAATGGAAACAAAAATGGGCTCCATTGAATCCATGTGTTTGCCTATCAGTTTCTTTTTGTGCTTTCTCTAAGTCAACCGATTCATATTTTCCCATATATTGGATCTGATAAAAACAGGCAAACAGACAAACACAACAAAGCATGGAAGAAAGATGGCCACATGGAGGATACCGAAGGAGTCAGAGAAGCCACTTCTCCGTATTTACACTCCGCCATGCATTTATTCACTTCCGCCCTGCCCTACAGAAAGCATCATTCCCCCAGATGGCTTAAAACATTGGCAGGGTGTGTGAGCTGGATGGAAAAGGAGTGCCGGGAAGTTCACTGTGGAAGGAAGCAGAGTTTTGGGAAAGGAAGCTCCCTGGTTAGCTGCCGTGGGGACCTGAACGAAACTGCAGTGCAACCAAGGACTGTCCAGGCTCAAGGCACCACAGCAAGAACAGAGCAAACGTGTTAGGATGTGACACAGCTCTCCAGAGTCCCATCTCTCTGACCGGCTGAATGAGTTCAGCAAACCATCTTTGGGGGCTGACTACACAAGTACTACAGAAGCATTACATCCGGCACTAGTGCTGTGTGGATATGATGACTAAGATTTCATTCCTACCTTCAGGCTAGAAGAAGACACAGAAATTACCATCTGAGTACTTTTTTTTTGGTCTCCCGTATTCATTCCATTCATATTTAATAAGCACCGATTATATATAAAAATACTGTGCTGGACATTAAGAGGATACAGGTGTGTCTAAGGAATGACTCCTTCCTCAGAGAGATGACTACAAAGCTGTATTACAAAGCAGTATGGGTTTGTGCTCACAAATAGTGCTAAAAGTTCAGAAGAGGGAATGATCGCTCTGGCTGTTCACGGAAGGCTTCAGGGTAGAGGTGGTGTTTCCAGCAAATACATGGCAACAGGGAAAGGAAGGAGGGAACAGAGTAGACAAAGGCACTGAGGTATGCAAGTATGGGGATGAGTGTGGCGAGGGAAATAGGAGACAATGGAATAAATGGGACAACTTTTCTTAAATTAGAATTGCTACTCGGGTAGAGTAATCCATTATTTGCTTCTTATTCATGAGGTATCAGCTGAGCAGAAGATTTATAAGTCAAGGAGACATAAAGCCAGGTAGTCTGTGGCTGAGTGAGAAGAAGGTGGGAATGACCTTGTGTCGGCTGAGGTGCTTGGGGTTGATAGGCCAGACAGTGGGGGGTCTGTGAGAATCTTCTTAGGGACAGGTGCTGGGTAGCAGCGAGCGACAAGGGGTGGGGAAGGGAGGGACGAGGGAGACAAAACACACTTCCTCCTTTACAGCTGTTTCTCAGGCTGGTCTATTGGCACTAGTGGAAACTTGTGTGGTGTGAGAGGCTCCTTGAGACAAGTGCTCATCAGCTGTTGGAAAGAACTTGGGATTAACATGGCCAGTGAACAGTTTCTTAAATTCTGGTTGAGATTCTTAAAAGTTGCATACCCTTGGATGAGAGGGATATTCGTCCCTGATGGGAAGTATGAGCGGTGTGTGTGTGTGTATACATGCATGTATATGTGTGCATGTGTATACATGTATGTATGTACGTATGTATATGTGTATGTATGTGCATGTATACATGTGTGTGTGTGTGCGCGCGTAGGATAATAGGAAAAGAATTTAAAATGTTAGGGCTAGGTGGGTCACTGACTTACAGTCTGGTTTATTTTATATCTTGACTGTCACACTAAATAAAAGTGTATTCAAGAGATTGGTTTAGCAAGATTGTCCAGAGAAATGAGGCTCTTATTTAATAGCATAGATATAAAAAGTATTTAGCACAAATGATTTTGCACAAAGTATTTAGCACAAATTTTGATGGTACAAAAAGTTAGCATTGAAATGTTGTAAAGATGCAGAACGGTGCCTGGCAGGTCTGCACTGTAATAGAGAGCTGAGCTCTGTGTGTTTTACAGTCCGACATGCGGACTGTATGAAAACCCTCGTTTAGAGCATTCCGAATCCTTGAGTTCCACAGAGCAAACAACTTAAAGCACTTACCTTAAGCACGATGGATCGAGAACAGTTAGTTTAAAACATGACTCCCAATGTTGTCCCCATCTTTAACCAACGTTGAATTTTATTTTAAATAAATATTTAAAACTTCTTTATAAACTCTTAAATTTAGATGAAACAACCCCCCCCCCCCTAAAACAAATGGACTCACAAAACAGAGACTCTATTGCCTGCTTTCCCCAGGGTTGAATTTCTATGCAGTGACCAAAGCCAAGTTATGGAAACTACTCTCCCCCTCGTCATACCCTTAAGAGCCAAGTGCACTGGGTTTGTTCCTAGTCTGTCTTGTGAAATAGAAGGAAAGCTGTACAATGAGACCATCAGGAAAAATCAGAATAAAGAGCAGAAGAAATGCTTTCTATCCGAATGCTTTTCCGTCTAGCAACTGGAAGAAAAATCCTAAAAATAAAACATCATTTATGTTCTAAGGATGACTATTTTCATTACACACAGATCATGTGTTTCAGGCTTAAAATCCAACTTTTTCTTTAGGAAAAAAAAAAGTTAACTGTTCCCTTTCTCCCTTCTAGTCTTCCCTACAACCTTGCCTGGAAGATTAACTTTCCTTTAAAAGGCTAGGATAATTTGTTGAGGGGAGTGAGGGTGGGGGATGGCAGAGGCGTGGGGTACAGCCTCAGGGACTGAGCCTTCACGTACCCACTTTCTTCAAAACTACAGCATCTGCAGGCAAGGAGCTGAGAGCACAGCATCTCTGTCAGGTTCCCTGGAGCCTCCCGTGGTTTGCATTCAGGCGGGGTCCTCTCCCAGCTCGGGGACTGGACCTGGTGCCACCTCCATCCCAGGGTGGCGGAGACCTCCGCATCAGCCGCCCCTCCCGCCAGCTCACCTGGCCGGGAGTAGGGTCGGCCAAGCGTGTGGCTGCCTCTGAGCCCGTCCTGTTGACGGCCTGACATGTTTAGCCCCTTTGTGCTTTAGTTACCAAGGCCAGGCCGGTAAACTGAAAGCCCAGCCCACGGGCCCCTTCTCTGCCCCTTCCTGTCCCCCCTGCTCCAGTTCTGGAGCTGTGACATCCCGTCACAGTGTTGAGTGTCAGGGAAGGAGTCATGGTTCTATAGTTCCAGGAGTTGCCTGGGAACTGAATTCTAAGAAGCAACAGCCAGGATCAGAAAGTGATTTGTACAGTTCTCTCTGTGCAAGGGGGCCGATGGGAAGACTGACACATTTATGTACTAGCTGCTGTGGTCTGGGGCTGACACTCCAGGCCCTTTGATCCGGTCCTTCCTAGATAAACCAGGTGGGGGGCTTATGCTATTTTTGGCTAAATATTCAAAATAATTACAATTTTGTAGAGAAAACATAAAATACTGGTTTTGCAA
Organism: Paguma larvata; assembly: GCA_030068075.1. NCBI lineage: Eukaryota > Metazoa > Chordata > Mammalia > Carnivora > Viverridae > Paguma > Paguma larvata. The sequence continues at coordinate 32,581,302 of CM057826.1, read as the reverse complement.
GTTTGGGGTGGCTCTGATCACAAGGTTGAAGATGTGACAATTTTTTCCCCTGGGATCCCAAACCCCATTAGGGCGACAGTTAACAACATCCTTCCAAATATGTTCAGGTTCTCGTCCACCTGGTCACATTTCCTGTGGCATCTCTGTTAGCACAGAGCCAGGGTGTGGAACTGGGGGTGCTGAGAGGCCTAGGGTACCCAGGGCAGAGGACGCCTGGAGGCAAAGGCCTGGGACCCTGACAGAAGAGGGTAAGGAACAGATAACATATTTGCGAGGGCTTTCTACCTTTCGGGTTATCTTTTTGCTCAAGTTCAGATTTGGAGACTATTAGGGTGGTAATAACTTATTTTCATAAAATGGGCCCGACTCTGCTATTTCTCTATCCCAGTTAGCTCATTGTGCTTGCACGAATAACTTGTTTTGTTTTCACTGAGTTGGCTCTCTGTTGCTGAGGCAAAAACAGTTACCTGTACCTCCAAAATCTGTCTACACTTTACAGTCAATTCAACAGATATTCAAGAGGGTTACCAACACGCTTCCTGTCTGACTGTATTCACACGAATCAGCTTAGCCTCTTGGCCCCTACATCTCTGTAGGGTCAGTCATAGGAGAGAAAAAGTGCATTTGCTGCCCAACCATGTCATCTCTGTGGGTACATCCAGGAGACTGCTCTCACCCCTGGGAAGTGGGGAAGGCCAGTACAGGCTGTTAACTCAAAGTATGTATTTGTAAATTGAGTACCCAGTTTTGCACTAAAAATGGTCTTAGAGCATACCAATAATCACTAATAGTAAAGAATCAAAGTAAATTTGGTAGCTTAGGAATTGGATTTCTGTATCATTATTATTTTAAATGATTACTATATTATCAACAATAATAGCAGCTACCCCTTGCTGAGTACATACAATGTGCCAAGCACTGTGCTGTGTTTCACGTATTATCTAGAAAGATCCTCACAAGAAGCCATGAGACCAGGTCTACGATCTCTGTTTTGCAAATGAGGCAGCTGAGCTGTGAACAGACTACTTTGCCTGGTGTTACTCAGTGAGTGCTCAGCCAGGCTGAGATGTGTCGGCCCTGAGCCCAAGTCCTAAAGCGCTCACCGCATCTTCCCTCCCTTTCCCCACTCCTCTGTGGAGGTAGATGGCATCACCCTTGGATTGATAAACACTACCACCCTGGCGTAAAGGGCCTGGCTAACCTTTACATCTTGGCTTAGGACTTCCCTGGGGGTTGGGTGGAAAAGGGGAAATGATAAAGTGTTTGAACCTAAAACTTAAAAAAAAAGCAAAAAGGTACAACATGAGAGTAAACAGAAAGGGAAATAAATCTAGGGCAGGGGTCGGAAATAAACTACTTGGGCAGTGATGATACCGAGAGACTGTTTCACTCTTCCTCTGTTATTCTGCAAGACAACCAGTCAAAACGGAACTGAAAAGTATTATAGTTCCTTACTGAGTATAACTAACTTAGCAGGAACAGAGTCTAGTTTTTGCGTAGAAACCACGCTGAGTCTTCTAAAACATACATCTCTTCTAAAAGCCCACCACAGATAAAATCAGATTCAAAGCCCAGCCATGGCCAGCAAGGCTTGGCACAGTCCGGCTCCGGCTAACCTTCTGACCGCCTCCAAACATCACATCCCTATGTCTCAGCTTGTGCCGTCCTTGCTGGCCTCCTGCTTTCCTCAAGCAGGTCAGCCCCCAGGGCCTTTGCACTTGCAACTTCCTCTGCCTGAACAGTTTCCCCCCCAGATATTCATGTGGTTTTTCTCACTTCACTTATGTCTCTGCTATAACACACCACGCCAGCAAGGCCCGCTGTGACCTCCTCATCTAAAGTATCGCCAAGCTCCTACACACACACACACACACACACACACACACACACACACACACACTCATGCTTATCCACTTTCACATGCTCTCTCACATACATTTATGCATTCCCACACGTGTGCACGTCCACAGACTCCCTTTCATACATTCTCACATGCATGTTACTCACCCACTCACCCTCTTCCACACACACTTGTACACACTCCACACACACTCATGCATATACCTACACTTTCACCCACTCACCCTCAGACACTCTCATGCACATGCATGGACTCATACACGGTGCGGACACTTTTTACCCTCTTTCTGGCTTTTACTTTTCTTAATAACCCATGTTAGCAGCTGACATTTATTTTTAAATTTTTTATTGTCTGTCTTCCCCCGTCAGAAAGGAAGCCCACGAGTCTAGGGTCTTTACCTTTTTTGGTAATCAGTGCTATATCTCCAGTGCCTTAAATAGTACTGAGTACATAGAAAGGGCTTAATTAATATTTTTTGAATAAGTGAATACATTTACGCCATCAAAATAAATCATTTCCATTTCCGCCACTGCAAGCAATCCAGTATACTTTCATCAGAAAATCCACGGAGGGAAAAGTCAGAAAGGCATGGAAGGCTGCACCTTCTAATATAGAACAGCTGTATGGATCCTGGGTTCTTCAAACCGTGACGAACCCCATCTGTCCAGTGGCATGAAAAAGTCTCTAGTTCAGGTGAACGGCACTTGGTGAACTTGGGCTTCCCAGAAGAATCTGCAGAGTAAACAGAAAAGGCAAAACATGCAATCAGGAGGGTAATGTACGGTCCTAATAAAACACATACTTAAAGTGCTAAAGAAGAACCACTTCTTCTAGAAATGGTCTTCCTGGGTCACAGTTTCAAAGCTTGTTGCCTGCCAGTTATTTCTCTGTCAGCCTTGATTCCGGGAGCAAACTGTTTTGTCTTTATTTCAAACATTATTTTGTAGGGCCTGTTTAAGAAGCCAGACCTAGAGAGGAGGTTTATTTGGAAGGTGACCCCAGGGACAGGAGGTGAGGGCAAGGAGGAGTGGGAGGGGGAGGGTTACTATAGTGGCCAGGGAGGGCCCAACTCCACAGCGGACCCTCTGAGAAGCTGTAGAGTGTGTCCTAGAGAAGGATGAGGGGTGGGCTGTTTATCCACCAGCTCCCACCATCCACTGCTTGGGGGCTACCTGGAGGTGTGCATGCACCTGTGCACAGCCTGATGTGGGGGAAGCCTGGGCAGGCGCCTGAAGTGTCCTGGCAGCGTGCATGATAGTGACTGTCCACCGTAGATGCACGCGCTGACATGGGACGAAGGGATGTGCGTGAGACCACAGCATCCACCACAGAGCCTTTCCTCCTTTTATGGATTGTCTGCTAAAAAACCACTTAGGTTTGCATTCTTTTAAAGATTCAGTCAGTACAGGCATTAAATAGATGATGACTAAAAAATTCATGCATACTTATGCGTCACTTCTAGTTTGGGAAGTGGCGATTGCCCCCAAGTGTTAGGATGTTAGCCTGAACTCCTCTGCATCTATGAAACCTGCAGCAGACAAGTCTGAGGCAAATCCGATTTTTGTGTAACAATTCTCATTGTTCTCTGATGCCCATGGCCATTTTGGAGATGGTCAAGTTTCTTTCTTTCTTTTTTCCCCCTCTCCTTATATGAGTGTACTTCAATTAGACTGTAAACTTAATATATTTGTTCTCTGATCTAAAGCTTTCATCCCTGGGCAATAGGGAGGCTCTCAATTTTAAAGTATCTTAATGAATACTTTAAAAATAAATAGCATGCAACCAAAGACATAAACATTCCGGATTCCAAGTTCCAGGTTCATATCTGGTGTTTTGAACTCAAACATGCTTCCTTTTCCCCTTTGTCAACATCATAATGAATGGGATGTTGTAAACTTTCTAAATAAATCCATCATTCAGCCATCCACTCAACACTAAACACTACTTTGTGCCAGGTTCTCTTCCAAGAGTAGAGCAGGAAACAGAACTGCTAACATTCTGGTCCTTATGGAGTTTCCCTTCCAGTGGGGGCTGAGGGAGGGGTGAGTCTCATGTAGAAAAATGAGCAGGGTAAGGAGATGAGGGGCTGGGAAATGGGGGCCCATCATCCTTCCAGTAATACCCATACAAATGCAGCAAAGAAGCTCAGGCTGGGGAAATGTGCCCTTATTTTTGAACACCTGCTGCCCCAAATAGTCTGGCCACAAGCAAATGAATCTTCAGGAAATCCTGAGTTGCAGACAGGTCCTTAGCCCTGAGAACACATGTTAGGGGTGGCAGAATGTCTTTCTTAATAAAAATCCATGGTCATACTGTTGCAAGAAATATTCCTTTTTCTGTATTACCTAAGGGATTCCCAAGAGTTTGGGGGCACGGATAGGATCTGCTTGGTACCAAGGACAGATGGCCAGCCCTCTCTAGATGGCCAGCATTTCTGAACCCTGCTGAGAGCACTGACGTGTCGGAGCCTGTGTGGTCTGCTACAAAAGACTCTAGTGAAAATGGTGTGTTTTGTTAGGTAGGCACCTATTATAGAGTAACTGGAAAAGTTCCTTTTTCTATTAGCTGAAGCACTGAAAAGGGTATTTGCAGATACTTCCAGAAAATAAGTAATTAATAAAACATATTTAAGCCCCCACTATCTTTAATTCCTGCAGGTGTGAGGAGAGTGTTGCATATTCTGACTGCTCCTCTGCATAGAAGGCAAGAAGAGGAAGCGTGCTGGGTTGCAAAGTGAGAGATCCACGTTCTAGTCCTGGCTCTGATCCTGTTTGGCCCTGTTCTTCCCAAGCTGTTTGGGCCGCAGGCTCCTCAATACAGAGGCTGGAAGAGCCGAGATCCAAGGTACTTTACAACTTCATTTTTACAATTAAATGACATATACCACCGCTAATAATAATGTACACAACCAAAACATAATTTTGGCATTTGAAACAACCAGAGACACCAAAAGGAAACACCACTCAGGTTCTTCTATTCCCTGTGCAACAAGCCTGCCACGTCATGGCAAGAATAGTAAACCCAACTCAAAAACTTGAACGGAAAGGAAAAAAACCAAAACTTTGCTAGCTGGGAGAAAAAAACTCTTAAAAATATTAATTTGAAACACATTTTTCTTACTTAAACATAGTACTCTTGTTTATTCTGTTTCCTTTTAACTCCAGATGTATAGAAAGCCCTATATTATCTTCTCATTATAAATAAGAAATAGGAGATTTGTGGTCGTGGTGCTAATGTGATGAAGCGGGTGCCTACACAGGCTCGGACACAGACCCAGTGCAGCAAAGCTGTTTTTAACTTGTCTTTTTTGGTGTGTGTTTGTCGCTGTCCACCCTCCTTTCCCTCCCTTCCTCCTTCCCTCCCTTCCTTCCTTCCTTCCTTCCTTCCCTTCTCTTCCTTCCTTCCCTTCTCTTTCTTTCTCTCTCTCTTTCTTCTCTCTCTCTCTCTCTCTCTCTCTCTCTCTCTCTCTCTCCCTTTCTTTCTTTCTTCCTTTCTTTCTTGTCTGGGTATGTGCTGTTAAGTGCTATAGAGAGGACAAATTCTCAAAGGCCCCAATGATCCCTGCTTCCTGTCATTTACAAGCATATGTATTTCATCTCCTTGAATAATTTGTTAATCTAATTCACAGAATATGGCAGCATTGAGGGGATGTCATATCTGTGATTGGGCTATAAAAACTGTGACTTAGACTTTCATTCTTCTTGGTTTTGATGAAGCAAGCTGCCGTGTTGGTGAGAACCATGTGAAAAAGGACTGAAAGTGGCCTCTGGCCAATAACTAGCAAGAAAATGAGGCCCTTAGTCTAACAACTCTTGAAGAACTGAATCCTGCCAGCAACCACAGAAGCAAGGATGGAAGCTGATCCTTCTCCAATCTGGCCTTCAGATGAGACCACAGCCCCAGCTGGCACTTTGACTGCAGCCTTGTGAGAGACTGAGTAGCAGAGGTCCCAACTAATGGGTTCTTTTGGAGGTAGGGTAGGGAATAATATTAGCTGAATGCTGTTTATACATAATAAATGAACCCAATGTATTAGAACTTGAAAGTGATGTTTAACAATGGCATAAGTCACTTTTCTTAGCAAATGGTTGCCTCATGGTGCATGTGGGAAAGTACGTAACTTCTTTATTGGAGGCAAGAAGAACTGTAGTGTAGCTGGCTGTTTAGCTCCTTCTTTGTCACTTCCTGCTTCAGCTATTACTACTGTGGCTGAAGATAGCTGGCATTTCTAATGTTCAGCTCCTTAGTGTCACACTGAGGTATTCCAAGTCTGAGAGGTACTGGCCTAAAGTTAAAATGAGCACCTCTCTGATTATGTCTGAAAATCCTAGTAGAAGCTTGCTTTTTTGTTTTTAAGTTTATTTATTTATATTGAAAGAGAGAGAGAAAGAGAGAGAGAGAAAGTGCACATGCATGTGTGCGGGGCAGGGCAGAGAGAGGGGGTTGAGAGAAAGAATCCCAAACAGGCTCTGCACTATCAGCAGGGATCCAGAGCGAGGCTTGAACTCATGAACCGTGAGATCATGACCTCAGCGGAAATCAAGAGTTGGATGCTTAACTGACCGAACCACCCAGGCTCCCCCAGAAGCTTGTTTTACACTTCACTATAAAGACAACAAATGGATATTATATATTCTCAGGTCCTCTCTGATGATCCACAAACAATAATTTTGAACTAGTGATAATCCCTGCTCTTTCATGGTTCTTTTTTCTTTTTTTTTAGCCTAAACCTAGAGACAGTGTAGTTCAGTATCCATTTATGGTATCTCTGTAAAGAATGTTGCATTTGACAAGAGAGCCTACCTTTGACCCTTACCAGAAGAATTGAGGGTTCTAACTCAGGTGGTCCCACATTTTGAAGAAATGTTAGTATTAGCACTGATCAGAACTCAAAATCTTGACAATAGATTTGGTATTTATTTTTATTTTCCCTTTGGAGACTTCATTTTGAAAATGTGGATTCTGACTTGCAACGTCATATTTATTTTAGTTATAATTACCATGTTACATACATCACCTTCCATCTTATATCACGGGAATACTTTACATATATTGTCTCCTTTAATACTAACAATAATTCCAGAAGGTGGGCATCATATCCACTTAGAAATGGGTTAAAAACTGGAGGTTAGAGAAGAGAGTTGCCCGTGTTTATACTGTTGTAAGAAGCAGTGGTGAGATTAAATACAGGTGTGTGTGATTTTAGGCCTAAAGTCAGCACTAGCAAAAAATAGTAGCTTTTTTTATTAGACAATTTTCTCTGGCTTCTCAAAAAATTCCCAGAAGGGAAAAATGATAAGCTCAGATGTGCTCTTAATTCAATTCTCAGAAATCAGGAACCTGGCAAGCCCTGAGAGCAAGCAGCATTTCCTAATTGTAATTGTACATTGGAATTAACAGGGGAGCTTAAAAAAATTCTGATGCCTTGGCCTACTCCCAGAGACTTGAGTCAATTTGTCTGGGGTGCAGTCTGGTTATCACAATTTTTAAAAGTACCCCACGTGTTTGCAATGTGTGGCACAGGCTGAGAGCCATGTAGAGAAATAAAGTTATAAGTAAGGCACTGAAAAGTTAGCTTTCTACATTATTCAGGTTCTCTGATCAGTTCTAGCAGAGCTTTGTATCAAGAGTATCACTTGGTTTGGGCACCTGGCTGGTTCAGTTGGTAGAACACGTGACTCTTCATCTAGGGATGAGTTCAAGCCCCACACTGGGTGTAGAGCTTAAAAATAAAGAAGAGAGACACTTGGTATAAATGCCCATGAGCTTCATTCAGGACAGTGTGGGGAAAACTGAATATTAATTATCATCTCAGAAGAGTCAAATAATGCTTCATGATGAGCACTGGAGAACTAAGAGATATTTTAAATAGGTGTGCAAATGGTACCTATTTAAATGCTAATCCTGCCTAAACTTCTGATGGACTATAAAATGGTAATGGGAATTATTAAGAAGTGAAACTGGTATTCCTACTGAAATTATTATTTAGAAAGCTTGAAGAGGGTTTCACCAAATTCGAGTCTTTAAATGTTGACCGAATGACAATGTGTTCAAACCACAATGATAGAAGAAGAGGGCCAGAGGAAGCTGGAGGCACCTCTGGTTGTAACATGTCACCGTGACCATGGCTGATTCTGCCAGTCAGACCAGCTGTGCTGGCCAAGGTTGGCTCCCCTCTTCCCTGCCCCGTGGCTCTCTCCTTGGGGGAGATGATCTTGACAGTACGCAGAGCGAGAACGTCAAGCAGCTGTTACACAGTGAAGTAGTCTTGTGTTCTTACCCTCCCTCTTTTTCTATCCTCTACTCATGACAGAGAAAAAACAAAAACAAAGGAAATTACATGCCAGTTCCCAAAATCTGTTTGGTGTTGGATGTTAGGGCAAAGGGAGGCAGAAGAAGGAGAAGGTTGGTGAGAAAGGACAACCTTTTTCAGAGAGCTATGGGTTGTGGACTGGAAGACAGCAGCCACCTGCCCCGAAATGTGGAACATCCACCGGACCACATTATGAAAGAGGAAATATTATAATGAGAGAAAGGCATGGCACACATTGGACCAAATGTCTTTCGGTTCCTTTTTCGTAGATCTGAGCTCTGCTAGGAGTAATCATCATATAAGTGTTTGCTGTGGTGATTATGTCCATCCTTGCCATCAGCTGTGATTGTCAATTTATGGTTTATTAACTGTTGTTACCTAAGGGAGCAAATGATGAGCATATTGCTAGATCTGAAATCCATCCTGCATTCTGCACGTAACTAAAAGTCCACTAGTGCTAGTTGACACATCTGAAGTATATGTGGTCATATCATGACAGCTGTTTCCCTCACTGCTTAGGGGCGATTTTCTGTGGTTATCTTCTGGATGGTCATAACTACTGAAGTCTGAGTTCCAGATAACTGGAGGATGTTGCCATATTATTACATATTAGTTTAAAATAAAATCCGAGCACAGTCTTTCTCTGTGTTTTCTTGAGAAGCAGTTAAAAGAGAATGCTGCAAGTCTATGAAGAAGCTCACACAGGGAGGAAAATTAGGGGCACCTCAGGCAGGCACTGTGGGGCTGGCCCAAGAGGACCTCCCGAACATTAAGAATGCTACGCAGTGCTTTTCTCTAGTGACCTGGGTACCCATGGCACAAGCGTTATCAGCTTCCTGGCAATGATCTTTTCAGAAAAAGCCCATTAAAGCAGAACAGGGCTGAATTGGAATTTGGAAAGTTCTGGTTCTGTCACAAAGAGTCCCTCCAATTATTTCAATTCTCTGAGCCAAAGTCACCCTGAATGGAATGGGCTGGGTGGTTGAATTGTATTTTTAAAGTTTTCCGTTTCATTTATTTGTAGAGGAATTCAGCGTGTAAGTATTTGCTGGGGCTTCCCGGGCACAAGGTTCAGTACTGAGGGGTACTGTGTTTTGCACAGTGCTTGTAAACGGATTGAGAGGACTAAGCTCCCCCTCCCCCCCATCAGCTTGCACGGGTCCTCCCTTTTGAAGCTCTGCTTTGAGGCCACATATCTTTCTCCAAAGTAATTTTGTCATTTACAAAGTGCTCTTCTATCTGAAGAGTTTCAGGAAGTCAGGGATTCCTCCTTATACACAGTACTCCCTCTTACTGAAGCTCACATCCTTGATGGAGCTGGTCAAAATATGGTAAAAGGTATCTGTAAACTTCCTGGCCGATCACTATTGTCAAAAGTAACTGAAAAACTTTATAGATAACACAATGTCAGAGAATAAATCACAAAAAATCTGGTAGGCTTTTGTTTTTAACCTATGTATTTGCCAAGTAGTTATGAAACCACAAACACTGACTTTGCATAGGCTATTGGCACAAAAGGCTTTAAATTAATGGTAGGAATTGGCCAAAGACTTAATAAAGTATTTCATATTGGACAATACTGAATGTAAGGAATACACCTTCATAACTGCTTTCCTTTATGGTTCTCTAAGGAACCAAGGAAAGCGCAGCTGTCAAATCTTCTGCTTAGGAACTTGCTGGTTTAGAGTTGAGACCAAGAGTTCACAATTTCTTTCCTGAAATGTTCATCTCTTTATATTTTAAATTAAACTCGAGTACGCTTTTAAAAATGGATTCCTGTTGCATCAAAAAAATTGTAGGGCTGACTAAAACAAAGACTTAGTGAACATTTCCAGTTACTTTAGGATGAATGTCAAGTCAAATGAACCGAATGTCAAGTCGTTAGTATCTTGGAAAAGTGTTTATGGCACACTGTGGTCTGCCAGGAAACGGACCTGAACGCAGTCTATATAGACGGCTCATGTGGACGGCAGTGTCAGGAAACAGGGTCACACACGACTGCTAGCACTTAAGCATTTATCTTTTTACCAAAACTTACTTTATGCTGCTTTATTTAGTTTTCATAGAATACTTTCTTTATAAAATGCGTTGAATTTACTTCCCTTCTTAAATACTTACGATTGAGCATAATTATTCCTGTTTTTCAACACTCAGGGGGGTTAATCGATCATCTTTCTCCTCTTTCTTTCTCTTCAATAGCATGTATCTGGTGCATTTAGCTTACTTAGTGTTTTCACAATATTTTATTTAATTGTCCTGGACAGAGTGATCATATACTTCTCTGGCTAATTAAAACATTTCTCTTTTCTCCCTAGATTTTAATCAATTCTCTTAAAACTAATGGGGCTTCTTGGGTGGAATGACAGGGGCACTATTTTCCTTGGTGTTTTTTCCCTCTGGCTAGAGACGGAGCTGTGTCAAGGCAGCTACGGCAGCCCCAAGTTCCAATAGTGCAGCCTGCTGGAAGGCAGAAATGGGACATCACCTCAAAGATACACACTTACTGCCCTGCAGAACTAACCCAGGACAAAGAATTGCCATGGTTTCATCATTGGAAAAAAAAAAAAAAAGAAAGATTCCATATAGCATGGTTTTGAGATGTCCAAGAAACAATCAGCCCTACTTTCGATAAAATTTAGTTTCTGTTTGGTAAAGGTAAGGGAGATCCTAGAAAAATACCAAATAATTATATAATCAGATACATTTGATTATATACATTATAAATATTTTTATAATAGAAATTATATATCATATATTAGAAATAGAAATTACATATTATAAAATATGATATAACATAATAAAATATTAAAGATAATGGAATCGAATAATGAAAATATAAAGCAGGAGATTTAACTGGAGCAGTTGGAGCCTCTGGACGGCATGTAAAATAGTACAGCCACCGTAGAAAAACAGTTTAGCAGTTCCTCAAAAAGTTAAACAGAATTACCATATGACCCAGCAATTCTACTTCTAGGTATACATATATATATACACATATATATATATATATATACATATACACATATATGGTGTGTATATATATATATATATATATATATATATACACCCAACGGAAATGAAAACATATGTTCACAGAAAAACCTGGACAAGTATGTTCACAGCAGCATTAGTCTTAATAATAAAAAGTAGGAGCAACCCAAATGTCTGTCAGCTGATGAGTAGAACAAAATGCGGTGTAAACCTATAAGAGAATATCATTTAGCCATAAAAAGGAATAAAGTACTGATAACATGCTACAACATGGATCAAACTTGAAAACATTTTGTTACGTGAATGAAGCCAGACACAAAAGGGCACTACTCCATTTATAGAAAATGTCCAGAATAGGCAAATTCACAGAGACGGAAAGCAGATTAGTAGTTGCCAGGAAATGAGGGGAGGGGAAATTGGAAGTGACTACTAATGGGTACAGGGTTTCAGGTTCAAGTGACAGAAATGGTCTTGAATTGACAGTGTTGATTGTTACACTGCGAATACACTAAAACCTACCTTTAAATGGTAAAATGGCAAATTTTATGTGAATTTCATCTCAATAAGAAATCTACCTAAAATTTTTAAGCAAGAAGTTATACTTAGTACTAAGATTTACTACACATAGTTTTTATGTTTTCTAAGCCTCTATTGGACACTTTTTCAACTTGAAAATCACTTTTCATTAATTTTAACTTTAATGTCGCTGTGACAAAACGGAGATTGTAACTCACTGAAGAAAAGACACCACTGAATCCTTTGGTCATATGAAAATATCCTGGATGAAATTTAGCTAAAACAATTGCGAATGGGACTGTCAGGTTCTTTTTTTTTTTTTTTAAGTTTATTTATTTATTTTGAGAGAGAGAGGGTGCATGTCGGGCATGTGAGTGGGGGAGTGGCGGAGAGGAAGAGAGAGACTTGCAAGCAGGCTCCGAGCAGTCAGCGCAGAGTCCCGTGTGACGCTTGATTCCATGAACCCTGAGATCATGACCTAAGCTGAAATCAAGAGTCAGAGCTTAATGGACTGAGCCACCCAGGAACCCCATCTTTTTAATGAGATTATCCCAATTCCTGAAAAACAGTAGCTGAAGAGGGTCTCTAGGCAGAGTTAACACATTACATACTGAATCCCCTGAGGTTTAAAAAAATGCCAATGCCTGAGTTCTGGCCTTCAAGATTCTATCTTAACTGGTAATTTATAGAATTACCAATTTAATTATCCAGCGCATTGGATTTTGAAAAGCTCCCCAGTAATTTTAGTTTATTATTTATTATTATTTTTAAAATTTTATTTATTTTGTTTATTTATTTTGAGAGAGACAGAGACAGCATGAGCAGGGGAGAGGTAGAGACAGAAAGAAAGAGAGAGAGAATGCCAAGCGGGCTCTGTGCTGATAGCGCATGGGGCTCGAACCCATGAAACTGTGAGATCACTGATGTGACCCAAAACCAAGAGTTGGACCATTAACCGACTGAGTCACCCAGGTGTTCTGAAAGCTCCCTAGTGATTTTTAAGTGTAGCAGAATTTAAGAACCGATGACATATCTTTTTCCTTCTGAGCCCAGAAGGCATTGTGCTTGTTTTTCACTGCTGGAGCCTCTTTCCTGGTTCTCCTATGCAAGTTCTTGGCCAGGAACAGGAGGAAAAAGTAAGTGTGGGGACATTCTAATCCAAGCCTAAAAGTATGGCTGTGCTTTGCCAACATCAAATCTCTGTCACTGAAAAACATGAACCTCCTGAAGTTTAAGGGAAGGCTTCTACTGCCAGAAGAAACCAACTGACAAATGAGACTTTATTTTCCCCATCTTGTAATTTTGTTGAGGTCATTTAATCCTCCCTGATGATGATATATTCTATCAGGTAATTTCATTTCTAAGGTTTGGAGTTTCAAATGCAATAAAACATGGTCTTTTGTAGTGAGCACACCAAAGTTTTTTGTTGTAGGATTAATAGCTGCATTCAGTCCTTGATGTGTTCATTTATTCAACAAACAATCACTGAACACCTGTTTATATGTCAGGCTTCAGATGAACACCTTCGCTTGCTGGAATAGTGTATTTAGTCCAAGGATCACGGCACACAAGACAGACTATTTTATTTAAACCAGCTGGCCCAGTTCCCTGAGAAAGAGAATCAGCCCCGTCATTCTTTCTTAACTTTTGCTGTGTGTACATTCTCTTGCTTGGTGGAATTGCTATTATCACTTTGAATTCCTAAGTCTATATTCAGATTGAAAACATGTTCCATGTATATATTTCTATTTCCACAAAACTATGGCCAATATGATAAATACGAGGATAAATATGGTGTATGTGGACATGGTCTCCAAAGTACAGGAACAAAGAACATTTTTCTATAAATACTTACACAAATTTCTCAGGAACACAGCTTTTCATTCTTTTGTGTGCGTGGTTTAAGTTTTTAAGGTATTTATTGCTACAGTAAGACAGCTGTGTCATACTGCATTCTCCTAAACCAAGTGTCCTCAACCAGGGATGAGCTTCCTCCCCAGGAGACATTTATTTGGCAGTGTCTGGAGACAGTTTTCATGGCCACAACTGGTGGAGGGAGTGATACTGGCGTTTAGCAGGGAGAGGCCAGGGATACTGTGAAACACCTGTACTGCACAGGACAGTCCCCACAACAGAGTTATCTGGTCCAGTATGTCAATAGTGCCCTACTCCAAACAAATAAGACCACTAACTTACAAAGTAGTTCTCCAAAATTCAAATATGTACTCACAGTGAAAATAACTAACACAAAAACCTAAATCTCCAATCTCCTCTACCCCTTTACCTCTCTAAGCTCTTTTTCTGCTCAACAAAGAAAAACACCTTGCATTTTTAAGTCATTCAGATTTTGTTTTATTTTGTTTTCTTTGGATTTTTTAAGAGACTTTCACACAGACGTTTCAAATTTCAGTTAATCAAGAAGCATTTATACAGCATCTGTTATGTGTAAGGCACTCTCTAGGTGCAATGGGAACTTTGAAAACAATATGACAAACGGATTCTGCCTTTGAAGAGTTATATAAGCTAGTACGGGAAATAATACATGTATATATGAGAAGTAACTAACAATAAAAGGTAGTTAAAATAAAGATAATAATTGCTTCAAGAAACCAGAGAAAGTACTGAATAATAAGAGCTGAGGGTAGAAGGACAGAGTTAGGTTCCAAAGAGGACCAAGGATGGGGTGATGAACTCATCCCAGTTTGCCAACATGGAAAAGTGCAGATGGATGACCACCAACCAAATGCCACTAGAGACACATCTGTACACAAAGTTGGTTTTATTTACCCTCTTACCTACTGAATCAGAATCTGCATTCTAACAAGATCCCACGTTATCTGTAGGTACAGTAAAGACTGAGAAACAGTGACTTAAGGCAACTGACTGCCAGCTGAGGGCTCTAACTGGGTCAGTGGTTCTCAACTCTGGCTACACATTAGATTCACTTGGGGATCTCTAACAAATACCTTCTAGAGATATAATTTAATCAGATTAGGGGATGCCTTATACAACGTTATATGGCAATTATATCTATAAATAATAACGCTATTTCAACATATTAAGTAAAAAGACCACTGTGATGCCTGGACATTGGCATTTTTCTAAATGCCCCACATGACACGTGACTCTAAGGTGCAACCAAGGTTGAGGGCCACTGAATTAGAACAATGAGCTTCTATGTTAGATTAAAAGACCCCTGAAATGCCAAGTCTTGTGGAAAACAAACCAAATAAGAATTAGCAAGGTGAAACGGCATGCATTGAATCTCAGGGGGAACTGGACCAGCCCCTGTATATAATAAGGATTTGATGTTGAACGTGTCTGTGTTGGCTCACAGGGAAAGGCAGTGTGGTAAGAGCACAAGCCTCTCTTGTGGGTGACCTTGCTGGGGTCTCCCAATGAGGTCCAGCCTTAAATTCCACTTGTGTGGAGCAGAAACATATGCTCACAGCTGTGTTTCAAGGGTTCTAAAGTTGCAGTTTCAAGTATATATGGCGGTGAGAGTGCAGCTGCCTTAATTGTGGGAGTCATGGAAGTTAGTGTCAGATTCTTTGCCATAATCCTGGGAGCAGAGCCAACTCTAGGCTCCAAGATGGCTCCTGTGTCAGTTCACACAGGAGAACAGCCATAGTTGGCTTTGTGGGAAACTTACAACTTCTCAACAGAACACATTATACCAATCCCTGGCATCAATCAACTGCAACAAATTTCCTAAGCCTTCATAGTTCTTCGTTCATTGGCTCTTTCTAGAGTTCTTTGTTGGAGAAATCTGTGTTTTTTAGAGAGATGCTTCTCAAACTTCAGTGCATAAAGGCATCACCTAGGGATTTTGTAAATCCCTCCGGTAAGTGAGGACCGAGATTTTACAACTTTCGTTAAGGTCTCAGATGCTGCCGATGCTGCTTCTGGTGACCACATTCTGAGGAGCAAGAAGGTAGATCTGTGCTGTCCAGTGTAGTAGCCTCTAGCCACATGTAGCATTTGAGATGGGGCCACTGTGACCAAGGAATTGAATTCTTAATTTTATTAAATTTTAAGTAGTTTACATTCAAATTTAAAAGTGAAAATGATACAGAATATTTTTATTAAATATAACTTTATTGTTTCGATAGGACTGCATTTCACTTTACTGAAAATTTAGGGTCCCAATTGAGATGTGCTGTAAAACACACTGGATTCTGAAGAACTATTAGGCAAAAATAATATAAAAATTCTGCTTACATGTTGGAATGATAATATTTTTTTTAATATACATTTTAATGTTTATTTATTTTTGAGAGAGAATGAGAGAGAAAGACAGACAGAGCATGAGCAGGGGAGGGGCACAGAGAGGGAGACACAGAATCTGAAACAGGCTCCAGGCTCTGAGCTGTCAGCACAGAGCCCGATGCGGGGTTCGAACTCGGGAACGGTGAGATCATGACCTTAGCCGAAGTCGGACGCTCAACAGACTGAGCCACCCAGGCGCCCCTGGAATGATAATATTTTTAATATACTGGACTAAGATATATTATCCAAATTACTTTTACCCGTATTTTGCCTTTTTAATGTGGCTACTAGGAAATTTGAAATTGCACATGTAGCTCCCATTATATTTGGTTTAGATGTGGAGCTTTCAAAAGAAAACCATATTTAATTAAAAAGAAGGAATTCATAAAATATATTGCATCAGGCTTAAACATGAAATACCTTGAAAAAGTTGCTAAATCAGCAAATTGTAGGTTATGGTATAGCTCTAACCCCCATTTCAATGAATGCATCTCCTCTGGTCCACTTTCCTGAGAGGGTGAGAGTTTTCATCTAGTTCATAGACGCTCAAGTGCTCCTTAACAGAGACCCTAATATGCTAAAATTTTCTTTCCTACCCTCTTTTCTTTAAAACACACCCACTCTCATTTCTGATCTTACATCCTTGCTAGGTAGGAGTAATATAGAATAGTAGAGAGAGCACAGGCTTGGAAGCCAGCTGGATTCAAAGATGTATGATGTACTAGAAATATCATATATATTTTGTAAGCCCCAGCTTCCTCAGGTATAAAATGAGAGCAAAATATCTACACAGTTAATGAAAATTAAATCAGATTATTTACATAAAGTACCTGGCATATGGTTGGTTTTCAACCAAGAACCACCACCATGACTACAGGGAACAGACTCAGTGTTTCTTGTGGATTAGGGGATCCTGACTCCATCTATTGACCTCCAAGGATATTCTTGAAATAGATCAGGGTCTTATGTGTTGCAAGGCCTTAGCCTAAAAGTATGCCTCACAATGAGAATCCAAAGCACTGGAATAGTTCGCTTAGAAAGACATTCAGGACTAGGCAAATCTCTTCATAATCCATGAAAATGGAAGCCACCTTCCTATCTGTGCACCTACTTGGTCTTAAATGTAAAATAAACTTACCTCAGAAGTAATGGACTCCCTAGGTTCGATGGCATGATTTCTCAAAATGACACTACTGATATTTCGGACCAGATAATCCTTTGTTGCAGGGGGTTGTCCTGGGCATTGTAGGATATTAGCATCATTTCTAGCCTCAACCCACTAGATGCCAGTATCACTCCCCTCTCCGCCAGTTATGACTAATAAAATATCTCTAGACATTGCCAACTGTCCCCTGAGGGGCAAAAATCACCTGTGGTGAGAAACACTGCTCTACGGGAATGCATCACCCACTTTAATACCTCAGTTACACAGGTTCTGATTATATTTAAAACATTTTTTTAAATCTTTATTTTTTTAATGTTTATTTTTGAGAGAGAGAGAGGCAGAGTGTGAGCAGGAGAGGGGCAGAGAGAGAAGATAGACACAGAATTTGAAGCAGCTCCAGGCTCTGAGCTGTTGGCATGGAGCCTGACGTGGGGCTCAAACTCATGAACCATGAGATCATAACCTGAGCCAAAGTTAGACGCTTAACCAACTGAGCTACCTGGGTGCCCCTAAAAAAATTTTTTTTAAGTTTATTTATTTATTTTGAGAGAGAGATAGCAACAGTGAGTGGGGGAGGGGCAGAGAGAGAGGGA
This sequence comes from Paguma larvata, assembly GCA_030068075.1. Taxonomy (NCBI): domain Eukaryota; kingdom Metazoa; phylum Chordata; class Mammalia; order Carnivora; family Viverridae; genus Paguma; species Paguma larvata. The sequence continues at coordinate 32,563,594 of CM057826.1, read as the reverse complement.
GAGAGAGAGAATCCCAAGCAGGCTCTGCACTGTCAGCGTGAAGTCCGATGCAGCGCTCGAACTCATGAACCATGAGATCATGACCTGAGCTGAGACCAAGAATCAGACACTCAACCAACTGAGCCACTCAGTTGCCCTGATTATATTAAAATTGCATAACTGCATTTAAGTAGAATAATTTTTATTGTATAGAAATAAAATCATTTTACTTAAACAATTCATAAAAATTCTTTTTAACTTCCAGTGATTGAGCTCCTACTATGTGCTAAGTTCTTGCCATTTGCTTTCTCATTTCATCCTTACAACTCTTCTGTGAGGAATGTTGTGCAAAAGGATTATAATTTTCATTCTATAGATAAAGAAGCTTAGCTTCAGAAAAGGTAAATACTATTTAGTCAAAAACCAAACTAACAAATAAAGCTGGGATCTGAATCCAGATTTTTCTCACTTCAAAGGTTTTTTTTTTTCCCTCATATGCTGCACTGCCTCCTTCAGTTTTATTTGGGTTTTCTCTTTATGGTAAGGTTACTTTTTTGCCATTAGGCTCAGAGTCATTGGCTTTTATGAGCTTGTAGAGACCAGAGCTTAAAGATTAACTGTCCTATACTTGATTAGAGAAGATCTTATACTTCATCTTTTACCCTCATTAATGAAGCAAATAGGAAAAGCATCCTTATTATCAGAACCATAGATATTCCCTAGAGAGCAATGTCAGATTCCCTCGTGGAAAGTTTTCGGTCTGGCGGCAAAATGTGACTTACAGATATGAAACAAACTGAAATAAAACATTTTAGGATATACTGGAATACAAAATGAAATATTTCAGGATATAGCTATATACAACTATATAAAGGAAAGATCAGTATGAGTTATAATAGACCTAGAACCTTTAATAGAGAAGTTCTGGTGGGAAATAGAGGGACAGAAAAATGGTGGTCCAGTTTAGGAAGTGGATCATTTATAACAGGTATTATAATTCTACGTTTGCCATTGTGAGTTAAGGGAAGAGGTTAGATGTATATAGCTGAGTATCTAGTTATCTGTTGGTTGGACAACTCTTACGAATCATGGTCTAGGGGTGCCTGGGTGGCTCAGTCAGTTGGGTGTCCGGCTCTGGCTCAGGTCATGATCTCATGGTTTGTGAGTTTGAGCCCCGTGTCACGCTCTGTGCTGACAGATCAGAGCCCAGAGCCTGCTTCAGATTCTGTGTCTCCCTCCCTCTCTCTCTGCTCCTCCTCCACTCACAACCTGTCTTTCTCTCTCTCTCAAAAATAAATAAACATGAAAAAAAAAAAAAAGAATCATGGTCCACATTTGCCTCTTTCTCTTCCAAACCAGGCTTTCTGCTAACTTCTAACCAAATGGTAGATAAATACGTAGAAGAGTTAGAGAAGTAACATTTACTTCAGGCATAAAAGAGGATTCTGGGAAAATGGCTTTGACAATTTCAAAAAGAAAATAGTTTATATGTAGTCACACACTCTTAGAGCTAGAAGAGACCTTGATAGTCAATGAGGCCACCATTTCATTTTACAGATGAAGAAAATGATCAAAAAAAGAGAAATGAATTGGCCAAGGTGGCACAGCTGGTAAGAAGATTTTACTTCCCTCCATAAAGTAAAAATCATGGTTGCTAATTGTGGTCATTATTATTTACTTCGGATCTACCAACCTCTAAGGCCCTATCACATTTCCAAGTGTCACATTTACAGAGAGCAAACTAAGCTTGATCCTGAGCCCTAGACTCCATGACAATATTTTTTTTAAAGTTGATTTTTATTTATTTTGAGAGAGATAGAGAGCAAGTGGGATAGGGACAGTGAGAGAGGGAGACAGAATCCCAAGCAGGCTCTGTGCCATCAGCACAGAGACTGATACGGGGCTCAAACTCATGAATCGTGAGATCATGACCTGAGCCAAAATCAAGAGTCGGATACTTAGCCAACTAAGCCACCCAGGTGCCCTGACTCCAAGACAATATCAAGACCATGTTCAGGTTTCCAGTGATAAGAAAAATAGGTATCTGAGTAGGCATTTTGAAAGCTTGTAAGAAACCAAACAAAAGCATTATTTTAAGTACTAATGGTCAACCATGTAATGAGTTCCGAATTCCATCCATAATGAACCTATTTTATTACACTAGATGGCAGCAAATAGGTATCTAGGTGTATAGTCAGTAAATGAGGAAATTGAAAACAAAATGAAACCACCTGAAGACTGGGTCTAAATTTGCCTAAATCAAGTAAAAGTTCCCACAATTATTAAGCTCTTGCAGGCTGTTGAACATTCCTAAAGAAGTTGTCATTCTTGTATGTTTTTCTATGGAGGTTCCTCCTTTCACACAGTAGGGTGCTAAAAATTGTGATGAACTGTTTCAATGCTGAATTGCGTAATCACTGATGCTTGAATAGGTAGAGCAATATTTTATATATTTCCAGAATCTTTGTCCTAGCTGTCAGAGACAGAGCAATAATCACCCAGTAGGGGGTAGGAAGTAGTGAAAAGAGGGCTGGGATAAGATATTGCAGGATAGGACATCAGAAAAGATAAAGGACATCAGAAAAGATAAGACAGAAAAAAACATAAAAGCAGGCTGTGAATACTGGTAACAGAGGTATTTAAAATTAGAAAAAGTAGGTTAGATAATCACTAGTGGGATGGAAAGATTATCTATGTTATTCTAGCTTATTGTCTTCAAAATGGACTATGCAAGCTGATCCACTGGGGAATGAAAAGAAAACACTAAAACTTATATTTCCATGTGTGGTGTATCTAAAGTAGGAAGGCAGTGAAGGTTTACTAACATCAAACACTTAGAGTCCCACAGATTCTTCACTCAGCCTGTGTGTCAGAGTCACAGTCAACGTTTGGTAAGAGAGGGTCCCTCAAAAAGAGTGGGAGAGCCACAGTTCAGGGGATGAGTTAGCAGTACCTTTACTTGTCTCTTCATGTTAGAGTATTTGTTTTACAGGTTCTACATGGATGATTTAATGGATAAACACATTATATTCATATATATTGTGGAGGTTTGATCATGATGTGACAAACAAGTGGCTTGAAAGTATTCACATAAAGAAATCTCATACTAAATGTAATTCTAATGATTCAAGCCCATGTCAACAGGAAGGGAATGACTGAGCTAACACTATTCTTATTGTAGAATAATCTCCAACCAAATCTGATAGGAAGTTGACTTCCCAAATGGGAAATTATCCAAAAGACCATCTGAAATACAGATTGACACCTACTACAACTACGATTAATTTTTTGAACCTCTAACTTGGTGTACCTTGTGCCCCCTTTCAGGTATGAGATAGCAATTAAAAGGAAATACTGAAGTAAATGTCACTTTCAAATTATGTATAAACTGTTATATGAGGACTCCCTTTGCAAAAGAAGTAAACTTCAAACTCACTGTAGGAAGTATTTTGTTTTATTAAAGTTAAAATGTTTTATAATATTGCTTGGTTCAACTTTATCAACACTTTAAAATTTATATTTTTATATACATCTTACAATGAATAAAATGTATATGATTCACAAATATGTGAGCAATGTATATTGTGAGTATGTGTTCAAAAATTGCTTTACTTCTCCAAAGGCAAAGGAATTAAAAGCAAAAATGAACTATTGGGACTTCATCAAGATAAAAAGCTTCTGCACTGCAAAGGAAACAACCAATAAAACTAATAGGCAATGGACGGAATGGGAAAAGATAATTGCAAGTGAAATATCGGATAAAGGGCTAGTGTCTAAAATCTATAAAGAACTTACCAAACTCCATACCCGAAAAATGAATAATCCAGTGAAGAAATGGGCAGAAGATATGAATAGACACTTCTCCAAAGCAGACATCCAGATGGCCAACAGACACATGAAACAATGCTCAATGTCACTCATCATCATGGAAATACAAGTCAAAACCACACTGAGATATCACCTCACACTGGTCAGAGTGGCTAAAATGAACAAATCAGGAAACTATAGATGCTGGCGAGGATGTGGAGAAACACTTGCACTGTTGGTACAACAGTCACTCTGGAGAACTGTGTGGGGGTTCCTCAAAACAGTGGAAATAGAACTACCCTATGACCCAGCAATAGCACTGCTAGGAATTTACGCAAGAGGTACAGGACTGCTGATGCACAGGGGCATGTGTACCCTGGTGTTTACAGCAGCACTTTCAACAATAGCCAGATCATGGAAAGAGACTAAGTGTCCATCAACTGATGAATAGATAAAGAAGATGTGGTGTGTATATATATATATATATGCACACACACAATGGAATACTATACAGCAATGAGAAAGAACATAATCTGGCCATGTGTAGTGACATGGATGGAATTGGATGGTATTATAATAGCTAAGTCAAATAAGTCAGTCAGAGAAAGACAGATACCATATGTTTCCACACATAGGTGGATTTTGAGAGACCTAGCAAAAAACCATGGGGGAGGGGAAGAGGGAAAAAAAGTCACAGAGAGTGAGGGAGACAAAACATAAGTTCTTAAATACTAAGAACAAACTGAGGGTTGAGGGGCATATGCGAGAGGGGAGAGAGGGCGATGGGCACTGAGGAGGGCACTTGCTGGGATGAGCACTGGGTGTTGTATGGAAACCAATTTGACAATAAATTGATTTAAAAAATTGCTTTACTAATGGCATATAGAATCCAAGCTTCAGTAACCTATAACCTATGCAGATAAATGAATAAAAAACCCACGAGATGGCAAGAGGCAAGAGGCTTAGGGATTACCCACGTCCCTCCATAGCACAGATTCCCCAATTATTAGTATTCAAACTCTTTCCATTTCATTCTACTCTTCTCTCGCTCCCTCCTCATATTTGACTTACAGGGTACGCGTTTAGGTACACAGATCCAGGGCACAGACCTGGGCTCCTCCTCCTTTTACAACTCTCCACATGCCTTCATCCTTAAAGGATTGCTCTCTGGGAAGCCCAACAAAGGTAAAAGTAATATTAAAAAGGAAGCATCTGTCCATCAGATAAAATGCAACCATGTACAAAAGAAAGACTCAGATATTAGAGCAGAAAGACGCTACAGGGTAAGCCAAGTGCTTATTCCTATAATTAAATCTTTTGACATGGGCCCTCATAAGCAAGAGAATTACTAAAAATGCATTCTCCTTTTTAAGCTGTACAGAAGAATGAGGAATGGCTTAAAAATAAAAGGTTGACATGGGTTTGGAGTAAATAGTCTGATATTCTGGGGCAAACAGCAGGCAGTTTCCTTCACAGATGAGGGGTTTCCATGGCCCTAATGGATTCTCTTCTGTGTTGGGTCCCTTTTCTTTGTAGAGTTTGGCTGAAAGGCTATAATCAATGGTCTGTGTAAACTGTGCTACAGAAGATATGAATTCTTCCTATAGGCCAGTGTTTCCAAAGTGTGGACCTAGGAGTCTGATCTGCCTACACCAGGACCACCTGGAGAAACATCCAGATTCCTGAGCTCCACCTGAGATCCACTGAATCAAATTCTCCAAGAGGGGCTATTTATTATTTCCCTTGTTGATTTGTATACTTTTGAGTCTTGATTCTCAGGCAAAATGTGCTGTCTGGTAACCAGAAAAGGAGAAGAGATCAGAGGTTCCCCTACTGGCCCAAGATCATTAGAGGCTCATCTTTGAAAGACTGTATATTCATGTTATGGGCTTCTACAAGATGTAAAACTTCTTGCTCATGAAGAAAATTAAACACTATAGATTAAATACATTTAAGGAGAGATTGTCAATCTTCCTTTTGAAAAGGACAACTTGTTCAGGTCTTCTGGGATGTACCTTTGCCTACATGGTGGGTAGGGTACTGAGACAGATCCAGCTAATACTATATGTAACTATGTTCCAGAAACACATACATTTAATGCTCAAGACAACCATCGACAGCAGTTTATAGATGGGAAATGCAAATGTCCTCCTAAATTCATTCAGCTGGTAAGCGGTGGGATTTGTAGCCTATCTCTGAAATTCACAACCATTGCATTTTCAACTGCCCTTGTGCTACTACCCTTCTAGTTCTAAAATTCAGGGTACCACTGGCAAACCGATGAGAAAAAAGGTAAACTATAGAGGAAATAGGAAAACAAGAAGGAAAGGCTAGCATATTTGAAAAAAAAAAAAAAGGCAGGCATTCCTTTTGACCATTTTATAGAACTACAATAACTTACAACAGAGGGGAGTAAAGGAATCTTTCTAGACAGATGACTTAGCACCCTTGAAGCTGTAGGTCAACAAACAGGAAATATTCACTTGGTTTGAACTAGAACACAGAGTTCCTGTCTTAGAAATTTTATAGGACTGTCAACAGTGACAAGTGGTGGGTCAGCTGTTGAGTTTCACATCTTCCATGGACACAGTAGGCTTAATAACCCTGGAGCATGGTTCAGTACTGATTTAAGAAGCAATAGCTTTCAATTAGGAGCTACAGCTGCCACTTCCTATAACGACCAAGATTTCTTGGGTGGTCTTTTACCATACTGCAATTATCAATGTAACTTTATGGGCTCAGACAGATTTTAGCACAGAGCAGCATGGTTGTTATCCACTGAACCAATACAGTTGCTATTACGTTTGTTAACTTGCCCTACGGTGTCATTTCACAGGCTTGATACTACTTTTTCTCCTGTGTTTTGTATTCTCCTGTGTTTTTTGATCAATGAATCAGAACTGGCTGAACAAACCTGAGCTTTAGAACAAGACAAGGGTGGTAGAAGGAGCCTGAAGCTTTGGGGCCAGTGTGCCTGGAGTCCGAATCCTTGCTTATTTGATTTTAGGAAAATAATATCTTTTCTTGTAGTCTGAGTTTCCTGAAACTCACTGAACTGGGAATCGTAATCTTACTGAATTATTATGAGATTGAACTCTAAGAAATGCCTGCTTAAAAAATGTTTATCATCGCTCACCCACGATATTTGGGTGACTCATATTTCATATACTAAAGTTGGTTTAAATACATTTATTATAACAAGAGCTAACATTTACTGGGTATGGTCATCTGTCAGAGCCTGTGCCCAGAGATTTTGGTGTTTTATTTCATTCAATCCTTTTAACCATGGTATGGGATGGGGACTGATGGTACCCATGGTAAAGATGGGAAGCATCATGCCCAGGAAGTCTCATTTCAATCCCTTGCTCCCAACCTCTATATCACCACTTCCTGTTATTCTAGAAGCGTTCTATATCAAGAAGACGTAAGGAGGTGGCACAGCACAATGGTAATGAATACAAGTGCATGAGGAGGATGCCTGGGTTTGACTCATGGTTCCGACCTTCTCAGCTGTGTGGGCAAGTCACTTATTCTCCCCATGCCTCCATCTCCTCATTTGTTAAATAAGGAAAACAGTAGGGTTGTTTCAATGACTATTAATGATTTAAAATACACAAAGTGCTTGCTCAGAACAGCACATGGTGATGTAAACACTATTGTAATAAGAAAGTATTACGAGGTGTAAGTCTGATGATGCAGGTCTTCAACACGAACTGAAAACAATTTTTTTTCCTCTTGTTCCTTTTGATGCTTACAAACTTTCCTTACAATTTTGCATCAAAAATAACTTTGCTAGTGCTTTATAAAAAATAATATCTCAATTTCTTTTTAACACAGTAATCCATTCTGGCCTCTTTGTGTTATGAACAGTACTAACACCCACTTAGGTCAGTGAAATCATAGGGTAAGAAAAAGAGAAGAAATAAAAGCACGGTCTTTAAAAGCAGGCACTCGTCAGACCAGAGACCCATCCGACACTCTAGCCACACCTGCCACATGCAATCTCTGATTTTGAAAACTCACACTGTAGCATTGTCATCACTTTTAAAGATGTTTTATTTTTCAAGGTCAAAAACTCAAGTTTAGGATTACATTCGAAAGTTCAGAATTTCCTGCATCACAAGTATCTGTGATACAAAATCTAGTACTTTCATTTCACTTGTTTGGTATAAGGAGTGGGAGGCGTGCAACATTCTCCTTAATTTTTGCAGCAGGGGGTTTACCACATTCTGATTCTGAACTTTTCTTTGGCCCATAATTCTTGGTTTATGCTTTGCAATTTGAAAGCTATGCATCAGCACAGCTATACAATAAAGTAGCGCCTACACATTTCCCTTTTTGAATGACCCTAAATAAACACAATTCAATAATGCCCTGAAGAGTTTAATATATAGTTTGTTTTATAGAATTTCAAACAGTGCCCTTTATTTTTTGTACTTTTTTTGAGTTTTTAGTCTGGAGTTTAATTCGAGGGTGAAGGAAATATACCATCAGGTTTAAAATCACATTAAAAAAATTTTAACAATGTTTATTTATTTTTGAGAGAGAGAGAGCGAGAGCATGAGGCAGGAGCAGAGACAGAGGGAGACAGAATCCAAAGCAGGCTCCAGGCTCTGAGCTGTCAGCACAGAGCCCAATTTGGGGCTCATACTCTGAATGGTGAGATCATGACCTGAGCCGAAGTCAGACGCTCAGTCAGACTGAGCCACACAGGCATACCTAAAATCACATTAAAAAAATTTGGGGACCTGGGTGGCTCAATCGGTTGGGCGTCCGATTTTGGCTCAGGTCATGGTCTTGTGGTTCAAATTTCGATCCCCGCGTCGGGTTCTGTGCTGACAACTGGGAGCCTGGAGCCTGCTTCGGATTCTGTGTCTCCCTCTCTCTCTGTGCCCCTCCCCCCTCTCATTCTCTCTCTCTCTCTCTCTCTCTCTCTCTCTCAAAAATAAAACATTAAAAAAATATTTGTACTGGGTGTTTACTGATGAATCACTAAATTCTACACCTGAAACTAACATTACTCTGTATTTTAACTAACTGGAATTTAAATAAAAACTTGAAACTACAAAAAATAGTTGTACTGGGACTTAGGCTGAGGTTGAGAATATAGGGGAAGTCTTACTAAATAAAATCAGTACAACTTCCCTTTTAATAAAAAACTACCACCCATCTTCTGGATTGATAATATCAGTCCGGAAAATATTTTTGAATAAGCAAATTAACTGCACAGATATGACTGGGAGAATAGTTGGATGTGGAGAGGCAGAGAGAAATAGCTGGAAACAGTTCAGCGAGTCACTCTAAGAAGCATGTCTCCCATTTCTCACTGCTCCAGGAGATACTATGGTCCAGCTGCAAGAGACTCCCATCTCTTGGTCCATGTGTGTCTACTAACTTGGGGCCCCTGGCCTGATCTTCTCTACAACTTACTGATAAATGGCTGCCACATACCAAGGTTTCGGTTTCATTCTCAATACTCACCAGGGTATCTATTCAAAACCTGGTTCAGCCTTGGGAATCTGGAGTTTCTCTAACCCATTTGGGATGCACAAGATGTTGGGAAGGAGACAGAAAGATTACAGAGGTGGTTGGGTGGAGACTGAAGATTTCTTGGGACCAAAACCTCTCATATGTGAACCAGGTACACCTGAAGGGAACATGTGAGCAGTGTGGCTTCTGTGGCATCCTATCATAGGAAGCCCAAGCCTTGTCAGCACTTGTGAAAGCTCCCAGATTCATTCTAGAGGTCCTTAATACCCAAGTGGGGGCCATTTTTTCTAAGGATGGAGAAACCAGGCAAACCCTATCCCCAGGATCTCTTTCCCCTATTTGACAATTCCATTTTTTTTTCCCAGCAAAGTCCCCAAGAAGCAGACTAGATGAAGTCCAACTTATTATAATGATATAAAATCACCTTAGAGTTTATATGTGTAAGCTGACAGTGGTTACTTGCACTCATGAATTTATGATGCTTGGAAATGTGTTCAAGGTAAAGGCTATGTTACCTACTTATTTGGGGAATTTGTTTTAGAGTCTCAAAAGGACAACCACAATTCTGGTAACAAGGGCTTCATAAAGACTTCCATATGCTGGGTATATTTTTACTGTACTCACTACTTTCTCAGATTTTATTTCCATTATTAGTACTTGGGTGTGATTACAAAGTAATAAAATGTACCATTTTAATCATTATGCCAGCACTCATATATTTAAAAACATTATCTTTAAAAGTGAGTACATTGGGAAGTTTTAAACAAATCCCAATGAGGTTGTTACCACTCAAGGGATTTTTAAAACTCTTCCTTGGGAATTATCTTTTGAATTAAATTAATTCATGTACCACATAAGAAAATCAGTCTTAGTACTTTTTAGTCCCAACCAATCTAATTAATAATACAGTGAAAGTGTTTGGAGCAAAGAATTACACTAGCTGTAACTGGCTGGTATTGGCATTCTTCCTGTCCCTGCTTACAATTTCCCCAGACAACTGCGGATAACTGGGGTAGTAAACATAATGGAAGCATTATGTGTTGCTGTTGCTCTCTGTAATATTATCTCCAGTAAATTTATGCCCTCGTGTATGATTTTGAATAACATCATGCTGAAGGAAAATTGGGACAAAGAGGCTTCAATAAATTGTAAGCACTTCAGGTGCAAGTTTTTCTTTCTTTCTAGAAAATGGCTCCCGCCCGTCTACTTCCTGGATCCCTTAAGATAACTTTATGTTTGCAATAGTGCTCAGTAAATACTCCCAATTCTCTAGTAGTAGGTTGAAGGTTGAAATCTACCTTTCTAATTTATTCTTCCAACTGAAATCTATATATCTTAAAGGAAAGGACTCTGGCGCTCCCCTGGATGGCTGGCTTACCACCAAAATAAACAGGATTTTCAGAACATTCTGTTTTCTCAACCTGCCGCACTGCTTTATAGCAGTCAAACAAAATCCTTGCACTGGGCTACTTTATTTTCAAAATGTCTGCAGAAATTGCCCTACTCCATGTCTAGGATCATGCTTTTCAGATTTAATTATTTTAACTAGTTCTGATAAATCATTTCATCTCCTTTAGTTACTCTGGCTGTTCTTTTTTGCTCGAGAAGGTTGCTTATCCAGAGTAGGAAATAATGTCCAGGGAACAGACCACAATTTTCCAGATGTCTGTTTTCAAAAGCTCTTCAAAGAGAACCAGACTTTTTGGCTTTGGCTCCTCTTAAATGGGTTTTTATGGCTCTGTATTACTTTGCAAATATCAAGGGCCCTGTACCTTATTAGTTTGATAATTTCCTCTTTTGCCGAATATGAATCTTCAGTTTATTTTCCCCAGGTTCACTCATTAAGGTATTTTGTTTGTTTATGTTAAGTTATTATTATTGTACAAATAGTCCTTATTCCATTTGTAAAATTCCAAATTCCAAATCCCTTTTTAAAAAGTATCCTATAGGACCTCAGATCTTGGGTTTGATATATTTACATACTTTTCACTTGTGTGAATGAAATGTTAATGGCTTCCTACACCACCATATTTTCAGAGCTGGATGGTGAAAAGGAAGGAAACCATCATCATGCTCAGTGGAAACTTTCATGCACGCTTACAAAGTCGTCGTATTTATCCTTGTTTACAGATCAGCAGCTTGAGGCTCAGAGGTTAAGTGACTTGTCCGAAATCCCACAGCCAGTGAGGAGCAACATCAGGTTTCAAGCCACGCCTGTCTGAACGCTTCGGCAAGACCTCTGAGGCGGCTGTGCCTTTGAGTTTCATTTTTCAAATACTCTCATCTGAAGGAAGTTTTAGGAAAATCACTTGTGCTTTCTGAACCTCTCAGACAAAAGAGATTATTGTTACTGATTCCAGGAACAACAACGATTGGTCAGGTTTAAGAGGCAAGATCTTGAGAGCTACAGGTATTGCGGTTTGTCACGGTTTGCTGAGGACACTACCAAGTAAGCTTAGTGCAACAACACAAATCTGCAGGCAGCCATGCACAGGAAATATTTCTATTTATTTTGATTTCTCTTCCTTATTATTATTGTTATTGTTATACATGCAGGACATTCATAGACCAAGGGAGTAGGGTAAGAGAAGGCTAACTGAAATCTCAGCTTTCTGATGTTTATGGACAAAGGAAGGTGAGGAGTCCTTGTTTTCAGGCTTGGGGCAAAGAGAGCAATAAGGCTCTAGGAAAATCCAGGAGTAAAGATGAAGCCAGGAAGACAAATTATTTTCCCTTCCATCCTCCAACACACACGCGCACACGCAAGCCTGCACACACACACACACACACACTCCTTGAGCTGCCAGCCACGTTCCCCTTCACCAGAGAAAATAACCTGATCTAGTCACGTGACAGAGATTCTTTGCCACCCTGTTTCACTGTTTGGAGCAACCCATACTTACCTCTCCTTCGAGAGGAAATCTGAGAACTCCTTATGAGTTACAGAGTCCTAGAACACTTGCAAAGAATGTGTACATCATTGTCATGCCTGATCCTTGTGAAGGTGAGAGTGTAAATATAAATATTTTCATTTTGGGAGCACCTGGGTGGCCAACTTGGTTAAGGGTCCGACTCTTGGTTTTGACTCAGGTCTGATCTCACCATTCGTGAGTCTGACTCCTGCGTCGGACTCTGTGCTGACAGCACAGAGCATGCTTGAGATTTCTGTCTTCCTCTCTCTCTGCCCTTCCCCTGCTTGCTCTTTGTATCTCTCTCAAAATAAATAAAATAACCTTTAAAAATAAACAAATATATATTTCCATTTTTGAAAAGAAAGAAAATAGGCTTCGAGAGGTTCCATGACTTTTATATGGTGGAGCAGGTACGCCAGGCCAGGTTTTCTAACTATGCTCTTTCTACTTGATTCTTGTTGCTGGAAATCTCTGGTCTTTAAAAACTTAAAGAAAAAAAATTTTAATCAAGGTACTTTAAACATAGTGAAAAGCATGAATTTAGGTTTACATTTCAATGACTTCACAAAAACACGCGGTGTCATCCATATCCGAACCAGGATATGGGACACTGTTTTTCTAAATTTATGGTAGCATAGCATAAAATGTTGGACCACTGGGTAAGCCTATTAAAGAGGGAGAAAAAGGCATATTCAGGGAAATAAAACTTTAGGTACTTGATATACCTGTGTAAGTTCCTTTTGCCTGGAGAGGAGAGGGGAGAAACCAGCTAGAGTGCTGATTTTTCTAAGCTAGCCCTTTGTGATTTCATTCATGTTTCCTCCAAGTTGGTAAGCTTCTCTACTCTGCTTTATACTTTCACAGAAGATCTTCTAAGAACATGTGAAAATTAAAGAAAAGTATCAGGTCTTCCTGGCATTTTTACTTAGGCTTTTGACTTTCTTAGAGTATTAGTATCATACTACGAAGCTCTTGGTTGCAGTTGGCTAATTAGTCTCATTCATAATGAAAAAAAGGACCATAATCCCATCTTAAACCTTACACAGTGCAGCTCAGTGTTTTCTAGTCAGATGGTTCTCAACCGTAATGTTATAATTATACCATTTTCTCAGCAGCATCACCCACTATAATTACAGTCAAAGCTAAGACTATGTTTATAGTGTACTAAAGAGGATGGAATTACTTCGTTTTAAGTGATTTAGTTACCTCCTCTGTTGGTAACAGAAACGTGTGGTAATGGAAGAGTCATGGTCTTAATATACTTCTCCGAACAATAATTTTGGATACCTAGAAGCCAATAAAGAAAATAAAAACCCCAAACCCCAATATGAGAAAGTACAGGAGACATGATTCCTGGTCTGGCTGCCACAATGACTCCTGATTTAAAATCTAGGATGGGTAAGGTGATGGAGACTAGCATGCTGGTGGCCGCTGTGGGGACTAGAGGGTGTCCTCACTTGATTTGCTTTGCTGCAGGGCATGCCCAAGCACTCCAAGTCCATTTGCAGGACCAGCACTGTGGCAATATTTTCTAACTAGACTCTGAAGCTGTATGATGACTCATCCAAACCCAGAAAATTTCTGTCTTGCAGGACCATTCATTCTTTTAAGACATATTTCATTCATAGCCATATGGGCCAGTTCTAGGTACCAAGTACATAGCAAGGAACAAGGCAAAAATCTCTGTTCTCATGGAACTTAACTATAATCTATTTTAAACTTGTATTTTGATTATTTACCTGGATGAATAAAAAGAAAGCTTTTGCTTTTACTATGAGGGACTGTAGAGTCATCCATATTAGCTTGCATGCCAAAACCTCACCCAGTCAGGTATAGACTGAAAGCGTCCTTTTTTTTAAGCTATGGGTATGGACTCAGTCTGGCAAAGAGAGAAATGGGAAATGAGTGGAACATGCTGGGGTTATGTTTGCTGGGTTCATTGGTAGTCAGCTAGGAGACAGCACGTGTCAATTCTGTGACATTGGTAGAGGCAGAGATAGATATTTCATTTTCAATGCGCCTCTCACTTGCTTGTCCAAAGCCTCTGTTTTAAAATGTTTCATAAAACTTTGATGTTCTTTGCCTTGTCCTGTTCCATGGAACATTAAGTGTGGGAAGAACAGGAGGTATAGCATTGTGGTCAACTATAATAAAGGATGACTTGGTGGGAAGACATATCTAGGTACATGTCTTGTGGTTGTATTTTAGGAATTATTTCTCAAGTATATGGAGTTTTGTTCTTCTTCTTTTTTTTAAATGTTTATTTATTTTTGAGACAGAGAGAGACAGAGCATGAGTGGGGGGGGGGGTCAGAGAGAGAGAGGGAGACACAGAATCCGAAGCAGGATCCAGGCCCCCGAGCCGTCAGCACAGAGCCCGACGTGGGGCTCGAACTCACAGACCGTGAGATCATGACCTGAGCCGAAGTCGGACGCTCAACCGACTGAGCCACCCAGGCGCCCCTGTTCTTCTTTTTAAAAGAGGCCAAGTTATGACCAAATTTTGAAAGCTTTTAGACCAATAAGCAAATATATATGGTATATGTGGTCCTCTCCTTGGTTCTGAGACATCCACTAAGAGCTGAGCCTAGGTCTCCTAGAAATCAGTCAGCAACATTAAGGGAACCAAAGAGTCCTGGAAATAAAATTCTGTTATTTTTGGTTACTATTTGGATTTCTTCTTATTTATGTGAACTTGAATGATATGCTCCCTGCACTGCTTTCAGCCTCTAGGCTCCTGACTTGGAATATTGGGCAAGGGTGAGTGGCGAGAAAGCAGGTATGTGGCATGGACAAGGGCAGCCATATTCCAAATGCTCTCTGTAGGCTTATAAATGGCAAGCCTTCAAGCTGTGGCTTCAAGAGCAAACAACTAGAAAGTAAAAATGAGAAAAAGACTCCATTTAGAAAATTGCAACTAACTGGTTCTCTCTTCTCTCCTTTCTCTTTCTTTTTGATTTATGGCTTAATGAAAAGCCTGTTGGTTTATCTTTCCTATTTCTTGTTTTATGAGTGGTCAGAGGGTAACCCACGGGGGCAGAATGTAAATGCTCTGTGGCCATATCATCCCAGAATCTCTACCGGGACACAGCAGTGTTTACTATAGTGTGACTTCAGCTCGAGGAAAATGTTTGTACCAGTGTCAGGCCTAGAGCAGAGCTGGTGTGCAAGCAGACATCGTCACACTAGGTAACGGCAGTGATGGAATCTTCCAAACTTGAGCTCGAATGGGACTTAGAACCATAGCCTTAAATTTTAGCCAAGTCATTTATTATTCCTTGCCAACTGAAACCAAGGATGCCTTTCAACATCAACCCTCATGATTACACTGTGCAGCAATACACATTAATGACTAGTTAGCCAGAACGCAAATATTTTCTGGTTTTTCCTACAGCAATTCTCTAAACTGATGTGTTCCTATGAGGGTCTTTCCTACTTTTCAGAGAGATAACACTCTGACCACTAGTAAGGCTAATTTCATGGGTTTCACTGGGAATGTGGATTGTCTTTACTAGGGGATGGAGGTTTTAGATTGTTCATAAGGTATTACTCTATTTTTACTATGGAAATACACACAAAAATATACAAATATGCAAATATACCAAAAAATAGAGAGCATGGCTTAATGAACCATGTTAAATAATAATAATATTAACACTAGTAAAAACATGTATATTATCGTTAATAACAATAAACCATGTATTTCTTACCCAGCTTCAAATATTATTAGCACTTTACCAATCCTGTTTTGTGTAGTTTATCTATTTTTTTTGGTCATCTGCTTTTACCCATAACTATCTACATGTGTATCTCTAAAGGTAATAAGGACACTTTTGTTAAAAAATTAATACCAATATTATACGTAACAAATAAATAATGATCCCTCCATTAAATGCCAACTCTGTGCTCAAATTTCTAAAAAATACCTTTAAAAATATCTTTTGACAATTTATTTGTTTGAATCAGGATGCAAATTAGCCCCACATAATGTCTCAAGTCTATTCAAATCCATAGCATTTCTTCTCTCTTCTTTTAATTTTGTTTTTTTTTGGTTGAAGATATTTTCCTTCAGCTTATTACATCTCAGAGTCATTTAAAATGTCCCTCTATCCCTCTTATTTCCTATAAACAGGCAGTAAAGACCTAGAGGCTTAATGAGATACAGTTTAATGCTCACGGAAAGAGTCCGTCATGGGTGGTAAGGCAAACTCCTGTATTGGGGACATATAATATCAGATGATGGTAAGATTGATCTGGGTTCAAAGTATTGTCAGCCTGACTCACCCCGAACAGAGTTCTCCGAAGTATTTTATCATTCACTGACAACCTTGCCCAAATCTATCATTTCATTAGGGGTTCTAAACTGCTGATTTCTAATCCTACCATTTGATCTGTATATATACATTCATACGCATATTCATATTCATATACACATACATATACACATGCTTGCTAATGCATAGTAGCAACACAGACAGGAAGAAAACATCTTTTCTTCACCAACTATTCAGTTACCCTAAAATGCAATTCATACAAAAATCCAAAGAAATAGAGTATTTCCCTTGCTGTATCAATTTTCAGAACAATGAGTACATACCCTCGTAACCTCTGAAGGTGACCATTTAAAACAATATGTCACTATGAACTTGCTGATGAAGCATATTTTGATGCCATTGTTGAGAGACTGGAATTATAGGAATAAAAATAATGAAGTAATTTCTCCTTTTTCAGCTGTTCTGGGCATTTTTGAGAAAAAAAAAAGTACACTGTGTAATGTTGGCTACCTTTCCTTTTCCATTCATCCCCTTTTCTCCACTCTAGTGTCACAATCCCTCTAAAAATAGCAGAAGGCAACACCAGAGATCAGATGACATCTAAAAATCCACACACATACACAAACTCTCTGGGGAAGCCCTGGCACATACATACCGAAGGATGCACTCAGAGAGGGAACAGTACACCCTCAGTGTCTAAACACTCACATGTTAGACCCACGACACGCCCCAATCACTGAGCAGAGCCGTGGAAGTGCCATCGTCATCTGCGGCCTGTGCTCCACTGCACACCCGGGGCCCCTGAAGCGGTAATAGACAATCCCTTGAAAAGAAGTTCCCCGGTCAACTATTTGCAGGAAGTGCTATGTTTTGTCTTTTTTTTCTTTCTCTGGGACAATCATAACGCACCCAAGCAGATTAGAGAATCTGAGTAGCTCTGCAGTGAAGAAGCCTGTGTAACTGCATGGCCTAGCATTTCCTGAGCGCTGGGGAAATGGTGGGCTAATACATGAAGGGCAGAGTTCTTTGCAGGAGTGAACAGAGTAACATTTTTGGAGGGGATTTTATTTTTCATATGTATGTATAGTGGATTTAATTATATCCCTCAAATATATGTCCAAATCCTAAGCCTTATGCCTGTGAAATGTGATCTTCGTTAGAAAAAGGGTCTTTGCAGATATAATTAAGGTAAGGATCTCAGAAGGAGATTATTCTAGGTTACAGCTCCAAATTCAGTGATGGGTGTCCTTATAAGAGACAGAAAAGGAGAACAGACACCGAGACAGGGAAGAGGTCATGTGAAGATGGAGGCAGACAGTGAAGTGATACATCTACAAACCAAGGATCATCAAGGCCTGGCAGCAGTTTCTAGAACCTAGGAGAGAGACAGGCATGGAAAGGATTTTCCCTCAGAGCCTCCAGAAAGAATGAACACAGATGACACCTTGATTTTTGGCTTCTGACCTCCATAACTGTGAGAGAATAAATTTCTGTTATTTTAAGGCACCAGGGTTATGGTAATTTGTTACAGGAGTCTCAGGAAACTAATACAATACGCGTGAGCTCCGTCAATGCAGGTCTAAGGTAGACCTCTGGCATTCGTAGTCATTGAAAATGTCCATGGACGATTCTGATGGACACGCCCACCAAGAACGACCACTTTAGGATCTTGGGGGTTGAAGGGTTAGTCACCTGCTTATATTGACATCCTGTTAGGATTTTAGCTCTGGCTGTACCAACCAAACTTTCAGCCCTTTATCTCCAGGTCTCTGTTTTTCAAAGAAAGTAGTCCCCAAGAAAATATTTATGGGTCATCCCTTAAGAGGTACATTAGAACTATTGCAGGCGGTGACGATGGTCACAGCTGTGTGAGCAGAGGGATGGACAAACAGGCTCAAACAGGAGAGGGAAACCAGCTTTTGTCAGATGAATCCTACAGATCTCACTTGAAGGGAATTCTCATTTTGTAGCCCAAGTATGGGTGAGCTTCCCTTCTTTCGGCAACTGAGAAATCTTGGTCTCCTAAGACGTCTACCCTTCTGGACTCAGTTTGCTTCTTTCCCTCAGCTGCCTGAGAAGGCTGCTTCTATCATCCCGGATTCTGTTCATCTGAAAATATTTTATTTCTTTTCTTAATTGTTCTGTTTTTAGTAGCCTAGCTGCCCCAGGTATCTTTTTGATACACTTGTCTCACAGGCTTTTGGTCTCTCCAAAAGGAGCTGAAGATTTCTCAGCTAGTCCTGTCAATAATTGATGACTAATAACAAGGTACCTGCTTTTATAAAACCCTCAATGAGGAGAGGTTTGCAGGACAGGAAGGAGTTGGCATATATTATTCTGGTTTGACAACTCACACTGAGGCTGACCATCCCCTAGGAGATGATTTAGTCATGGTTTAGCCAAGATTATTCAGTCAAAACCTAAATTTGGGGGAAGGCACCAAAGAAAAATTTCATCTAATTCAAAATTTTTGCCTTCATCCAAGAAACACAGGGTATTTAAAGTGGGGTGTAGGGGGAGACAGTGGGTAGGGAAAGCGAGGTGGCACAAAATGGGGTGGGAAACATTCCTCCTCTTTCTGTTCCACTGAACTCCTGCTCCAATGCTCTGAGACAGCCACAGTTCACCTGTAGCGTGAGTCAAATGGGCTGACATAGGTTGGTCTGAGTATGTCACCACTAGTTAACATTCTTATCTATTGCTGTTGTGAAATTTGATCCAGGAAGCCTCCTTAGAGCTGAACTTCTGAAGCAAAAACAAATTTTAAGTTAGTGACTCCATATAAGAGAATCCTACCAATAAAACAGTACAGGATTATTGTCAAATGAACATTCCAGTTTGTTTTGATGACACGCACTCTAGTGATCTGTACAGCCTCATCTCTTTTCTATACCTAAGGATAGTCTTTTAGGGAAAAGAGTAAGGAAAGGGGAATAATAATTCCCTAGGTGCCCAACATTTTACCTAATCCTGCCTGTGAGGCAAGTAGGCTAGGCTCCAGGCTGCCATTTTGCCGTCTTCCCCACCACCCTCTTCCTTAGGAAGAGGCTCTTGCCTGGAGCCCATGTCTTGTCCTCTGGCATCCAGAGTTTGGCAAACCTCTCGGGCTTCCCCTTCCAATGTTCTCTGCTTCCCTGCCTTAAACAGCCAGTCCAGATGGAGGTGCTCGTGGCAGGACACAAAAGCAGGGCTCCTGGGACTAGGCCATAAAATTAAGTTTTACACTTTTATAGAGATAAAGGGCAATGAAAAAGACATGTCCGTAACATTAAAATTTATTTGTTAAGTCATTTCTTCTCAAACTGGGCTGTATAACATTTTCTGGAATCTGTGGGAATTTTATTTTCTTAAAATATATACTCCTCAGATGTGAGATATACTATATAGGATCTAGCCTCTTTCCTACTACCCGCACCCCGCCCCCCCCCAGTAGAAATGAACTTAAATTGGAGATAAGCTTTGGTGAGTGGAGTGAGGAGGTAGGGAGGGTACTTCCAGGGGCCCAGGCCACTAGTGCTTTTTCTACTGCTCTGCAGCAGTAGCAGTAGTAAAAATAATAAAATAGCTGACATTTATTCCATACCTATTTTGTGCCAGGAATTCTTCCATGTACCTATTTGCTCCTCACAATGACCCCTGAAGATGGATGCTGACAACTCCATTGATAGCTGGATAAGTTGGAGCTCATGGCATATTGGCAGGATGCTGGGGGCGTACCACACAGAGAAGGCAACCTGTGGTCTCCCCAAACCCTAAGTCCTCATCACATAGCCTATGACGTCAACTGGAACTAATAAGAGTTTGCCAAGACTAATACTGTCTGATAAGAACAAATACTTCTAATACTTCTGTAGGACCTTCTTGTTTCCCCTGAGAAAGAAAAGTGCAGAAGAGGAAAATGTGTCTATTGCCCTCAGGGTTGAGGAACCAATTATGTTACTTGTCTGTGTTACTCATCTGTGTTAATCTTAGTGTGTGTGTGTGTGTGTGTGTGTGTGTGTGTGTGTGTGTGTGTAGGGGGCATTGGGATGCCAAATCCAAATATCATAACTATCTATGCTAACACCTCTCCCTCCACTTCCCTTGTAGAAGCATTTGCTCTCAGGTAATTCCTGGAACACCACGTGATATTCATTTGACAAATATTAAGCTCTCATTTTGTGCAAGGCCCAGTTTAAAATGTGGTGAAGGGGGCAGAGCATATAAAGATGAGGAAGACTATGTCCTTACTCTCAAAAACCTTACAGTCTAGAAGGGAGATGCCAGGTGTACACAAGCCACTTGAGTTTAATGCAAAAGATGGACAACTTCAAATGCTTTTGGAATTCAGAAAAAGAAAAGCCTCAGAGGCAGAAAGGAAGTTATCCAGGTGTTTCTCCATTTCTCTGGGGTTTGCCTGGCAGGAGCTTCGTGGTGACAGGTGCACACAGCCATGTGTGCTGACAGCACAGAGCACAGATGGGCTCGCCTGCAAGTATTTGCTTTCCCATTAATCCAATTTTGGAGTTTGAAAATTCTATTTATTAAGAAATTTTAAGAGAGGCTAAAGAAGCGTTCAAGGCTGCAACACATGAAAAATCAGAAGTTAGCCTGTAGGAGTAAACAGCTAATTGCGACTTGAGAATACCTCGAGGACTCATGAAGGCTATTCATCTGAATCCTAACATCGGTGGTGGTGCTGTCAGGTTTCAGACTGAGGAGTCTCTTCCATTACACAATTTCCTAACAGGTGAGTCCTCTGTCTTTATTCTTCGGCATGAGTTCAGTGGCAGCAGTCAGTTTATAAAAGATTTACAGACCTGTAAAGTCGGGTTTGCCCTCACACTAGAGTCATGTGATATCCTGACTTTAACTCTTCCTAAGATAAATATTATGTGAAAATGATGATGTATGCAGACAGTTGAGTTGCAAATTATTGCCTATTCTGTCCATCACCAAGCAATTACAGATGCTTTCATTTGACAGAGTGCCAATAACAATGCCACCACCACCAGCACTACCACCACCACCACTAATAATAATAATAATAATAATAATAATAAATCCACATGTCCACATTGATTAGAAGTTACTTTTAATCCTACTTTACAATATAGTGTATTTCAGAAGAATTGACTGTGAAGTAAATTCATAAAGTGCATCTAGTATCTTCATTAATGTCAGTTACCAAATTGAAAATAATTTTCTATAGGAGACTAAAAGACAACGATCAATACAAATGTAATGGCTAGTTCATCCTAAGAGCAGCCATAGACAATCTGAAACAAATAGGCATGTTTATTCACAAAAGCAAGCATCTATTCTGGGGACTATAGTTTGCCAACCTGTAGTTTAAATAATTGTTGACCTTAAAAGAAAATAGCTTATTTTGTATCACAGACTGCAAATTACATGCAAATTAATTTCTTATAAATCATACTTTTTTTTTTTTTTTTTTTGAGAGAGAGAGAGAGAGCATGTAAGCTGGGAGAGGGGCAGAGGGGATGAGAGAGAATCTTAAGCAGGCTCCAAGCTCAGCGCAGAGCCCAATGCGGGGCTTGATTCCATGACCCTGGGATCATGACCTGAACTGAAATTAAGAGTAGGATGCTCAACTGACTGAGCCACCCAGGTGTCCCTAAATCATAGCCTTTGTTGTTTTTTTTTTTTTTGGAGTACTGGAATTTTCTTTTTTAAAAAATTTTTTATTTCAGAGGGGTGGGGCAGGGAGGGACAGAGGGAGAGAGACAAAAAGAATCTTAAGCAGGTTCTATGTTCAGCACAGAGCCTGATGTGGGGCTCAATCCCATGACTCTGGGATCATGACCTGAGCCAAAATTAAGAGTCAGACACTCAACCGACTGAGGCACCTAGGTGCCCCCAAATCATACATTTTAA
This sequence comes from Paguma larvata, assembly GCA_030068075.1. Classification (NCBI taxonomy): domain Eukaryota; kingdom Metazoa; phylum Chordata; class Mammalia; order Carnivora; family Viverridae; genus Paguma; species Paguma larvata. The sequence goes on along the minus strand of CM057826.1, from coordinate 32,541,256 downwards.
GAAGCCCTTTGAAAGTTGCATAACCTCTATTCTAAGTGATACATTTTAATTTAGTAATTAATCACCTCTTGAGTTATTTTTTTATTTAAATATATGTTATTTTGTATTACATATATTTGCCATGAGGCATACTCTTACTTGAACTACTATTTAATGGAATGTCTGTTTGAATTCCATAAATCTTTACTAGATGTGATGTATTATCTTCTTTCAGTGTATAGATTAATTTGTATTAAAATCAGGGCACACCTACATAACAGATTCAAGTGTTTTTCCCTCAGTGTACGCATGCATATTATCTGAAGAAACTGCTTATCACAAGTAGGAGCTGGTGTGGTCACAGGCTCTTCTGGAATGATGGATTCAGGGGTTCCTTCCCTAGAGAGGCTCCTGTGTGCAGAAGCCAGAGCTCTCTTGAGAGCAGTAATTGCAGAGTTGGTTTTGAAGAACTCAGCAGTGAATCAGAAGTCTGCAAGCTAGCACTCCAAGGTCACAACCAACATTGGCCTGCTTTAACTTTCTAGAGTCTAAAAAGCATTCACCACCCACTGAAGTCACCCAGGGTGAAAGAACGTTTATCTTGGATTTCATCCTTGAAAAATGTGTGTTATGCTTTGGAAGAGAAACCAAATGAGGAATTGGTATATAGAGCACACAAAGGCCCACTGGGATTTTTAGGGAGATGCTTAATCATCCTTTGCGGACTTAAGAAAAAAAATTAGTCACTTCTAAGATTCAAGGCTTTTAGAGGCCTATGCCCACAGATTTCTAAATATTTTCTTATTATTTGGGTTCCAGAAGAAAGAAAAGACCTTGATATATGTTTACAACCAGTAAGGAGCTGTAAGTACTTGAGGAGGCTGACCCTGAGCTGTGGGCCTATTCCCGCTCCAGAGGTTGCACTGACACTGGCTGAAGCATGTGCACAGAGAGAATAGTTCTCTTGTAGATTCAGTGGTAAATGTCTACCTACCCCCAATTATGGCTCAGCAAATTGCTGGGAGTTGAAGAAGGATAAAAAAGTTAAGACCTAATATTTATCTTACAAAGAATCCTTATCTCCCAACAATGACATGTGAAAACCAGACGGTGTATAATAAAACACGAACACCTGGAAAGTAATGGCAGGCATTATCTGGGTGTTTTGGGCTGGAAAAAAGTCACTGCCAAGGCCATATTTTGCAGTAATTGAACACTGTTATTTGAATTATCAATAATATGCATTATCTATACTTTATTTTGTGTATCTAGGGAGAGATACAAAGCACTTCACTGACAGTATCTTCTTTACTCCCTTGTTGGTCTGTTAAGATGCTTAGGAAAGTGTTTTCTCTGCACCTCCATTTCTACTTGTGTAAAGTACATAATTCTGCTTATCTTCCTCCTACTTCATGAAGCAAGGGAGGGGGGTAAATAGTACCTGGAGATTAGTGCTGTGAGTCAGGAAGGGCTACCGCTAGTCTGGTGCAAGAGAGAGCCAACATAAACATAAACACTGTTTCCTTAAGAGGGATCATAATAATCCGGGTGTTTACTTACTGAATCATTTGCTGACTTATTTATAAACAGTAGGCTGTCAAGAATTCAATGTCAGCTTTAATGTCAGAACCCATTGTCAGAATAGCTCTCTAAAGCATGTCTTAAGTTCAAGTTCTTTGTTAGAAGTAAATGCTGCACATTCGAAGATACCAACCCTGCTCTGACACACTCCCCTTGTGTTGTGCTTATTTTAGCTGTATCGTCAGGTAATAAGCCCATCAAGTTGAAAATATCTGATGAAAAAGAATGCTCAAAGCTGAGAGGGTCATTCCGCTTGGATGCGGGCAGTGATGGGTCACAGACAGGAGTAGGAGCTACGATTCCCTCAGCAGCTGAAGTGCCAGGAGGATACCACAGTGATGACATAGAGATGTCCTGTGACATACCCCAAGACTAGGCCATGACACTAGTCCCATGGACCTGAAGTTAAGGTTCTCTGGAAGACTTTTGGGAAAGACTGTATGTATTTATAGTAATGGACAAGAGAAATTTCTCTTCCTGTATCATTGTCCCTCTCCTTTTACAAATGCCTGCTGAAGGGCATGGAGGTGCTCAGTAATTAAGAGTAATTAAGAGTAATTAAAATATCAGGGAAAACCTGGCTTTTTTTACGTGTGTGTCTGTATGTACACAATCCAGCAACTATTCATTAAGCACTAGGCATGTGCCAGGTACTGTGGGATACAAGGATGTATATAATACAGCTTCTTTCCTTGAGGATAGTACAGTCTATTACGAGGGAATAGAAAGCATACAAAAGAATCCATTAGGTTGAAACAAATGATATGATATTAACGTTGAAAATAAAGCTGAGTACAGGACATTTCATAAAATAAGGGCCACGAGAGAAGGCAATAAGCACCATGGGGCCAGATACTATTCTAACTCTTTTAAATATATCAACACTTCTAATTCCCACAACAGCTATGAGGTAGGTACTATTAGCACCCCTATTTTAGAGATAAACAAACAAACAAAGCCAAGGTGCAGAGAGCTTATGAAACTTAGGAAAGATCACTCAGGAAGTATGTGGTAGATCTGGGACTTAAACAGTCTGTCTTGCTATCTTGCCTTACAGTACTGTGTTATATACTATCTCTCCTTAAGAGAAAGCAAGAAAGGCCTACAGAGCTTCCAAGATGGAAGTACTCATAGTACATAGTACATGGTACATAGTACATAGTACTCCCCCTCCTGGGGGAGGCATATTTGAAATATGCCTGAAAGAGAACAATCCATGAGGGATGTTCCTGACTCAGAGGAAAGAAGAGAGAAGTTCTGGCGAAGGGGGCATCAGGAATAGACACAATGAAGCAGGAAGAGCAGAGACATGAACGTGGGTATCCGTGGCATACAAGGGCGGTAAGGCTAGAAAAGCACTCAGGATCCACATCGTGGGCCTTCTTGAATGCTAAGGAGATGAGCTTCACCATAAGGTAGAATATAGTGGGGGCCACTGAAAGTGTTCAGGCATAAGAATCACTGCATGAAACGTAGGCAGGAAGAATGAACATGGGAGCAGAGAGCAAGATGGTTTGGAATAGGGAAAAACAGGAGGTAGGAGAGAGAAATTAGCAGGTGAGGACAGGAGTCCAGCTACGAACGTAAGCTAAAGACCTGCAAAGGTGATAATGACTGTTATCAAACTTCCGCCTCATAATCACGTTCTTACTGAAAAGTAACTTATGATGTGAAGGAAGCTGTTGGTGAACTTATAAAATTGTAAGCGATTCATTTGTTGTGCCCATCTAAGATAATCTCCTGCAATCCTTTAAAAGCTTAACTCTGACTTCGGTCATTATGTTTATGTTCAGAACGCCCACTTTCATAAAATCTGGGACTCATTTGTGCTCCAAATGCCAGTCAATGAAACTTCAATATTTTTCTCTGGTTGGATATTCATTTTAATTTGACGTGGAAATGCCATCGATCACAAAATTTACACTCTCAAAGCAATATGCAGTAAATTCAATGAAAAGGAATGACTTAAAAATGAGAGAAAAAAATCTACTTCAGAGAGATGTGCAGGATATAGAAGTCTGTCGGTGCTGCTTAGCAATGTAATTAAGTGTACAATTTGCACCTGAAGTCTTTGGAACCTGGGGGCTGATGGTTAAGGTTGTCCAGACAGTTAGAATATGCCTACATCACCAGCTTACTATAGGAAACCCATCATGAGAAGGCTGTGGGCTTCCTGGTACAGAGGTGTTTGGCAGGCACTTAGGTAGTGGTTCCAAATCTGGAGACAAAGAATATCCTGTTGGTTTCACAGAGGGGACAAAGAGGCCCACACTTGGGTCAGACCCTGGCCAATGCATACCCTTCTTCTACTGTTGCCTTATTGTAGCCTTTGCTTGTAAGGAAGCTGTCTTCAGAGTATATACCATCTGATACCTAGGAGTCCTTTTCACAATGCAACATGGTAATTAATGTGTAATTAACACAAGTGGGGAGAGCTGATCCTCCATGATGGTTCCAGCCAGACCAGAGGCCCCATAACAAGGGGTGCTTATGGGAACTGTTAAGTGTGGAGAAGGATGGATAACCAGGAGCTAAGGGGGGGGTGCTTCCATTTAATTAATTGAAGTGCAAGGTACTGTTTTAGGTCCAGTGAGTTACACAACTCTGAATAAGACACAGCTGTTCATAATCCAGATGGGGAGATAGGAGAAAAACGCAAAAAACTCTACTGCAAAGCAGCATTTGATATATTCCTTAAAAGTGGTATAAAATAGCACGATCTCCCTCAAAGACGAGCATGGAGAAGGGAAGCACTGCTTCAGGCCAAGCGTCCCAGTGTTCTGGCTGAGCCTTAAACTTGGGTAGGATTTATATGTACAGAATGCATGGTGAGGTGGAAGGAGGATTGTTCTGGAAGATGGGATGACATGAGCAGTCCCAGGGGAGGGAAAGCAGTGTTCCTGGGGGGTACTAAGTAGTGGAGACTTATAAGATGGCATGAGGGATGTTGGATTTCAGTGGCTTGGGTAGGTTTGAAGTTTGAAATTTGGGGAGTTTAGAGCAGAGTGATACGTTAGGTTCTTAAAATTGTCATTGGCAGAGAAAGATGGATACAAGAAAGGAGAGGGGAGTAGTGGGGAGAAGGGGACAGGAGGGAGACTGCTACTCAGGGGTTACTACAATAGCCCCAGAATAAAGTCCAGGTGGCCTGCAGAGGTATGGTGACATCTATTTATGTTAGGTCAGTTCTGTCTGGAATTTGCTCTGAGGGGTTGTAATTTATTTCTCCTCCATGGGAGTTTGACTTTGAATCTGAGAATTTAGAAAAGTGCACATAGGAAATGTATGAATTCTAACTGTGTAATGACTGGACATTTCATGTTGGACACTAGCTTCTGGTGTAAACTTATCTCCTGAGTGAGAATATGAGCTCGCTGATGTTAGGACAACATCTTACTCATGTCTTTCTTCCCCAGGGTGCAGAGTTAGTGCATAGTAAAGAATTAAACACTTGCGATACAGTGACAATGAACACAGTGAGGTGATAAGGGCACCAGGGTCTGTCGAATCTCAATGAGATGCTCGGATGAGAAAGGTGGTCATGTGTCCAAGCATGTGCACTGTGGAAGGTGCCTACTGGTAGACACATTCGCTGACATGGGTAACTTTATTCCATCAGTCCTGGGATGGAGGGGAGCTTAACTTTTGATAAGGAGAAGCTGGAAGGATAGTATTCTTCCTTGTGTGGGCAAGTCAGTGTCTATGTGATATATCACAGATAAAGGATAATTGGTATTCTTGCTTATCGCAATGACAGAAAATCGACGTATGCCAAATGACTTGGCAGGAGTTTCTTCAACATATCTGCCAGACCCAGAGGATGTATTGCAACAAGGCCCAACATGACTTTACAGAGAAAATGGGAAAAATCCTACGACCCCTCTGGGGGAAAGCAAAGAGCAGAGTCCTATGTTTGTGTGTGGAGGAGAGATGGGTATGGGATGGAGCCTGTACATTAGTAAAACATTCTTCTTTAAGTTTTTAATTTTAATTCCAGTATGGTTAGCATACAGTGTTACATCACAATACAGTGATCCAACAATTCTTTACATAGTTAGACATTCTTAACGGATTCCTTCTCATTTCCTTGCAGAAAGTAGCAATAAGTCACATTGGCTGCTGCGTGAAGACTTTGAAAACTACTGGCTGGGAGAACCCAAACATAACTAAAAAGTGCCCCTCTTCTAACCCCTCATATTAGGAGGTTATTAGAGAACAGATCAACATGTTGGAGGCTTCTAAAACAGGAGGGTTAAGGCGTTTGTGGTCTGGCACAACTGGCAGGTGGATGACCTTAGTTAAAAACAGTACTAACCCTCCCTTTGAGTCACCTCCCAGGATCTACATCTCATATTGGAAATTTGCTCTGTAATTTAGTCATAAAATCCAAATTGCGGTTTCATGACACCAGAATTACCAGTGAAACAGCCACCAGTTAAACTCCATTAGGTGCACGGTCTTCCCTTCCTTTATTGTATGATGTGGACCCCGCATGTACTTCAAGTGATGAGAACATCTTTCCTAGAAATCAATTAAAAGCACCTACTATTGATCAAGATTTTTTATTGGTCATGTGAGGAATTCAGAAGAAGTATAAAAAGTGCACTTTGTCTTAAAACTCAACATAATTCATTAGTTCATGCAGCCCACTCGACTCGAGTTCTGCACACGGTACCAGCATATACACTCAGACACCGTGAGGTGGATCCATCACGGAGCAGTGGACAAAGTTCCATGGGAGCTCAGAGGCAGAGCAAGTCTTTGGTTCTGGCTGATTTAGAGAGCTTCCCCACAGAGCTGATGTCTGAGTTCAGTCTTGGGGCTGCAGAGGAGATTGTCAGAGGACATGGGGGCGACGTGCAAAGGTGATTCAAGGAGACGATAGCTCGCTTGAAGGCAGAATTTTGGAGCATAAGAGGATAGGGTTGAAGGGAAAGCTTTCCTGTCAATGCGATCGCTCAAAATACTAATGACAACACAATACACGATTTGTAAAAGGAGGCAGGTTCCTAAATTCCATAAACTAATTGTTGGTCCACAATTATTTTATCTTTTTTCCCCCTTCACATTAATTTGGCTTTACTTAACCTCTAAAGATAGGCAAATTAGAGAGATGAAGAAGCACCCTTGTAGGGAAGCTGAAAAAGACTTCCTTAAAAAATATTTTTTTTTGCTTGTTTATGCAAATTCAATCAGTCATTTACCCAGGTAAATATCAAACAAGGCAGAGAAAAATATAATAGCTTGAATACAGCAAAGCATGGACAAGATCACTGATGACAGAAAAAGGACTGAAATTCTTACTTGTCCCCAGGCCTGGATTAACTCTTTGCAGACTCTGGGAGGCTCTGCCAAGGAGAGCTGGTGTGGCTGGAACAGAAAGAGAAGAAAACCATTAGTCATCCCTGTAAAAATGGTCTGATGTGACTCTGTTACAATTTCATTTTCAAGTGACAAAATGTGACCTGGCTCAACCTCACGATAATCCTCTCCCTTGTTTTCTTTTTCTTTTTAAAATTAAAACTGTACCTACCCTCTAAAAAGAACTCATAAATATCAGAGCACATGGAAACCCAGTGTTAGTCACCTCTGGTCTCATGGCTAGACCTGGTCAGGAACAATGGAAAATTGCCTTCCTCTAACATCTGAGTCCAAGCTTGAGCCCTGCTTGTGAAAATGCAGAGGGACATAAATTCTCTTTTCAAAACAGTATTAAAAACAGTTTGGTCAAACAAGTTTATTCTTGGAAATAAATATGTGAGCAATCTTGGGACGGGGGAAGGGATGAAGGGAACTGAAAAGCTGCACAGGAGGGACACAGAACTTTGCGACACGTGATGGGCAATGAGTCATCTATTCTAAAAGCGGTCATAATTCTATGGATACCACTATTAAGTTGTATTGAAAACAGGAAAAATGGAAAATGATCAATGTAGTTGTTATTGAACCGCCGAACTGGGTTGTTTTGCTACAAAACCATGCAGCTGTTATCTGGGCTTGGTGGACAAGGGGATTTCTCTAGGATTCAGCACCTCCTTTGAGGGGCAACGTGGTCCAGGCTCACCACAAACTTTGGGCATCACCTGAAAGCAGGGAAGCTGCTGATGCGTGTGGTCTTCAGTAGAAGCCCACAGAAACAACACTCAGAAATCTCCCTCTGATTATGAACAAAGGGCAAGGAGCAAAGCAAAGATGCATTGGGCAGTGAGCTGACCCACTCCTGTCTCCTTGAATTTCAGAGTCAGGCGGGTCCTGTCCATCAGCTCCTTGTCCACTCTTCAATGTGCTTTTGCACTAGCTCCTCCCACTGAGCCACTAGGAGGAAGCAGCTGTCGGGTGTGGTGTTAATAATATAGAACCCAACAGATGAAGTGAGGATCCTCTCACTAGACCCTGCAGAATTCTAACCTTTGTAAGTTTTTCTTTTTTCAGTCTGGGCATATCAGTGAGAGCATTTTTTTTTTCCAAGTGAAGTGTTTGCTGCCAAATGCAATGAAGAATTATGACAGAAAGCAAACAGAATACACATTTGCCAGAATAATGTGTTACACATTGATTTTAATGTGACCAGAAGGAAAATTGCATTTTATGAAAATCCCCTCCAGTCTACTTGCCTAGATGCCTTGATATCCTAAGTCTTTATTATTACCATCATCTAGAACGTGCTCCCCCCTCCAGTTCCTTGCTACAAATCAGAAAACACTTTCTTTTATGACCCCTTGCCTTGAGTAGGGCACTAAAACATTATTTTCAGTTGGTTTGGCAAGTTTACATAATTTGTAACTGTAAATGACCTGTTTCACTGACAACTGCATACACCTTAAGAAACTTGTGATAGTTAAAAGGAAGAGTAAAATTAAATCAATCATAGGACTGCATACAATCTACGTGCTGCTGTGGTCAAAGTTATCCAGCAAGTGAGTCTCAGTTTTCAGCTTAATATTGGGAACGCAAATGGACACCAGTTTCCAGGCACAGATCAGCAGTAAAGCTGACAAATTTCTCCAGAATGATGACTGAGATGGAATGTGGGGGTCAATTATGAGGCCCTAAGGGAGCGTGCAGAGCCAAACCTCAGGCCCGGAAATGCCTGGGGAGCCCTGGCTATCCCTGACTCGTCGCAAACCAGGATTTTGCTTTCTTTGCAGACAGACATCTGGTGCTTTCCTCTTTATGGTATCAGCATTTGGTAACATTTTCATAAAGCAAATGTGTTCCTCAGCTAACACTCTCCACAATATGTAACGAGTCAAGACATAAAAGGAACAAATGGCGTCCTCAAGGAAAGGCCACAGATTTGCACCAGGCCCAAAAGGGTGCTGGTTACAAAAGTAAAACACAATGAATAAAACTGCCTTCTTAGCAAACAGAGGTGTCATGCTAAGTTGCTAATTTTAATTAGTGTCAAAGCTGTCCTTAATGTCTAGAAGTGCTGAGCAGTGAGGGAGAAACGAACACTGGGTGACAATAAGAAGATAGTGAACACTCCGATATATTTATATAGGGGCTTTTAAATGCTGCTGTTATGAAGTGGTTAGCTGCAGCCCCTGACCTCAGTGAGCCCACGGTCTCCTGGGTAGGAATCTGCAAAGGAAGGTGTGGCCAACAAGCTTCCTGGGGAAGGGACTCTGAGATGGGTACTGACCTCGAAGAGAAAGGGAAAGGCCGCTGGGGCTAGGGGAACCACTGCACAAAAGTGAGACACAGCCTCGGTAGGTAAAGAGCCTCAATCTGTCTGTTGGGAGCAAAGCTGAGCTGGGGTGTGTTGAGTTGGGGGAAAAGTCAGGGTGCAGGGAAGATGGTCATTTCAAACAATTTAATTTTGATCCTGGAAATACTGGAGAACTGCTTTGCAGTATCCTGAGTAGAGCTCCTTAGGATGGATCCACCCAAGAACAAGACCCCAAGACTAGAACTAGCTGCAATCTAATCTTTCCTACTTATGTGCAGCCTTGTACTCAACTTCCTAACTATGGCATATCTCTGCACCTGGTTTCTCCATCTATATAATAGGGACAGTGACAGTATCTATGCATGCAAAGTTTAAATCAGTTAGTGCATGCAATATACGAAGTATACAATATAAGTGCTTACTAAATGCTAGATATTCTTATTATAGTCATTATTATTTTTTCAGTTATTATTGCTAGCCATTACCCTGGAAGCAAGGGCACATCTTTTCCCACGGAGAACGTGACAGTGTTTTACACAACGCTGTGTGAGCTTAGGGCTCTGCACTTATGGGGACAGGAGGTTGCCCTAAGTCCAGTGAGACCCTCCACTATTTACAACCTTCTGTGCAGGCTGAATGTAGGCAGTGGGACTCTGGGGAGGTGATTTTGGTCAAAGATTCAGGCTGGGACTAAATGCAGTCAATTCTAGTTCTTGTAAGTTAGTGAATTCTCTGTTGTATCGGCAAGGGAGCTAGAGGGGAAGAATCAATGTTCTGGGGAGTTTTGTAATTTACCAGTTGTGCAGCAATGACATTTAGAACCAGCTCCGAAGAGACTGTCCAAACACAAGCCAATAAACAAAGGTGCTGCACGTGGCGGCCATTTTACACGTGATGAGCAATGATGTAAAAGGTCTCACGTGGAATTTGCCATTAATTACTGATTCATGTTAGTAATTGTTATCTCTATGAGCTTAGGATTATGATAATGATGATGTAACCATCATGAAATCTTTATCTCAAGATTTCCTCTGACTGTGATAATTGTTTTGCAATACATACACCCTATCAAATCATTACGTTGTACACCTTAAACTTACACAATGTTTTATGTCAATTTTATGTCAATACAACTGGAAACAAAACTTCTTCTAAGAGGTTTTGCTTTCTCCTTCCGGCAGGTTAGTTGTTCTCCACCCGACCGTCCTGGATACTGCTTTCACACCGCTTGCTGTCACTGCTTATTTGCCTGTGCCCTGTGACACAGAGTGAGCTTCCCGAGGTGGGTATTTCATCTTTGTAACCTCTGTTAGAAGCACAGGGCATGACACCTAGTAGAATCATGATGCCTGCTAAATAAATGAGGCAAATGAAGATGACTTATAAATGCTCTAAACTTTGGCTTTGAGGCTAAAAGGGAATCAAATAAAAATAATTTATTCTCAGCCAGTTGTGCCTCTCCTTGGAAACCACAAGTCTGCTTGAGTACTTTCCTGTCTTTCTGAGGTCTGTTTATCTTTGGCCATATAGTAGAAATCTTCTCCCCTTGGGTTTCAATGTCTGTGGCTCTTTCCAGACCCACCTGTTGCCTTTCTGCCCTTCTTTTCTATTAAACTATGATGAACGTCACTACGAAGTATTCAGTTTAAAGTTCTTTTCTCCCTTCGACCTGCCCTTGCAGTAAGCTTCAAGGTCAAGCTCGATGTCTGGTCACATTGATGCCACACCCCCAACTGTCCTGCTGTGTGTGAAGTGGCTGGCTGATGACAAAGCTAAAAAAATGTGAGGTGCTTACATTGCACATTTCTTATGTGCTTAAAATGCACCAGGCACTACACTAAGCACATTTTATGGGTTTTCCCATTTTACCTTTACAAAACCCTCTGAAGTATTGTTATTAGTTACATTTTAAGATGAGAGGTCAGAGGCTCAGACCACATAGCTAAGTTGTCTTAGGCCACCCAGCAATTACTTGGTAGAATCCAAATTTGAACTGGAGCCAGATTTTGACTCCACCCCCACTTACTGTTTCCCAAACTTGCCTGACCATCAAGATCCACTGTGGCATTTGTTAAACATATGGATTCCAAGGTCCTGTCTCAGATCTATAGAAGCTGAATCTCCAGGACCTTGGTCAATCTGTATATTGGCAAGGGCCCCAGAATCTGTATGTGTATCTTCTATGTCCCATTCCCCAGCAAGGTGATTGTTATGACAAGACGTATTTGCTCTTGTCGAAGTCACTGTGTTCTCTTTGGGGCTCCACTTCGAGGACTTCCCACACACAGCTAATGCTCATGAGGGCACACTTGCTAGAGCACAGGATGGTTTGTATGAATACTGCAGACATTCTGGAAAGATCTATTTATGGGGCCAGGTTGCTGAGGCTTTGGGCAGAAATACCCTTCAAAGGTCAATTCATGAGAGACCAGGTAAGACTCGTGACAGTGATGTTACACAGCAGGTCCTGGAGCTGCACTGTCTTCTTGGTCATGGCTACCCCTGGGCACAGCAAATCCTGAGCCTGACTTCAGGGGTCATTCTAAGCTGGAACTTCCTTTCCTTTGTGTCTCACTGGATTAACTGAATCCCCATCCACAGTTTCTCCTGAACTAAAGTATACTATCTTGTACACATTATGACTCTTGGCAGCTCTAAAGAAGCCTGTGTAATCTGAACAGGAAATCTTTGGACCTTTGGAACAGACAATATTCTCTCCTCAGAGCTCAGTGAGGGAGTGTGTTTCCTTTATACTGGAACAGTAAATCACAGAGCACATTACGTGAGATAATCTAAGCAAGCAAACAAAAAGACCGATGAAATGATGCGGATGGTTTCAAGCACTTTTTAAGGCTAAAAAAGCTGCTTTACGAACAATATATAACAATTTGGAAGAGACCCTAGCATCAGGAAAAGCAGCACATGCTGAAATAAATTTTCAGTGGCCATATTTTGCTATAAATGTGTTTTGAGAGTAGCTGGGTCTCAAGGTGAGAATCAATGTGCAGAGAGAGATCTGAGACCTCCTTTTCTCACAGGCCAGCCCCTTACTTATGGGCCAAATGGGGGAAGTTTCCTGATAATAACTTTAAGTTTCACATATTCCTTTCCTGTCTGGCAGTGGCCTCCTTGGTGAGTTTTTTATAAAAAACCTCCTGACACAAGCTTATGCACGTACTGAGGACATCTGCTTGCAATTAAAGACAGATACTGGGGCCTGGTGTTTCAAATGTAACCCTTTGGGTGATAAAGTCACTTAAAGGTGCAGTGGCTGAAGGAGAATGCCTTGGTGGTGGGGGTTTTGGTGCTATTGTTGTTTTTAAGGAGAACTAAAAGGAGCGATTAATATGAATTCCAGGTCTCTGCTGGCTTGCATCTTCCTTCCGCAAAGCTTCTGAGCAATTTCTCTGGCTTTCTCTTCCAACTGCTACGAGAACAGTTAAACACCCTGCCCAGCTAGCCAGCCACTCCTAGAGCTGCTTTTCATTATGGAGACAGCAGGGGTGTCGACACCGGGCAATGGGCAGGAAGCCAGCTCCCTGTGCCGTGATAGCCGGGGCCCAGAGCATTCACAGCCAACGCCAAGAAGAGCAACCAGAATCACAGGTTGGCACTTGGCCAAGATCAATACTAGGTAGGCCAGTCGGGGACAGAGGGCTGAGAACAGAAGGATAGACAAAGAGAGGTCAGACTGAGGCGTAGGGAGGAGGGCAGAAGTGTCTCTTCCCTTACAATATTGTTTCAGAGGTTTTTAATACCTGTGAATCCACTCGTTAAAGCAGTAGGGTCAGACTGACTTAATAAAGTCCAAAGCTCAGATGGTGACTCATAGATGGTGTACTGGGGCTGGCACCTCTTCCCAACTCTGTATTCAGTGGCATCACGTCATTAACTCGAAATCAGCCAAACTGGGAATATTTACACAATAAAAGTTGGCAAATTCTACAAATCAAAGCTCTCTGCCATCTAATCCTATGGAAATTCCATCCATCTTTCAAGATCAGTTTGAGTGTATTCTCTTCCATGAAGTGTTTTATTTTCTCCCACTTGGGACTCCATTCCTCCATTCTTTATATTTTTACAACACTTAAAAAAAATACCTAGACCATGGCATTTATTATTCCCTGTCTTCCATCTTAGTTATCTGATGTGCCCAATGAGTGATAAGTCCCTTGAAGCTTGAAGGCAAGAACCGCGTTTCACTCTCCTTTGGATTCACCACATCACATTAACATTAGCATAGTTCGTTAAAGAGCATGAGTGCTCCATACATATTCATGAGATTACTGAATACCTCACCACGAACTCCTCCAACAAGGAAAGTTGGGAGGCATCATGACTTTACTTATATTATTACTTTGAATTTATCAGACATCCTGTGGCTTCTGGAATCTGAATTTGCACAAAAGAAGATTCTCAAACACATTATTCAGTCCTATGATAAATGTCCTCCAGGGACCACGAATGCTTAAACCTGAGGCCAAGTCAGCATATTTTAACCCATTTTCATGGTGTCTAGCCCCTTAATAGTGTTCAGTGAGGGAAAGAAATAATGAAAGTAAGATTGTTTAATTTTCCCACTTCCCTTCCTGTCACTTGGGTGGTTCACTTGCCTGGCTTTGCTTACGGCAGTTAACCAACCTTTTGATATCATGGTGTATAGTACCTGGTGTCCATTTACGAGGCCAAGACTGGTGGCAGTGACTCTTAGGTCCTGGGAATTGGTTGTTTTGGCAAATTTATGGATCTTGTTTAGCCCAGGCGCCATTTCAGAAACACAGCATGTTGACGGTGTCCTAAGAAAGCATAAACTTTGCCAGAGGTTTGAAAGTGTATTTTCCCCTCTCTGGGCAAAGGCTTTTTTTTTTTTTTTTTTTTTTTTTGCAAAGGCATTTTTTATAAACAGGTTGATCTGGCTCCTGCCACTCTGTCTCTCGTTTCCAAGCTCTACTCATCAATTTCCACAGAACACTTCTTGAACAAAATCCTGTTCCCTCGGGAAGTAGGTAGTTGAGAGCTAGAGAAAGTGATCTTCAGTCAGAACTGCTGTGTGTGAGCACTCAGTGGCGTACCGGGGGCGATCCTAGGTGCTGGGGATACAATGGTGAAGAGAACAGATAGGATCCTGCCTTTCTGGGCCCATGTTCCAGTGTGTGCAGGGGAAGACCGCAGACAGATGAACAGATAGTGCCAAGAAGCAGGGTAGGGTAGCAAGATGTGGCGAGAGTGGCTATTACAGACCTGAAAAGCAGGGTGGAAGAATTTGGGCTCTGAGATGGATTTGGGGGCTAACAAGGAGGCCCCTATGGCAGTAGAGAGAGGGAAGGAGGGAGGAGAAGAAGGATTTGAGGTTGCGGAGGTGCCAAGAGTCAGATCTCGTACAGTCATGCAGGCTAGAGTGAGGACTTGTGAACTGCTCACCATGTCAGTTTCCATGACGGGAACCCCAATGAGTGAGAGCTGCTATTGCCGTCAGACCTGTCCCATTATGGTGTGTCTTTCCCACTTGAATCCTTTACTGTAACTGGGGGACTGGGAGGTATTAGCACTGGGCTCTGTGACTATTTGGTATATGGCTTTAATTCACAAATTACTTTCGTCCCAGTATACTTTATCTGGGTTATATGCACAAACCAGAGGGGCCTTTTTTTTTTGGTTCATGACATACTTATTAAGCAATTGTTATACGCAAGACACTATGCTAGGCATTGGGATATGGTGGTGAACAGAATAACACGGGCCTCAAGGTTCATTTCTTTCTATTCCCCTGAATGGGTCTTTAGCCTTGGATCAGTGCATCTGCCTGCCATCTGGCACATTCCTGATTTTAGATCTTTGCTCAGCTTATATCATTCTTCTCGCTTTCTTCAGAATGGGGAGAAGATCAGAGGTAATTCCCATTTTTACAGCGAGGATAATATTTCAGGAAATGAAATAATGTACATACACTACTTAACGGAATGTCTGGCACATAGTAATTATTAGTAATTATTTATATACTTGTAAGTATTTATTATTACAATTAACTCTCAATTAATGAAAATTTATTATTTTTGCTACTATCTGATAGTTACTTGTGTCCTATACTGTATCTTGCTCTACTTAGTCTGCATGTGTTTATATCCTTGCTTCTTCAATTAGATCGCAAGTGCTTTGAAAGTAGAAACCGCACGTTATCCATTCTAACACTGCACACAACAGGCCCTCAATAAATATCTGCAGTATGACACCTCTCTGGCCTTTTACTCTAACAAACCTTCTTTTGATGTGTGCCTGTCTGATTATAGGTATGTTAGTTAACAGAGAGTCTCAGTGGTAGGTCACGTACATCTTATAGATCTATTTGTCACATTTAGATGCAATAAAACAACAACAACAACAGAAAACTTGGACACAGCTTTGCTCAGATACCTGATTCAAAATGGTTAAGTTCATTTTCTGAAGGCTGGTTTTGGAAAGAAATTGTTAGAACTCTGCTCTGTGGCTAACATGGGACCAGTTCCAAGAATGATTTCACAGTGGAAAATGGATGCTTTACCAAACAGTGAATGGAGATGGATAAGGTGACAATCCATCAAAGACATGTACCTTGGCGGCAAGGTACCTGATGCTTATTTTTTTGCACTCTGTCCTTTTCCTTGTGCCTTCTGTAGTTCTTGGTTCCAGTGAGAAGCAACCTTTATGGGCGCCGAAGCTTACCTCTGAATCTAACTTCAGTTAGAGTTTCCAAAATGGACAATTTAAAATTAGAGTCAAAACAGTCAATCAAGTCACATAACATCCATTTAAAGTGGAAAACTATACTGAGTGTGAAAAAAAATTTTATGACATTTTTCTGGAAGGAATATGTTTAAACTGAAAAGTAGGTACATTTCTTTGTAGGTATAGGGCAGGCAAAGTCTTATGGTGTAGAATCTAAGTTTTGTTTCCTTGCTTGAATTATGTTTAATGCGATGATAATATGACATAAGGAAAAATCAAAAGCCTTATTGATAATCCACATGTGGCTCCTGCTCTGGCCATAGACGCCTTGCACAGTGAGTCTTTGTGGCAGCCTGAAGGGGCACCCTGCCCATAGGCTTTCTGGTGGGACAGGGACACTGTATGGCTTTAAGTGTTCCCTGATTGAATGTGGGAAAAGAAGCAGCTAGCCAAATTCTGAACAGAGTTTTTATTGTGCTCTGGCCAGGAGGTGAGGGGGAGGGAGAAGGACAGGAGTCCCACACAACTCTGCCCTGCTCTACTTTCTGGTGGATGTAACTTAAAGGGACACCTTTGGGTAGATGGGGCAAAGGAAGATCAGGGACCTTATAGAGTTCAAGTTTAGGATCTGTAGCAAATGCAAAAAGTATACATATATTTATATTATTTAATTTACATCTATATTTAGTTTACATTTATATTTAATTTACCTTTATATTTAACAACTGTCCTAGCAGGAGCTGGTACAACTGGAAGAGCAACCAAAATAACGTATGAGCACTGAGATCCCAAATGCGTCTTATCTTATCAGCCCCCTGCCCTAAATTGCAAAATCTCAATTGCCTAATTTCTTTGTAATAGAAGGAGTATGTAGGGAAAAGGAATCTATAGAAGCCAGAGATGGTGGGGCCACCAACATCATTTCAAATGAAGATCCCCAACAGGACATTTCTCTTTGTAAAGAATAACATCAGGGGCACCTGCCCAGTTGGCTCAGATGGTGGGGCGTCTGATTCTTGATTTCGGCTCAGGTCATGATCTGATGGTTTGTGAGCTCGAGCCTGGCATCAGGCTCCACGCTGGCAGTACAGAACTTGCTTGGGATTCTCTCTTTCCCTCTCTCTCTGCCCTTCCATCCCTTCCCCCCCCACACCCCCCGCTTCAAAATAAATAAATAAACTTAAAGAATAACATAAAAAAAAACTCCTCTGGAAATTATACTCTAGTTTTGGATTCTTAGAGTTGTCATTCCAGAATCTTCTTTTATTCCTGCATCTTTTAAGCCCTGCCTGAATGACTGACTCCACTTTTAGTTTCTTCTCTTTTGAATCCACTTCAGCTGTACTTCTGACCCTTCCCTTCCACTAAACCTGTTCTTATCAAATCCAAAGGTCTCTTCTTAGTCCTTAGATTCCTCAACGTTTCAGATGCATTTGATTTAGTGGTACCACTGCCTTTTAAAGACATGTTCTTTTTCCTAGTTTTATGATGCCAAATTTGTTTGTTTTCCTTTTTATCTTACTGGCTCCTCTTTCTTGGTCCCCTTTCTTGGCTTCTCTTTCTCTGCTTGACCCCTAAATATTATAGTGTTGTAGACTCTGCTTCCATAGCCTTTCCCTCCCCCCACCCCACAAGGCATATCTCATCAAATCCCATGGTTTTAAACATGATCTATATGCTGATGGTTCTGTAATGGTTTTTGTCTTCAGCCTGAGCCTCTGCACTGAACTCCAGACTCTACTCAGCCTCTTTCGGCATCTTCACTAGATATTCAATAGGTATCTCATCCAAAACACAGATCTCTTGAGTAATTCCTAACAAAACCTGTTCCTTACAACTCTACCCAGTCCTCCCACCTCCCCTTTGTTACCTTTCAATTTACCACTAAAACATTTCACAGGGTGACCATTTATTTATTTATTTATTTATTTATTTATTTATTTATTTATTACTTTTATTTTTTTAGACAAAGAGAGAGAGAGAGCAGGGGAGAGAACCTTAAGTGGGTTCCTGGAGCCCGATGTGCGGCTCAATCCCAGGACCCCTCAACCATGACCTGAGCAAAAATCAAGAGTTGGGTGCTCAACTGACAGAGAAACACAGGTGCCACCACAAGGTGACCTTTTAAAACCATAAATCAGATCATGTTACTTCACTGTCTAACATTCTTCAATGGTTTGGTGTGTATGCAGAGTAAAGTCCAAACTCTTCATAATGGCCACTAAGATCCCTTATGTAGTAAACATGGCTGGCTGCCTACCCAGACTGTCTTTCTCCTTCTTCTTTCCTAACAGAATCTTAATATTTTCAGGAAGCCCTTCCTCTCCAAGCAGCTCATGTGCCTCAAGGGAAGCTGACCCAATCTCTGCTCTATAAGCAGGTATAATTGGATGGAGGGTCATTCCCATTCTTTTCTGTAGCCAGAGTATGGGTTGGGATGAGCATTGGGTATTCTTGTATGGAAACCAACCTGACAATAAAAAATGATTAAAAGAAAATAAATAAAAGCAAGTCTCAAAAAAAAAAAAAAAAAAAAAAGAGGATGTGGCCTAAAGGGAATCTTACTGAGGCGATTAGAGAAAGTTTAAGGGGAAAAAAATGTTACAGTATTCCATAATCTCTTTGCTTTATCTATTTCAACCCAGGTCTGAAGATAAAACTGATACACCTAAGACAGCAAAGAAAAGAAAACTCTTGGAAAAAGAAATTTGGATTTAGTCCATCTACCTCTGGTTTTCTAATTATATGAATGAGTTTTCTTGTTCTTTAAATCAGTTTGAATTATGCTTCCTGTCACCTGCTCCTGATCCTGACTGATACATTCCAAGAGTAGCTCCTGCTTTCCACTTTTACTTCTTATCCCATTGTCTTCTTATCATTACACCCCAGCTCTGAAACTTGCTCGGCCAATTCAGTCCCAGCTCTTGCTGTTCCTTGCACCTAAATGACCTATGTGTGATTAACTGAGGTCTCCGCTCAAATAGTATCTTCCCAGGGATGCCTTTTCTGATCAAATAATCTAAAAGAGGCATCCCCACTCACTTGTGGGACAACACTATGTTTTATTCATCTTTATAATGAATTATTTTATTCATTTAGTTGTATTCTTGATTGTTTTTCTATTTTCTCCCCATGAGAATATAAGGCCTGAAAAAGCAAGAATCTACTTTCCTGGCACAAAGTAAGCATTCTATAAATATTTGTTGAATGGATAAATACAAGAATGAGCTCCATGGCCCCGTAATGAGAACTTTATCCACTTCCTCCTTGTTACCTTATCTGCAACAAATTTAAAATCTCTAGTCTCTGTGTTCTACAGATGCACCTGTAAATATTTTCCTGGAAACTTGATGACAATTCCTTAAAATTAGTAACAGATAAGTGACTGCTAATTTGCTTAGCTGGGCATAAAGGGCTGTAAAGGAGGAAGAAGCTTTGAATGCAAATAGTCGGTCATCTAAAGAGTGGCTAATATCTTTTCCCTATCTCCAACAATGGCATCATCACTGTTTTCTTAGACTCTTAGGCTTAAATTTTTGGACTTGTCTACAATTCCTCCTTTTCCTGCTAGTTGTCAGAACATACTGTTGTTGGTTCTTTCTTTCCTTAATGGATTTCCTAGGCTCTTCCCTCTTCTTCCCACTTAACACTTCTCTAATGAGGCCTCGTTTCTTCACTCATGCCTTACTCCAAAGCCTTGTGTTATCTCTGCCTGGATCAAGGATTCCAATCTATTCTTTGTATGCTTGCTGGATTAATCTTCCTAAAATACCATTTGCATTCTGCTATGTCCCTGCTTATGAACTCAACTGGCACCCTAAGTCCAAATTCTTAGCATTTATTCAGGGGTGCCTGGGTGGCTCAGTTGGTTAAGCATCTGACTTCTGGCTCAGGTCAGGATCTCACAGTTCATGAGTTTGAGCCTGTGTTGGGCTCTGTGCTGTCAGTGTGGAGCCTGGTTGGGATTCTCTTTCACTCTTTCTCTCTGCCCCAGCCCACGGGCGTGTGCGCTATCTCAAAATAAATAAATAAACTTAAAACATATTTAAAAAATAAAGCATTTCTTTAGAAGGCTCTGCTCTACTCCTCCAACTTCTTTCTCACAACTTGTTAATGCAAACACATGCCTCAGACAAGACGGTGTCCTTACAATCATCAGCCTGTGTTCTCTCTTCTATCTTCTCACTTTTTTCTCTTTATCTTCAGCTGAATGTTTCCATCATTCCCTTCCTAAGCAAAATCTCCAACTCCCTGCAGAACATCCTTCCTTTCTAAAACCTCTCATAATTGGCTTTATTCTGACAACTGTTGACATTTTATCTTTCCCCTTGAACTGGCCACTGAAGTTCTCCATCAATAATTTTTCTTGAAAAGACTGCTGAGGAGGAACATGGAATGCAAACTATTTGTATACAGTTACTATAATTAGATGATCTCTCCAAACAGGAAAATGTGACCCAAGTGTATACTATAAATGAGTAGCATAACAGTGTTAGAGGACACAGAGACTTCAAAAAGTTCTTGAGGGCATATTGGAATGTGGATTATTTGGAATACTCATTTTCAATAACTAGAATCTATCCAAAGCTTCGAGGAAATAATTTACATTGTTTATCCCTCATTGGGTACTTTCTTACAGTAGATTGGCACAAATCAGCATATATATTAGAAAGATGGCAATTTATAGTCACATAATTTTCTTGAATTAAAACCAACTAAGTGTATGATTTTTCCCCCCAAATTTCTACTTCTAGAGTGTAGTTTAGTAGGTAACTTCCTATTTCTTCAGCTTAACCACAATATCTATTTATTATTCATGATCAGTGGCATGTATGAAGGTAAATGAATATGTCCATATTTCTGAAAATGTCTTCACTAAATCCATTTCTTGATAATCACAAATATTAAGATGACAAACTGATTATATATAATCAATTCAGTCAAGGCATTGCCTAAATGCCTATCTCTTTTGCTAGGTTCTGTGGGCTATCCCTCGGCTTAGAAATTATAGTCTAGTTGGGGAGCAAAACTAACAGAGAAGATGCTACCAGAGGTTCCTAAGGTCTAAAATGTTTAGAACTCATTGATGAACAAGGAGTTTGAGAAGTAGGAGAGCAGCACAATCCGGAGCAACTTGATAATTTTTAATGTAAGTAATGGGACTAAAATTTATTTTGAAAGCTTGTAGAATGGGGGATGCAGATGGATGGGCAGATGAGGGAAATCACGTGCCTTGGGGAAATGATAAAAGGTCAAGACTGGCTTGTAGTTGGTAGGGACAGGTATGGTCATGATGAGAGGGGGCGTGCCTGGGAGGAGACAGAGGAAAAGTTGGATATTCAATACGGAGCCAGATGGCCTCAAAACACAGACTTGAAGCATCTGGCAATGGGGAAGCCACGAAGATTCTTGAGCTACAGTGTGGTAGGACATAAGGGCTGTTTTAGGAAGTGGCATCTCACGGTCTGAGACTGAGTCTCACGGTCTTTCTCTTTCTTCTCTTCAGCTGCATGCCTGAGGAATTGAGGAATCTAAGGGACTCTTTAATGACCCAGGAATAACCTCTGGAAGTACTAAGGTCATATCCATTATTCTCTGTTGTTCCTACTTGTTCAGAAGACCTTGACAAAACAAGGCTTTCCACATGACTTAACTTCTATGTGCAAGTTTCCTTTTCCACATTTCCTGCCAAGTCTCCTAAGAGCCATCCCCCTAGCTTCCCTCCTTCAGTGGATGATGACTTCTTCTTCAGTACCCCTCTCACCCTCATGACCATTAAGTGCTAAAACACATAAGTGATCCTAAATTTATGTTTGTTAAAACAGCAAACACAGCAGGGCTCAAAAATGTTAATTTCTTGTTGAGAAATAAAAGTAAAATGTTATAAATTTCTATGAAATGTTCCCCACCTCCCTGCAATGTAGGCTATGTCAAATTCCCCTTTCTCCTGAGTTGGGACTCCTGCAATGCCACGTTGGGAAAGTTCTAGAAAGTTTCAGATGCTTATGCTTAATGGAATCATCTCATTCTGATATTAAAGACTCCTTCCGTTCATTTTAAGATAGGGCTTCTCTGACAGAAGAGGGAGTAGAAGGCCCAGGTCTGCCCTCTAGATACATTTATTTGCTTCCTCTCTGCAGAGGCCTGTGGGAGAAGGCTAAAAATTAAATAAAACAAAATACCTGATTCCTGATTCAAATTATAATATTTCTGAGGTTATCTGTACAAATACCTGAAAATTTATGAGGTACTCGTGACAGCAGAATAAAGCACTGTTTTACTTATTCACTAAATTGACCCACCCATACCTGATAACTTACTCCACCTACCATGCGACAGGTATGACTGAGAGCACTGAGGATACATGTCTGAAATATCCCTGCCCTCACGAAGGTTATATTCTATGGCTACCCTGTCAACAGGATCAACCTGGTTAAAGATGCTCAAGACAATATCTGTCTTGTGACTTCTTGAAAATAATCCAATTTCTTTAATGAGCAGAGAAATGAGATTGTGATGATGAAGAAACTAGAGAATGAATTTGGAAAATAACTAAAATCTTCATTAAACCTTCTTTGCTTACCAAACTCAGTATTCAACCAACACAGCCACAAATTATATATAAAAATGGTTTCTGGATAATATGCAACATACTAACCTAAATAAATGTTCGAAGTGACAGCATTGGGTACTGAATGCATATTTCTAACAATGGTTCAAGTCTACACGGGGGGTTATTTATGGCTCTTCTACTCATCTCTCAGTTAACAGCAGCGCATCAGTATATGTGTCCCAAAATATCCTTATTTTCTCTTTAGCATTTTTTGTTGCGGAGGTTAAAAAATCTTTGGGACATTGTAAACTGGCCAGGCATAGAGTTCATGTGAAGCAGGTATGAATTTTCTGCAAAGTCATCAGGCACAAAGACTGCCACATTATTGTACTTCCCTAAAACTGACTTGAGTATGACTCTGACATCCCCAACTCTTACCAAGTTGGTGGGATATTCAATTCAATTCCCTCTCCTGAGTTGAAGAAGGTCTTTGGAAGTCTTACTCAGAGAGAAACATCTACAAAAACAAAATCCATGGTCTTTCTCTTTCTTCTCCTCGGGTCCTAGCTCTCCTTAATTCCAAAGATGCTCACTTCTCTCCCCAATATTTATAAACAAACCTAGGAAGAAACGTCCTGTTCTAGACCTGCAAATCTCCGGGAGCCAAAAGTGAAGACTTGGCTGTCTTCTGGAATGGGAGCTGGAACAAAATACAAATTAATGCATCAGAAAAATGCTCCTGTCACATTAAAAATGTTAAGTGGCCAATCTTCACCTTTCATTCTTATGAAATGACTCAGAAGTGTTGAAAGGAAGCAATTTTGAGTGATTATTTCGTTGGAATTGTAACCTAGAATAGAGTAGTAATTTGTGTTCATGCAAAACTGTTCTCTATGTCTTAGAAAGCATGCCACTCCGGGTCGTGTGCTTTGGAACAGCAGCGTCAGCATCACGTAGGTGGGGGCTCGTGAGAAGGGCAAAATCACAGGCCCAGCCCAGGCTTCGAAATAAGAATCTGGATTTTAACTAGTTCCCCAGGTGATCCATATACACCTGAAAGTTTTAGAAGCACTTCTTTAAGTGGTTTTTCCTCCTGTTTTTTCTTTTCCACTTCTCAAACACTAGGCTTAATCTTTGCATTTCTCAGGGACCTCCCCAAATCTTCCAAATGGGTAATGAAAATTAAGCTTTTGAAAGAAGCTTCCTTCTGTTCTGCAACCCTTGGATGAAAACGGTGTCAGGACATCTGGGATTAGGTAATCGATAGACTTCTAATTTTCTTCTGGAGGGAACAAGGCATGGTTACATTCTGGTTCTGTTTACACTGCTAATTTTACTAAATTGTGTATGGAGGGACTTCTGAGCTGGGATCTCTAAACCGTAATTTGAGAAATGAAAGACCAGCATTTGGTCCAAGTTCCAAACACAGCCTACTGACTGCTTACTACAGATGGCAAGAAAAATGCCCTTTGAGCCAGGGTACAAGTAGTTTTCAAAAGTCATTGGACTTGCAAAAATTCTATTTGGCCTATAAAATTTACGCTTGGCTCAACCATTTACACTGTGTAATGCCAGCTTATTTTCCAACCAGAATATCCCCTTCTCTGAATGTCTCTGACTTTCATATGTCAAGAATCAAGAATAGTTGCCTGTTACAAATACCCAGTTTGTTCCTACTCCCCACCCCCAGTGGAGATTAGACAAGGAAAACAGATTAGGTTAACATTTCTTTTTTTTTATCATTTCAACATTTCATGACATTTAGGTACATTAGTCACTCACTCAATGTCAAAATCAAATACCTGAAATAATTTATAAGTGATACTTCCTGTTTTTGAAATGATACTCTCCAAATTACATAGCTTCCTATAGTGGTGCCTCATAGAAAATGTCACTAAGAAATACTTGGTTTGCTCATTTCTTAAATGCATTTATCAAGTGGCAATTATCTGCCCAATTAGTTATCAAACACAGAATAAACAATATGAGGCAAGAGTCATGGAAAGATAAATCCCCATGCTCAAGTAAATTACAGCTTCGCTGGAGAAGCTTCACTGTCTCACACAGTGAGACAATAGCAAGGATCAGCCAGAATTAACGAAGCATTACTAGAGGGGCTTCCAAAAACGTTGCCTGATGAGTGACTGACTAGGTCAGTGGTGTGGTCTGAAAGTTGGAGCAGCCTGGGAAGCCTACATGGATAAAGTAGGGCTTGAAGCAGAGCCTGGGGGATGGCTAAGGTAGGAGTTACAGGAAAAGAAATGCCAAGAGGGCATGGTCACAGATAATGTTATGCACTTATTTTGACTTTGAAACAGCCTTATCTGAGATAACTATAAAAGGAAATAATTTCTCTTTGGAAGAGCAATGTGGAAACAAATCCCTGAATTTTGTAAGGAAAAAAGGCTTGATTTTCAGAAGGTTCTATCTGGATCTCAATCTTATACAGCTAGGAGATGAGACTTAGAGGGCTGCACTGCATGCTGGGTAGGCTGACAATTTCAGACCAGGAACCATTACAAAGAACAATGTTTGGTGAGGCTCAGGACCTGGAATCAGATGGAAATCTCCCCTGGAAGGTGCAGCTCTCTCTCTGAGAGCAAGTGCAGTTCTAATCTAAACCAGAAAGGATAAACAGCCTCCTGAATCTTCATTCAAACAAGTATCTTTAGCTAAAATTACTTTAAACAGCCAAAAGTAATATGATATTAAAAATCTAAAACAAATAATAAAAACAACACGTCAGAAAAATCCTTGAGCAACAGTTACACAACCTCAAAGATGCTCTGGTCCAGAACCCAGCACCCAATGGTTAGCACATACATCCTCAGTATGGTCTTCCCATTCTCCCCATTATTATTCCTCATCAGTTAGTACTGCCTGATGGAGTCACCATCTGACACTGCACTATGAAGGCAAAGTCATTACAAATTCTTGGCCTCTATCCAAGGAATGCTTAAAAAGTTCTTAAAAATCAAAGTGCCAGAAAATAGTTTTATCTTTATCTATGGAGCTGTGACTTGTGAAGGGACCAAAGAACAGTCAAGAGTTGTGATGAGTTGCCAATACTAATCCTCCATGTGCGGCAAATCACCTATCATTGTGAAAATTATTAATATGACAAAATTAAATGGCTTTCCTAGTAGGCTCACTGGCAAAACATTTCCAAGAAATGTTATGCCTGTAACTTTAGGTCAAATCAATCACACAGCTCATCTTCCCAGAGACTTAAGTGAAATGCCCACTCTTTTGAGTTTCTGTAAATCATACTACTATGGAAAGACCAAACTGATGTCTTTGCTCCAAAACTATTTTTACAATGGGACTAGAGTCATTCATTCACCATTGAGGCAGAAGAGCTAATTCTGTGTGTTTGTGTTACAGACTTTCTTTCTGGAAATTAAATACCTAAATTTGGCGATTTTTTCAGTCAGCTTGCTCTAAGGGGAGCAGGTAAACTACCGTTTTCTCTGGCATTTCACAAATAGCCACATTAAAACCAATATACTAAGATTCTATAGGCTTATTGCCACTATTTGTGAACTTTAGCGAAGACATTCATGCTTTCCTTGCATATTTTACCATATCTGTTGCCTCCTTTACCATTCTTATCTATGCTTTAACCTCTAGCTTTTTGGTTCTTCATCATTCAGGATAGTAATTTTTCATTGTACCTAAGTACAAAATTTCCTTCTCCAAAAAAAAAAATCAAAATAATAAAAATAAATGACTTCTTTGTTGTATTTCATGCATCACCTCCCTAGATCAGAACTTGGGCATTTTCAAAATTTTTCATTCACAACAGGCAGAAATGAGGACATTACGTGGCTTCACTGTGCACAGTGCCCTGGGCACAGAGATATTTAATATGGAACAATAATGTGTTATTTAATAACTGCTTTCCACGGGCCAAACACCATGTTAAGCATGCTCTCATTCAGTCTGTGAGAAAAATCTCATGACATAATTATGCAAGTACTCTTATCGCCGTCATTTTAAAGACGTGACTCGTGAGGCACAGAGAAGGTGAGTAACTCACCCCAAGTCACAGGTGGTAAGTAATGGAACTGAGATTTTAAGCCAGGCAGAGGCTCTGGAGCTCATGTGTGTAAACCCTACAGTCTAGTTGGCATTATTTTGAGTGCTTCTATATATGGAACCTTTCACTTGGGTCATCATTGGAATCCAACAGCAACAAACAAAATGTAAATGAAAGCAACAAACAAAACAAATCATTGAGGGCTACAGTTTGAGTGGACCTAATTGTTAAATGGGTCACAATTTTATAGACAAAATAATTGGGTCCCAGAGTGGTTAAGGGACTGATCAAAACCAGACGACTAATTAGCTGAACTGAAAATATAATCTAGGTCCTCAGCCTCGTCTGTAAGTTCTCTTTCTACTGTGCCACGCATTCTTCCCCATTTCTTTTTTTCTTCCCTGCCTCCTTATCTATCATTCCTCTGCCATTTTATTCCTCTATTCCAGGCAAGGCTCAGGGCATGAAGATGTTCAAACCCACAAAGACAGAGTGTAAGTTATAAGGTAAATAATAGTGCAGAATTAAGCTGGCATATACTTTATATATTCCTTTTGGTGGCTTTATCTCTACTGAAAAGCTATCACTTGAGAGGTTTTTACTATAATAGATAACATTTTAATGAGAAGTAAAAAGATGTAGAAACGTATTCAAATATACATCTATATTGGACTAACTGGTTAAATGAGATTTTTTTCACTGTTCGGATATAGCCTTAATCCGAACAAGTGTGTCAGGGGAGCACAGAGGTTGAGAGGATGAGAGATGGTGGTATAAGAGGGACAGTAATGAACTTCAAAAGAAAAAAAAAAAGGAATGAATTTCAAAGTTGTTAAAAAGATACCGGCCACAAGTACCTCCTGCCCGACAGATGAGCAAAATGGTAAACTGGGTAGAGTTTCTAGCACATGCTATAGAATGGAGGCTTACAAATATAAGGTCAAATTTATAATATTTAAAACATCTAGCAGATGTTAAAAGGCATGTTAGTGTTTAGAGGCAAAAAAAAAAGTTAATTTGACGTTGATTCATTTCAAATGAATGACGTCCTAAACACTTATCTCTGGGAACTATTTAGGTTACAAAACCAGTACAGAAGTTGGGTAAGTAACATTTTTATTTACTTATTCTTTTAAAATACTGTGCATGGTCTCTTTAGTTCTAGGTGAAGGCTGGCATAAATCTTTTCAACCTTTCTACTGGAAGCAACTTTGAGGAAGTAACATTAGATATAATAACACTGAAGTTAGGATGAAGAACCTTCCCATTCTAGAGCGTCAAGGCACTACAATATGCAAATTGTAGTTTTGTCTTAATGAAACTCTGCTTATGGTGAGGTTTCCTGTAGGAAAGGAAATGACATCATTAAAATAGTCCCCATTGAGAAGAAAAGTCTATTTTAAATAAAAGTGCTTCTGTGAATAATCTTTGAAGTGAAAATCTGAGATTGTAGCCTATCAAGAATATATCATGTTCCTTCTCTTTGTTTGTACCCCCTTGTTTCTGAGAAGATAAGGAAAAACACAACAAAAAATAACAACTGTAAAAATCTGTATCTATACTGCTATGCACTGATGTATAAGTCAGGAGACTACTCATATGTAAGGTGAGGTTGTTTGAACACACATGGTAATTTGATACAGTTAAACGACCTTTTAAGTTCTGGCTGCCAGTGGTAACTACCTACTGACGATCTGTTTCAAAATAGTAACTGATTTACTACTTGGCCAGGTGTTCTTCCTAAAACTTGGTATCTGTAATAATGGGTTTTCAAATAAATGATAAACTTCCAATACCCTATGCTGAAGGGAGCCTACAGTGCATGCCCTCAATAGAAATGATCTCATCTGCTATAGGTCTGCCTCTGGTTGAAGTTCAGAACTCTTTGGCTAAAACGAATGGTATTTTCCAACTACGGTATGAAGTCTCCATTTTCTTCTACAATTCTGATAAATGTCAGAAAGGGCAAATTTGCATTTGTTGGATGCAACAGAGGGTTCTATCCTAAATACCATGCTAGATACAGAGACAGAGATAAATCAGACATGATTTATCAAAACTTCAAACAACTTATAGTCTGATAGGAAATATGAAACACACAAAAATATACTATAACCTATAAGATTTTATGTGTATACATGTATTATGTATGTAGGATGTACATAGCATGGGGCACAAATGGTTGAGAATCTGATGAAGGAAAGACTTTATGAATGCCAGGGCAGTATCTTGCAGATGGTGAAATTTGTATCTGCAGAGCCTAAGCTCTTTATGTAACTATATCTCTGTCCTCATTCAAGTTTCCCATTAAGTGCCGTCTATTCTGTGACTGCTCTATCTAAAATAGAGCCCTCCTCAATTCTGTCAGAGCATTCTGTTCTTTTGACTTTCTGACGCTCTCACATGATTTGTAGACATGCATTTGTCTGTTGATCTATTTAGTGTCTGCTGCTTCTCCACTATATTCAAAGCTCCAAAAGGACATAAACTACATTTGTTTTCTTCCCTCACATATACCTAGTTCTAAATATAGGGCTCAGCCTACCGAAGGGTAACAGTAAACATATGCTATGAATGAATTCTAGCTGAAAAGAACGGTATGAACAAAGAGATAGCAGTGGATAAACAAGAACCATTTAGGAAATGGCAAATATTTCAAACACCTGAAATACAGTAAGTGGTGACTAGGGTTGGAAGGTGGGCTGGGACTATACTATGGGAGACTGAACTCCAAGCTAAGAAAATTTGGACTTTATTATTTGGATGCTATAGCCATATTTTTCCAACCATAAAGTTAAATATATTGTGTACACATGGGCCAGGGGGCTATCTGAAAAAGTAGTGTTTCACAAAACGTGGGGTATAAGATCACACAAGTCAAGTCAAGGAGAAAGAACTAACTATTCTTTGATAGAAGAAATGAGATGATAGGTGGGATATGAAAAATAAATCCAATAGTTGATAAAGGGTCTTCATCAATGTATTTCTTCATCTGAAGAATAAGACATCTCCAAATTTTGCCTGTACAACCCATTGCTCCCCAAAGGTTTTGGGGCTGTGGTGGTCTGAAAATGCATCTCTCAGATGCAAAAGCATCACTGGCCTATGGCCTCACTTGCCGTGTTCTGAAATCTATCCAGCGAATGACTTAGCAAAGCAGGGACACTAAGGCAGGTCCATTCCTGGGAGATGGGGGATTCCTCTGTCAGGTGACTTTGACTTGAAGACTTCTCACTGGCTGCCCAAACTTTCCTAACATAGTACTGCAATCTAAGATCTTTCCTCTCTTCCTCTTTCCTTTTTTTTTTTTAATGTTTATTTATTTTTGAGAGAGAAAGAGAGAGTGGGAGAGTGAGAGAGCAAGCAGGGGAGAGCAGAGAGAGAGGGAGACACGGAATCCGAAGCAGGCTTCAGGCTCTAAGCTGTCAGCACAGAGCCGGATGTGGGACTCAAACTCACAAACTGCAAGATCATGACCTGAACTGAAGCTGGACGCTTAACCGACTGAGCCACCCAAGTGCCCTTTCCTCTTTCCTATCTTTTTTCCTTCTCTCCTTCCTTCTCTTGTTTCATTCCTTCCTTCATTTCTTTTCTTCTTCACAGGGGTTGGCCCTGAATTGTAGTCTGACGGCTCGCTCAGCGTCAAGTTTCTTCCCCAGTTTTCTTCACAGGCATTTCATCTAAAATAAATCTCTTGAACCTCTAATCTCCTGATAAATCTCTTGCAGAACTGCATCTCAGAAAACCCAGACTAATATAGCAGCCAAACCTTGCATTCCCAGAATCTCAAAGGCTCGAAAAAAATAAATGATTTCAACTGGTCAGCTAGTAGCAAGCCACTGTAGAGACCCCAAAACATCATACCATGAGCTTATGAGCCACTTAGTGTTGCTTCTTCTCCTAAGAATGAAGTGTGTGCACTGGGCAAAACAGCTGGCAAGCTTTGAAATTTAAAAAAAAGTCTCAAGGAGTTAGAGGGGTTCAGATTCGGGTCAGAGTCACTGCCAATGGGATGCTTGCCAAGGAGGACCCAGAGGCTGGAAGAACAAGGCTAATCTTAGCATCTAGGACCTTTTCTCTCACTTTTCATTTCCTCCTGAAACATGCTATCCTCACATTTCCTCCATTACTCTTGTGATTTGTCTGGTCTTCTGCCTTTAGAAATTCTCTTTCCCTTCTTTGATACTCAGATAAAAAAAGAAGAGTAACTCCTGTCACCCACTTATAAAATTTTGCTTCCTACCATTCAAGGGCCTCCTGAGAGCCTTGGCTGTCAAGAGCCTTTCATGATTCTTAATTTACTATTTAAAGTCGTGTTCACATTTTAGTGACAGTCACTAAGGCCACTTCATCTTCCAAGGTTTTTCGTAGTTACTGGACCATTACTTCCCCCTCTCTTGAGCACGGTACCAAATGATAGAAAACATAGTTATTAAGATTGAAAAGGAGGTTGAAATTTCAAATGGTACCTGAAAAAGATTAATCTTGCAGAAGCAAAAGATGACTGTGCTCACAAGAATTACCAGAAATGAATCTGGCCAATTTTGTGCCTTCCTAATTTCCTTCTAACTAATTTACTTCCTTCTTTGAAACTGTGACCTAGAACTTGTGTCTATGAAATCAGCCAGGGCACTGTCCTTTACCCTAGTTCTTCTAAGAAGTTCCTGTGGGCAGTCACCATTGGTTGTTGACCCAAAGTCTGCTACACAGGTGCCCTGAATTAGGATTAGCCTAACCTAGTTCAGGCATCCCAGTCACCTTCACCAGATGCTGGCCCTTCTGACCGGAGGTAGCAGGAGACAGAGTTCGGACTAAAGAAATTAAAGTGGAAATTGGCTGAAGACTTCTGGAAAGATTTCAGATGCCTTACAAAATGGACAGGTATGGGCGAAGAGCATACTGACATCATTCTCTCGATCTCCAGGCCTTGAATAGTGTGTGATGTCTGGAGTTACAGCTACCATCCATTACTTATGCAGAGACAATCATGAAGCTCGAAAGCTGACAGAGGGGCAGGGCAGAAAAGCCAGAGATCTTGATGAGATCTCAGCAGCTTAAGCTGCCCAAGCAAATCTGAGATCACTTACTTCTAAACTTATTTTCAGTATGCAGTAAATGTCCATATAGCTTGAGCCACTGTTAGCGGGATATTTTGTTACTTGCGGCAAAAATAATTCTAAGCCCCCTCCCTGCTTCTCTCTGTTTCTGGAAGAGACCGTGTTCCACGGTGACAGCTCTGGTCATGGGGTTCTTCTCCCACTGCTCCTGTTAAACTCTTTGCATATGCCATCTCACTCCTCCCTGGACCAAGACTGATAAAATGGATTTGTATACACACAAAGCTTTATTTTTTGATTCTACTATCCTGACTGAGACTTTTCAAAAACTATAAAAAGTAGGGTAAGATGAGGTTCTAAGCATTTAATGGAAACAAAGAAACCCTTTGCTTTCTACACCGGATAGTAGAAAGGAAGACAGAAATGGAATTTTAACAACAGACGTATGAACAAAATGCCAAAAATGCAGTCCAAAGCCCTATTTCATCATAATGTCACTTTCTTTACATAGTATAACTTATCTTGGAAACTTATCTTTTTGGTTAGCTTAACTTGAGGGTTCAAAAATGAGAACTGAATGTTTTCCACTTTTAATACTATGCTATTAACCAGTGGCTTTCAATCTTCTTTGACAGCAGTCCACAAAAAACAATGTATTTTACATTTGACCCATAGGTACATCACTTATGTCTTAGCATTTCACTAAACAATACTTAACATTATGATGAATGGTATAATCTTCCATGTCAAAGAATACAAGATGTGTCTCACTCTTCTGCTCTATGCTACTTCATTAAAAAATATTGAGCCTTACTAAATAAATTTCATGGCAGTCCGATGGTTGCTACTTGTAGTGTAAAATCCATTGCTGAACACTGGTAGCTTTTTAGTGAAAAAGAATCTTTTCAGTGAAGGTTTTTAGTGAAAAGAATCTAAATCCATGACATAAAAGTACAGTCAGGCAGAGAGGGTAAGAAAAATACTAACTAAAATTTGTTCTGTTAACAGTTAAGAAAATTTTATTTCACACATAGTAATATAATTTAATAGCCACAACAACCCAAGAAGATAGACAAGGCTGTCATTTACATTCCTAGATGGGAAAACCAGGACTCACAGAGGTTAAATGATTTGCTTGCATCCACATTGCTAAACGGTGCAGAAATTTCCATCTTTGATGCCTAACTCTTTCCATTCTTCAAGGTTACCAGTATAATCAGAATCAGTCCAAATTATATTTGAGAAAGTCAATAATCTCAGCTGTAAATCAATAAAAAAAATACCTGCTTCTTTCACTTTGCCAGGAAATCTTGAAAGTTAGATTCAGGTGTTGCATGTTTTCAACACTCAGAATTCTTAAGAGAAGTTAGTAGCAAGTTCTTATCATCATCAAACTTCTGCTATTCCCACGTTTATAAATGCTCGGTGCCTCTACCATCCTTGTTACACAGGAATGAGCTTCTTCCTTTTGTCTCTCCAAATCCCACCCCCTTCCTGGACACTCAAACTAAGCTCCTCCTCTTCCCTGCAGTCTTCCTGACCAACCCCCCATCTATCTTGTTTCCTTTCAGTTTTCTGAATTCTATCATCAATTTATAAACTATCACAACATTTAGCAATTGATACTGGTGCCTCGTTATTTTGCTTTCATCTTAGATGTGTCAGTCTCTGCTTCCCGATTAGACTCTAAGCGGTATCAGAGTAAGGATAACAAAGCCTTTTATGGTTGTATCGTTCTCAACCTTTAGCACAATATGGAACGCCTAGTTAGTGTGTTTAAGAAATTAGTTAAAAACTATTTAAAAATGCCACCCTTATTTTTATACTGTTTCCTTCCCTCTTTCTTTTTATAGTTTTCAAATTTTCAGACAAGAGAGAGATTTTTGAGCTATAAATCCTAATAAAATCCTTTTACACACAGTATGTTTTCATTAAATGTTGAGGAGATGAATTAAAAGCTGAATAAGAGGCAGGAAAGATAAGAGCCAGTACAACTGAAATAGAAACAGGTTCTTTAGTATTTGACATCTAAGGGCAATTCCCTTACAATTTAATATAGTATGGAATTATAATAAATCAGATTAGATTTTAGCAATTAATGACATTAAACCTGTCAGGGATGGGAGAGGAGAGGAGAGTAGAAGGAAAATTCCATTTGCATTAATGCTTTGCTTAGATTTTGGAAAATAACAAACCTATGATGTGTTTGGGACTGTAATTTCTTATTTGGGAAAACTTCTTCAAAACCACTTAGAAAATGTATCTATTACTGGATCAAGTTCCCCCAAATCCCCCTCGCAATGAAGTGAGATTTTTTTCAAATGCTTGTGGCAGTCATCTTCATGAATAGAATGAAATGAAATAAATAAAAGTAAAAAGTTGCACCAGCAATTATACAAACCACGGTTGAAGACATCTGATTATTCATTGTGTGGTAAACACAGTAGAGTTCTAGGTTTGGGGGGAAGGAAAGGGAAGACATCAAAAGAAAGAAGATTCTGGTCCTTTTCAAAAAGCATTCTTTTCTGAAGTTAGAATAAGATATAATAACAGTTGATTCAGATTTCTGGGCGCAGAGCGGTAACAGTTTGCTGATCTAATATTATGTGAAGATGAAAACTCTTTCTGCAGGGACTGAATAAGTCAGTA
Source organism: Paguma larvata (assembly GCA_030068075.1). NCBI lineage: Eukaryota > Metazoa > Chordata > Mammalia > Carnivora > Viverridae > Paguma > Paguma larvata. Next base: position 32,507,024 of record CM057826.1, on the reverse strand, counting down.
AATGGGGTACAGCGTATCATGGCATTATACTGCTCTCTTTAGGGACAGAACTTGATTCTGAATCAGTCTGAAGAATTTAGGCACAGCCTTGGGTAACCCGTAGGGTCACTCTGCTTAGAGGCAGAATTGATATTCATCTCTTCTCACTGGTACAGCTCTGATTGTGATAGCCACTGTGGTTTGCTCCCCAGACCCCTTCAATGAAGGACTTGTTACTCCAGATGCTGGCGGTGCCCTAGGCCAATAGCCTTCGGGTTCTCAGCCCCTTTGAAGGATTGCCTCAACAGTAGAGGGCTGCCCCAACTAAGGGCAAGACCCTTGCAACCCTTTAGTGAGTGATACTGGAGCAGAATGACCTGGCCATCTTAGTCCCATCAGAAACAATTACGAAGGACCATTCTGGCTCCAGAGTTCCTCATGGAATTACTTGAGGTTGTCAGTTGGCCTGTTTTGTAGCTTGACTTCCCCTCTGACCACTTCTGCTTCCTTTCTCTCTCTTCCACAGGTATTGACTGATTAAGTAGTGTCCTTAATAAACATCCTGTATGCCATCTCCATTTAAGAGTCTGCTTCTTGGAGAGCCCTACCTATGACATAGATTTTTAACATATTGAAAATACTTCCATACAACTTGGTAAAAAGCTATTTGCCCAAGCCCCTGAGGGCCCTACTCCCCAAAGTGCCTCCTCAGCCCTGTCCCTGGGACTTTCTGGATGTTTCCATGATGCAGTAACTAAAGGGATAATGCCCAGCCTAGCAAAGTCATGTTCTAGGACTCTGTCTTGGTGCTTAGGCCCAGTTTGACTGCTTGTGTGATACCTGTTACTCAATCTTTTAATATGACCTTGGCCTACTGAAACCAGTGGGTAGCAAAAATTTCTGAAGCCACCATGAAGGGGGACAGTAGAACAGTGGAGAATGTTTGCTCCATCTCAAAGGGGCAGAAGCTACTTAGATCTAGCCAATTGTCTTAAGAATTCTGAACTAGGCTTGTCTAATTAGTCAAAGAAAAGCCAGGAATAAGAATTTATTTTCTTTAAAGAATTCAAATTTTGAGTGATACCAATCAATTTGACTTTATAAAAATGCTGCCTGTGGAAAACAAAACATGCCCGTGTGCTAGGTATGGCCCATGGACATCAGTTTATGAGCTCTGTGATTCAAGATCTCTCTGGTTCACATGGCACTAGGAGGCTAATTCCAGTAGGATTTTTCTCCGTGATCTGGCATCCATGGAAATGTGGAAATACCTGCAATTTATGCAAGTCAGAACACCAGTTAAGGAACTTACCCTAAAATCCACCTCAGATAGTCTTGACTTTCTTTGTTTCCTTTCCTTTCTTTTCCTTCCTTCCTTTCTCTTTCTTTCTTTCTATTTTATTTATTAAAAAATTTTTTTAAATATTTATTTTTGAGAGAGAGAGAGAGTGTGAGTGAGCAGGGGAGGGGCAGAGAGAGAGGGAGACACAGAATCTGAAGCAGGCTCCAAGCTCTGAATACAGAGCCTGATGTGTGGGGCTCGAACTCATGAGATCATGACCTGAGCCAAAGTTGGACGCTTAACTGACTGAGCCACCCAGGTGCCCCATATTTTTAAGTAATCTCTACATCCAACTTACAACCCCAATAAAGAGTCAGATGCTTTACAACTGAGCCAGCCAGTGCCCTGGTCAGGTCTTTCAGTGAGGTATGTGACACTGACCAAACTTCCACTAAGGCTATTGATATCATACAGGAGAGCTCTGTCTGCTGCCCCTGGAAGTGGTCACATAGAGACCAAATAACTCAAATTTATACTTTTTGGACTACAAAACTGAATGACCCAGAGCTATGAAATTATGTCAAATAATTGGATTGTAAATGAAGTAGTGCTCTCTTGGGAAGCTCCTGCCTACAGATACGTTTCCTAGTGTACATTCATAACTGCAGAGTCAATTGACATATCTATTTTCTTAAGTTTTTCCTTTTAAGATGATCTCAAGTAATTGGGCCTCTATTATTTTAAGGTTTTAAGAGGCTTTGGCTATGTGTATTTTTCCAAATTCTCGATACATATTTATAGAAATATACTTCCTGAAAATGACAGGACACAAAGTTCTATAACTACAGGCAGAAGATGAGTCTGACAAGTTCAAGATGCAAGCATGAAGAGTTCTGGGGGTTCACGGCCATTTATGTGCATCAGATTATCTCTAAAATTGAAGATCAGTGGACAGTTACTTAAATGATAAAAGATTAACTGTCTTCATTAAAGGTATATTGCTTTTCTAATTTACCTTTTGGAAAGGAATGGAATAACTTGAAATATGAAGACTACTGTTTTGGCATTGAGCAAACACTCCCTTTAAGAACAAGTTAGGGCCAACTCCTAAAAGGCCCCAGTGTTGAAATAGCAGGCAAGAAGAAAGCCTCGAGCAGTACCCAGCAGCCTGTGCACTGACTTGGGAAATTTCACCATGATCTCCGGGTGATGGAGTGGTGCCCACGCATTTTTTTTAACTCTTACAAAAACAAACCTGATTCTTTCAGTCCCTGAATATTCTAACGTCTTTCTGTTGCTGAAAGGAAAAAACTAGAAACTCCTTACCATAGCATAAAAGGCCCTTGACAACCTGGCCTTGAATCTCCTCTTCCACTTTTATCTTTCCTTGCACTCTGGGCTAGGGAGCATGAGAGGGCCTCTTTTACAAGGGCACTAATCCCCATCATGGAGGATCCATTCTCATGACCTAATCACCTCCCAAGGCGCACTTCCTAATATCATCACCTTGGGGATTGGGATTTCAACATATGAACTTCACAACACACAAACATTCAGACCATAGCAGCCCACTACCCAGGTACCCAAGTGGTCACCTGGACAATACTGAAACACTCAATGCTCCTTCATACTCTTAAACTTTGTCTACCTTGATTCTTCTGCCAGGGATAACCACACTCTCATCTCCCCTCTGTCCAACGTCAGTGATGAGTCTTCTCTACTCATCATTAAAGACCCAATTCAATGATATGGTCCTTCCCTTTTTTTTTTTGACTCATTTCAGAACCATAATTACTTCTTCATTTCTGCCTATTGACTACCTTACATGTGAATTCCTCTAAGAAAAGTGTTCCTGAGACTGTCTCAAATTCCTTGGTGGAGTTCTCAGCAAACAGGCCACTGGGTTTCCTACGCAGTACTAGATATGGCAGGGTGAGAGCTTGCAATCATACCAGTGTCCCCTAACAATATCACTCTACTTTCCGGCCTCCCAGTCTCCAGGCAAACCAGTACTTTGCAAATGAAACTGTCAACTGTGGATACCAGGACCTGAAGCTAGGGAGGCCATTGAGGACAACTCACTCTCCCTTGAGAATGACAGTTTCCCTGGCTGTTTGAAGAGACCTGGGAACAATACTGCAGTATTTAATTAGTCTTGCCTCAACCCTGGCATTGGAACCATGGATGGCACATTTCTTGGAAGGACAAAGTATTTCTTCCAGTTGTTCTTACCTAGTGGTATGCTGGAATGAGCTCTTACCCCCTCATGGAAGTGAGCTGGTAGTCAAATTTTAAGGAATTTTGTGAGCTGGTTATTAAACGCAGTCACTATAAAAAATTAAAACATATCAAGTTAAAAGGAAACATTAAAAATAAATGTAATAAATACTTAAAACCCATCAGTTCATGACTATTGTACCACATTTAATTATTATCGATGACCTTGAGGTTATTGATGTTTGTTGTATGTGTATGGTAGAAATACTACATAATGGTGGATGGCTGTGCCTATTCCCAATGCCATTGTCAGTCATATTGGTGGCTGGAAATTGGCCATGATGGGTGTATTTATACCATGGAAATCAGCAAATACTACAAACTGCTGCTTCTCCTCCCCTGCCCGTGCCCCCACCACCAAGAGCAGTTGGCGAACCTTTACCAGCATAACACTGCAAAAAGTCCTCACCAATCTACCTTGAATGAACACAACTTGCATCCAGCCTGTTCTAACCATTTTTCACTGTGCCCTATGGTGACATCAGTGACCAGCCTCATAGGTCTTACATGTTGAAATGGAATAGTTACTAGCAAAGTGGAGTGCAGTGCTTAGAGGCCACCTTCTCACTTATGCTGGTGAGCGGAGAGTTAAGAACTAATCTGCTCAAGACTCATCTCCCTACAAGCTGGCCTCCAAGAACAGTTCTGCAGTGCTCTGTTGGAAAAGTTCTGGCCCAATGATGAAGGCAATCAATTCTATTCGACCTGAAGGCTTGGACCTCAGACACTTGATCGTGCCAGGTGAGAGGCTGGTGCTACTTGCAAGCACAAACACTAAGCTGGTGGGAATAGGCTGGAGCCAAAGTTCTGACATACATTTCAATTGCACCCTGGCTCTTGATCATACCAGGGGAGAAGTCGATGCTTTCCTCATCAGGTAACTTAAAAATCCCACGGTCAAGGGCCCTGACTCTGCAAGACTGTTTATGTGCCACCCCTGCTTTTGGGAGAAGGAAAAGTGGGCATTATTCATCTGCTTCTGCCGCCTGCTGTCTCCATGCTTTCTGCTTGTCCTTGTTTTTAAGACCCTCCCAAAGCATAGATGCAAGGTTCTATTGATTCACCTATCTGCTTCTCTTTGTCTTCCTTGGAGGTAGGGACACATTTCATTCATCTAACACAACACCTGAAGTACCCACTGTGTGCTCTGTGCTGTGGTAGGATCTGCATGCAGTAAATAATAAAGCAGGCCCGGTGAAAAGTGAATTGATTTTAATGCCGGTCAGCTACCAAACCTGGCTGCAATTCACTGATTCTTCTCCATACTCTGACCTGCTTCTCGCTACTTATGTTAGGCCCTTCTTCCATATATACCATCAGAATTTTCTCCTAATTGGCCTCTCAGTCTTAAATTCTCTCCTTTCTCATTTATTTTAGACACTGAAGTGAAAATCCTTCTTTATTAAGAAACTGACTCCACCTTTCCTTAGCTCCTATCCTCAGCTGCCTCTTCAATCCAATAAAAACATAATAAGGCAATCCACTCCAGTCCCACAGTCAGACAGATCCCCTTACTGCCTTTGGGACATCACTCACTCACTCCACAGCTGCACCTTTGTTAGAGCCAATCGCTCACTCGAAACACCCCTCGCCTCCGGCAACCCACTTCCTTTTCCTCCTAAGCTCCACTTAAGATCCATTTCATCCAGGAAACCTTATACAGCAAACTCTCCTTGCCGCACCACTCCAGGGCCTCCACCGATCCCTCTAAACTGGATCACGTATCTTCTTCACTCATTCATTCACTCCCACTGGAGAGTAAATCCACCACAAGACATATTAAAAATACATGCAACGAAATGCATGATCAGAACAAAGGATAAACAAGATCCCAGGACTAAGATAATTCAAGGGAAAATTTCATATAGGAGCAATGCCATTGGGCTCTGAATGTTAAATGAATGTAAGTTGGGTTTTCAGCTCTTATCCTCCTGGTAACCAAAGCACAGGCACAGTTACAGGACTGACAGTGGCCACGAATAAAAACACAGCAGATTCTGAGGAGAAGGAGAGTTTTTACTATGGCACTCGGCATTTCTCCCACAGATCGTTATACCATTTCTCCCATGGGTCATTACAAAAGGGAACAGTGCTCTACCTCATTGCTAAGATTATGGGAAAACATTTCAGATGGCTGCTTCTCATAAAACGAAAATCAGTTGAAGCAGTTCTCCGGGGTAGGTAGTAAGAGAGTAGGCAATACCAAGTGGCTAAGGAATATATGCTGGCTTTTATCTAATCTATATTTTTAGATTATTGCAGGAAGCATCGTTAAATCAGAATTTAAATGGGATTGCATCATTTATAGTATTAATCTTCGGCCTCGGATGGTAAGTTTCTAGATATTATGGACCGTGCCATGAATATATTCTATGTTGGTGGGTCCACGAGTCAAGACTATTATTGTAATACTACACCATTATGTCCCTCACAAGTGTAGTTTTCCAGTGGCTGTAGGACATGATGAAATCGTCTCTCTAATGGCTATGTTCTAACATTTCTCAGTTTTAATTTCTAATACAGTAAACATCAATATAACTCCCATAAACAAAAGCTCTTAGATGTCTTCAATAATTTGGAAGAATATATAAAGGGGCCCTGTGCCACAAAAGTGGAACCTGCTGTTCCAATACTACATTGGTTACTTACTAAGTACATACAGACAAATGTTAAAAATTTATAGTACGTGTGCTTTATTGTTACTAAGGTGATTATTCTAAAGGGATTCTACAGTTGGCATTGCTACTTCAGTGGCTAGGAGGAAAATGTCAGATTTATCTAAACTCGGCACTGGTCATGACATTATTTTTGTTTCTTTTCGTTTTTACTATTTTAAAGTTTTTATTTAATTCCAGTAATTCCATATATCACCCAGTGCTTATCAATGACTAGTGCCCTCCTTAATCCCCATCACCTATTCCACCCATCCCCTACCCACCTCTCCTCTGATAACCATCAATTTGTTTTCTATAGTTAAGAGTCTGTTTCTTGGCTTGTCTTTTTCCCTTTGTTTGCTTGTTTTGCATATTGAATTCCAAATATAAGTGAAATTATGGAATTTGTCTTTCTCTGACTTATTTTGCTTAGCACTATACTCTCTAGCTCCCTAGCTCCATCCATGTCATTGCAAATGGCAAGAATTCATTCTTTTTTTAAAGTCTATTTATTTATTTTGCCAGAGAGAAAGAGAGAGAGAGAGAGAGAAGGAGCACACAAGCAGGGGAGAATTTCAAGCAGGCTCTGCACTGTCAGCATGAAGCCCAATGTGGGGCTCCAACTCATGAACCCTGAGATCATGCCCTGAGCCAAAATCAAGAGTTGGATGCTTAACTGACTGAACCACCCAGGTGCCCCAAGATTTCATTCTTTTTTACAGTTGGATAATACTCAATTGTATACACCACACTGTCCTTATCCATTCATCAATCAATGGATACTTGGGCTGCTTTTATATCTTGGCTAATGTAAATAATGCTGCTATAAACATAGGGGTATATGTATCCCTTTGAATTAGCATTTTTGTATTGTTTGGGTAAATACCCAGTAGTGCAATTGATGGATCAAAGGGTAGTTCATTTTTAGTTGAGGAACCTCCATACTGTTTTCCAGAGTGGCTGCACCAGTTTGCATTCCCACCAACAGTGCAAGAGGGTTCCCCTTTCTCCACATCCTCACCAATACCTGTTGTTTACTGTGTTGTTGATTTTAGCCATTCTGACAGGTATGAGGTGGTATCTCAGTGTAATTTTGATTCGCATTTCCCTGATTATAAATGACGATGGACATTTTTTCATGTGTCTGTTGGCCATCTGTATGTCTTCTTTAGAGAAATGTCTGTTCATGTGATCATAACATTATTTTAATGACATGTAAACTGCAGTCTTAAGATTTTAAGGAAGATGAAAATAAGCATGTAAGAACTATAAAAAATGATGAAAGGTTTAGGGTTATTTAATCCCAAACTGATTCCTCAACTAAGGACTGCATTCATCTATGTGGGAGAAAGGAAAGCTAGAGAAGGAAGCTATTTGATTTACAAATCCATATCACTTTCAAGGATTGTCTAGCAAGTAGTAAATAAAAGTACAACCAAGACAAAGGAGAGCTATAGAAGTTGGCACTAAGTGGGGATCACATCAGACAGTTTGAGAACTTCTGAGTTAGAAGACAGGAAGGCTAATGTGATAGCATACACAAGATATTGTCATGAGCAAAATGTTGACAAAACGTTGACAAAATTCTGGCAATGCAAATGTTCCCCATTCACAAAGAACCATTTAGGTTAAATACACAGGAAAACTCTGATGGCGAGGGTTTCCCATAGAAATAGGTGTGTTGGGGATTGTAAGGGATTTTTTTTTTTAACGTTCTAAGAATGATTCAGGTACAATCTCAGATGGTGACTGGGAGGACGGAGGCTGAACTAGACTGTTCTAAGTACGTTTATTGCCCTGGCCCTTTTCATCCTTCAACTTCAAAATACTCTGCTTAAGAAACCAGCAGCTGAATTCCCAATTAGGAAGATCCGTGACTATTTCAAAGCCTCAAGAATGGTTAATAGCCTACTCAATTCAAAAGAGGAAGCGAGGTTTGGATCAAGTATCTGAAATCGCCGGCTATTTCCAGCTAAGGGGATTCCCCCACAAGTGGAAAACGTGTATGATGCTCTCTTGGAGCCTCACTTTAAATTCCAGGCACAGACACCACATTCCAGTGCACTGCCTTCAGAAATACCTTCAGCAGGGCCACTCGTTTTGTGGCCCATTAAATACAGGTGGGTCACCTTAGAAGGTGGCTCTACTAGTATAAAGTCTGGGATCTAGTTAGGGAAGGAAGAGTGAAGCAATGGTTCCTCACACTTCCTCAGCTACCCAGTGCTATATGTACATATACGTATAGAGATCTAGAATGTTCGCCAATTCAGCTGAATGTTTTTGCAAAAATTGTTACTTTGACATCCATATTTATATATAAGAGCTTCTAAGAGACAACTTCCTTTGGTGTAATCCCTCATATCCCAAGGAAAACATAGAAAGCAAAATAAAGCAAAAATAAAATGATACTGACTCATTAAGTATTTATTAGTTGTTTACTTTATACAAAACGCTTTGCGAGATGCTGTGTAGACCTAAGAGTTATGGTACCTGACACACGGCATTTGTATCCAAAGAACCGATAACAGGGAATTACACAGCAGACAATTTAAAGCCAGTATTGATTTCTATAAATGTTTTTTTACAGTGTCAATTGCTTTGTAATAATGAACAATGCTCGCGTAATTAACTAGCATTTGAATAAGAATGATGTTCTAAACTACATGTTTCTAAACGACAAATTTGTAACAGAACTTTGAGGGTAGAGGCCTCATTTTCCACTGCAAACTTCTTGGCGTTCATGGAAAATTTTAAGTCATTTCCCTCTTATCATTGCCTTCTAGAGGGTAACTACTACCCTTATTAACCAGACTATGGTATCTCTTTCTCTTTATCAGCTGGCATTACTTCGAATTTGATTAATAGAAACTTTCTCATGTTTTATAAATCTATACGTAAGGCTGTCAAAGAGTATCTTCAATTCAGTTGGAGACTTGGTTTAACAACCTGAAATAAAATGGTAGCCCCTTCTCCCCCCAATACTTCTCTTTTATTTTTACTGGCTTCAATGAATTTTGGCAAAGGTGTGAAGATACGTGTTTTCTAAGACATGACTAAACTCTACATCTTAAAAAAAGAAAATAATGGGAAGTTGGATTAGGCATTTACCCAGAGAGTACAACTTGAGCAGCTAAGGAAAGAATCCCTTGGCTCCTCAAAATGTCCATACCAACTGGTGCAGGAAAACAGAAATTGTAGCATTAGAGATTTATTCATTTGGATGAATCGTGGTCCCCTATTAAAATGCTCATACCCCTTAGTTATCACATTCAGAATACTCAGCAAGTTATCCCTCAGCAGAAATCATTTTATCTGATTCTTTCCATGGGTCATCAGTTTGGGGCACATGTAAATAGGTTTGGAGGTAAGGCTAAGGTCTGGACCTCTTTCAGGAGGGCAGGCCTGGTTAGGGATGGCCAAGGGGATGCTTGGCAGGAAGGGCAGTGGGAGGGTGCTGAATCGAGCAGGCACGGAGAGGATAGGAGACAGAAGGGAGGGAATCTCAGAAACAGAGGTGCGAAGGCCTTTAGATGATGAAAACAGCTGTGCCAAAGCACAATTCTCCCTGGCTGGCACATCCAAGGTTTAGTGCAACAGTCCTTGAGGTGATTTGCCCACCCCTGGGGAAGATGGCGGACAGAGAGGGTTAGCAGGAAATACCAGGTCTCATTCCTCATCTTCCCTCCCTTCGGCTGCAGCTACAAAAACATCTAACTTGCAGTAAAAGTGAAGCCGTTTCAAAAGCAAAGATCTACCCTCTGGTTCTGAACGAGAAAACTAGCCTGAGAAATGACAAAACAAAGTCCTGGAGAGCCGTTTGCCTCACACGGGGTCAAAAGTTCACTTCACGAACCAGGCCGCTGCCATCACTTTGACCTAATGCGGAAAGCGGCTGCCCTGTTTCTGGGCCTTCTAAGTGCTGTCAACAGCCCGCAAGCTCCTACAGACAGCCCCTGACAATGTCACAGCTGTTTCCTCGCCTGCCAAAATCGCTTCGACTCGCAGGGCTCCCTGCATTCTTTCAAATCAGGGCTGGAAGCTATAGCTAACGGTAGATGATTCAGCTGGAGTGTTTTTCATTTGGATTGCAGAACTGTATATTTGCCTAACGTGGAATGCTTCGACAACAGAGTCCCCTTTGAGACACCGTGAGGTGGGTGGCCAACAGGGAGTTCTCTTCTGCTCAGCTTTTACTGTGCTGAACTGAAAAACAAGTTGCTAGGCTTACATCAGGGAAACCAACCGTGGTCCCTGCAACACACGTGCATGCACGTGCGCGTGTGCACACACAGCCACCCACCCACACACACAGAGCAGTATTCAGAAATCCAATATGGAAGGCAAGGAGTCTTTCACTGCTGTACAACTCGTGAGCAGCTCTGTAGGTTCTAGGTACACTCGCACTATGTTTCTGATGCTGCAAATCTGTAAGTCACCCATTGGAATGTCAGTAACATGCCCTTATTATTATGAATAAAGGCTTCTTAATATCAAAATTGCCTGTTTTAGATGCTGATTTATAGTCACATTTCCCACAGTAGAATTAAGGAGCAAAAATCCAGGGATAATTCTGTAGTAGAAACTTTTTAACATTCAGCAGTCAGTTTGCAATCCGAACATGTGGCAAAACCTGATGAACTGTGGTTGCTTTTAGGGAGACAGTAGCTCTTGAATACTGAATGGATTCGTGTCTCCATTTCCTTGACCACATCTCTAGCATGCGGCCAACACAGCAGTCCTCCTATACTAAACACTAGTCTTATTAACTTTCCCCACAGAAATGCTTCCTTTCTGATTTTCATTTTACGTCTCTTTAAATGGTTACAGATAGACTCTTCTGGAATTTGTCTTTTTATTATTTTGAAACATTATGTGTCAAAGTAGAAACTGTCTAGAGCTTATTACTTTGGTTGGTTGTGTGTTTGGGACAGAAAAGCATATTCGTATGTGGACTGGCCCAGCTGTTGTGGAGGGTGGAGAGTGATTCCTCCTCACTCATTTTCACCTTCCCATTTTGTCTCCCTCATCATCTAGTTTCACTGAGAAGGATGTCAGGCATGCAGCATGCCCCCAATAAATATTTATGAATGAAAGAATGAAAGAAAGAATGAATGAAATAGTTGGTTAGTGTTGCCTTTCCCTTTCCCATATTCGCGATGACCTCCTGTTGACTCCTAGGGTCCCAGAGCCATTCACACAGCTTTTCTTTCACCTCTAGCTGTCCCTCTCTAGCTCTGATTTTCTCGCCACCATTCCTCTCTACCTGAACTCAATGGTCTTGGGTTTCATTGGGTCTTGCCAAATAATGGCACCAAATCTGATGATTTGCCATGTTTAGTTTGTAATTTTGAAACTTGTTACTTATTCCAAGACTAGTAACTCAAAGCAATCGTCTCCACCTTAAATCAAACCTCATGTATGGGTAGCTTCTAGGTTCTCTCACATGTAGCACAAATGACCTTTAAATATTAAGGATGCACTGAAAGACAGAATTAAAATAACCCCACACAAGTACATGTAGGTGCAAGTGAGTGTACACACACCCACATAAATACACACACACACACACACACACACACAAAGAAAGAGATACTACAGACTATTCCTTTACGATGATGCAATAATCAATAGTCCAGAATTTTACACTTAAATTGTAAAACTATACGCTGAGATACATTTTGCCTCATCTCACAAAACTCTAAATATGAAAAAGAAAAGATGACAACTCTGAGAAGAAAGGGAAGACAAAGGGAAACAAAGAGTTTTCTTCTTAGTCGAGGGTAATAACAGGAAGACTGAAGAGTACAGAATAAATATGGTTAACACAACTCAAGTCTAAAGGCCATGGGACAATAAACACAATCTCGAGCTAATAATGAATTCAAACACTTGAGATCAGATGAGATCTATCCAAGATCCATGAAATATTAAATGGCTCAGTAAACTACTTGTTATTTCTGAGGATTTTTGGAGGACAAAAACAGGAGATATCACAATGTTTGAATAGGTTTAAAAGGTTGATTCTTAAAGCTATACCTTTAATCTCAATCCCCCACAACATTCTAGAGTGAATTATTAGATGGTTTCTGAGTACCTCCAAAGGAAACAATAGGTCACTTGATGTCAAGATGGATTCACCAAGAACAAATCATTATAGAAAATGTACTTTATTTCCTTTCATGGAAAGAATGATCTGACTATTATTAGGGGAGTGTTGCTCATCTAATGTTTCTCCATTTCAGTGAGACAGGTGATGCAGTATCTCATACGTTGTGAGTGAAATATATTACTGTGGCCTGAATAACAATAAAGATAAGTGAATTTACTGATAGTTCAACAAATGACCCAAGAAAATTAACTAGAGAATCCTGAACAGCCTAGGGCACAATCTTCAACAGAGGTTACAACGTTTTGAATTTGGTTTTGTATACAAGCTTTGGTAGAGGACTAAAAGGAAAAAAGGCATGCTTATAGATGTATCAAATCCGTGGATGAAAGAAAGGTAATGCGGTCCTGGAGGAAAAAGATCTCATTAGACTCTGTTAATGGACTAAAGTGAACTAAAATTCTCCAAAATTATTTTGGAGAAGATGTAAAGTCTTGAGTCTGAATTTGAAATTTTCCTGCAAAAATAGAGGGCACTCCAATCACCACGTACCACGGCCTGACCTCCCGAGCTGGTGGTCTGTATTATCAGAGAAGCTTCCCTGACACCCCAGACACCGCATCAACATGATCAGACTCTAGGCATCATTTTGATTTTGAAGATGAGACCCAAGGAAGACAGGAAATTATTGTAATTTTAAACAATGCACACTTTAACGCTGAAAATCTTCATCTCTCTGACTCAGACCTCTTTGGCAGCGACAGAAATCCTGGCAAGGATAAAAGACAAGTTCATTCCCTTCTCAGAAGATTGTCCCTGAGCCAATGGATCGCTCTTCCTGGGAGCTTATAACTCACAGCAAGGGGCAGATGGGTAGCCACAAAGTGCGATGGAGAAAGAGGTGGGCTAGGGTGGGAAAAAGAGGCAATGGGAGACGGGGAGCATGGGTCAGCCCCAGCAAGGCATGCTGCTGCATTGTCCAAGCTAGCTGTTCTTTAGTTCGTTGTGGTTTCCATGTGCCGAGGAAGAAGTCTGCGAGCACAAGTCCAGTCTCTGTTTCTTTAAAAGAAACAGCAGCAAAAGTTATCCCCTAAAGTCCATATTCCCATCTGAAAGAGAAGGCAGCCAAACTTCTGCCACTAAACAAGAAGGCCAGGCAGTTGTGTTTGCACAAGGTTCCCAGGGAGGAAGGAGGAGGGTCTGGACTAGTGATAAGATCACGGCTCCCAGCCTGAGTGACTTTCCGTGACCCTTTGGTCTTGGGAGTTCTGGACCAGAATTCAGATCCCTTCTGGCCTGGACAAGGGAAAACTGAAACCAAAAACAGAAAGGGGGAAAGAAAAAGAAAACTTTCCCAAGTTACTGATCTCCTTTTCCCCTCATTCCTTCTGTCTTTACTCCATCTATCCTCTGCCATTATTTGGAAGAGAAAAAACTATTCCAGTAAGATCCCTAAACATTCCCATCTCTGCAGCATCTCAGCTGTAGAGACCATCCTTAGGAAAGCATAACACCTTCATGGGATTTGTTTCTTCCTTTTGCTTTGTATTCATTTGTTCTCAAATATCACACGTTTTCCAACATATTCCAAATAAAAGAAATCTTGTTTAAAAATTTGGCTTACGGGACTTAAAAATAAATTCAGGCAGAGTTCCTTTTATCCACAAGATCCATTTTTTTTAATGTGCACTCACCTTTGGGTTCAGTATTAGAAATGGTGAGACTGACCTCAAGTATCAGGCAACTGCTCCGTATTTTGCCCCTCTATCCTTTTCCCCTTTCCATGTTATTTATAAACCATTTCTCCAACAAACTTATCTGCTATACCCAGTGCCACGTGTTTGGGCTTTTTTTAGTCATACATTTTGCACCTTCATTCAGCTTTGGCCATAGTCCCAGGCCTCTGGCTCAGATGTGCTTCATGGCTTGGCAAGAAGGGCCCTTTGAGGTCAGTGGGGCCTTGGTAAGGAGGGGTGAAGAGCAGCGAGTCTGAAAGACACACCAAAGGCACTGAAGGCCCGAAGGACAAGCTGCTCTTAGATTTGGACTTCTGTTATGTTTCCATGCAAAATGCAGCAACTCAGACCGAAGATTGGTAAAGACAAGGGAGCTTTGCATAGTCAACTCTCCAAAAGCACATATGACATTCTTTTTGTGTTCATCCTATAGATCCCTGAGTCCAACTGCCCTATTCTGTCACCGAGCCAACTTCCATGTACCCATATGAGGAGCCCAGCCATCAAAAAGTTAAGCCCATTTCTTAAGAAATAAGCTTTCTGATGTCATAAAGCCCATTGCTACTGGACACAGCCACAGGTATGCACAGCTGACAGGAAGACTTGCCTATCAGAAAGCCTGGCATCCTCAGTTTGCACCACTTCTTTTCTTCTAAACATCTTTGCCAAAAATTCTTAAGTTGTGTGGAAGAGACATAGGAGACATAGGTGGAGGAAGAAAGGATCCCACTGGACCAAATGACTTCTGGGCTCTCTTTCTTTAGTTTTATAACAATAATAGCTTATATATACCGAATGTTTGTTTATGTACCAGATAAACTTGCAAGTTCTTTACACGTATTAACTTATTTAATCCTTATAATAACCCTGTATGCTAGGTGCTATTATCCCCTTTTACATATGAGGAAACGGAGGCACAAGGAGGTGAAAGTGGTAGAAGCAGGATTCAAATCCAGTCTCTTCTCCGAATCACTCGGCTTTATCACCTCCATGTTACACGGATGCCTGTAATACTGGGCAGGTGAAGACTGCAAGCTTGCACAGTGTTCTCTCTCTTTTAGCCTTACTAACTCTCCCCCTCCTTTCCCCCCCCCCCACATCTGTTACAAAGAGGACATTGGCACATTTATTCAGTATTTTATTCATCAGAAAAATGAAGAGATGGTTATTTCTTGGAATCCTGAAACTTCGAATGGTCAAAATTTGGGGGAAAGAGTTTTTTAATTTTTGATTTTAAACATGTAAGCTATGAGAACGGTAATAAACGGAAAAAGTGTGCAGCCAAAGGGGGCAGGAGGGCGTGTGGCTATAATTCTTACACACTGCAAGCTGGCCAGTGCTTAGCTGTAGGAAGGAAACACAGGAAGTTGTAAGGAACATTCCAGGATTGGGGTTGGATGATGACAGCCTGAAAACTTGAGCTCGCACATACATGAAATGAAATTTAAAACAAGATGTCATTATTTACGTAGACATTTTTGTTTTATAAAAGGTGTAATCTAGGATTCCTTTTAACTATGCTATGCCCGGGTAGTGGTCATCTGTAGGCTGCTTAGGAACCAGAAGAATCATGAGAGAAAACCAGACTGAAGGAATTCTATCATGGGAGTACCTGTCAGAAAGGAATGCAAGCATCATTCATTCAAGCCAGTGGAAAAACAAGATCCACCCGACAGCTACTTAATTTCGATTAACATGGTTTTCATGTAACCATTCAGTGGCTTCCACTGTTGTACAAATCAAGGTACAGCACACAGGCCAGAGAAGCCAAAGGAATATTTTGGATAAGACTATTTAATTGAGCCATATATGTAATGTTACCCTGGGTTTATAAGAGCAACTGAGGCTCAGTTTATTTACCTCACCAAGGTAGCAAAGTTTAAAAATGGCAGGAGGGTGGTACCTGGGTGGCTCAATCAGTTAAGTGTCTGACTCTAGATTTTGGCTTAGGTCATGATCTTGCGGTCATGAGATTAAGCCCGTGTTGGGGTCTACATTGAGTGTAGAGCCTACTTGGGATTCTCTCTCTCCCTCTCTCTCTGTTCCTTCCCTGCTCACTCATGGTCTCTCTCTCAAAAATAAATAAATAAACATTTAAAAAGGGTAGGAGGTCAGGGTCCAGATCCTAAGTATTATTGTTTCCATGCTACACTGTTCACACACAGAGTACAGTGGATCTAGGACTCACAGAAAATTCTCTTCTGTATATAGATCTATATTGTATTTTCTATCATTACAGGGGAAAAAGGCATTCAGGTGTGTGTGTGTGTGTGTGTGTGTGTGTGTATATACACAGTTAAGAAATTAAATAGGCTATATGACAATATTCCAATAATGATGATCATGTACAATGGTAAGAAAAATATCAACCAAATGAAATCTTATATTGTTTATGTTCCTTAAGAAAAAACTATATGGATAAAAAAATCACTTACCAAGATATTAACAATCAAGGATAAAAGAAGAATGAAAAACCACAAAAGGGGTAAACTCAGTCATGAAGGATCCTGTGGGGGATGAGATACACACACACACACACACACACACACACACACACACACACACACACACACACAGTTTCTATCAGTGTTTGGCCTAGGAGTTCTGATCTGTCTGCTGGTTAATATAGATAACCATAGGTACTACGAGTTCCATCATAGCTTGCAGGATGTGTGGCATCTACCCTGTGATATCCAGTCTCAGCTTCGCATCAGCCCTGTGGCTTCTGCTGTTCTCATCTTCTACCCAAACTTCCCCAGCTGTTTCTCTGCGAAACAATTCTGGATGCAAGAGTATTAAAAATGAGGTATGGGGATTGTGCAGAAATAGGCTGCTTATTAAACATTCATTAAGGAAAAGTTGAATGATTTTTACTATTAGTACCAGGAGACTTAATTTCATTTCCCATGAAAGTTACAATTTATTATTCAGTAGAAGACTAAACAATCACTGTGTGGAGGTAGCATAGTGTGTTAAAGGAACCCACGAGGACTTTCTATCAGCCACACCTGAGTTTGAGTTCTAGCTTTGCCCCTTGCTGAGTGATGATGTACCACAGTCTTCTCAAACTCTCTTGACCTCAGTGCCTCGTGGGTATAAGAGGGCTACTTCAGGTACCTCATAGGACCTCAAAGGGACGCAAGGTGAACACATCGCCTGCCTAAGTGTCCAGCACACTGTTAATGCTGAGTTCACGTCAGTACCTCTTACCCCGTGATTAGAAGCTTCTAAACTGTAAGGATTAAAAAAAGATATTTTCCTTTCTTGCAAGATTCGAGAAACCCAAAGATCAGGGCAAGTAGGGATGAACCACCTTCTTTGGCAAGAGGTGGAATTTGGATAAATGATAGAAGAAAGAAATGGGGAGAAAGAGGCAAAAATATCCCAACAGTAATCTTTTCCTGGTAGAGTTCTGAAACCTGGAAAAAACCATAGAGATGCGGGGGTCTTCATAAAGCTCTGCTCTCAGTGTAAGTTGTGTGTCAACAGTGCCAAACAGCTCGAGGCTATCCTAGTGATTTCTCTCACAGCTACGGTCTGTGGACACCTCTGTGCAGGCTGCACTGACCCTCTGCGAGCTCACCTGCTCAGACTTGGTCAACCCCTGGAGATCCCATTTAAATATTTTGCTGCTTGTCAGCACCTCCACTAGAGGGCAGCAGGCGGAAAGAAGAGGATGTCAACGTGGATTATTCATGTGGATGCTTGGCAAAAACCGCTGTCGAGGTGGGTGCCAAATACTAGGGGTGCAAGGGGACAAGGTAATGGAGTGGAAAAGATGAGAGCCCGGGTAATTATTGGTCTTCCGTTTCGAAGTGAAGCCCGGGGTGGCAGGAGAAGGAGTTCGGCATTAGTAGGAAGTTGGAGCATGGTTTCCCAAACCCGTAATCTTTAGATTCAAGTTCAAAGTTTACCTAGAACAAACACAAACATAACATGCAAACAAATTTCAAATCACTCTAGATCTTCTGCATCAGAATCTCTAGGTATAAAGTGTATGAATTTTTCAAAAACTTCCCAATTTATTCTGAGTAACAGCCACGATCAGGTTCCCTGAGGATGTCGGAGGTCCCTCCCAACTCTCAGAAGACTAATTTCACTAACAGCAAATATGCCCAAAGCGACCTTGAAAATAATGTTAACTTGTGTAACCCTCTAGTAACCTGTCTTTAGAGAAAGAAAGGGCAGAAGTAACTGAAATTGCTAGTGTGGACCACGATTTACAGTTTTCAGAATGCTATTACAGACACATTCTTCCTTACCCTTTTAATCCTCACAACAAGACTGTAAATAAAAAGATTTTAAAACCCCACTTACAGTTAGGGAAACCAAGTTCCAGCCAGGCTGCCTTATGGTGGTAAGTCTAGAAGCAATGCCTGTTGGCTACGGTTCATTCTATTCCATCAGAGTTCTGTGCCTTTTCAGTTCTGTTCTTAACCTGGATTTACAATTTTTTCATCAAATGATTTAGTGGAACTCTAAGAATGATGGCTAAGTCTAAGTTATATTCAGAAGAGAAATGGTGACAGGCATAAGAGAAGCTGGGATGGCAAGGCCAATAGACCGTCTCTAACTGTGTCTTCTGGAGCTCTAGGAAGCAGAAGGAAAATGAACGGTGATAATTTGTGAGTGAGAAAGATGAATGCGGGTGCATGAATCAGGGCCCATGCTTCTGTGGTTGGCCCGCCACATGAAAGAGCAGAGTGAATTCATAAAGGCCTTCTCTCAATCTAATTCATACATCTCGAAATCTTTCTGCTATTGACCTTTCTGTCGAGAGGGTTCCATTCTGCATGTACCTTAAGACATTTCCAATTTCTCAATGTTTCAAAATAGATTTTCAAGTAGATTCCATCAACTAGGTCACTTGCTCTCAAAGCGACCTATGGAAGAACGCACAATGAAGCAGGGGTTTGTATGTTGGCCCTACTCCTGCCGGTAACTGCTGGAATCTTGGGTAAGTCACTTAACAACCCTTTGGGGCCTGGGCTTCCTCTCCAATAACCAGACAGAGAGTTGGTGCTGTAGATTCCAGACAGACCAAGAGAATAAACTTAGTGTCAAATTATTTTAGATTGGTTTCTAACATTTAAAACCTAGGAGATTCATATACAATACTGATGGTCAACTTTGGGGAACACTCCAACAAGGAACAAATGGAATGGTTTTCTACAGCACCTTCCAACATATTAGACAATTATTTTTTACTATTACAGTCTTTCATCTGCCTCACCCACCCACATGCCCTCTGCAAACACACACCACACCCCCCCCACCCACCCGCATCCCCTGTGAAGGAAAGCCCCAGGACAGTAGGAGTTTTTATCTTTCTTGTTCACTGAGGCACTCCAATAGTGCCTAGCACATAGTAGGTGCTCAAAACATATTTGTTGAATGAATTTGTGGTAATTTTGTGAAAAGTATAGTTGTTTTTCCAAATGAGGGAAGGTAAAGACAATCCACTCAATCCAGAAATAAGACATGAATATATCTAATAAATTCCTGATTTATAAGCCACAATACAGACTTGGTTTTCACGAGCTGCTAAATAAGGACTATCAATATACATACTTATGCCGATATGGTGTGTTTCTCATACATATAGTCAAATTGAGATTAAAAAATAATGTTGGTGACGTCACAAGGATTGTGAATGTACTACAGATCCACCTGTCAGCTGTTTGTTTCACTTGTAGTGCTTAAAGAAACAGCACGGCATGTTATTCTAAACGCATGTGACGGTTCAGCACGTGAAATGTTCCATATTAGTGTAAACTTAAATATGAAGATTGATTTCTCTGGTGGTAAAAGGAAGGTCTTAAGACTGATGATATTTAATCTCACACCGATTATATTAATTTCAACAGCTGGCTTTGCAGTTACCACACTCTCCCATGCTTCTTTTAATAAATGACCATGGATGTCTCCCTGTTCGCTCCACCAGCCTTTAATTCTCAGAGTGGTGGAGGGCGAAGTGACAGGAAGCATTTGCTGGAAGCAGTCAGATGTGACTGAGCATTCATGGGGATTTGTTAGCTGATGTTTAAGTCACTGAGTTCCTCATAAACAAGCATGAGTGACAGGCTTTAAGGGTAATCTTCCAAAACAAATGTGACTCATAACCATTAGTGCAGCACAAGCAACAGCTAACAACTCGTGTTCTGCCTAACCTATGAGTACCTCTGGAACATGGAATAGAAAAAAATCACAGGAGAAGTTTAAAGGGGAAAAAAGCTGTACCTTTAATGCTACACCAGGCACACCAGCCCTTAGATGGGTTTTCCTGGTCAGTGACTACATAGAACACCATGGAATCAATTTGGAAATTTTGGTACTTTCATAATGGTTAACCCAACCTCCTTGGTACTGAATTATTTCTATCTAAATATGATACTATGTCGGATTTTGAGTTTAAAACAGGTGTTCATTATGCTCAGGATGTTTGTTTTTGAATCAATAGACCTAAAATTATGAGTTTCCTGGTGTTCCTCGCTAGTGTTTCTGACATTTGTGCTCTCCTTAAGGAAACCTGGGTTGGAATTTTGGGCTTTATCATTTTTGTTTGATTGTTTGCTATTTTTTGCTATCATTGGACAAGTATGAAATAAAAAAAGATGGAAAAATAACAGGTATCTGTAACCGGTTCAATTCTTAAGTTGCTCATTAAGATTTCATACCACTGTAAGAATAGCCCTAAAACATGATAACACCTTAATCTGTGTTGCATACGGACTGTCAGCAGGCTCCTTAAATACTTCTAGCAACACTGCACAAATTCATGACATTGTATGAAAAAGAATTAGTCCATTTATCATTACTATCACAAAGCTTCAGCTGATGACTCCAACTGGTTTTCTATGGTTTGGGTCAAAGGCAGCCCTTTCTTTCCTGGAACTGCCACAATATTTTGTGCATGTTATACACATACATTAATTTTGGATGGTCTCCATGATCTTTTTCTTCTAACCTCTTTGTTTACTTGGCAAACCCTAAAGCCTCTCAAAGTTTGTTTATTAAGTGGTTTTCAGCACCTGCCCACCCCCAAATCTTAATTAGCATATGAATCAGTGAAAAGATAAGAGATGTACTTTAACCAAATGTGTAAATATTTTATTTTTAAAATTATTTAAACTCGCTTTCTGTAATTTGACTCCCACCACAATTCTGGCACTATCAGTTCCACAAGCCATCACCAGATCTGGACCAGTGGTTCTCAACGAGGGTCCATTTGCCCACCCCCAGGGAATGCTTAGCAAAGTCTGGAAATGTTTTGGTTGTTACAACTGAGGGTAGGAATGCAGTTCCTACAACCTACTAGGCAGAGGTCAAGGATGCTGCTAAACATGCTACAATGCATTGGACACCTCCCAGCACACACACACACACAAAATCATCTGGCTTACAATATCAATAAGCCAAGTTTGAGAAACCCTCGTCTAGGCCCTCCGTCTCTGACAACTAGCATAACTCTATGTTCTGTGAGCTCCTGTCTGCTGGGAGCCATCTTGGGCACACAGGTTGATACTTTCCCTGTGTGAAAAGGTGGATGTTGCAAGGCTCCTGCCGCCAAATTGGCACCCAAACCATCTCCTTCTAATATTAATCTTTCAGGCTTGGATTTCTTGAATTGCCCTTGTTGGCCTTAAAGGATGTAATGCTCTTTTGTTTTATGGCATTTAAATAAAAAGGAAGGACCTGGAGCACGATGCTTTGATGGATTACATCTGAATGAGAGTAGCCTGGCCAGAAGTAATCTTAAAGTTGCATCTTGGGGATGGGTTGCACAGATTGATAGCAGTTATGAGCTGGCTGGATATTGGCGTGACTTGTGTAAATGTTGGGCCCCTATTAGGTAAATTCACTCATTCACAAGCAAAGGACAAGCATTGGGAATTCTGTCTTTGCCGATGATTGCACCTCCCCCATTGTAGTTGGAAGAATAGGCAGAATGACTTCTGGCCTGTTTACAGATAATTAACATAAAGCCTCAAGGTAACACCCTATTCTCTCCCCCTGCCTTAAATTTATATGCTAAATAACTTGAAAACAATCTGCAAGATTGAGGAAATCAGTGCTTTGCTGATAAAGACACATGTTGTTAAAGATATCAAACTATGCTTACTGATGGGATGTCACTCATTGCTCTAATGTCACTTACTACTATTAAATAAAGACACTGAGACCAGCAGGGCAGAGATGCCAGAAGTGCCAGAGATGCCTGCTTGGTGATCAGACTACATCTCATGGCTCTCTCATTCCTTTCGCCGACCGTCCATCCTTCGGGGACCCCTGGACTGGCCGGAGCTGGACTCCGGCACCTGTCCAACAATGTTTCTAATTAAGTATATCTTGTAAGAAATCACTCAGTATTATCATATCAAACTACCTCTTGCACTCAATCATCTTCCTCAAAACATAGAAACAACTCATCCAGAAGCATGGGAATAGCAAGTTCATGGATAGATTCCTAACTGCTGGGCCAGGATGAATGTTTGGTTTACCAACACTGTTCTTTTAGGAAAGACACTTGAGTGTAGTTAGTATCTGGATACCTCCATGTGTTTCAATAAGAGTGAATTCAGAACATTTATAAGATCAGAGCTCCAAGGAGGATACCTAGAGAGGACTGGATGGATTTAAATATCAGCTGTTTAAAAGAAACTTCAGAGTCAAAATACTGGCAAGTGAATTCCATGTTTTGCGTTTGAGAAAACCATACCTGAGTGAGTGGGAAGAAGCAGGAAGTGATGGAGCTATAGAGAACTAGAGAAAGGGCCAGAAATCCCTTGTTTTTCATGACTGAGTATCTTTCTATAACTTCCGACAATGATTCCCTAACTTAGTAGGTGTAGTAGAGTAACATATCTGGATCCTTTATAACTCAATCTCCAGCAGTAAAGTATAGTTGTAGTAAACATCAATTCCAATGCAGAAGGGCATAACTCAGGGAGAACAGAGTAACAGGGATTATATTACTCAAATTTTCTGCCTATTTTTAATTCTCTGAATTATTTATTCACATGAAATCATACCGTTAAATCTGTGTAAAATCAAAATGTTATTAGATGAAGCTATGTTTGAACAAGAATAGGGCACCAGAGTGCCTTGGCAAGTTAGCTCCACACTCCCACACCTTAACCCCAGCCCTCTCTGACCTATTAATTCATCCCCCTTTGGGATAATTATAATTGGCATGGAGTACTTTTTGTTTGAATGTTTATTTTTGAGAGAGAGAGAGAGACAGAGAGGGAGACAGAGGATCCAATGCAGGCTCTGTGCTAACAGCAGAGATAGCCTGATGCGGGGCTTGAACTCAAGAACCGTGAGATCATGACCTGAGCCAAAGTCAGATGCTTAACCAACTGAGCCACCCAGGAGTCCTGGCAAGGGGTACTTTCTTGAATGTCAACCTAATTGACCCGTTCTCCTTTTTAAAAAATGTTTGTTTGTTTGTTTATAGAACATGAGTGGGGAGAGGCAGAGAGAGAGAGAGAGAGAGAGAGAGAGAGAGAGAGAGAGAGAATCCCAAGCAGGCTCCACACTGTCAGCATGGAGAACAACGTGGGGCCCAAACCCATGAACAAGAGATCATGACCTGAGTTGAAGCCAAGAGTCAGACCCTTAACTGACAGAGCCACCAAGGCACCCCTGTTCTTCTCCGTTTGAACTCCAGAGGAGATTAGCCTTTACGGAAAACCTAACTCTTCCAGATAACTATGCCACCTACTTAACATGCTATCTCATTTAATTCTCATGGATAATTTAATGAGCAAGGATTATTATCTTTATGTTTTAAGATGAGAAATGGAAGTGCTGAGAAGATCATTTGCTTAGGTTGACAGAATGGAGACAGGCTGAGCTGAACTTCATTCATGCATATGTTTGATTCCCAAAGTCTATTTTTATGGTATAATATTTTACCACACTAGGTAAACAGAATTGGTTACAGCCCTCCTTGAGACGATACATTTTAAAAATAAATATCTTGCCGCTGCCCCTTCATTACCCTCAGACTAAACATCGCTAGTTCCTTCCACATGATTTCAAGAGTCTTCACCAATAAGTTTGTTTTGTACTGGTTGGTCAATATCCTTCTTAAATCTTCTCTGCAGCTCACCAGATTATTCTAGATATGTCGTGGCCACTGCAGAGTCCAGATTGGTGCTTTTCTTGCTCTGGACTCCCTATTTCTAACTAGAGCAGCTCTTTGGCAGCCACATCGGAATAAGTTAGTTACGATATACTTGCAATGAACTCAATAACCAAGTCTGTCACAAAGAACTTGCTGTAAGCCAGGAATCTCACTTCTTTCATTTGTAAAGTTAGTTTTTTTAAACCTAGACAAAGGGTTTTACATTTATCTCCATCAAAGTTTATCTTGGTAGTTTTGGCCCCCAACCTTAGGCTGTCAAGATACTCTGAACCCTATGTCTGTCCTGTAGCACATTAGCTATCTTTTAGCTTTGCAGCATCTGCAGATTTGATTAGCCTGCCTTCCTTGCCTGCACTCTAGGACACTTATTTAAAAAAAAAAAAGTCCTGAAGAGGAAGGCCTATCACAAAGGACCTAAGATAGGTCTTAGTAGGAGGGAATCTGTAACACACTACCACATCCATACTTAAGAAATTATAGAAAAAATAATTTTCTAGTTGAAAGGGATAGATATTTTTTCTCTGAAGGTTCTATTAATAACCAAGCAACTGAATTTAGAGAAATTAAGAACTTTTATGCATAACCACAAGGCTCATTACTGACAGAACTAGATTCGTAACCATGGTTGCTGATTGTTAACGTTTTTTTTTTTTTTCCTATCGCACCATTAGATGGGATCACTAATGGCCAAGAAGATATCCCAAATTTGTTTCAAATAGTTTCTTGACACAATTTTCCTTGCTGACAACTTGCCCTTTTCTCCTAAAACAGCAACACAAAAAGAAATTCCAGTGAACTGAAGACTCTCGTTCTTATAAGTTTGGTTTCACTTCCACCGACTTATACGGACAAATCCTATCAGAAAAAAATGGCATAAGAACAATGCTCACCCGACATAAGTCCTATGTGCAAAATAGGGCATATCAATCCTATGAAACGTAAAACTCTGGGTAAGAAAGTGTAGATTTAGAATCAGGCAAAAGAATATGGCATAATAGTGTCTGTTGTGTGTAGCATAACTCTATAGACATGTTAGTAGAGAGAGAAAACAGCTTCCCTTTACATATTAGTAGAGAGAGAAGACAGCTTCCGAATTCATTAAAAATATGTGAATACCCGTGAATGATACCGAAGAGAAAACCCAGAGTTGATTTCATAAGCAGTCCATGAACCTCCCGACAACAATGTGGGGAGAGCCTTACTGATAACAGGACCGGAGAGCAGAAGAGAGTTGTTCAGTGACCCAGGAGGTACTTGGGGTTTATTTCCAAAGGGGAAGAAGTGGTTCCTGTCCCATAAACTTTGGTTACTGATTTAGCCTCAAGAGATGCCCATTTGCTTTGAGAAAATTACCCACACCTCATCAGAAGTTTTATATATATATCTGATAATTTATACTTATAATTTAAATCAGAAGTTATATACTATATCATATCATATCAAAACATATCATATCATACCATATATTAGAAATAATGAGGCCCAACAGGGAAAGTATAAATACTATGTTAAATGTAATGAACCTGAATCTAAAGGATTTACTGAGGTAGCTCATGGAATCACCTCCTGTTTTTCTAAAGTAATATAACTATTACTTTCATATAACTATGAAAGAACTATGGTTCTTTCATAGGCTGATCAGGTAAACCAGCAACTTCCAGGAATCAGATGAGATTCCTACAGGTATTACAGTTAGTTAGTCACCAAGAGAATCCTAGGACACAAGAGGCAGTGTAGTGTGCACTCTGGTTTGGACTCTCACTTTTGCCCTCATTAGTTTTGTAAACTAGTTATGAAATTATTCTTGGTGTTCTTCCCTAAGGGTAATATGCGAGCTTCTTAGCTTTGCTGTGAAGATTAACTGAGGTAAAAAGTATAAGGGACTTAACACTGGAACCGCTAACATGCTTCTATATAATTATTTGAATATGTTTTAATTCTGTCTCTCCACAGCCCTAATTCACCTGAGTGACTAATCTGGGGACCTGGCCTCATTCCTTTTGACACTGTGTCTGCCACACAGCAAGTGCTCAATAAACGCTCTTTGAACTGAACTGACTTGCCCAGCATTAGTACCACATCAGATTCAACTCACGACAGACCCATTTGCTTACTGGATCAGATTTAATTTAATTAAAAATACAAGAACTAGAGCACTAAAGTTTTTTTTATCGAACTTATCCTCTGAACATTCATTATAAAAACTGTAAACATAGAGGAGTGTCTCATTTGGTAAAAGCTTATGCTATAATGTCAGTTCTGTTGTTGAAAACACCTTAAATATTAGAATGCTCTTATCAGCAGTTTTCTGAAAGCATTATTACAATTATCTTTAGCTTTTCAAAACTTCCTCGAGCAATTGAAATGCTTCTTTTAGGCATATATTGTTATAAATCAAATTCTGCACGTTATCTGTTTAGTTTGTATGTTTATTTAGGGTTTGCAATCACTCACTTCAAAGTCAATAATAGTTACCTTATTGAATATCTGTTTTTCTCATGGAATCTCAACAGGTTGTCTACTTGTGTTACTTCCCCAATGATTTTATTTATTTATTTATTTATTTAATTTTTTAAAATTTTTAATGTTTTTATTTACTTTTGAGAGACAGAGAGACACAGAGTGCAAGCAGGGTAGGGGCAGAGACAGAGGGACACAGAATCCGAAGCAAGGTCCAGGCTCTGATCTGTCAGTACAGACCCGATGTGGGGCTTGAACTTATCAGCCATGAGATCATGACCCGAGCCGAAGTCAGATGCTTAACTGACTGAGCTACCCAGGTGCCCACCCCCCACCAATGATTTTAAACAAGTTATTTTCCTTCTATTTAACAGATGAAAAAACTGAGGCTCAGAGCTGTAATAACCTACCAAAGGCTTTATAGCAGATGTTGTCAGTCCTTTGCTGATGTAGATCCCTTAACCATTTTTAAAAAATGTTTATTCATTTATTTTGAGAGAGACAGAGAGCCCACTCATGGGGAAGGGGCAGAGAGAGGGAGAGAGAGAGAATTCCAAGCAGGCTCCACATTCAGTGCAGAACCCTATGTGGGGCTCAATCCCCCAAACTGTGAGATCATGGCCTGAGCTGAAACCAAGAGCCAGATGCTTAACTGACTCAGCCACCCAGGCGCCTCTCCCTTAACTATTTGTGTGCATGCAGGTTCCCTGTGTGCTTTCACTCCCGACACCCAGTATCTGTGTCTTTGCAGCCCTCAGGCTGCTGGAGCCACCTCGATCTGCACTTGGAGAGCTGATAGTGTCTAGGAACTTACATCCTCCGGGGTCCGCCCTTAACCACCAACTGAGGGCTGATCTGGACAACCTGAAACACTGCTTCTGGAGGGGACTGTGCCAGATACCACCCTAAACACTCACTCACAGTACCTGACACTGCACCCTTGCTTGTTTTTTTTAAACTTCTCTTATTTCCTACTCCCCTGTCAGCTTCTCCCGGGAACATTTTCTAACAACTCACTTTCATTCAAATCTTTGTCTCAACATCTGGCTTCTGGGGAACTCAATTTTTTTTTTTTTTAGTTTATTTTTTGAGAGAGAGAGAGAGAGAGGGAGAATCCCAAGCAGGCTCCATGCTGTCAATGCAAAGCCTGATGAGGGGCTCTGTCTCACGAACCGTGAGACTATGACCTGAGCTGAAATCAAGAGTCGGAAGCTTAACTGACTGAGCCACCCAGGCGATTCTGAGGAACTCAATCTTTAAAAAAAAAAAAAAAAAAAAAAAAATCACGTGACTTATAAATGGCAGAGCTGCATTTCAAACCCAATTCTGACAAAGTTCAAGATCAATACTCTGAAATCCCTACCTTAGATTGTTTCTCCTCACAATGAGAGAAGGAAGAAACAGGAGTCTGCTACGATTGGTACAGAGATTTGCTTGCTGATCCTTTCCCCCAAGCACCTCTGTACCTTCTCTGAGTACTAGCCAAGGCCAGATGACCAGCCTCTTCTCTTCTTGGGAAGTTCCTCTACAGTCTCCCTCAGCCTCTAATGGTGCAAGTCTCTGGCTGATGGCTCTTACCCCAAGGAAGTGATAGCCAAGGGCAGGACCACAGCACCAGAGGGACATCTTGCATAACCAAATCAAATGCAAATTAAACTGGGCTCCTGTTGACTAAATTGGAATAAATCAGTGGTCTATGCAATATCTCCTGAATGCCACTGTGGGCTCATGGGCAGCCAGTCTCTCATTACAGCCTGGAATTTCGGGCTTTTCCGTCTACGTTCTGGTTTAAGGCATCAGTTGACTCTCCCTATTTCAGAGGCTCTGACTTTGGGTTCATAGCAATCCACTCCCAACCAACCTGTTGGAAAAATCACCCCCTAAATTCATAGGGAAGAGTTCTATTTTAGATACACCTCATGTTAATGAAAGTACTTAATATTCTTATTTTTTCATAAAGGTAAGGTTTTTAGACCTAGGAATACAGGTTTTTCGCACCTGTCCATGGAAATAAGACAAGACAGGTTACATGGAGAGTAGCTATACTTTTGCCTTTCACACCCATAATG
Organism: Paguma larvata; assembly: GCA_030068075.1. NCBI lineage: Eukaryota > Metazoa > Chordata > Mammalia > Carnivora > Viverridae > Paguma > Paguma larvata. The sequence goes on along the minus strand of CM057826.1, from coordinate 32,478,308 downwards.
GCTATAATAAACATGAGTTTGACATACAGATATAGCCAAGGTATGCACAGAAATGAATCCCCCTCTTCTATTTCTTGATCAGAGCTTTCCAAGAAGTCAGGCTTAATGATAGCTGCAAAGGGTGGGAATGTTAGTCAACCATGCTTATGAAGTTCTGAGCAAACATCCAGAGAATATGGTGCTGGCATGGCTCACACGGGCAGCTGGGCAAAGTCATACACCAGTCAGGCCTGTCAGACCATGGCCTCTTGGGGACTTCGCTGCATTCTACTCCTTGCTAGATCTGGCCAAACCACCCTGATGTGGAGCAGGGCTCTCTGACAGACTCCTGCCCATTTCTCTATTCCCCTGCTATCAGCACAACACATTCTTCCATCACCAGCTATTGTTCAGAAAAGCATGGTGCCTCTTGCTCCAACCAAGGAAGCTGGGTCAAAGGCTGGGTAGAGGAGAAGGGAGGGTATGTCATAAATGTAAAGAAGCCACAAAATGGTCCTTTCCTTTAAAAATGACCTATTGTTAGATGCTGGGGAGGATGTGGAGAAACAGAAACCCTCTTGCACTGTTGGTAGGAATGCAAACTGGTGCAGCCGCTCTGGAAAACAGCGTGGAGGTTCCTCAAAAAATTAAAAATAGAACTACTCTATGATCCAGCAATAGCACTAGTAGGAATTTATCCAAAAAATATAGGAGTGCTGATTCACAGGGGCACATGTACCCCAATGTTTATAGCAGCACTTTCAATAATAGCCAAATTATGGAAAGAGCCTAAATGTCCATCAACTGATGAATGGATAAAGAAGATGTGGTTCATATATACAACGGAATACTACTTGGCAATGAGAAAGAATGAAACCATGCCATTTGCAGCAACTTGGATGGAGCTGGAGGGTTTTATGCTAAGTGAATGTCAGTCCGAGAAAGACAGATGTTATATGTTTTCACTCACATGTGGAACTTGAGAAACTTAACAGAAGACCATGGGGGAAAGAAAGGGGGAAAAATAGTTTCAAACAGAGAGGGAGGCAACCATAAGAGACTCTTAAATACTGAGAAAAAAATGAGTGTTGATGGGGGTGCAGGGGAGAGGGGAAAATGGGTGATGGGCATTGAAGAGAGCACTTATAGGGATGAACTCTGGGTGTTGAATGTATGTGATGAATCATGGGAATCTACCCCCAAAACCAAGAGCACACTGTATACACTATATGTTAGCCAATTTCACAATAAATTATTTAAAAAAAATAAAAAAATAAACTAAAAAAGAATGATGTCTTGTTTTGGGGGAGGCCAAGACTCTCCAAAATATAGAGTGGTAAACATCACCAATATCCGATGACGTCAATCGGTTAACTCTTACACATAGCACATGGCTATCCAGAAGTCAAATGCTCTAAACATTATTTCTCGTTCCACAAATTTGTAGTTTTACTAAAAGATTAGAGAATGCAGAAAATACCAGTTTTTTTCATATTAAGAGATTAAGAAACTAAGGATTTAAGCAGTATAACTTCGAATTTTAATTTTGAGAGTTTCAGACTTTAAGATGGGGTCTCACTGGAAAATCGGAAAGACCTGATATTTATGGAGGGGAACTGGGAAAACTGATCTAGCTATCCATATAATCACTAATCAGAGTTTTCGTAATCTGAAGTTCAACGTCCAAAGGGGCAGAGAAAACTTGGATTTGGGATCTGCAGGCCTCATTATACCTCTCTCTGTCTGTCAATATTTGAGATGATTTAATCAGGCAGGTGGGGCACAGATAAACGTGGTGTCTGTGGGGGTTGGTGCTGGGTGACTGGTTCTTTCAACGCAGATGGGAAGCAGTGCCTGGTGCATGGGGTACAGAGTTCGGTCCCCTGGAAAAAGGTTGACAAGACTTAGGAAGGGCATCAGGCTCTTAGGCATTGTTGTGTAGGGCAGATTTCTGATCTTGATGGCATCTGAAGCAGAAAAATGAGATCATTCCCTCCACAGAGAAAGCCCATAAATCAAGGCTTAGAGTAGGGCATACAGATGCTTAGGGCTTCTTAGAAGCCACTGGTTCTAACTTCTTTAGCTCCACAGCTATTTCTAGACCCTTCCCACTGGAAGGGGGTCCTAATTCAGTCCCCAGTCTGGTTAAAACAAAATAATAGAGCACTAGTGACAATTGTGGGATGTGACTGGAGAAGTCTGAGGTCAGGACTTATATTCTGGTTCATTCATTCACTCAAGAAGTAAATGAAGATCTACTGTGTGTATTAGAATAATATCAGAAGGATACAGGGATGAGTGAAACATCCTTCATGGATTTTAAGGTTTGGTGAGTTTTAAATCCATGATACTTTATTACACGAGGTACATGGTAGTCATTTTGTCAATCATTTATTTGAAAACAATTATGTTGCCTATTTCAAGCCCAATCCAGACTTTGTCACATAACTTAAAACACGGATATCATTATAACCTCATTTAGAAGATGGACACACAACAAATGTTACTTCTCCTAAGCCCTGATTCTACCTCCTCTTCCCATCCCCTTGTCCAGCCTTTTGGTCAGATATTCTATTAACAACATCCTAAAACATTTCCTTCATGGTTGGGACATGATCCACCATGATCTAGTACCTGCAAACCTGCCAAGAAAATGTAATGAAGACACTATAATGAGTTAAGGTTAAGGCTTAAGGCCAGCCAGTAAGTTGTTGTATAAACAGAAGCAGAGATTCCTGATGGATGTATCTGGTGAAATACTGTGTATTCATTTGAACAGATTTGAGAAATACGAACCAGAGAAAACTCTCATTTGCAGCTGAGGCTGAAGAAGGGCTCCAGGTCCCTGGCCCTTGCAGTCTGTACAGTAACCACCAGCCAGGGCACCACAGAATCCTTGCTTTGTATGGTCAGTTGCATCAGATTTCAAAGCGTGTTTATGTTACACACCATTACCGCCTTTACGCTGCTAACTACAGATCATGAGGAAGCTTCTCTTTGGGTTTGAGAATGATACTGTTGACAGCATTACTTCAACACCCATACAAGTGCTGGAAAAGCCAAAACAGGAAGGTGATGCCTGCTGCTTGTGAAAGATGAGGGTCGTGGCCGCTGGGGACTGCCTGATGACAAGTTAGAAGCATGGGCTATGTGCTGGCAGTTTTAATGAGCAGGGGCTAGGCCTTGAAAGATAACTTTGTTGATGGCTCTGAAATGCCTAAAATTCTTTACCATATAGAGATTAAAGTTAAGGTCTAAAGTGAATTAACTCTGGGGAAACAACTCACTGACTTAAATTCACAGTGAGGAGAAAACCATCAACTACAGGTTCTTCCCAAGAGGGTTTTCTAGGGAAAAGGTGCTGGTGGTTGAGGGATGCTGGATCCCATGTCATGGAGGACGATCTCAGGCAGAGGCTGGCTGGTGTGGACTTCTGCACAGCCAAACGTGGGTTAGCCTCCAACCAGAGACAGGAAGCCCGGTGTGTCCATGAATAGAAGCTCTGGCCACATATCAAATCCATTATGTCAACCTCGTTCCTGTCTACCCCATAACAGGAGCCCCAAGTTAGACTCCCGAACCAAAGTGGTGTGGATACATTTTGCATACCAGGACTGGCTCATCTCAAAAGAGTTGGGGTCTGAGGTGGAAGACTAGAAGCACGATCTGACATGTGTGAATTGAATGTTTGAGGGTCAGACTATTCTTGGGTGGTCCCAGTCGTTTCGTTTACTAATTAGCTGAGGCACAAACCTAATCACTCACACTGCCAGTTGCTTTGTAAGGGTGAGTCACTTAGCTATGTGTAAGCCTAACCGACCTCCCAGATTCTGCCCAGTGCAAGGCTTTGTTGCTGTCAACGTATCCTGCATGTATTTCATTGCGCTCCATGAGGTAGGTACATACTCTAGTGATGATACAATATCTGGGGGTATGTCTAGGTCTCAGGATATAGTCATGAATGTCCGAGACTACATGGGAAGAGAGCCAGGTCTTTGTTCCACAGCAGCCCCTTGGTGCACATAGCCTGAGCCATACTACGGCCACATGGCAGAGGCAGGAAGCTAGCTGTGCGGCCCAAGCTGGGCACAGGCAAGAGTTCTGGAAAAACAGCACAAAAGAAAGGAAGCTAAGATGCTCTGCTGTATCAGTGTCAGTATGTCTCCTCCCTACAGAGCAGTTCCCTACAAGTACACTTCACTGCTAACAGTCTGAGCCGTGTTCTGGGACTTCCCTGTGTTAACAGTGAGTCATTGGTGATGCTGATAACCGTCACTAAAAATGTGAGAACTTAGAGATGGATGGAGTAAGAAAGCTCTGACAGTTCTGAAGTCAAAAATCCACACGTAACTGGACTCCAAGTACCGGCGATTCTGTCTCCTCAACATCTCTGTGATCCATCTTTTTTTTTAAACCACAAAACTGTCACATTTACATCATCTCTCCCCTGACCTATTACGATCATATTCCTCTACATTCATCTCTTTCAAATTCACTTCCATCCTATTACCAGTACTATTTCCAAAGTGAAAACCTAGCAGTGTTATTACCCTGTTTCAAACTCTCTAATAACCTAAGGGGATCACAACTAAACAATGTTTACTTGTCTTCTCTTCTGCAAACCTTGAGCTCTCTAAAGTCAGGAACAAAAATTTAAAATTCATCCTCAGGTCCATAAAAGTGCTTGATTAAAATGTGGTGAAAGTCTGTTTTGTGTCATCATCTGCAGAGGGTCGTGCTCACATTTTCCACTGGCCCGCTATGCCCTGCTGGGCTCCAGTGTCGACGCGGTTTGTGATACCACGAGGACCAGGTGACACAAGGTTGCTGATGTACACGGAGGCAGGCCATGGAATGAGGGCAGACCGAAAGATTTCTTCTTGCCTCTTGTTGACAGTGAAGACGCAGCAGTCTAGAGCTCTGTGGTGTTTTCTTCACTTTCAGCATGAATGGGAAGCCTACAACTTCTCCTTCTTGAAATCACTTAATAGGTTACCAGCTATGACCACGACTCTAATACTTGCTTGATATATATCCTTCAGGTCTTGGCAACCTCTCAGTGCCCTGTGGGGCTGAACTATAAGGGGGGGGGGTGAATGCTTATTAAAAAAAATACAATGTTCCTTCCACTAGGTCATTATTTCCTTCGTTAGCAATGAGAATAGAGGTATCTTTCTTTTCCCCACATAAGTGCTGTGTCAGTTTGTATAAGTTTATAAAAAACGTTAGAAGATAGGCAGAGAATATTATTTTGAGGATCCTGATTCCTTTAGGATGTGGCATCTCGCTCCTAGTGCACATTTCTTACCTTGACTGATACAGAATGATGTAGCACCTTTTAATATTTAGAGATGAGGGAGGGGGGAGAGGGGGTGATGGGCATTAAAAAGGGCACATGTTGGGATGAACACTGGGTGTTATATGTAAACCAATTTGAAAATAAACTATTATGATAAAAAAAATAAAATAAAATGTGGAAACAAGAAAAAAAATAAATAAAAAGAAATTAAAAAAAATATTTAGAGTGATAAAATGCTAATTATGTGCTTTGCCTGCAAGCCATGACATACGTGTATGTGTATATACACATTCATAGATAATACATTAGACATAAATATTATACATGCAATGTGTACATATTATACACACACCCATATACACAAATAACGTTCCATCATTAGGACTTATGCTGGCCTACACCTTTGAGAAGAACTATGACTCGCAGGATATGCCTTACACTTCTGTCTCTTCTCTTTCTCTCCAAACACATCTTCATTCTTCAAGGCCCAGCAAGACCTGCCTTTTCCACAAAGCTTTTGCTATTGCTAAGCCTTCTATAATTTAACTCCAATCAGGGACCTAAGTTTACTTCTGAAGTGAATAATTACAAATATAGTGCTCATGTATAGCACACTCTGGCCAAATGAATCGTATGCCTTCTGCAAAGTAAGTGTTCAAAAAATAGCCATTGAAAGCTGTGTAAAACAGAACTGCTCATCACCTAGTACAGCCCCTGTACGTGGGATAAACTCAGCAGCTGAATGAGGTGTTCTCCATGTACACCTTCTACTTACACCTGTGCACTTCTGTTTATGTTGTTCCTCTCTCACATCGGCTATTCCTGGAGTCGCCTCCTGCTCATCCCAGCCTTTTAAAGTCTTAAACGAGTATTCTATTCTGCTGAATAACACTGACCTCCTTCATGAAGTTCTAATTCACTACTGCAGGAGGTGACCCTCCACACTTCACTCCTTCTAAGGAGTATAGTTTGGGCCACTATTTCTTTTTCTTTTTCTTTTCTTTAAATTTTTTTTTACACTTGTTTATTTTTGAGAGACGGAGACAGAGCACAAATGGGGGAGGGGCAGCGAGAGAGAGAGAGAGAGAGAGAGAGAGAGAGAGAGAGAGAGAGGGAGACAGAATCCAAAGCAGGCTCCAGGATCTGAGCTGTCTGCACAGAGCCCAACATGGGGCTCAAACCCACAAACCATGAGATCATGACCTGAGCCAAAGTCAGATGCTTAACCGACTGAGCCACTCAGGCACCCCTCAGGCCACTATTTCAATTGTGAATAGACATTGTCTCACATGGTGATTCTTTGTGCAGATTCCTGATCTCTTAACTCATGATTACTTCCCTGAGAGAAGAATCACTACATTCCTTGTAGCCTTAAGTTGAATCTTTAAACAGAATCTTAAAAAAATATCTCTACATTGAACTTGAAGTAACTTTTCCAGTCCACCTCGATTCACTCTTTTTCAGAGCATCTTGACCATATGTATTCATTGCACAATTTAGACCTTAAAGCTATACAGTTTCTCATTAACTTCTAGAAGTTCCTCATGTCCCAACTAGACCGAAGTTCTTCAGGGCGGGGACTAATATGCTTCCATGTTCGGCCGCTGAGGTCAAAGAGGATGCCCAGTTGTGGACTGATTGAAATAGCAGAGATGTGACCTAATTTATAACAGGTACTCCTTTGAAGAATATTTCAAAATCTTTATGTACATTTCTCATTAAAAATCATCATCCCAGGAGCAACAATTCTGATGCAGCCGGTTGGCAGTTTAACCCGTGAAACCCCTCTGAAAATAAGGCACTGCTGGTCATTCTGGATTTTGGAGCAAGAAATTCTCCGAGACTGTGTAACCAGTCATGAGGAGCAGATATAGAGACTAATAGTAAGGATGAAAGACAAAGAGCGGGCACCTATTACAACATCGGAGCTAATACAATGGTGCACTGTTCGATGTTTAGCTCTCATTAAATTTCCCATAGGGCAATTAGACTTAATGAAAAATCCTCTCAGGGCTGGTATATTTCTAACCGCTCATCTGCCCAAGCAAGAAAAACCCTGCTCTAGGCTTCAAGTGCCAACCTTCCCTAGGCATACAGATGTGTCATCTTTTACCAGCTCCTGGGCGACTTTTCTCCAAGTAACACTTGCCACATCCCTTCCTCAGCAGTGTCACAGCTTTCCTTGACCAAACTGAATGCAAATGAATGGTTTCATGGTGAAACTACAGTGGCGGCGGGTTTTTTTTTTTTTTTTTCAAATTCTTACCTGTATTTTTAGTCTGCTTTATATAATGGGAGAGAACATAAAAATAATTTGGCTACAATCTGGACCTGGCAGAAGAAGGGCCATATGGCCCCTGAATGTCATCTGAGATTCAATCCACGTCATGTCACGTGACCACTCTGGCAGAGCTCATCAGATAGATGCCCAGAACTGGTAAACACACTCATGTGCGTGCATGTTCATGTTTAAACATGTTCATCTGCACCTTCTTATGTAAACATCAGACTCATCCATAACTATCCCCAGGCCATTTTAAGGTAGAACTCTCGAGCAGCCACTTATTCCAAAAGAATTTTGGTTAGCCCACTAAGTTTAAAAAAAAAAAAAAAAGAAAAGAAAAAGAAATTTTTTTCTTTCGCTAAATTACCTATTATGTGTAAGTACCGGTAGGCTACGTGATTTGTTTACTATAAGCCAGTGCAATTTCTTATCTCTGTTACCCCCAAACAAACAGAGCGAACAAAAAACTATCAAAAAGCAAAACAAAAAGCAAACGTAAAATCAGCTAATGGTGGTGTTTTCTCCATCGTCCTTATAAAGTGAAAGGTTTATGTCAAAGCTAAAATGTCAAAACAGCTGAAATAGATGCTCTTCGCGGCCTCTCTAGGTCTAAAACGTAACTTGAGCTCTAGTTTTTCAGCTGGGGCTATATTTTTAATTTTCTTTAAAGATTTCCTTTGCTATACTTTTCATTTCACAGGTTTTTTTTTTCTTTCTTAAATTCCTCAAGCCTTGCCCAGTGGAGTGCAAGCCACCTTAATGAAGAAAGTAGAGATTAAACTACCATGACTTTGGAACAGCAGAGTCTCAGCTGTAATTCTTTGGCTCAGAACCAGGGTCTAAAACCAGCCATGGGAAAAGCTGTTGACATGGAGCCTGCAATTCTCTCCATGTTTGACTTGCAGAATGTTGACATTATAACACCAGAGAGACCCAAAAATATTTCAAACAATTATGACTTCTTTTCTATAAATATTTGAAAATTGCTTTAAAAGATAAAATAACATATTTTAACCTTCTTCTTCTTTTTTTACTCTGGTAGCCCTCAGCAGCTCACTACTACAGATTTATTTTTGGCTCAAAGGTCAGGAGGACATCTTAAGGCACTACCTCTGTTGTTAAACTGTATTTTCCAACATGAGTTGCCCAGTGAGTAGGGAGTCAGCTACTCTTAAAGTAACAACTGAATGCAGTGTCATAGCATAAGAGAAACAGATTGTTTATTTCTAATGTTGACACCCAAGCAAGGAAAAAACAATCACGCACTCAAGACAATCTTTTAAAAAGTCTCCTACCCCTTTATAAGCAGAGTTTACTTTCTGGACAGAAACCTGCTTCTTCTCATTCCCTTTCATTACTCGTTCTCACTCCAGTTACTTCTGCTATGAGCCATACATTTGAATGTACTGAGACTTCCCTAGGAGGAGGATACGAAAAAGGAAGGAGACGTATAGAGATGACCAAGGAGATCATGATTCTGAGCACCTTATTCAACTCTTTTCAGTCGTGTCTTCCTTCAAACTTTGCCAAATGGTTACCACCCAGAGCGTGAGAGGTGAAATTTATTTGAAACCTGCAATTTCCGCTCTCAGACAATATGATTCAGAGACCGTAATTCTGAGCTCTGGAAATAGGCGATGATATCCTTAGTCACGGATGAGCAGAGTGATCAGTAAGTTAATAACCAACCCTCCAGTGCAATTTCAGTATCTCTCCCAGGCCCAAGAGACCTGGCCTGCCTTCAATATAAATGCCCTCGGCATGATTTGCAGCATTTATTTTTGATGTGAAAACATCAGATGCCAAAACTGTATTCCTCCTAAAACATGCACAGAAAAGTCCTCCCAGTTTATGATTTTAAAGCTAAGACCAGTTTCCTATTTGCTGCTACTTAACACTTATGTCTTCTAATTAAAGCATCCAAAGAACTTCTACTTAACAAATAAAGTTCAGTGTTATTTCAAAACACTGGGGGTGGGCATGGGAAAGTAGAACTCACCTTCACTCCCAGAAAAAGCACTGCTTGAGCCTGCCACTGCCAAGGTCAACAGCAGCTGCCAGAGATCCATACCTGTAGGACCTGCAATCATACAAAAAAGGGTAAGATAGAGCCATCCAGCTAAAAGCGGACCATTATCATTACATACTGTTTACAAACTGGCTAAACCATGAGTGAGCTGACATGCATGTCAGTTCTAGAAGGAATCCTAGTAAATCTTTCATTGCCCGAGAGTCTCATTATTATTATACTTTTCATGAGGGCAAATAGTAGGTTTGTAATAAATTCTATTTCCCGTGGGGGCTTGCCTCAGGAAATAACATGGACACTAGAGAGCTTCCCATCCTGGCCAACAGCCCTAGAAACACGTTACAACAAAGGACACCCCCAACCCCTGCCCCGCCCCCCCACTGCTTCAATAATAGGGCCAGTGCGGTTTCACATTAATTGATCTGGAAATAGAAAATCTTGTCAGAAGTATCACCAAGCATAGGGCCTTGAGCTGGACAGGCCAAAAAAGGAAAAACACAACAAACCACTTGTAATACATAGTAAAACTCCTCCAGTGTTTCCCAGTGAATAAAAGAGCTCGAGTAATACTTAGAAGTCTGTGCTGATGAGCCGTCATGAGGCGGTGTAGCCAGAAGGCAGCAGAACAGAGAAGGTGAGAAGCAAAAGAAAACAAAACATCTGTGCTTCCTAGGTGGCCTGCCTGTCCTGGGTTGTTTTCTGTTTTAGGACGAATGTGGTCTCTGAAAGGCCCAGGAATGTGAACACCCCAGACTCAAAGAAAGGTCAGTTGGAGGCCTTGCTAGCTATCTGGAATCCAAAGTGTGGCCACACCTCGATCCTGCCAGTTGGATGAGTAGGGGAGCAGATCATGCCTTAGCCAGCCCACACCTTTATCTGGAGGAAATAAGCTTGTTTGGAAGAAGTGTGTCCACTTCTAGATCTCTGAAGAGACAAGTTTGGGCTGGTTTAAAATGAACTCAGCACACTGTCCTTTGGAGAGCTGTTGCTACATCTGACAACTGATGCCAATGACTTTAAAGCCTAGCTGCCGTATTTTCATAAAATTACATTACTTACACATCACTCAGGCGTACCTGCTCATCACACTGGGAGCTCCATCAGGGCCTCTATTGGCCTCATTTTCTCTATTGTACATTCTTGACAATAATGAAATAGCCCTTCTCGTTACCTCGAATCAGGCTGAAATGACGAACGAGAACATGTGTTCTCCTGGGTAATGGAGTGGTGTGGCTCCCAGTAACGGCTGTGTAATTCTGAATAGGTATAAAGTGTGATATTTCATACTTTCATTTCTAGATAGTGGATGGCCCACCATTTTGTGTTGTGGTTCCGGATGATTTCACGTTCTTAAAAAGTTCTAAGAAAAACACATCTCGGGGCGCCTGGGTGGCTCAGTCGGTTAAGCGGCCGACTTCAGCTCAGGTCATGATCTCACGGTCTGTGAGTTCAAGCCCCACGTCAGGGCTCTGTGCTGATGGCTCAGAGCCTGGAGCCTGCTTCAGATTCTGTGTCTGCCTCTCTCTCTCTCTGCCCTTCCCCTGCTTATGCTCTGTCTCTCGAAAGTAAATAAACATTAAAAACAAAAACAAAAACAAACAAACAAAAAAAAACCTTTAGAAAAACACATCTCTACATAAACTGAACATCTTCCTGTGTCTGAATACCCATGTATATGCCGATGGCATAAAGAGCGCCCTCAAACACTGCCTCACGGAGTCACTGACAGAACCGACCGGCCCTGCACGTGAACACACGTTGCCAATTACGGGACGGCGCACAAATGTGGGCTGCAGGTATTGCAGAATCTACGTTTTAGGTTCTTAACCTGGAAGGCTCTGGGCTAGCAGTCTTTGCATCGTCCTCATCTGCTTTGCAAATGTGAACCCCTGAGCGGTTCTCTTTATTTAGGTACTTTACTACGAGGTGAAGAGGCTATGTGATTCTAGCTGGAAGCCTCCAGCAGAAATAGGTAAAAAGGCTAAAATAAATATGTTGAAGGCCGCAAATGCCATCCTTTTGTTAACTCGATATTTCTTTTTAAAATTTATTTTCAAAGTGTTTTTGTTTTGGTTTAAGTAGGAAAAGAATTGAGGAACTGGGCTCTGTACGGTGTTAGTTTTCCTAGCAACCCCCCCTCCCCCTGCACTTAGTGTCAGGTAGAGACACCTCCTCTGACACTTGCTCTCTTGATATCAGGTTATGACAGAGAATTCCAATTCTAGGCAGTGTTTTTTGCTTCCCAACTGGATAAAGATATGAATAGGTTTGCATTTCTCAGGACGCTGCTTTCTCTGGTTTGGAAGTCATGTCTTCAGGTATTTCAAAGACACCTGGCAGAGAATTTTGCTTCAGATGAATTGTAGTTGACTCCTTCCCACCTCCAAACTTTTGAAAGCTGCTGCCTGCCAATGAACTTCCTCTCTTCCAAATTAACTTCATCTCTTCCAAATTATCACAACATATCTCCATACAACACATTCTATCTCATAAAGAAACAAATAAATCAGAATCCTTAGAGCAAAATCAACCAGACATCTGTTTGCACACGCCTACAGAAAAGGAGATATTTAAAGCTGCTACTTTCCACCCAGGAGACAGAACAGGTCACTGCACTGAGAGCACCGCATAGAGCCCCAAGGCTCGCTCCCATCTAGGGAGCAGAGAAGAGGGTGAAGAGCTATGGCTGGATTCAGGAAGAGCCAGCTGCTTCATCCAAAGACTGAAACTCTCCTTCCACTGTTGCTGGCTCAGTGGGGTTGACCCCGAAAGTAGTCCCCTGGTGAGCGGTCCCCAGAGCCAGCACGTGGCCGGGTTCGTGGACATTCTGTTCGATTTGACTAGAGGCTGCTCCCTTCGGTTTTGCAGAACTCCAAGTGGCAGCTTCTGGATGAGAGGAGCCTTCTTTATGAGGTTTTAGCTGAGAGAAAAATTTCCCTAAGAGAGGACAGAGTGCCAGCACACAAAGTCTGAAACTTTAATGTAGTCTGTCAGGGATGTGCTGATGTGAGAAGGAGAAAGTCCCATTATTCTCCTTCCCCAATATAAGCCTCTATGTAGAGGCAGATACTCCAGAGGAAATCTACCAAATTGTACCTTAGCCTACTGGGTTCTTATTTTGCAATGTAAGTCTGTAATATTTTTCTAGGGAAAATGCCTCTGTAAAATTCTACTGATATTTTCGCATTCTTTGGCTATAGCCTCATGGCAAGATTTTCACTTGGGGTGGGGCGGTGGTTGGGTGGGGGAGACAAGCTTCTATTCTTGCATCATGGAACTCACACCATTTCCACTTTCAAAGCCTGAGACATTGTGCCTGCCCATCCCCCGACTTCCCATTTCCACAAGGGAGAGCCGGCTGAAAAGCAGTGTAATACAGCTGGTGTGAGTTTTCATTCTATAAACTGCCCAGCAGAGGAGACCTCCAAATTACAGTTAGGCCTGTGATATATTGACTTTTATTCCTCGGTTATAAAACAGCACATAAACACATGAGAAAAGATGGAGGTCAAACATGATATTTTTTTTCCAATATGTTATAACCAATTTCAGGCCGGGAAAGGAATTGCTTCTATTCTTTTTATTTTAAAATAAGCAAGTATTTGTTGAATTCTTAGTTCTAGAATTGTGCAGGGCACAATGGAGAATACAAAAGCAATCACAATCACGGTTCTCTACCCCAGGAATTAGGCAAGATAGGCAAATGAAATAGCAAAAAGAGGAAGTATACCTAAAAATGAAAGAAAGATCAGAGTAGGGAAATAATCGGCGACTGAACTGAGGGGCTTAAAGTTAGAACTGAATGACAGAGAAGATTGTGTTAGGTAAGGAATAGTGGGAGTAGGATATGAACATGCATTATAGGTAAGAGCTTAGATGGTACAAATGTCCTGGGTATGGCTCTGAGTCTGATTGGTTCAGGAGAGTAGTTGGAGTGAGCTGGTGAGATAGAGAACAAGGTTCGAAATTATGAATAAAGGGGAATAAAATTGGATTGGCAATGGAGGACTAGCCTGAAATAGAATTTCGACTCATATTAATCAGAAAGCTGCTGGACGTTTTGGGATAGGTAAAGCATGTGCCAAGTGGATCTTTCTTAGGATATATCTGCTCCGCATATTTTCCTCAGTAAGTATCACTGAGAAATACTGACAAGATTTGGTGATGACTGGTTATAGGAGATGATAAAGAAAACATGCCTATTGTAAATGACTGGGTGTATGTGTGGATGAAAGATGGCGCTCTTGATAGAAATCAGGACTTCGGGATCCAAGTTGTTTAGAAATGCGAAGATCACATGACTGTCTTGGAATATTTGGTATTAAAGTGATTTAACAGTGATTGAAAGACTTGTGGAAATGTTAGAAACGTCTGGTGTGAAGATGAAGGTAGCAGAACAAAGACTGGAAGAGAGAGTGAAGTCATTACTGGATTCCAGAGATATTTACATAGAGAGGACAAATATCAGATGAATTTAATGTGAAGATTAGACCATTTCATGAAGAACCCCCACATCAACTTTATTAAAAGTAATCTTAATAAGTATGTTAAGCCTTATAGGGAAACATGCGCTCATGTCTGGTTTGTAATTTGGCAAGGACAAAATGAACCACCACCCACAGCCACCTACACCCTCTGACTTGTATCAAGTATTTAAAAGGAAAGAGGTCAACGGCATCCCTAGAAGAATGATGTTAGCATATTAATACATAGGAGGAATAGTATGAAAGATTAAGGAGCTTGTAGCCCTGTTAAGGCAAAATACCAGAGTAGCAGCTGAATTGATAGAAATAATACATCCCCAAATTTTGATTTTATTCTGACACCAAAAAAGTAAGAACTGATTTAAAAATCCCTACAGAAGCAAAGGTGTTTATATTACAAAACCAAGACTCGAGTTAGATAACTTAATAAATGTGTACTTTCTGATGCAGTTGTTGATTAGTAATGAAATATTGCAAAACTGAATCAAGTTGATTTCCTGGTGAAACTGTACTAAGAACTCAACACTGAAAGAGGCTAATCCAAAAGGGTGTTTGCAATGACGCATTCTAATTAGCACTGGGCACTTATTTGAATAGTCTGCATTTGTTCATGTTATTACCCACTTTTTATGGTGGTGGTCATTTTAAAATTGTTCAGACCCCAACTGCCTGAGGTCATTTTATATCTTTCCCATTAGTGAGAGAGAAAGTTCACAGACATTACTGACTTCACTAGTTTTGCTGAGATTTCTCTCTTCTCAGGAAACAGTGGGGAATACAGGAAAGGGAGTTATTTTAAATGTGTAACGTATGAAGGAAAAAGGCTTTTGGGAATATTATATATAATAAGTCTCCTTTTTTATAAAACATTTAAAGCACAGATCATATGTATCAGCGTTAACCAATTCAGTTACCAATTCAGTGGCCATGGAGCACAGGAAATAGGGTTAATACAACTGAGGAATTAAGTATGCAAAATTTTCACATAATTTCAATTAAATAGTTTAATTAAGCATTTAATTAAGTATATTTGGAACAGGTTGAGATATGAATCTAGTGTTTCAGCTGTAGATTTTATTAAATCTAAATACATATCAAGTATTTCTGATGAAATATTAGCATTCAAATTAAGATGTGCTGTAAGTGTAAATATACATGGATTTTGAAGGCTTGGTACAAAAAAGGGACACAAAACATTTCAACAAGGTCTATGTTTACTATACGTTAAACTCATATTTTGGATTGCTGGGTTAAATAAAACATATTATTGAAAACTAATGTTCCGTTTCTTTTTATATTTTAAATGTGGTCAGTAAAAAATTTAAAATCATGTAAGTGGCTTTCATTATATTTTTTATTTCTCTTTGACAACACTAATATATACATTTTATGGTTTGTATGTTTGTACTTGCATTCAGAAACATTAAACTGTCACAGTGGACATATACACTTTTGTAACAGAAACAATAATAAAAAATTATATTTCTAGTAACATATAAAATCCTTATGGTTATATTTTAAGAGGTTGCCCCAAATGCAGAGTGGTGGGGGACAGAGGATTCACTGAATAATTAGGCATGATTTTTTGGTTAGGTTTTTTTTTTTGTTTTTTTTTTGTTTTTTTAGTCTCTCTGGAATTTAAAGAGAGAGAGAGAGGCAGAGACAGAGACAGAGAGAAGGAGAGAGAAAGACCATGATTGGTAGCATTTACCAATTTCTTTGGTGTAAATACCTCCACCAAGGCTGATTTTAAGTTACCAAGTCACTGAACCTGGATTCCCTGATCACTGACTGTGGGTTCACGAGCTGGTACAAACTGGACCCAGCACACCACCAGCTCAGGAAGTGAATGGTGTTGTCTGGCCTCCATGCAGGTAACAGGTACAAAGATTAAACAATCTGCTGACATTGATACAAGATGTAAGAGACAGGACTGCTGAGTAAACCCTGGACACTTGATTTCATTTGAGGCCATCCGTTTCACTGTTTGCTGATCACATTTAGTTAATAATCATTGACAGATATTTTCCCAAGTCTTTAGAAATTAACATCAGCCTCTACCATAAATGCCATCTTTGATGGTCATTCACAGAGTGGGTGAGCCTGGGGTTAAGTGCATGTGTTCTTGAGTCAGAGAGAGCTAGGTTCAAACGCTAGCTTTACCAAACCCGTTTACTTGTCGCTAATATAAAGATGATAATCTTATTACCTTTTTCATAGGAAAATTCTCGAGCAGATTAAATGAGACGTTCCACTCGAAGTATTTAGCATGCCCTTTGCATGTATCCAATAAATAAGTTATTTATTAGACTCTGATACTAACAATAAATAGACTATGTTTTATAATGTTTCCATGGGGAGGATTGGGTGTGGAGTCCTCATTTATATATCATGGAACAGAAACCTAGGGAGGTGGTAAAGCAGTCAGTACTACGTTCTCGGGTAGCCACAACATGTATGACTCCCTTCTTCAATTAAGCACTTACATCACATAAGTATCCAAGGAAAATGAAGACTCACTATAATGTAATGTGTGCATCTCCTAGGATGAAGCAGGAATGCTCCTCATTTTTGCCTGGGTGTACAGGCATTTGTGCATCTTTGACATGGATACCCAATTGTGGGAAATAATCTAGAGGCTGATTTCACCCATAATCACTATCTCAACTGCTGTAAGAAAAGTCTGTGCTATTGTTACTGGGTCCAGATCATTTGTCTTGTGAATCATGGATTTCTAGAGCTGAGAATCGGGTAGATGAATTCCAAGGATAAGAGGCTTGGCTTGAAGCTGGACCTTCCCTGTGAAAATACAAAACGCAGCTGGGTTATAGGAATTTGGTCTTTACTTCTTCCTTTCTGGAGAAGTGAAAAAATACAGGCCTTTTCAAAAAAGAACTAAATACTTAGTGGGGCCCCTATTTTGGTGTGCATGGGGCATTCTGTTTGAGTTCAGAAGGACCCAGTGGCACTTTGCAATACCTTGACATAACTGCGACCCTTGTGGATGGTGGCCGAACTCACCTAGCTCGATTCACTTGGTGCATCCACTGACTCACAATGCGGGTGTGACTCTCACGTGAAAGAAAAAAAATCAACTGCATAGGTGCTTATTTGAACAATGTGTTCCTTTTTCTATCATACTTTACACCACTGCACCTACAAAGTCATTTTTTTTTCCAAAACAGAATTTGAAAAAGCAAGCCTCTTACTGGATATCTGCTGTCTCTCTCTCTTTTCACAAGTGGCTCTTTTTTAAACCTATTTTTTTTTTTAAAATTACTGTGATACATCATATAGAACATGGAACATATACTTTAAACCACGTTGAAGACGTTGGAATTTCTTTCAAATGCTCAAATGGAAGTTGACTTTGTTTTACCTAATTTAATAGGACATAGGCTGTTGAAGACATGATCTCATTCAATGAGGTCTTCAAGCAAAAATATCCATTATCTTGATGAGATTATAATCTGACAGTGATTAGTACAGTAACTCATAGGGCACTAAAAGGCTTTACTAAGCCAGATAACATATAGAGCAAACACTGGGAGAAACTCTTCTTTCTTTTCCTTGAGTCCAAAATGAACTTGTCCTTTTAAGGTAAACAAGTTGAGAAACCAAGAGTGAGGCAATATGATCTTCTGGAAAACACATTTCTAGAGAAGGTGTCAGCAATCCCAAGACTTGGTGCCAGCCCAACGCTGCCTGACCTGGTAACTCGGGCACTCATAATCATTGTGGGCCTCAGTTCCCTCCTCAGCACACCACCCGTGATTCTGGGATAAGCCAAATCCCAGGCTGTGCGATGTAATGGAAGCCGCCATTCTTTGAGGACTACTCCTGTCCTGACATTGCCAGCCTCCTCGTCCTTCTCTTCTTTCAGCTGTGAGCAACTGGAGGCAGGAGGTGTGCCCACACACATGCTGTATCCCCAACAACTAGCCTTGGGCCTGACACAGGGCAGATGTCTCCCCCAAAATCTGCCCAGTGAATAAGTATGCCAGGTGCCTTATTATTTCATTCAACTTTTACAAAGACCCTGGGGAAGACAGCCTTATTTTAACATTGAGAATACAAAAGTTTAGAGGAACTTTGAGAGGTTACGTGAAGCCCCCCAGACAGAACCATGCTCGGTGTCTCCAAGGCCTGTACTTCACCTTCCCACGCTTCGTCGTAAATGTGAAACTTGCCCAACTAAGCACATGAGCAGGGTACCAGTGAGGCAGGAAAGCTACAGACAGCAAGAAAAAGAGAAAGAGTAAAATTTGGATTCGAATTATGGACAGGGTCAGACCACAGTATTTTCAGTGCTCCAGGCTTGTCAAGGGCGGTAATAATTCATAAATGCTGACATAGCAGTTTCTTTAGGAGTATTGCTCAAGGGATATAATATTCATCTCTGGGCCTTAGAGTCTCCAAGAGCACCTGGCCTACTTGCGGGTACATTACTTAAGAGGTATGAAGTGTGCTCTTTCCATGACATGGGGCATCCCCCCACCTCCTTTAAGCCTATATATATAAATAGAAAGAAGTCTATTTGGCCAGACTGACTGGCTGCCAGATAGATGGCAGACACGGGGCAGATCAATGTCAAGTCTCAGCTCCAGGAAGTTTATAATATACCACTTCACTCTTCGAGATCAGGAGGTGTAACAGCCTGGACTTGGACCATTCATTGTTAATAGCTTCAATAGAAGATGGTTTCCAGAACAGTGCTGTGTCACAGAAATATAACGTGAGACACAAGTGCCAGCCACATACGTACTTTTAAATTTCTTAGTAACCACACTAAAAAAGAAATACATAAAATTTTAATTTTTTTATATTCTCATAAGATATCTTATTTAACGCAATACATCTAATATATTATCATTTCATCGTATAGTAAATATGAAAAGCGTTGAGATATTTTTCATATGGAATCTTTGAATCTAGTGTGTATTTCACGCGGCCCATCACAATCGGCGCAAGCCAGATTTCAAGCGTTCCGCACTCACGTGTAGCTAAGTGGCTACCATGTGGAAGTGTGAAGCTCACAGTGACATGGTGATTGTGGGTGTCCATGCGGCCAGCTCCCTGGCGACTGCAGAATGTATCTGTGCTTATTACTGCTCATGAGCAGAACAAGCTGCTGAGAAGGGACCTTGAACCAGTCATTTTGCAAGATCTGATAGTTTCTTAAAGTCCCAGAAAGGAAGAGTCTTGCTACTAAACCAAGAGGCAGGATGCTCCAGTCCTTTCTAACATCTATTTGGCATATAACTACTGAGCACTAAGATCTACATACAGTTAAATCATAAACCTTTTGTTTGTGGCACAGAACTGGCACAGAGCACCAGACTGGTCACTAGTTATGGGGCTTTCAGCAAATCATTTCTCACCCTCAGCCGTGGCTTCTTTATCTTCAAAACAGAATGCCTGAAGCATAGTGCTCAGCCTTCGGTGCAAATTACAGCCATGCGGGAAACTTAAAAAAAAAAATGCCCTGGCTTTACCATATAAAAAACAGCATCTCTGCAGTAGGGCCTGAGTATTAATCCTTTAACATGTGTTATGTGATTTGAAAGTGAAGCTAGGGTTAAGAATCACTGACTTAGTACAAACCAAATGTGCTATGAGTTTTCAGTTTGTGAAAATGGAGTCCTATGCCCCAGGGAGCCTTCCTCAGCTGAGAGGAAGAAGAGAACAAAAAATATCAATCTTTCCCATCCAGTCAGCCAATAAATGTAATTTTTGCAATAGAGAACTTTCTATGCCAACTAGGGTTGAATACTAAATATAAAGGTAGGAAAAAAAATATTATCCCATGAAATGGCAAGATAAAAAGAATACCTGTAATGGATGAAATCAGCCACAGATAGATAAGATCACTCAAGGAATGATGAAACATTTCAAAGTGTTGCTGATGAGGTCCCCTCAAGATGACCATCTCTGGTTTTTCAATCAAACGCTAATTTAGGTACTTCTCTAAAGAAATTCTACAAATGTAATTAAGGTTACTAATCAACTGATTTTAAAATAGGAAGATTATCCTAGATTACTGAGGCGAGTCAATGTAATTATCCCATAAAAGCAGAAGTAATCAGTGAGACGTGGCAGAAGAGGAAGCCAGAGAGATGAGAAATTTGAGAGGGAGTTGATGTGCTGTTGCTGGAGGGGACGGCATAGAAAACATGCAATGCAATGCGGGCAGACACCGGGAGCAAAAGCTGGCTCCGAGCTGACAGCCATCAAGGGAGCAGGGAAGCCGTTGCTACAACAGCAAGGAATTGAACTGGGCTAGCGATCTTAAGGAGTGTGGAAGTAAATTTATCCCCAGAGTCTCCAGAAGGTAACAGAGCCCTAAAAAGTATTTTTATGTCAGCATTCTCTAAGCAGAGAATTCAGTGGAGCCATGCTGTGCCCAGGCTTCTGATCTACAGAACTATGAAGTAATAAATGGGTATTGTTATAAACCAATACATTTATGATGATTGGTTATGGAGGCAATAGAAACGAACACAGTCTCTAAAAGTCCATTATAGAGTCCTAGGTTGACTTCCTAAACATCAATCAGGAAGATAATTATCCATTCACCATTGAAACATGTCCAAGTGAATAAGGGCCTTTTACCAGAGCATAGAAGCTTGTGACTTGAGAGGCAATCTAGTCCAATCAATTAATGATGGATGAGGAATGCTAAAAAAACTTAGATACCAAATAATCTGTGGCTTTGTCTCCTTCAACTATCCTTGGCCAAGAGCGCTTTAATCAGCCAACAAGAACGTGCCAATATGGAAACAGGTACAATAATCTCTCAGAGCTAGGTGATGCTCTCCCCTGAAGTCATTCAGTCCCTCTATTCCAACTGTACAATTGATTCTTATCTTACTTTCTGGATTTCCTCTCTTTCTGGAAAACTAACACAGTAACCAGCTGAAATGAAATTGCTTGACAGCTGAAATGCAGCATAAATGAATGAATTGGCATTCTGGTATACTGGCCCATCTCTTGAGCGTGGCTAGTAGAAATTAGACCCCTAGAGTCTGATCACCTCTGGGTCATGTGATGGAATTTATTTTTTGAACACATAGATCTGGACATAAGATGATCCTAGGAAAGTGAGCATGACTGAGAGCACCTGCTGGCCTTGCTTCTCATCTTAACCCCAGGTCTAACTAGGGAATTAAAAAACAGATGATGTGTCAAGGGGAAGGTAGATCAAAACCAAGGTCAGAGTCTATAACAGAACAGGGTAGAGGAAGATAAGGATTAGCAGCATGTATTTTATGGAGGAAAAGGTGGTTTGGAAAGGGGAAGTACAGGCTATCTTTGGAACATGTCCTTGTAAATTTAACATCGTGGCTCAGGAGAGCTTGTTTTTAGTCCCTTGTATTAAACATTCGATTCCCGGGAGTCTTACGTTTACCACCCCGTGAGACCACCACAGTAGAACTCAGGAAATGTAAATTCAAAGACCTGGCCATGTTTCTCCTAAATCAGCTGGCTGGTGGACGATCACTGGAACGAGCAGCGTGAGCCAAACCCTGGCCCACTCACTACTGAATCACAGACACTGTCCACCTTCTAAGCAGTCAAAGAAACAAACACTTCCATGGTTTTTCATTGTAATCTCTTTGAGTGATTTCAATTTCATATCTTGTAGAACAGTAATACAACATTCATCTTCCAAAATGAAAAGTGATTCAAGTGAATTTTTTTACATCCAACCTCTTATGATCATTACCAATTAAAACTTCACTTCCGAATGAGGAAGAAAAGCTACAGGGAATCCCCAAGGTGGCACTTTATATAAAGCCTCATGTAAATGCTAAACAACTAGAGAGCAGGTTCCCTAAACGTAGGGAATAACACCCATTCGCATCTGAAATAACTCCTGTCCAAACTGAACTCAGCACCTCCTACCTGCCCCAATCTCTACCTAATGAACAAACTGCTTCATCCCTCATATTCCTATCTTGATTGATGAGATTAGGGTTCTGCAGCTACCTGAACTAGATACCTCGCTTACCCCATCCTTTTTCACAGGTAACTTGATGCTGTAAGAGAGTGATTCTACCTCAGAATTCTCTATGAAATGTAGCACCTCCTCTCCAATCCTAGCCCCGCTGCCTCTTTCCTGCCTTTTTAACACCCGAAGCAGCCTTCCTCATGGTTTATCTTCCTTGACTTTCAAGGCTGCTGCCACACAAATCACAAACCTGTTTATGCTTCCATGAAGTCTTCTACACTCCCCGTGAAACATGTGTTCACCCTTCTGCGTCTCCACACTGATTTTTTTTTAACATCTGCTGTACACAGTGCCACAGTCAGAAGATGATAAACCCATTTGTGGAATAAATAAGTTCTCAGTGCCTGTGTTGCTATCTAATGCTATTCAGGGCAGAGAAAGACCCACTTCTGCTATTTATTACTCTACGCCACTACCTAAGTGCCTTGCAGGATTTGCTGAGTGGACAGACGCGTGTGTTGGTTTTGCTGGCAAGTGTTGGTGGGTACAGGTGGGCCAGAAGCACTAGAAGTTCTCCCCTCCACCCAAGAATATCCACGTCGTCATCCACCTATAGTTTCTGGATCTCTAGAAGTTAGTTTGGGTAAAAGAGAGCACAGGGTAATTTTGGGGTTAGAAGATGGGCCCAGGGTTGAACTTTGGGCAGCCAAAGTATAGCCTGAGGGTGCCAGGTATAGGTACAAGAGAATTTCACAAAAGGATCTGAATGGTCATGTATGCTGAGTAAAGGCCGCACTTGTTTGGAAGGTGGTGGAACTCTGCTTCCACAGGTCAGTCTCCCCACCAGTGACCTCACCCTCAGGGCCCTTGGATTCCCCATCCAATCTCCTCTCTACCTTTGCAGGAGGAGCAAGCAGGAAAAGTCAAGAGAAAAAGATGTGTCCAAGTAACTTGCTGCTTCCCTTTTATCATCGGCACAGCACACAGCATGAAGTATAATTATTTTCCTGCAAGTTATTTCCCATGATCATTAGGTAATGTTCCTTAAACTGCAACTAGTTAAGTGGTTTTGCTAGTTTTTCTATTAATCAGAATGTCTGGAAGTCCACAGTTAGTGCTGATGGAGGGAAGGGCAGCCAATGTGGAAGCCAGAAGTACAGTGAGAATCCAGGAGTGGGAGGGAGCTCTAAGGACCATGTTAGTCTAAAGGTTTCACTTCACAGCTGAGGTAAGCGAAGCCCAGAGAGATGAAGTGAGGTGTGTGAGACACCACTGCTGGTTACAGCTGAGCTGGGAGCAGCACCCAGGTCTCCTGCCCCTCGTCCAATGTTTTTGTTTTTCTTTTTTAACAACTCCACATTGTCTTCAACCTGTCACTGTGGTTTCAAGAAGCACTTCAAGGAGCAAAAGAGCCACAGGTCACATGTGGTGTCACACACAATATCATTTATCATTAGGCATTCAGGACAAGCAAATAATAAGTGTGGGCATACGGCCACCCTGCTCTTCTGGCTGCCACAGAGAGCTGGCCACTACCCACCCTCAACAGGAGCTGAGTTTCCCTTGCCAGTTTCTTTAGGGGAGGAAAAGAGACCTTGAGTAATTGAGAAAAGGAGTTTACTCACAACCAGCCTTAAAGTCTGGACCAAACTGAACTGAAATTTCTCAAAATAATCCTGAACTCAAAATAATCCTGAATAGAACCTTGTAAAAATCTATTCTCTATACCGACACCACAGTGATTTTCCTAAATTGCTGACCAACAGCCTCTGATTCAGACTCCTCATTACAAAACGATAAACTCCTAGAAAGGTGCATCCAGCCTTGCCTGTATAGTCCGACCTGGCCTTTTTTTTTTTTAATGTTTATTTATTTTTAAGAGAGAGACAGAGCATGAGCGGGGAAGGGGGATAGATAGAGGGAGACACAGAATCTGAAGCAGGCTCCAGGCTCTGAGTTGTCTGCACAGAGCCCAATGTGGGGCTTGAACCCATGAACCATGAGAGCCTGACCTGAGCCGAAGTTGGATAGCTGACCGATTGGGTCACCCAGGCGCCCCTGACCTGGCTCTTTCTACCTTTCCATTTCTATCTTCCACCAATTTCCCAAACCTCCCCTTTCCTCTGTCCATGAGAGGAAACTTCTCTGAAGTTTCCAGATTCTTCACCTCTTTGGCTCCTCCGCCACCTGTCTTCTTCCCAACCTCACCCATCTCTGCTACTTACCCCCTCAACCCTCAGATCAAGATCACTACAACACATTTCTTCACCTACCAGGTGAAATTAGGTGTCCCTCCTCTCTACTTCCATACGGCCTTGACAAACCCCTATTAGAGCAATGTAAGATATCCATGACTTTCCCATCTCTCTCCTGAGGGTCATCTTTGTATCCCCTGCTATTTCACACAGTGACTAGCAACTCTGTTTAAAATGAATTTTGAAGGAATGAACAGAGACACCTGACACTGTTTTAAAAATGGGTATTTTAAGGGGTGGGAGCATGTCCTTCTGTGGAAAGTTCATCTGAATGCATTTTAATGAGATAAAGCAGTGTTTCCATTATATCAGGCATGGCTTGATTCAGGCATGCAGTAAGGAACCCAAAGCAGACTGAAGTATGGCTAGAAGCACAAAAAAACAAAGTCATGTTTTCTTTTTCATTAAAGTACCGACCTTTTCTCCTTAAACCTGTCAGAATGGCTAGAATAAAATAGACAGAAAATAACAAGTGTTGGCAAAGATACGAGGAAAAAGGAACCCTGATGCAAACTGGTGTAATGCAAACTGGCATAGCCACTGTGGAAAATAGTATGGAAGTTCCTTAAAAAAATATATAATTAACATATGATCCAGTAATTGCACTAATGGCTATTTACATGAGGAAAGTGGGGAGGAAACAAAAACTAAGTCAAAAAGATACATGCACCTCTATGTTTATTGCATTATTTATTAATTATTTTTTTAACAATTTTTTAACGTTTATTTATTTTTGAGAGACAGAGCGTGAGTAGAGGAAGGGCAGAGAGAGGGAGACATAGAATCCGAAGCAGGCTCCAGGCTCTGAGCTGTCAGCACAGAGCCTGATGCAGGGCTCAAACTCACAGACTGTGAGATCATGAGCTGAAGGCCACTTAACCGACTGAGCCACCTAGGTGCCCCATGTTTACTGCATTATTAACAAAAGCCAAGATATGGAAGCAATCCAAGTGTCCATCAACAAACGAATGGATAAAGATGTGGTGTATATATATATATATACAATGAAATATTCCTTAGCCATAAAAAAAGGAATGAGATCTTGCCATTTGCAACAACATAGATGGATCTATAAGGTATTACGCTAAGTGAATCATAGAAAGATAGACACCATATAATTTCAATCTCATGTGTTATTTAAGAAACATAACAAAAAAAGACACAAAAATTCATACTCTTAAATACAGAGAACAAACTGGTAATTACTAGAAAGGACATGGGATGGATAGGTGAAATAGATAAAGAGATTAAGAGTATACTTATCATGATGAGCACTGAATAATGTATAGAAACGTTGAATTGTACACCTGACACTAATATAACACTGTATGCTAATCATATAAATATAAATATATACACAAAAAAGTGCTGACATTTTCTAAGACTTCAGAAAACCTAGAAGAAACGGAAAACACACATAGACCAGAATCAAAACTGTGAAGTGTTTCCTGAATGCAAATTATAATCTCTATTGACATTCTCAAAATGTATAAGCTCCTTAAATAATCAGAAAACTAGCCTTTCTTTCAAAGAACAAAGTTTGGAAACCCAAATTATATCTTACGGGTGTTCAGACAAGGAGGAAGACAGTCTGATAATATTTTATGAACTCTGGGACAAGGAAAGGGGGTTTTGTTTAGAGTAGAAAGGAAAAGAGCGGAGAAGTAGAGGAAAGAGGGAGGAAGGGATATTAGGGCAGTTAGAGGAAAGGGTGAGGTGGGAGAAGAAAGAAAACAACTGGCTAAGCCATTGGATATTTACATCAAAAAAACGCAAAAGCAAGTTAAAAAAAGAGAGACCTGACTCTCAGCCTTTTAATGAAAGTTAACAAGAAGGGCACGCTAACCAATTGTTTCGTTTTCTCCCTCTGTCTCTGTGTCTCTGTCTCTCTCTCTCTCTGTCTCTCTCTCTCTCTCTCTCACACACACACACACACACACACACACACACACACACACACGCCTCTGGTACCATAAGAGTAGATGAAAGCACATGACCATTGCCTCATATAACACCCGCGCCACCCCCACCCCCACCGACCTTTGCCCAGATCTTCTTTGGGTTCTGCCAACTGAAGTGAAGGCCAGGCCTGGGCTGGAGCCTCATGAGACCCATCACACCATCACAGTAAAGCCAGCCAGACCAGAGGAAAAAGCAGCCAAGTGTTAAAATTCAACAAAGACTATGAGTTGGACAGGCTGAAGAGAATGATAGGCGTAACTAACCCTAATCCCATGGCCTAAGGAGTGCAAAATTGAAAGCTGTCAGACGGCAGAGGCATCCATCTGCTGTATTCACTGGTATTTCACTCAAGTATCCCAAGTGCTCAGAATGTAGCACTTTGAATATTTGTTAAATGAAGGATAAGTAAACGGGTTCCAAAACATTAGTGCCCATTGGAAATCTTAACATACTTAACTGTTAAATGTTTAACCACGGTATCAGTGGTGCAAAGTAGTGGACTAGAAAACTGTTAGTACTACCTACATATTAACTGGATATTTATCCCATTAATAGGATATTTTGGTTGATCGGGCAGGAGGACATAGCACTTAGATTATGTAGGTTTCTCTTTTTAATTAACTTGTAATAAAGGGAAGTAGGTCTCTCTATGAAAAAAAATCACAAGTCAACAAAAGGTGCTAAACACTAAACCTTTAGTGAATTATGTACACAAGCAGCACAAGAGACAAAATAATTGCTTTCTAGCTCTAGAACTTCTCCATATTTCTTGTTGCTTCTCACATGGTTAGAACTATCATGATGATTTCCATCACCGAGTGTGGGCTGAGTTGTTACAAACGCAAGGCTATGTTACTAACATTCCTGTGTATGATCAACAATCCCGTCCATACTATTAATACGAGAAGACTGTTCATGATTTGTGACCATGGCCAGAATTAGGAAGGTTTTTTGTTGTTAAGACTCCTTTCTGCCTGGCTGGCTTTCCTAAGTTTGTATGTGATAAACCATTTGGGACATGTCATCCATACAAAGTCCTATAATATAAGAAACCCTCGCTGGGGAACATTCACTTGAATAGGTTAATTAAGGATGACTAGATAGGAGTCTCGCTAATTGTGAACTGGAAGTTAATTTATTTTGAAATTATATTTTGATGTGTAGAGGCAGCTTGCCTGACAAAGTTCTCTAAAGCACATTTCCAAAGTTGAATTCAGGTGCCCAGAAACACTTCCTCCCCCAACTTGGTGTTCCTGCAGTATTTGCAGCATATGCCAGAAACTGAGGAGTGACCAGGCCATCTTCTCTACCTCCTCTGTCCCCATTTCATCTGTCAACATCACCTCTCTAGATCTGGGGAACACTTCTGGGACTCACTGCAGAAGGATCGTAGAAAATGTGGGTTTGAACACTGGCAAAGGACCAACTGGCCAGTGGTTTTCTGACCAGCCATCATAGATCTTTCTAGCTTATCCTTGAAAGAAAAAGGTCATTTTCACCTAATTTTTTAGGTTCAACTGTAAGGGTAGTGGGAAAGAGTAATCACATAGGACTTGCATAAAAACATACGCTGAAATTTTATCCTTAATACCTATAAAGAAAGAAAATGTACCTGAATATATAATGTTCTGATAGGGCTTTTTTTTTTAGTCCTTTATTTATTTATTTATTTATTTATTTTACAAGAATTATGAATCCTATTAGCACCTGTGAATAGTTTTATTTGGGGAATTGTTAAGGTCACAGAAAGGACCACCACCATCAGATAGAAATATTTTGGTCTAATAAGAAAACATGGAACAATCTATCCCACCCTATCCCAAACCAAATTTCCAAACCTCAAGTTAGTAAAAACAGTTAATAAATACTGGTTATTCAAAGAATAACAGGGAAGTATAGGAAATTAGGAAAAGGAGCCTGGCCTATTAGGGTCGTGGGTTATATTTTTCCAGGTTTGGGCATCCAGCATTCCAAAACCAAACTGTATACTGAAACGGTGTCAGTGGGACAAGCATGAGGCTCTCTGCTTCAAACCCCATTTTATTCACAGATGCTTCACATTTGTACCAAGGAGATGAGTTAAATCAAGAATAGGAGTACATGATGCTGGTTTGCAAAACGACTGTTTTCCCCGAAGCCAATTTTTATGTTATTTTTCTGACAATAAATGCACAATACTTATGTAGAAGTTGTAGAAGTTTGGTAAGTATTAATACAATGTAAAACAAATTATGAATTCCTTTTCTGTAATTCTCTTTCCAATAAAATTTCTAAAGAAAGCTGAAAACAGACCCTATCCAAAAAGCTGTCTCATGTTTTTCTTTTTCTTTTTCCATTTAACATTAGCGTCTCTTAAGTACCTGCCAATTAGATTGCCACTTTTTCTAGGAAATGCAGCTTTTAGCAATTCTTTGTTGATTCCAATGAAATCAACCTGACTTAGCTAATATTAACTGATTAGATTGAGAATGAAGTCCTAATGCCAACAGCTAACCAATAGTAAGTACTTGACATTAAATGTTGGGTGACCCAAGCAGATTCTATAAGCTTGGAGAAATTTCAAGTAAGAGGATAGGGAACTTGAAGACATTATAAAAGAATCCATAAAGAACCCAAGATGTACTGAGAGAGAGATAACATGAGAATGGCTATGCACAGCAGCAGAGATCTGATTTCATTACAGTAAATCCCCATTATATGGAATTACATGGAAGCATCCTCTTCCTTTCTGGCTAAAGAAGCATAATATCTTTTTGCCTAACCACCACCACCTCAAAATATAAAAACTGTGAATATAAAATTTAATGGCTGCACTAATTAATATTCCCTCATATTCCTATTACTGGCCCTTCAACTCTGTGTTTTTCTAACTGTGAGTCAAAACCTATTATACTGTAGGGTCAATCTAGTGGGCCAAACCTGGTTTTGTTTGTTGGGCTATTTAAACAAATAAAATGGTGCTATAAGGCTGAATGTTCATACTCCCTGCCCCAATTCATATATTGAAACTTTATCCAATATCCAAATGTGATATTTGGAGGTGGGGCCTCTCAGGAGGTGATTAGGTGATGAATGGCATTAGTGCCTTTATAAAAGTGGTCCCAAAAAATTCCCTGTACTCTGCCACCATCTGATACAGTGAAAACAGCTGTCTATGAGCCAGGAATTAGGCCTTCGCCAAACATGGCATCTGCCATCACCTTGGTCTTAGGCTTCTCAGCCTCCAAAACTGTGAGAAATAAATATCTGTTGTTTAATAAGCCACTTGGTGTATGGCATTTCTATTACAGCAGCCAGAACAGATGAAGACAAATGGAGAAGAGAGGGGAGGGGAATAAGACAGTTTCTTCACATGGAACTTTGTGCTGGCCAACATGGCACTGCAAGTTTACACTTTGAACTTCCTCCTCTGTGCCAACTACTGCAATGGTAGGTTTATTTATTTATTTTTAACTTAGACAGTAATACTGGAAAATGTCAAAGAGCAATTACAAGCCATGGAAGGCAGATTGAGGAGCTCCAACCCATATATGGTGGGAGTTCCAGGAGAGAATTTAATTTGGCTGCAAGAATCCTTTTTGGAAAAGGTTATTGTTAATTTTATAAAATTAAAAGAATGGAATGAGTCTTCAAATTAAAAAACCACAGTAATCACTGAGGATTATAAACAAAAAGTAAATCCACGATAGGTGATCATGATAAAGAAAAACTCTTTAAAGAGACTTCAAATGAGAGACAAATTATCCACTAACAAATTCAAACATACCACTAAAAGACTTTTCCTCAGCAACAACAAATGTCAAAACACAAATGAAAACTTTTTTTTTTTTTTTTTTTACAAATGAAAACCTTTAAGTGTCAGAGAAATAACCATCCATTTAGAATTTGATACTTAGCTAAACTGTCACTAAGTCTTGTGTTGGCTGAAGGTGGTGGAGGGCATATGAAAACAGAGTTTTCTACCTAAAGATTCTAATTTAAATAATGATTAAAGGAACTATTTTTGCAAGAAGACATGAACCATTTTAAATACATGCTGAAAGTGTTTTTAAAAAAGTTCTCTCCCAACTATTCCAGTTATTATCCCTGTAGTTATTGACACATTTCTCTGCCCCTCATTTAAAGCCAAACTTCTCGAAGGAATCACATTAGACTCTTCTTCTCAATTCCTCTTTGTCCACCCTCCTAAATCCATTAAAATCAGGACTTAACTTCCACCACTCCAATGACATGATTTGTCCTTGCCACTAACAACTTCTACATTGCTAAATCTAGTGGTTATTTCTTAATCATCTCATTTGACTTATTAACATACGACATAATTGATCACTCTTTGAAACACTATAATAATTTGGTATTTGTACACTATTATCCGTTGGTTCTCCCACCTCACTGGACACTTCACCTTGATCTACTTAGTCCTTATCATCCACTCTTCTCTACCTATGCTTATTCCTAGGTGATTTCATTCCATAATATGTCATTAATAGCATCTATATGATTATGTTCTCCAAATATATAACTTTAATCCAAAGCTCTTCCTTGAACTACAGACTAATCCAATTGACTAATAATCCCCTTGGGTGTTTAATAGGAATATCAAGTTTATAAATCTATAAACAAACTTTTGATTTTACCCTCCTTACCTTTTCATTCCACAGTGTTGGTCATTTCAATCAATATCACTATCATCCTTCCAGATTCTCCAATTGACTAATAATCCCCTTGGGTGTTTAATAGGAATATCAAATTTATAAATCTGTAAACAAACTTTTGATTTTACCCTCCTTACCTTTTCATTCCACAGTGTTGGTCATTTCAATCAATATCACTATCATCCTTCCAGATTCTCAGGCCTTTCAGTCATATCTTGAAAACCAATCCATCAACTAATTCTCTCAGATATACCTTCAAATTATATCCAGAATGTGACCATTTCTATCTATCTTTATCTTCCTCACCCAAGTCACCAATATTTCTTATCTGGATTGTTATAATAGTTTCTTAATTAGTCTACATGCTTCTGGTATTGAACACCCTTATCCCCAAATATCTAAGTTACCCATCGAGATCTTGCTGTAACAAGAGCATGTCAGTTTTTTGTTCAAGACCCTCAGATGATGTCCCATCTCGCTTAGAGTAAATGCCAAAGTGCTCAGAGTAAATGCCAAAGTGCTTACAGTGGTCTGAAAGTCTTAGTCTCCTTTGACCGTCTCCCCCCACCATTACTTACTATCTCTGCCTTCGTCTACCATACTTTTCTTGCCCATTCTGGTCCAACAACACTAGACTCTTT
Source organism: Paguma larvata (assembly GCA_030068075.1). Classification (NCBI taxonomy): domain Eukaryota; kingdom Metazoa; phylum Chordata; class Mammalia; order Carnivora; family Viverridae; genus Paguma; species Paguma larvata. Next base: position 32,446,769 of record CM057826.1, on the reverse strand, counting down.
GATGTTTCTTGCAGACCCCATGCAGCATATGTTATTCCTTCTGGGATACTTTTCTTCCAGACTTCCATCAAATAACCTTAAAATATCACTTCACCTTTGAGCTCTTTCCTGAAAATCCAGATCAATAATAACTCTTATATCTAATTTTCTCCATAGCACTTATCTTTATTTGACATACCATATATTTACTTGTTTACTGACTTTTCTTTATCTCCTCTTACTAGAATGTCAATTATATGAGTTCAGGGATTTTATCTGTTCTGTTCACTGCTATATTTCCAAACACCTATAACTACGCCAAGTCAATAGAAGACATACAATAAGGATTTATTAGACAACTAAGTCAATGGTGAGGAAAAACAAAGATAAAACACAATTCAATCAAATGTTGTTTGTAAAAACAACATAGGCCACATTTTCTATTGATCAACAAAAGTAAAAGAAAATTTTAGACAATAAAAACAAGGAAAATAGGTGAGCTTATCTCAAAGAACAATTAAAATGTGTTAGGTTTTCTGCTTTGTTTGGGAGAAGGATAGATAATCTGTGTGAAATGGGAACCCTAATGTTTCTTGACGTGGGAGTGACCAGCCCAACTCATCTGCATGAGTACATGGTACAGGGTGAGCACTGACAATGTGGCTGTTGCAGGCTTCTGCTGCCTTAAGAATCAGCACAGTTGTTGGGGGACCCACATCAGGGAATACTGAGAAGGTAACACCCCAGCCCAGACTCAAGAAGGGAAAGAGAAGGTGAGCATAATCATATTCTTGGAAAAGTGGCAGGCCTCACATAGTTTAAGACTAGAAAGAGGAGATGTTATAGACTCAAGTTCTGTGGATGTTTTTCTCAATAGGCAGAAATGGAGAATCATTATTCTTAGGGTAATAACTATAAGTATTTGAAAGAAAAACCTTTGTATTTTTAGTTTTGAAAAGAAACATTTCTGGAGATTAATTATTTAAATCAATACCTAGAAAAGCAAGTCTGGCAGAATATGCTTTAAGACTTTCTGGGGGAAAAAAAAGCCCACAAGGTAATATAATAAAAACATAAAACATCCTGTTCAAGTAACATTTAGACCAGGAATGCAAGGACAGTTCAATGTCAGAAAGATCTAGCAATATAATCTACTGCATTAACAAATTTAAAGAGGTAGTCAAAAGGTTATTCTACTATGCAGAAAACCACCATTTATAATTTAACACTTATGATAAACTCTTAATAAACTAGAAATCCAGAGTTTCTGAATCTGACAAAACTATGTCACCCAAAAACCTATACCTAACAGCATACTTAAAGTGAAACTTTTCAAACATTCTCACAATCATGTGGCACAAGAAAAAAATGTCTATTATAAAGGCATACTATTTACATGGCATGGCACCTGGTAAGGATAGGAAAGTTGAGATCAACAGGGAGAAAAAAAAAGCCTAGAAAAGTCCAAAGCATATATGAGATCTTAGGACACAACAGAGAAGGCACTAGAAATAATGGAGAAAGAATAGAGCTCAGTAAATGGTATTGAGACAACTTGTTTTTCACGTGGAATAAAAAATAGATCCATGCTTTACAGCACATACGCAAATTAACTCCATGTAAATTCAAAGTCTACACGTGGAAAACAAAACTTTGGGAAGTTAATTAAAGCAATTTAGTGTACAGGAAGTATTTACATATAATCACGGAGGAGAAAGTGATTGCTAAAGCAAGGCATAAAATGCAGAATAATAAATTTAACTATATCAAAATTTAAAAATTATCTGTGTTAAAAGAGGTCATAAAAAATTAAAATGCCATCCACAGGAGGCAAAATTTTCAACAATGAAATTTTCGATATATGAAAAAGTATTAGTTATATATGAAATATAAAAACATACATTAAGATACATTTACATTAGGATCATACACATTTACACATGTTTCTGTAAATCAATAAAACAGGCAATAAAAGAGTAAATAAAGAGTAGAAAGAGAAAATTCAGAGAGGAGTAAATCCTAATGGCCCTATAAAAACGATGTTCAACTTTATGGATAGTCAGAGTAATGAAAATTAAAACAATGAGTGAGGGATTCGCATCCATCAACCCACAAATAACTAAATCTGATAATAAGTGTGAGCGAGGACCTCGTGGCAGTGTAAATTGGTATGAGTGCACTATGGAGAGCAATTTGGCAGTGTCTACCAAACGTGAAAATGCATATATTCCATGATGTGGCAAGTCCACCGATACATACTTCAGAAAAACTCTATTGCATGTATCCCTAAGGGAAATGTATAATATATATTTCAGTATAATTTATTTTTATAAATCAATTGAATCATTTTAAATTTTGATCAGTATGGAAATGGATACGTTGTAATGGACTAATACACAGCAACTTTTAAAAGAATGAACAAGGAGAATATAAAACCATAAATTCTGAAAACAAAATGCTTGGTAGTAAAAGTAGTAATTGCCAGAATACTGCATTCCACCTTTAAAGTAAAATATCCGGGGGTACTTGGGGGCTCAACTCAGTCAGTTGAGTGTCAGATTTCAGCTCAGGTCATGATCTCCCAGTTGGTGAGTTTAAGCCCCACATTGGGCTCGCAGCTGTCAGCCTGTCAGTGCAGAGCCTGCTTCGGAGCCTCTCTTCCCCTCTTTCTGTCCCTTCCCCCGACTCGCACTCTCCTAAAAATAAATAAATATTTAAGAAATAATAAAGCAAAATATATGAACATTTTATTTATTTATTTTGAGAGAGAGAGAGTACACAAATACACATGGATGAGACAGAGAGGGAGACAGAGAAGTCCAAGGAGTCTCCACACCCAGTGCACAGCGTGATGTGGGGCTCAATCTAATGACTGCGAGATCATGACCCGAGCTGAAATCAAGAGTCAGATGCTTAACTGACTAAGCTACCCAGGCATCCCATGAGTATTTTAAAGTACACAAATAATTTGTATTTCATGCATACAATAAGAATGCTTTATATATGTAGTAAAATTTAAAAGTATAAAAACAGGACTGTACAAATGTCAACACATGACAGTTGTTCCTCTGGGGTAGCAGAGAGTAGGGTGATGCTGAGAAAGGCAAAACAGGGAACCTCCAATTCACCTGTGTACTTTGCTTCTTTACAAAGAGCAGCTAGGAAGCACACATGGGAAAAACATTTATGTTTGATGTATTCACCTGGGTGGCAGGCACATGGACACTCATTGTAGAATCCTTAGTACGTTAAAAAAATAAGAGTATTAGAAAGCTCAAAATCTATATCCCTGCCCAGGGTCAAAAGTAACAAGCCCGCACAAATTTATGCAGATAGAAAGATAAAAAGAGGTTCTGATAAACAGAAGTTCATGTAGGGCACCTACTCCTGGACAATACTGACAGAGGAGGGCTGGGATGGTTACTCAGGTAAGTTCCGGTCAGTGAATCCATGACTGTCACCCTCATATGCACCATACCCACCCTCATGGCTCAACGGTTGGCCCTTACCAGACACTGTGTTATGAGAAGGAAGGGGAGCTTTCTCAATCCCTGCTTCCAGGCTAGGCTGAGGAACATTTTCTTCATAGATTCCAGAGAAAAGCCACAGAGTGGACCTTCCAGGAAGAACAGCAAATCACATGTAACACTGCACAGGCTAGGTCCTGTCACAAGGCTTCCCAGAGTCCTGGTGCCAGACGTGTCTGATTAATGCAAAAAAACCCAAAAAACCGAAAAAACAAAACAAACAAACAAAAAAACCAACCCATATTTTTCACTAGTTTCAAAAAGCAAGTTGATTTAAGCACTTCAGCACTCCAAAGAAAAACTGTGTCCAGTTGGGACACACTGATTAACAAACGGTTCTCAATCTCTGTCCCTGAAAACCACAAATATGCGCACAAGTCCTAGGTAAGCTGGACCTGGGGGTGTGAATCACAACAAATGGGTGCCAAGGCTGGTTCGTTTTACTCAAGTAGCCCACTGTGAAACCTGCCAGCAAATACCTATTAAAACAAGAACCAAAACATCTCACAGGCTACAGTGTGTTTCAGCTGGTTGAGAAACATCAAAATTAATAATACAGTAACAATAAAAGGACAGCACAAGCAGCAGCCTTGAAGCGTAAGGATCCAGGGTGAGCTTCACACAGCTGTGGTCTTGTCAGTTCCTGAGTACACAAGAACCAGAATGCCATGTTCATGGTCTCAAGTGACGGCAGAAAGTATCTGGAGAAAGGCCATAACTCGTCTTCTTTTCCTGTTGCAGGAACCACTGAGAATAAACTCAGAAGCTCCTGCTGAGGATTCCTTAGAAAGAGAATCCATGGCTTAAATAAAAAGATTTTACTCTTTAAAAATACAATTATTCCAAATAGGCTTCCATTTATAATTCGTGTATGCATTCTGCATGTCATATAATAGTATCCTTCACAAACATTTCCCACAGAGTTGACCAGAGCAGCTTCAACTGCTTACCTAGAAAATACTCCAGCTATTCCTCTCATTAAAAGAGATGAAAAACCAAAAGGATAGATGACTGACTTAGTTGGTGCCAACAATCTATCTCTGAATATGACTGAGCTTGTACAAAACAGGCACTCCTTACATGTTAATAAAAGACTTGGCACCGGTAGTACTTTCTATACTGCCAGTTGAGCTGTATTTAGAAAATTTAAAAGTCTGTGACTTTATTTTTTCCCAGTCTAAAAAGACTTTGTTTTTCAAGTTCGAATGTGGTCCCTGCTTTATAGCAAAAAGGCAAAGTATGCAATAGATAACACCGTAGGTGTCACTCTGAGTTCCAGCATGGCTCTGTCTTGCCCTTTTAACTAAACTGGCAACATCTGTTATTCTCTAAGACAGTGTGGATATTTCCTTCCATGTCAGTCATTTCAGAGGTAAGTGCCTCCACTCATTCACAAATGTTTGACTGTCTGAGTTTTCCTCCTTATCATTTCTAAAACTGAATATCCACACGACAATTTCTTCTCTTTGGTCATAATTTTAATTGTGTTGTAAGTTGTAGCCTGTTTAGTGCTAATTTTACATTTAACTTGTTTCAGGTGAGGAAGGTGGGCCCGTGTGTAAGAGAGAAGATGAGCTGAGGAGTCCCTCCATTTGTTCATTTTTCTTTCGGTCCTGAGAATTAATTTGGGCTCCATTTTTAGTTAATAATGGGATATATTAAAATCATAGATCCAAAAAATATCATAGATCTTGTGTCTCAGGGATGGAAGGGATGACAAGAGTGAATTTCATAAACTCAGCTTAGGCAAGGGGAATATATATTTGTACTGTGGATCTGAAACCCGCAGAGGCCTCAAAGGGAGCAGGAACTGAGTGACCTACCACGAGTTAGGCAGTGTCTGTGACAGAGGGCTTCACTTAAACACAGGGTGGAACATTCACTCTCATGAAGGCTGTCAAATTCAAAATTTGCCAGACAGATTCACCTTCAGGACTCAGACATCTTGTAGTTGTAGAGAATGAACTGCCTTAACTGTCAGCAAAGACGCACAGCCTTCCAGGCTTCAGCGTTGCAGATAAGAAGAAGATGGCCAGAATTTTGACAAGTAAAGGGAAATGTGTACTGATGTATATACTTGGGTGTATATGTCCTACAGGGTTTATCAGCTCACCGTGGTCTGCAACATCATTAGATACTGTTCCTAATTCCAGCTGTTCCGCAGCTGGACTGCCAAGCTAAATCCCATTACAACGAACCCCACCGAATTGTTCCACCCAATTTGTGCTCTAAACAGATACTACGCCTTTGAAATACATGAACTAATCTGTGAAGAGGTTTTAGTGTAATCACAAACGGAAGTGGGTCTATTCCCTTTGCTCATTTTGGGGACTGTTACCACAGTCCTCATTGGTCTCCCTGTTGTCCAACTCTTCTGTCTCCAATTCATCATTAGCTCTTCTGCCAGGAATTGAAAGTCTATCTCCAAACATGACATTTTCTTGTTTAATATTCTGTAATGACTTCCCATTGCTTAGGACCCTCAGTCCTTAGCTGACAATCAAGGCCCCAAACAACCTGTCCTGGTCTATTTTTCAAGCTATATTCCCCTCTACCCGCAACTTCACTAACTTTACTGTATGGATTGGCCCAAACTCTTGGTCGATATGTTCAATACTACTTGGCATTACCTGCTATTTCTCTTCTCTCTACACTTCAGCTCTTTTCATTTTGTAAGATCTACCAAGCTTTCCAGGCCCACTCCACCTGTCATGAAAGTTGTCCTCAGCCACTGAATCAGAGAGATTTTTCTTGCTCTGTAGTTCCGTTGTATTTTCTTTGTCACTCGAGCTTGCTTAGGTTACCACAGCCTATGATAGTGAGATGTATATTGTCTTCTCTTTACCAAACTATCAATGTCCTTTGGACAGGAGAGGCTTACTGAATATATTTGGTGTTAAACTGACACTGCTACATATTGGAAAAGGCACCTGATAAATGTGATCATGTAGTTTAAAAAAATCTATTTACAAATTATCTAGAGCTTTTCAGTTCTGCCCCTTCGTTCCTCAGTGCTCAAGGGGAAGGAGCTCTGAAACGTAGGAAGCAAGACCTCATCTCTGCCTCCTCCATTATCTTGCATAATGCCCAGAAAGTTGAGCCCTGATAAAAATGTTCTTTTTCTCCTCCAGTAAAGGAGGCTTGGTTGGACGGAAGCAGAGTCAATCTCACTATAAGGTGGCATATCTTTGGGTTTTGATCCTCTTTCTTATGAAGGGACAAATAACCCTGGGAGTGAGAAAAGTTGCCCAGCCAGCAACCACAATGACAAAACACCTTGGCAGCAGAAAAGAGTGACAATTAGACACGAATTTCTTCTGTAGGATGAGTTGGGAGTAGTGGGTGGGGGTTTTTTGACTTATTATTTCAAGATCAAAGAAAAAAAATTTTAATGTTTATTTATTTTTGAGAGAAGAGAGACAAAGCATGAACACGGGAGGGGCAGAGAGGGAGGGAGTCACACAATCTGAAGCAGGCTCCAGGCTCTGAGCTGTCAGCACAGAGTCCTACGCGGGGCTCAAACTCACGAATTGCAAGATCAAGACCTGAACTGAATCAGACGCTTAACCAACTGAGCCACCTACATGCTCCCAGAGAAAAATGTTTCTATATTTAGCACCTTTATTTTGATCACCATAGCTAATATTATTGCCAGAGTGAAAATGTGGTAAAAAGATGCTAAGACTGAATTTATCTATGTACATTGTCATTTTAAGCTCCAAATAGAAAATGCCTTTGATCAAGATTTTTCAACAGATTGCTGAAAACAGAAAGTTTCTTCTGGTAAGTACTAACATGCATAAATTTCTTACATAATAGATGAGAAAAAAAATTTTTTTTGATATATGAATGTTTTTTTCTTGTGTTGACAGAAATTTGGCAGTTACTGTGCACCACCCTTTACACAAAAAGTGGCTCAATCAACCACTGGCCTTTTTTTTTTTTTTACAAATCTGGTAATCTGGGTCCCCTTAATAGAATAATGATAGGGATGTTTTCCTATTTTCAATACAAAACTATGGAACAATGGAGTGTTTATTTTGGCCCAGTGACTTTGTACAAAGTCCCATCTATGATCCCCCTTCAAAAAGTCCTGCTTATAAATTCCTAACACCCAAAAAGTCAAGTTGAGAAAAACCATGACTTTAGCATTTCCTTTTGGCCAAAATCTTTAATTTGGAGAATCAAATAAGACTTTTAAAATTATTTTTAAGCAGCTGAGAGAACCCATGAATATGCCAAAACCTTCTCAACCCAAACTATTTCCAAAAATTTTCTGCTTGTCCCATTTTTGATTCAGTTAAGAATTAGAGAAGTACATTTTATGTAACTACAACTCTCAGCCCAAGTAACATCTTCACTTTTAAGAAGAGAAGTCAGGTTTTTCTCTTCCTTTATTACCAGGCTTTCCCAGCAAAGCAAAGCAAAAAAATAAAGAAAGTAAGAAAGAAAAGAAATAAATAATTTAAAAGAAAATTAACTTAAGTAATATGAAATAAATGTGCCAAAAGTGTCTTCAGTGATCTGCTTTTTAACCAGACGAGCTCTCTGGCAGATGAAAATCATTAGCAAGCGAAACTGTAGAGCTTTTAAAATGTGCTGGAAAAGTTTCAGAGAAGATCTACAGCATAAATAGCTTTATAAACCTGAAGCAACATTCTAAATTACACCTGGTACATCAGTTGGCCTAGGATAAGAAATACGAATTAAATCTTGAAAGATACTGGCCTCAACAACAGTATAGCCTAAAGGGAACCTGTATCCAAGTTGCCATCCTTTCATCTAAAAAGCATGGATATGTGTGGGCCTAGTGCCCACTATGGCACAAGTAGAGGTACAGGCTGGAGCTAAGGCAAAGGCACCTCAGGTTCAGCTGATATTCCTGCAAGAGGTTTTCTTCAGGCAAATAGCATAATAGGACTGCAATTTCCCGCAGCACCTAGCCACTCACACACTCAATACGCATGTGTGAGTGCCTATCATATGCCCCACACTTTCCAGGGCACTCCAAATCAGTGATAAAGGTCTCCTATTTCATGGAAGTGACATTCTAGTGAAAGAAAATTGACAATAAAAAATAAGCAAGTAAGCGAGAAAAGAACTATTAGATGGAATAAATGCTATAAAGAAAGCATAACAGGGTGATAGAAATGGGGGTGGGGGACTTACTCATGTAACTGGGGTCACAGATCTTTCAGTTGAGACGAGATGGGATGACAAGAGAAGCCAGCTATGCCAAAATCTGAGCACGAAGAATTCCAGGCAAGGGGATAGTCAGCCTGGTGGATGAGGGAATAGAAGGAAAATCAGTGTGGCTGGAGCTTAGTCCTCAATTCAGTCATCTATTAATTGTGCATGCTTATATCACTGTAACGTGTTCTTCAAACTTGGGGCAAAACAAGGAAACCTACAGACAAAAACACGCCCATGCTTGTAAAAGCATGAAGAGGTCTTAGGGTCTTCTGGACACAATAATGACCCGACGGACCTGGATGTCAAGAGCCGGGGCTTCATTCCAGTTTGTTTTCCAGTACCGATAGATTTGACCAGTTTCTCACGGTTGAAGGCACAGAGAGAGCATGCAAGGCTAGCAGGATTGAGGAGTGCAGGATGTGGCTATGAGAGGAACCATAACTGCTTATCTCCTGGGACCTCTGACCAATAAGGAAACACTTGTTTTGATTCTTCAGGAGATTTGCATAAGTTCACAAGGTAACTTGTGGTACGGCAATCTCTCTCTTGCTTTTGACTCTTTATTATATTCTGCCTTGTATAATAGTTATGTCAGTATTGTCTTCTTGCCATTGTTAACCTGTAAGTGACTTCCTGTCAGAGATGGTCTTACAGATTGTTCTCTTTTCAGTACTGAATATAGTGCCAGGCACATAAGAGATGCTCACTAAATGATAAATTCCCTGGGATCAGCTTTGGCTTTATTAGCCCAATATTCCAATTATAGGTAGTGTAATGGTACCCAAATAATGTAATTGTTTTTGTTTTGCTGTATAAGTAATAAATCCTTAAGAACTTCTGTTACCTGCCAAAGTACAGATGGATTCCCAGTAATGCTTTGGCATAAAGTAGATAATGATGTGTGCTGAACGTATGCATGCCTGTGTGAGTGGGCAAATCTATGAGCAAATTCCAGCAGGAACAACTGCACCCAGGGCCATTTTATTCAATCAGCAATGGGTTCTACTGTACGTTCAGCAGTAAACTAAAGTGCTGTAGAGACAACGGTGAGTAAAACAGATAGTTCTGCCATAATGGACTATCAGTATGGTAGGGAAACATATTGAAGACATCATGCATGGATGTAATTATAAATGCTATGAAAGGATGATGATCAGAGAAGGCTTCGTTGAAGCCAACTGAAAGACGTGATCAAGTTTATTCAAAATGTCAGTGCCACCACACAATCAGGAAGTGTTTTTAGGAACCAGGCCTGTAGACATAGAGCAAGTGGTCAAGAAAGATGACAACTGATGGTAGCTCAAGTTGCCTCTGGTAACCAGGGATCGGCTACTGAGAAAATATGCGGAATCTTCGCTTCTGGCCATCTTTAAAATTAAACTCGAACTTTTATGTGTCCTGATTGTGTGTGGTCTTGTTTAAAGACAGAATACACTAAGTAACTTAAAATTTTCTTCTGCAGGCATTCTTTGCTGCCCCATGATTCCTTTACTAAATGCTTTAAACATAGCAGCTCATCTATTTTTCTGAGGTATACCAGGAAAAACTGAAATTTATTTTATGAGCAAAAAAACAATGCATTGCCCTTGTTCTCCCATCATTCAGGAAAAATAGCTAAGTGAAATTCTGTTCAAACTTTCCAAAAAGCGTTGGGCTGAGGACAAGCATGGAAAAATTCAAGCCCAAAGGAGAAATTTCCAGAAATTTAGAAGCAAGTGAAAACAGGGGGTTATAACAGTTCAGCCCTTGCTGCCAGGAACAAAGTATATATGATATTATTTATTGCTGAAAGCTTTTCAGAGAGGCAGCATCTGGTTTTAGTGAGGTCTTGCTTTTTCATCCCATCCAGCCGCTGGACTGAGCACTATGGCACAAGGAGATCAACCAATTGGCCAAGGTGACGCAGCGAGTTAGTGACTCTTTCCAGATTAGACCACAAGAGCCTCTGGCTCCTTGAATGCCAAGAATAAGTCACATGACAAATGGAGAGTTTAACACTTTTTATTGACTCCAAGTGGATTCTTCAGCTTTAATTTTCTATTTGTGTTTACATTTGCAGAGTCCCAAAGAATCATTCTTTCTCCCTTTCCTCCAGTGAACAGATCAGATATCAGCTTGGTTTCCTGTGAATGCCAAAATTCCCACCCCCGTCAACTAGGAATTATTCATCTAGGCTGAGTGTGCTAAGAGCAGGAAAAGTCAGAAGTGGTCATGCAATGTTCCACTCACACTGGGAAGAGGAAGATGGAGATTGAAAGGCTGGCTAACTCTTAGCAGAGAAGCTGGGCACTCTGCTTTGGTCATTCCAAATGTGCCTCTCTGAGGCAGGGGAAACGCTGATGAAGGTGAGGTTAATCTTGAAGGAGAAAGTGTCATAAGCTTTTGCTTCTCTGTGCGTCTTTTCTCTACGAGTGTTATTTCCCACAGAGCCCTGGCAATAGAAAACACATACCTTCATTCCTTCTGCATATGTCTTACATACCAACAGGAGAAAAGGAGGCGCTGTTTCCTAAGCATATGTGTTTCTCACATCCCAAGGAGACTATAAGGGAACAAACAAGCAACAATAACATACACACAACACACACACAAAATATGTTTAATAAGAAATTTCAGCATTAATATAATACCCAGTGTGGTACTTAATTATTCTAAGAAGCAACTTCCACTACCATCAGTAGTCATCTTTCTTGAGCACTTGCTCTAGGTCCACAGGCCTGGTTCCAGATAACGGCACATACATTCCCTAATAGTATCAGTATAATACTATTAATTAATTATTAATATTATTACTAGTTTCGTTAAATTAAAAAAATCATTTTTAGGGAAAGAAAGGGAGGGGAGGGCGGCGAAGGGAAAGGATTATCACCATTCTTTTTAATGTCTAAACTTCTAACTGGTGGATAATGTAACCTGAGAAGACTAGAGAACTGAGCCAGTTAGTCGTGTGCATGAACTTGACATATCGTGAAGTGATCAAAGGAATATCAGGAAGAGAGTAAGGCCTAATCTGGTTATCAAACTCTGCAATAGCAACAGGGCACAACATCAAGAGAAACTTTGTAAGCTTTTGGAGTATACAACGATGCCCAGAAGACATGCCATTTTAATAACGTAAAACATATGTCCACTCTACAGCAGCAACCTAATTTCACTTCAAGTTGGAACGAACAATACCACTAAGAAACATCTGACAATTTCAACACAATAGGAGTTGGGGAGTTTTTACTCAAAACTTAATGCAGATGTCAAACACAATATGAATAGAATATTTTACTTTGTTCCCTTTACATCACAATTTTCTCTTAATTGGAACAGACGAAATAATTTCTGACCAGAAAGACATGATGAAATTTCAAGCATAAGGACTTTGGTTTTGGCTTATATACACCTTCTAGTACCCCTTTGACTTATTATTACTCCAAGGGACAGCCACAATTCTAGGAATATTGTACTCATTCATTTGGCATTTATTGCGTGCCTATGATCTGGGTACTGATTTAGGCCCAAAGGTTATAGTCATAAACAACACAGATACCTCCTTGCCCTCCTGGGGTTTCCAACCTGGCAGTTTTGTTCTTATTTCAAAGTTCAGTTATTGCTTCGATAAAGTTCAGTTCAGGATTTAAAAAGGAAACCTTCTTCTAAGGACAATTCTTAAGTTATCACTGTCTTTCCAAAACGTATTTTCTCAACCCTCCAATTAGTCCATTGATGTTAAACTCCCAGTTACGGTGATTCTTAGAAGAAAGACTAGGACATGATTAAGGGTTCTTTTCCCTTAGAGAAGATGAGTTCCTAAATTACAGATTTTAAATGAGTTAACCAGTAGGTTCAGTTGCTACATGTCAAACTAAGAACTGTCACAAAAGCCTGGACAGGCTGACTGAAAAAGATGCCTCCAAATAGTAAACACAATCCTTTCTGGGCCAAAAACCCTACATGGATGTCCTTAGCAAAACCAGTAAGAAATTACACATTTTGGCAATCCAGAGCAAACAGCCAGGTTCAGTTTGCCCCAAACCTGTCCACAAGATCCTTTGTGCCAACAGGGCTCAATCCAACCACAGGGGATGCCAGGCAATTGGCTAGGATGTAAGTCACACAGGCCCACCCTTCTGTTTCAACATGAGTTTCCATCTTTTGCTCATGCACGCTAGGGTGTTTCAAAGCTACATGAACACACCTATATGTCTCTTCTTAGAGAACAAAAGAAAGCAAAACAAAAAAACAGCCATTTTATATTTGAGATTCTTCTACCTTCCTTAGCTTTCTCTCACTGCACCCCCACCCATGCCCCCAGCCTTGCTTCCTTTCCCCTTATCATTTCTCTCCTACTTTCCCAGCAACAGGGTGAAACGCTGTTAGAAGCTCATTAACATTTTGTGAAGCTCTGCACACATCGTATGTTGCCAGACAGGACTCTGAAGCCCAAGGTCACACAGTGGGGAAGTAGCAGAACCAGGATTCCAAGGAGCCCACCTGATTTCTGAGTCCTCAACTCCTGGACCATACTGCCTCTTTAGGGATTTTTGGCTTTAAGTCTTTCTGATAAAGATGAACTCTTTCTAGTAGCAGTGAAACATAAGAAATTAATGTTAATCTCTGCTACACTGGAGAAAAATCTAACAAATCCACTGAAGTGCTTTAAAGGAGGTAATTAAGGGTACAATTTATTAAGGTTTTACATCTCAATTGCACCAGTTTCAGGCCTTTTCCCCTCCAGTTTTATTGAGAAATAATTGACGTACAACAGTGTATAAGCTTAAAGCACACAGTGTGATGGTTTGGCTTATAGATCCTGCGAAATGATGACCACAAGGGGCTCCATTAACAGCCATCTTCTCATATGGAGACAGTTTAAAAAATGTTCTTGTGATGAGAACTTTGGGATTTATACTCTTAATAACTTCCCTGTGTATCAAACAGTAGTGTTAGCTTATATTCATTATGTCATATGTTACATCTGTGGTACTTATTTATTTTAGAACTGCAAGTTTGTACATTTAACCACATTCCTCCTATCCCCCCCTCCTCTATCTTCCACCTCTTTTTTCTATGAAGTGTTGTTCTTTTGTTTGTTTTAGAATTCAAATATAAGTGAAATCATACAGTATTTGTCCTTCCCTGACTTTCTTCACTTAGCATCATGTCTTTAAGGTCCAACTATATTGTCCCAAATGGTAGGATTTTTTTTTTTAATGGCTGAATGATGTTCTATTGCATACCGTAATTTCTTTATCCATTCATCCATTGATGGACACTTAGATTTCTTGCAGGTATTGGCTACTGTAAATAATGTTGCTGTAAACACGGCAGTGTACATATCTTCTCCAATTAGTATTTTTGTTTCTTTTGGATATATTCCCAGAAATGGAATTGCTGGATCATATGGTAGTTCTATTTTTAATTTTTTGACAATCTTTCATCCTGTTTTCCAGAGTGGCTGCACCAATTTACAGTCCCACCCACAGTGTAGCAGGGCTCCCCTTCCACCACATCCCTGCCAGCATGTGTTATCTCTTTTTTGATGACAACTATCCTTACAGGCATGAGGTGATATTGCATCATGGTTTAATTTGCATTTTCCTAATGACTAGTGATGTTGAACATCGTTTCATGTACCCATTGGCGTTTGTGCATCTTCTGTGGATTCAGGTCCTTTGTTCATTTATTAATTGGGTTATTTGTTTTGTTTTTGCTATTGAATTATAGGAGTACTTTATATACTTTGAATATTAACACCTTATCGGGTATGTGGTTTACAAATATTTTTTTCCCATTCCATAGGTTGTTGTTTCACTTTGTTGAGGGTTTCATTGGCTGAGCAAAAGCTTTTTAGTTTGATGTAGCCCCATTTGTTTATTTTGCTTTTGTTGCTTATGTTTTAGGTTTCATATCTAAAAAATCATTACCAAGACCCATGTCGAGGGCCTTTATTCCTATGCTTTCTTCTAAAGTTTCATGATGTTTCAAGTCTTACATTTAAGTTGTTAATCCATTTTGAGTTAATTTTTGTGAGCAGTATTAAAATATGGGTCCCATTTTAGGGGTGACTTCGGCTCAAGTCATGATCTCATGGTGCGTGGGTTTGAGCCCCATGTAGGGGGCTCTATGCTGACAGCTCAGAGCCCGGAGCCTGCTTTGGATTCTGTCTCCCTTTCTCTCTCTGCCCCTCCCTGGCTCATGCTCTGTCTCTAAAAAATGAATAAATGTTAAAAAAATCTTAAAAACTATGGGTCCTATTTCCTTTCATTCCATGTGAATATCCAATTATTCAGCATCACTTATTGAAAAGGCTATCTTCTCCATTGAGTGTTCTTGGCTTCCTTGTCAAATATTAGTTCACTGTGTATGCTTGGGTTTATTTCTGGGCTCTCGATTCTGTTTCATTGGTCTATTTGTCTGTTTTAATGCCAGTACATACTGTTTTGATTACTATAGTTTTATAGCATAGCTTGAAATCAGAAAGTATGATGCCTCCTGCTTTGTTGCCCTTTCTCAGGATTCCTTTGGCTTTCATAGTTCCATATAAATTTTAAGAGTGTTTTTTTTTTTCCTAGTTTTGTAAAGAAAATGCCATTGGAATCTTGTTTGGGATTGCATTACGTCTATAGATGGCTTTTAGTAGTACCGACATTTTAACAATATTAATTTTTCCAATCTATGAACACAGAATGTATTTCCATCTATTTGTACTTATTTCTTTTATTAATATCTTGTTTCAGAACTCTTGTTTTCGTAGAGTTCTTTTATTCCTTAGTTAAATTTATCCCCAAGTACTTTATTATTTTTATACTATTGTAAATGGGATTTATTTCTTTTTCAGAAAATTCGATATTAGTGTATAGAAATGCTACTGATTTTTTATATGTTAATTTTGGGTCCTGAAACTGTGCTGAATTTATTGATTAGATCCAACAGTTTGATTGAATCTTTAAGATTTTCTCTATATAAAATCCTGTCATCTGCAATCTTCCATTCTTCCTTCCTTCGCTTCCTCCTTCCTTCATATCTATCTATCTATAAATCATCTACCTATACTTCCTATTGCTATAGCTAGGACTTCTAGTACTATGTTAAGTAGGAGTGGTGACAGTGGACACCTTGTCTTATTCCCAATTTTAAAGAAAAAGCTTTTGACCTTTCATCACTGAGTATGATGTTAGTTGTGGGTTGTCCTATATGGCCTTTAAAATGTTGAGATATATCCTCCTATGCTTAAGTTGTTATGAATTTTTATCACAAATGGATCTCGAATTTTGTGAAATGTTTTTTTCCCTGCATTTATTGAGACGATCATATGATTCTTTTCTCTCATCCTATTAATGTGATGTATAACATTGATTGATTCACATATGTTGTACCATTCTTGCATCTGAGGGATAGATTCCACTTGATCATGGCAAGTAATCCTTTTACTGTGCTGCTGAATTTAGTTTGCTAGTACTTTATTGAGAATTTTTGCATCTTTATTCATCAGAGATAATGACCTGTAGTTTTGTTTTCTAGTAGTGTCCTTTCTGGGTTTGGTATCAGATAATGCTCGCCTTGTTAAATAGGTTTGGGAGTATTCTGTCTTCTATTATTATTTTTTTTTTTTTGAAGACTTTGAGAAAGATTGGTGTTAATTCTTATTTTTTTAAGTTTATTTATTTATTTTGAGAGAGAGAGAGTGAAAATGAGCAGAGGATGGGCAGAGAGTGACAGAGAGAGAGAGAAATTCCAAGCAAGCTCCATGTTGTCAGAGCAGAGCCCAATGGAGGGCTCAGTCTCACGAACTGTGAGATCATGACCTGAGACAAAATCAAAAGTCAGATGCTTAACTGACTGAGCCACCCAGGTACCCCAGGTGTTAATTCTTCTTTGAATTTCTAGTAAAATTACCAATGAAGTCATCTGGTGCTGAGCTTTTATTTGTTGGGAGAATTTTAATTAGTGATTCAATCTCCTTAACTAGTAATTGGTCTCTTCAGATTTTCTTTATCTTCTTGATTCAGCCTTGATATGTTCCTAAGAATCTTTCCATTTCTTCTAGGTTGTCCAATTTGTTGGCATACAGTTATTCATAGTAGCTGCCTACAATCTTTTGACTGTTTTATTGTCAGATATAATGGCTCCTTTCTTGTTTATAATTTCATTGATTTGGGTTCTTTTTCTTTTTTCCTTGGATAGTCTAGGTAGGGGTTTGTCAATTTTGTTTCTTTTCAAAGAACCAACTCTTGGTTGGGTTCATCTTTTCTACTGGTTTTCTGGTCTCTATTTATGCTCTAATCTTTATTATTTCCTTTCTTCTCCTAATTTTGGGCTTCTTCTACTTCCTTAGGGCATAGAGTTAGGTAGTTTATTTGGGATCTTTCTTGCTTCTTAATCTAGGCAGTTTTTTCCTACAAACCTTCCTCTTAGAGCTGTTTTGTTGTATACTACACTGTGGTAGGCTGTGTTTGTATTTTCATCTATATCAAGAAGCTACTTTATTTCCCCTTTAATTTCTTCTTTGGTCCACTGATTGTTGAGCAGACTGCTGTTTAATTTCCATGTGTTCATGAATTTTTCAGTTTTGTTCTCATTATTGATTTCTAGTTTCATCCCATTGTGCTCATAGGAGATACTCAGTATGATTTCAATCTTCTTGAATTGGCTAAGAGTTGTTTTGTAGCCTACCGAATGTTCTATCCAAGAAAATGTTCCATGCGTACTTAAGAAGAATGTACATTCTGCTGTTGTTGGATTGAATGTTCTGTATATATCTGTTAGGTCCATTTGGTCTATACTGCTGTTCAAATATGCTGTTTCCTTATTGATTCTCTATCTAGATGATCTACCCACTGCTGAGAATGGCGAATTAAAATACCCAACTATTATTGTGTTACTCCTTCTGGCTCTGTTAGTTTTCGTTTTATATATTTAGGTGCCCCAATGTTGGTGCATAAGTATTTACAATTGGTGTATCTTCTTGATGTATTGTCCTCTTTATCATTACATAATGACCTTTTTTGTATCCTTTTACCATTTTTGATTTAAAGTCTGATCTGTGTATAGCTACCCCTGCCTTTTCTTTTGTTTTCTTTTTTTTTCTCTTTCTTTTTTTGGTTACCATTTGTTTAAAATGTCTTTTTTCCATTCCTGCACTCTCAGTCCATTGTCTTCTCTAAGGCTAAAGTGAGTCTCTTGAAGCCAATATTGTTAGATCTTGTTGTTGTTGTTTGAATCCATTCAACCATTCTAGTTTTCTAATTGGTGACCTTAATTCATTTATGTTTAAAGTAATTACTGACAGGAAAGGACTTACTATTGCTATTTTGCTGTTTTCTGGTGTTTGTAGATTCATTGTTTCATGTTTCTTATTCTGCTGTCTTTTTTTGTGTGTTTTGATATCTTTAGTTATCAGTACACTTTGACTTCTTTATCGTCTTCTATTATGTAACTACCATAGGATTTTCCTTTATGGTTACCATTAGGTTTATATAAATTTATAATACCCTATTTTGAACTGATAACAGTTTCAAAATAATGTGTAAACTTTACTTTTTACTTTTCTTCCCATCACATTTTAAGTTTTTGCTTTTAAACTCTACATGTTCTTTCATTGTGTAACTAATAATAGAATATTGTAGCTATAGTTATTTTTACTACATTTTAACTTTTAAACTAGAGTTTTAAGTGAATTATGCACCACTATTACCATATAGTAGAACATAACTATGACTATACATTTACCATTACCAGCAAGGTTTACTCATCTTTTTGTGTTTTTAGATGTTAATTAGCATGCTTTTACTTTTCAAAGAACTGCTTTAAACATTTATTTTAGGGCAGGTCTTGTAGTAATGAACATCTTCAGCTTTGTTTGTTTGGAAAAGTCTTCATCCCTCCTTCATTTCTGAAGAAAAGCTCTACTGGGTATAGAATTCCTGATTTTCAGTTATTTTCTTACAATGTTCTGAATATGTCATCTCATTCTCTCCTAGCCTGAGAAATCTGCCAGTAGTCTGATGGGGGTTCTCTTGTCTGGAACTTCTTTCTTCTCTCTTGCTGCTCCTAAAATTCTTTGACTTTTGACAACGTAATTATAATGTGTCTTGGTATAGTCCTACTTGGGTTCAACCTATTTGGAATTCCTTGGGGCTTATGGATCTGGATATCCATTTCTCTCCCCAGGTTTGAGAAGTTTTCAGCTATTATTGCTTTAAATATACTTTCTGTCTCTTTCTCTTCTCCTGGATTTCCCATAATTCAAATATTATTTCTTTTCATTGTGTCCCATAATACACATAGGCTTTCCTTACTCTTTCATTCTTTTTGCTCCTTTGACTGGGTAATTTCTAGTTTCCTATCCTCTAGGTCTCTGATTCTTCTGTATGGTCAAGTCTACTTTTGAAACTGTACTAAATTCTTCAGTTCAGTTATTATATTTTTCTATATGTTTTTTGATGGCTGCCATTTTTTTGGTCAAACTTCTTGTTTTATTCATGCATTTTTCCCAATTTTATTTAGTTGTCTGTGTTTTCTTGTAGCTCATTAAACCTCCTTAGGAGAATTATTCTTTATCTGGCAGTTCATAGATCTCCATTTTATTAGGGTCCTATTATTGGAGCTTTATTATTTTCCTTTGGTGGTGTCATATTTACCTTTTTATGATCCTTTACTCCTTATATTGCTGTCTCCTCATTTGAGTAATCAGGCTCCTCTCCCAGACCTTACAGGTTTGCTTTGGCAAAGATAGTTTTTTACCAGTCCACTCGCTTCAGTTTTCTGTGTGTGTTTGCTGGTAATGTCCTTGGGCAGATGGGGCCTGCTTTTATGATCTATTTTTGAGCAAGGCAATTGTTCAAGCTCTGAGGATGGGGATGGTGGTGGCGGTGCTCTGCCACTGGCTGTGAACAGTTGGCTAGGACTGCTGGCTTAGTTTCCTACCTAAGTGAAGCTGCAGGATGAGATCCACAGTTGCCTGTATTCTCTGGTCAGGCTTACTAGATGGTTGGGACTGGGTACTACATTCAGTAGTAGACGGGGCTATGAATTAGCTTCCCTGCCCTATCAAGACAGCCCTATACAACCTGTTGTTTGAGGACCCAAATCAGTCCAGACTCTGCATTCAATTTCCTGGTCAGGTGAGACCACAGGTTTTGCTCTGCAGACAGACAAAGCCATGAGTTGTGCTCTCTGTTCAAGTGCCACTATATGTAGGGCTTCTGAATGGGCTATGCAGCTTTCTATGAGCTCGGGTTAGGTTCCCTGGTTCAACAGGCTGAAATCTGTATTCACTGATGGGTGGGGCTATGAATTAGATCCTCTGCCTGAACACAGCAGGAAAAGGAGCTCTAGAGTTGGTAAAGCATGCTAGTGGCTATCTTACTCCAGCCAACCTGCATCCCAAGTTCCCTGACCAAACAGGGCCACTGGCTTTGCCCTGCAAAGTACCAGCTCGGCCTACCTCTTGGCTCAAGTGCCACTGAACTGCATGGCTTCCAGTAGTTATCTCCAGCCCTTCTGGTCAGAGGGGTTGGAAGATACTCTCCATGGTAGGTGGGGCTGTCTCAGCTCCCATGCCTGGGCATGAGGGGTAGGGACTGCTCCAGACTGCTCTAAGTTTCCCAAACAGGCTCTCTGACTGGGGGGGCTAGAAGCTACCCTCAGCCTTGGCTGTGAATTAATCTCCCTGCCTATACATAGCATGGGAATGTTCCATGGCTAGTACTGGCTTTGCTCTGGGGATGATCAACTCTGCCTGCTTGCCTCTTAGCTCTAGTGCTTCTAAGCCACACTGCTTTTAGGAGTTGTTGCCAGGCCTTCTGGTCAGATGGGCCAGAAGACATTCCCCACAATGAGTCGAACTATGATTCAGCTCATGCTTAGGGACAGCAAAACTCCTCATTTGAGAATCCAAATCAGGCAGACTTGCACTCCATGGAGTTCCTTATCAGAGTATACCCTGATTTGGCTCCGCAGATGAGCAAATCCTCTGGCTGCGATTACTACAAGGGCACTGCAGGTATGAACCTAGTGTGCCAAGCTCCATGTGCTGATTGTTGCAAGCCGTTTCCATCATAGTCAGACTCCTGATGGCTGAGCCCCACAGATTCCCTGAAATCCCCTGTGGTGCAAGATTAGAGTAAGGGCTTCTGCAAAGAAACCCACAACACTGGGGGTGGTGCTAACTGTCCCTTTGGGGTTCTCTTCCCAACGTAGGAACTGGAGGCTCAAGGGAGACCTCTTCATTTGGTGCCGTGCTGGCCTGGTGGAGGGGCAATGTGGTCAGCATGTAGCTACTTCTCTTACCCTTGTAATCCGTCTTGGCCTCAGGGGTATAGGGTGGTTCTTCAGCTGCACCCCACGTTTTAGGAATCTCTCAGTGGCATCCTATTCTTGAATAGTTGTTATTTGGTTTTCTTATGAGGAGGAGGCCTATGTCACCTTGGTGATATTAATCCCAACTTCAAGCCTTTCGCCTGTCCCATGTGGGAGCACGTTGACAAAAGCCGGGAACAAATACCAATTAGAGGTTACAATGACCCACATGAAAACATAAGTAAATAACAAAAATCTACCCTATAATATCACAGTTATGCTCTGTAACTCACTCTGAAAATAAGCCAAATGAAGTCTTTGTTTCTATTAACATTTACTATTGTTATTCATTTCATGGGTCTAGAAGAGCCTTCGGTAGGCATAGTTCTTAGATTTACACTGAGCAACTTGATGGAGAGAAAGCTGAAATAATGGCTCCCACAAGACCAACATACCTAATGAACTCATTTACAGGCCTGTAAAACAGACGACATGGAAGGGTTCCTACTGGCCTCCCTACCAAAGCTTTTACAGCCCAACTCTCTTCTTACTGGTTATGACGGCTGGACCACCCACTAAATTTTCTCCAGCTAAATAAACAGCTATAGTTGAGAGAAGTGCAAACTTCTGGGCTTACTGTTTTTAGATCTACCCAGTGTTCATTCAAGTCTGAGTTCCAGCAGGTAATAGACAAATCTCAACAGAATGAAACTGGGATCTTAATTAAGCCTTACCGGCAAACGCATGAAATCATTAGGTTGGTCCTCAACTTATGTCTACCATCACTCTTCTTTCCATTGAACAAGTGCCTGGCTCACAGAAGCCAATGCTACTTAGATGAAACAGATCATTATAACACTGATTCCATGGAAAAAAGAAAAATGGAGCAGCTTATAAAGTAAGTTCCATTAGTAAACTGACAGTATTTAACAACAGTGAGACTGTATACCAGGGCATGAAGAAGGAAAAACATGACAACAACAGTTGTAAACAGTAGCCGTCTGCATGAGAGAGACACTAGCCTATGCCAAAACAAACGACGAGGAAAAGAAAACTGTTTACCAGTAAGGCAAAACTGCTTTCTGGGTTTGTAATCATTTTCCTTTAGAGCCATTTGTTTTTTCTGAAAGGGACCAGGTTGAAGGTCTATAAGGAATTCTGATGAGATCAGGGGAAAAAATAGCAGCTAGTATGTCTTTAGCAAACAAATATTAAGTGCCTACTGGGTATAAGATGTTGCATTTTGGTAAAGCCTGCTTCATGCTTTATGACCATGTGGCGTAAGTACTCTTTGCAATTTCAGTCGATGTTCTTGATAAAAGATGACCGCCCCCTCCTGGCCACCTTTCACGAGATTGTTTTAAGGCTTCATTGTTCCCATCACCTGCCCTCATTGCTCTTCCTCCTCTGAGATGTCACAAACTCCCTGCGAAATGGAGTGTCCCATTGGTCTTGAAAGGGCTCATCCACTTTCAGAAGACAGAGAACAAACACAGGAAATCTTACGCAGCTCCTTTATCCAATAGGGCTGGGAACATACTACTTACAGGGACCCCTCCACTGTCCCTCCCACGATCTTTTCTTTCCATCTTCCTCTCTCATTCTGGAATGACCACAGACCTTCACCAATGTTCTCACCATGGCAGAGTTCCAGAGACAGGCCTGGGTATTACCTCACCAGAGAACCCGGTCTATTTACTGCCCTAGCTGCTTCTTGTACTTAGGCCCTGATCCAATTTTCCATTTCTATTTCTCAAACCCACACCTGGTTCTACTAACTCTGTACTCTGAGACTCTGTAATTGGTCTCGGGGTATCTTTATATGTCTGAATCATTTCTTTTTTCCTGCATCTAGAACGATTTGTGTCCAGGATCTGAGCTAGCTAGGAGTTTGCATAAACCCAGATAAAACTTGCTTTTTCAGGATAAATTTAAACAGGAGGTAAGAGAGGTCTGGTTATTAGAGAAGCTAGGCTGGAGATCCTACCAAGAAGTATAGTGAATTTATCTTCTCAATGCCGAATCTCTGGGCCTTCCTATCCAAGTAGGGGACCTTGCTTTCAGTGGATTTTCAGAACAAATCTGGACTAGGGACCTGTACCCAGAAGCCACTTGCAAGCAGTCAAATTCCCACCTGCAGAATCCAGAGCATTAAGTGTTAAGATGCATCCACTGACTTTAGTAAATCTTTTACTATAATTAACCACTTGTCTTCAAGACCAGCTCAAGAACTTGCCCCATGTTGACTAGGAAAAATAACATCCTGAGCATAGTAAGTTTTATTTTGTTTTGATTTTCCTGTAAGTGATAACATAAGGTTTTCAAAAACCTACAGGATCGTAAAGAATTTTCATATTGGCCTCATTAATGTTGGTAACCAACTCACACTTAACCAGTTGAAAAAAGGAGGCAGGGGAAGGAGGAAGGTAACATACATAAATTAAAGTCACAGATAATCCCCAGACTTCTTTAACCGAGTTTTAACCTCATCCTGCTAAGCCTTTTATCAGAGCTGCTAAGAAATAACCAATGTAACATATTTAAGCTTCATCTCGTCTACTTCCTCTCCCTGGCCTCTACTTGGGCTGCTAATGAGCTGTGAAGTGGCCAAAGATAGCTGGCCTCCACACTGGAGGGAGAAGGCTACGAGCTGGATGATCCACGAAGTCATGTGGATATCACGCAAGAAGCCACACTCTTGTTATCCCAGCCCCCAGAAATAGGACTACAGAGACTAAGCAGGCATTTTTCTCCCAAATAACTGCCCCTACACAGTTGAAATCTCACGAGAGAGGTGAGATTTCACCTGTGTTGTTGTTGTTTAAAGCATTAGGTCTCTCGTAATTATCTGATTATCAAATCTGTTGTTGTTATTTAAAGCATTAGGTCTCTCGTAATTATCTGATTATCAAATTTGGCTGCATTAGTTTACTGAGATGCATAAACGTGCAATGGTTCTCAGTGATACACAACCTGCCAATGGCGGAGCCGAGAAACGGCTTACAGCAGGGCACCGTTTCCCTCAGGAACCTCACTAAGGATCTCTCTAATTCAACCTTATCTCCTTGATCATTAAAAAAAAGGTTTTCCCCCAGAGCCATGAGTCCAGGATACCAAAGTAAGAACCCTTAAAGTGTTAAATGTTTAGGGTTGGGGGGGGGGTAGTGACAGCACCACAAGTTGAGAGGTGAATCATAAGTGGCAGAGAGACCTGGGGAAGAGGATGTGTCAAAGCCTTTAATTCAAGCCAAAAACAGTTATGGAGAGTTTACTTGTTCTGTTACTTTTATTAATTAACAGTCTTAGCTAGTTGCCAATGGGCAGCCTGCTATTCAAGTATAGGGCCCTAAAGATTTAGACATAGAGTAATTTTTGCTGTAGAAAAACATGCAGAAATGCCTGTTGCTAGTTCATCAATACATATATACGTATGAGCATATATACATATATCACATGCGTATATGTACATATATATGTACACACATATATATACGCACATGTAAATCAGTATACAGAAGTATAAATGTACACATATATATTCATGAAATATCTTTTCAAACAAAAACAAAAGCAGAAAAGATAGAAAGGCAGGTGGACTATTCTTTAGGTAAGAAGGAAATGCAGGTGAATTCTACAGGAATTTGAATTTCATGAATCCAACAAAGATCTATGAAATGCCTTTCACATGCGAGGCCATGCTCTAGGCACTGAAGATCTAGCACAGAATAACAAGGGAAACAAGTAAAGTAAAACAAAAACCACAAGATTCTTGCCTTCACAGAGCTTATACACTCATGGATGTGGGTCAGGCAATAAATGAGTAATATATATCAGATGATGAGTACTATGGAGAAAAATAAACAACGGCATGCAGGGAAGAACGTCTGCAGGGGGTGAGCTGTAGAACTTTTAAATGAGCTGTCAGGGAAGCTGACGCTATGAAGGACAAAATCTGAATAGAGATCTGCAAGGGATGAAGAAATCCAGGCGGATTCCTGGAGGGACAGCACTCCATGTGGGGAGGAGAGCAAGTGCAAAAGCCTCAAGGTAGTGCTCATCTGACACGTCTGAGGAAGAGCCAAGATGACAGTAGGTGAGAACAGGCCGTTCTGTTCCAACCTGTGTTTCTGTAACAGCGATTAGCTCATAGACTATTGGTAAATAGTAGGATGAGGTTGGTATAAGATGGCAACAAGATTTTCTTTAGGCAGAAGGAGCCGGAAGAGGAGCAGAATTCTAATCTTAGCAGGAAAGGGGTAAGCCCTCAGCTTGGCCACTGCACAGGCTGGAGAGACTTCAGCTCCATTTAAGAGAAGTAAAAAGGAGCACCTGCACCGGAGCTATCTCCTCAGAAATGTGCCCCCTTGCACCTGAACAGCTCTCCCAAGGTATCCTTTACTGCTTTCATTAGTGCTGAGGTTTTAAGTTATGTGAGAAAGGAGAGGTTCGCGCCAATCCAAATTTTCCCATAAGCCTTGTTATTTTTAGAGTATATTTTGCAGAACACAAAATTTTTCAGAACACATAGAGTACTACAGCAGAAACATCTGCTTAAGTTAAATCAAGGATTACAGAGAATCAGACCACAGGGGCCTTATAGGTCACTTATAGGCCACTATGAAATGGGGAGGCACTAGAGAACTTTGAGCGGAGGCAGGAGATGATGTTATGTGCTGAAAACAAACTCTGGGGAGAGGGGATCAGAGGAGAGAGGATTAGCAAGTACAGAAGCAGCGAGTCCAGATAGGAGCCCTTGTAATAACCCGGGCGAGACAGGATGGTGGCTTGGACCAGGAGGTAGGAGTGGAAACGGTGTGAAATGGTTAGGAAGACTCCCAATATGTTTCAGCCTAGGCGACTCAACGGTGGAGGTGTGTGCAGCTGAGGTGGGGCTGATCAAAGGATGATACAATTAAGGGTGATCAGTTCTGTTTTGGTAAAGTCAATTTTATGTGCCTATAAAGCATTCAGATGGAGATTTGAACATGTCCAGAGCTCA
This sequence comes from Paguma larvata, assembly GCA_030068075.1. NCBI lineage: Eukaryota > Metazoa > Chordata > Mammalia > Carnivora > Viverridae > Paguma > Paguma larvata. The sequence continues at coordinate 32,420,780 of CM057826.1, read as the reverse complement.
GAAGAGATGAATTTGAACTTTTCGGCATAGAGATACTCTTTTAAGCAACAAGAGTAAACATATTCAAATTCCTATCAAAAACTGACTTTTCAGCAACTCACTAGCAGCTAGATATGCTAATATCTACGAAGTCTATGGACTTAATTTTAATTCTCAGCACAAAAGCTTGATTGCCTGGAATAGGAGGAGGAAATGTTTATGGTGGCAGAGGAGTACCCACTCTTCCCCCAAAAGAAAAAGGTCTAACGCCTGGTTCCTGGGTCATTCTAACAGAAGTTGGGGTAATGAGCAAAAACAGCAAAGAAAGCTTATAAGGAAGGCCTGTGAGACATGAGGAGTATCAGGAAAGTGTCTTATGTCCTAGGAAGGGGGAGGTGCTCAAACAAGTCAAAGAAGAGGGAGACTAAGGATTTGCTACTGAACGGAGCAACCAGGATATGGTGAGCAAATGTCCCAGTGGCCAAGCACAGCTTCAGTGTCCATCTGCCATCCCACCATAATCCGTGCAGTATAGACAACTCTCCCAGGGAGTTTTGTGGAAAAGAGGGATAAAAAGAACGGAGCAGTGGCTAAATATACAGGATCGACAGCCGTATGCTTATTTTTTAATAGTATTGGGACATCACAGCATGTTTTTATGGTGACTGGAATGATCCAGTGAAGAGAGAAAATAGATAATACAAGAAAGAGAGGGGAGGATTGCTGGGGTAACATCCCTGAGTAGAAGGCCAAGGGAAAAGCAAATGTCAAGTGGAGAGGTCTGTCTTAGCTCTTTGTTAACAGGAGGTAGGCAAAGCATATGGGTGCTGATTCTGAGAGACAGTAGATGTGGTGGTGGCAGATTGTAGATTCTCTTCTGATTGCCTCTGGGTTTTGTTTTGTTTTGTGTTGTTTTGCGGTAAAATAGGAAGACCCATTATCTGCACAGAGGTAGGATGTGGGAAGTAAGTGTTAGAGGCTTGATGATAAGTGATAAGGTGTGAAATAGTTGTCGAGAAGAGTAGAAAAGTAAATGGACTAGGGCAATAGGGGGCACTGCCAGACATTACTAAGGGCTCCTTGAGGTTAGTGGCTGTGCATTTAAAGAGAAACCAAGTCAGCACGGTGTGCATTTTCTCCGGTGTTACTGAGCTCTCAGGTACATACATGGTATAGGTAGAGAGCTGGATATAATCTAGAGTGGAATTTTGCCAGATAGAAGTATGATGAAGCAAGAGAAGTGCAAACGATTATGATAATGAACTTCTATCTATGGTTTGAATGTTTGTGTCTCCTCCAAAATTCATATGTTGAAATCCTAACACCCAAAGGTGATGGTATTAGTAGGTGGGGCCTTTAGGAGATAATTAGATCATGAGGGTAGAGTCATCATGAATGAGATTAGTGCTCTCATAAGAGATCCACAGAGCTCCCTTCCACCACGTGAAGACACAAGAGGTCTGTGACCTGGAAGAGGGTCCTCCCCTGACCATGCCGATGCTCTTATCTCAAATTTCCAGCCTCCAGAACTATAGAAATAAATTTCTGTTGCTTTTAAGCTACCCAATCTCTGGTATGTTACTATGGCAGCCCGAATGGACTAAGACATGAACCATGGAATATGGTATGTGGTAAGGATGTTTATTTCTTGTCAGCGGCAAGTGGAGAGTTAGCCTGTGCAGGTTTTAAGCAGTCGTCATATAGCAAATGACCATCCATAGATACACATTTCATTACATAGTGATATCTCTTCCTCCTCCTTTTTAACATGTTCTTTTTCTCCTTCAAGGTGGTGGAAAAACAGTAACCTGGGTAACTGGTTACCGAGGGAGTTGGGTAAGATGTGTAATATTACAACTCATACCATGATACACATCGCTTGAGGTTCACTACTTATAATAAAGAGTCTACCAACCATGCCCTCAAATAAGGGCTCTAGAAGATAGTGGACGGGACCGGTAGCAGGAGTGTGGGACAGAACATTACCATATTGCTGTGAACTCACTTGCAAGTCATTTTCACACACATGCCTCCTCCAGCCTTTCCTACTGCTCTTATTCCATCCCGAATTATTACGCTTTTGGAGAGATTCTCAATGTCTTTTCTATTTTCTTTTTCCCTTTGGACCTTCACCCATCAGTGAGCTATAGAATGAGCCCTCTCAGTCCCACAACCACATACAGTCTTGAGTGATGAGGCTGGGACAGGCAGAACTGACCAGCGATTCTGGCTGCTGTGAGGCATTTACAAGTGTCTTTGCAAGAAAGTATCAGAAAGTGGATGCTAACCCAAGATCACATGAGGTCAGGGCCCTGAATTCTTTGAATATACTATTCTTTTTTGGCAGCTTGTGGACTCTAAAATAGCATTTCCCATTTGGGCTGGTTATTCTATTTGGCCCTGCTCCCCTAGCAGATCCATTCTAGGTCTTTCTCTCTTCCTCCACCGCAGGAGGCTTGCCTGCTGTGGGCTGCATCACCACGCTGGCTTGCTGGCTGACTTCCTACTGGGCTTGAACAATGCAGATTTGAAAGTGAGGTCAGAGAGGACTTCCCCACAACTTCTGTGCTCTGACAGAACCTAAGTCCTGACAGGATTCTAGCTTCTGTCACCTGTCCCTCCTCTATGGCACCTGCTCTTCCATAACTAGACTAACACCATTTCCTCCCACTGCTGCTTCACATATAGGGGTGGTAACAGCCCCCACCTTGTGGCGAGGGTCTGAGTGCCTCAACACACCTTGTTGGTGACTTCTATCCATCTCCCCTTCATTAAGCCTCTTGAAACTTCTAAGTCAGACTGTTTCTCGACAGGACCTGGACTAATACAGCACTTCAAATTCCACCATGTGTAATTTTACAACTGCATGTCGGTCCCAAAGCTGCTAGACCAAAGGAAGGAAAAGCAAATCCCAAACATGTGTAATATGTTCATTCGTTCATTCATTCGTTCGTTCAGTGAGTCTAGGTAAATATGCTAATACCTATGTCCTATTAAAAGTAGAATACTACGCAGCAATGAGAAAGAATGAAATCTGGCCATGTGTGGCAAAACAGACGAAACTGGAGGGTATTATGCTGAGTGAAATAAGTCAGGCAGAGAAAGACAGATACCATATGTTTCCATACATATGTGGACTTTGTGAGACTTAACAGAAAACCGGGGGGAGGGGAAGGGGGGAAGGAAAAAAGCCACAGAGAGGGAGGGAGACAAAACATAAGAGACTCTCAAAGACTAAGATAAAACTGAGAGGGGGGTGTGGGAGGGCAGAGAGTGGGTGACGGGCACAGAGGAGGGCACTTGTTTGGATTAGCACTGGGTGTTGTATGGAAACCAATTTGACAATAAATTATTAATAAAAAAAAAGTAGAGACAGAACACTTTAAGAACTTCAGAATCACTTAAGAGGGAACCAGCTCTACATATACCTTTTTTTCCAATCAAAGTTTCACTTTCTGAATCAAAGGACACTTGCAAAGGCTAGTGGTTACCTTTGTTAAAATTTTTTTCTATTAACCTTGAAACTATAATCATTTTCACCACAGAGCTGATTTGATACTATAGACAGCTGGTTACTAGATTAGGTGAGAGGTTCTCCTAATAATAGCACTTAAGTTCTGTTTCAGAGAAAGAAACACAGAAAATAAGAATTTTAATATACCTCAGGGCACCTGGGCGGCCCGGTTGGTTAAGCATCTCTTGATTTGGGCTCAGAACATGATCTCAGAGTTGGTGAATTTGTGGCCTGTGTTGACAGTGTGGAAACTGCTTGAGATTCTCTCTCGCTCTCTCTCTGCCCCTCCCCCCGCACATGCATGCACTTTCTCTCTCTTTCAAAGTAAATAAACTTAAAAAAGAAAGAATTTTAATATACCTCAAAAAAAGTCTTCAACAGTAACAACTGGCCCATTGGATAGCTAATTTGTGCTAAATGTCAATAGATTAGTAACACAATCTTATATGTATCCAAGATTAGCAGGTTGGCTGTAAAGACTGAGGTCAAAGAATACTCCTGTTAATTTTCAATGATTTTGCTTAATAATCAACTGTTAATGACTACATCCCTATTTCCTTGTAAGGACCTAGGATCCTGAAGTCTAGGGAAAAGTTTGCTATTACTCAGCTGAACTCAGGTCAGGGTGAAATTTCTAAAGGAGATCTATGAGTCCAACGGTTTCTTATCTTAAGGAAAATAACTTTTCAGACTGACCAATGTCATCGGTGATGTCAACATCAAATAGATGTGAACATTTCATTGCGCAGGATACATAGTCCTATAAAGCCTGGCTAGGAAGACTAAAAATGTATTTATGTTAAGAATTAATAAATAGGAAACCTATAGTTCGACCTAGAGATGAATCAAAGCTGTTTTGCTATGGAAAAGGAAGTGAATGAAGATGATATTCTGGCAACTTTTTATACACTTTGCTACTAAGAAGTATGGTAAAATGAGCAAAACCAGACAAATCTCAGTTCAAATTCTAGCTTTGCCTTTGTTACTTCATTAATCTTGGGCATGTAAATTTACACCTCTAGGACCCAGCTTTATCATCCAAAATACAGGAAAAAAATATTAATTTCCTTTGCTTCACAGATACCATCAATTATGAGATATCCTATCTCACTTATAAATGGCTTTTGGGGAAGAATTACCACATAAAATTATACTTATTATATAACAAACGCTGATTTAAGAAATATTCAACTGGATAAAATATGGCTTAAAAGATAGGAAACAGGACAAGATTATCCATTTTATTGAGTGGGTCACATGGAATAAATCACAAAGAAAGTAAAGAACCCATATGGCTCCTGCCTCCAGAGTAAGTCCATCAGTAAGTACCGATGATTTATTGTTGGCATTAGTATTCCAAAGGAGAAGCATCCACTGAGATTTTTGCTCAATACATTTCAATTCAAAATAACATGGAATTTTGGAGGTAAAACACATTGTCCATAAATTTTTTTCCTTTCACTTTATGTGACTCATTGAAGATATCTAATAATTGCGTAGTCAAAACTAGAACCCAGATCTCCTATTTGTCTAAGTAAATAACAAGAATAGTGCTTCTCTGTGCACTTTTTGCTTTATGTATAATATTATTGAGTCACCGCAGCAATCCAATGTGACAATGTAATAGGTATTACCATCCCGTTTTACAGAAGAGAAAGCTGAGGTCCACACAGGATAAATGAATCTCACAAGGCACACTCTTGGTCAGAGTCTGAGCATTGATCCAAATCCAGGTCTACCGATTCCAAAGTCTGGACTCTTTCTACTGAGCTAATGCCTTCTGCTTGGCTACTCACTTGCTCCTTGGAATTCTTTTTTTTTTTTTCCTGCTGGAAGTCTTACCTTGTTAGCAAAACTACTATTCCACAAGTTCAAGGACAATGTTACTTATTCTTTTGAACCTGTATGGCACAGGACTGGACCCTGGGTAGTGCAAAGAATAAGAATTTTTTTTAAAATTATGACTTGTAAAAGCAAAAAACCATAAACACTGAAGCACTTGAAACTTGCAAACTGTGGACAAAATTGCTCAAGTAATGACTTGTGTCTGGATGCCATCCCTTTTCAGGAAGTACTTCCTTGCTTCTTTAATCACTCTTGATTCATCAGTCCCAGGATTAGGCTTGAACAGAAATTCTCTTCAGCTCTAAGAAGTAGAATTCCAGCATATTCTCCTGTTGGTCCTATGCCAGTCCTGCTTTCCTTAACAATCAACAACTCCCAGCACGCATGCTCAACCACCCTGAAGGCAAGCCGAGCCTAAGAGGTATGTAGGTGAAATCTGACTGTGCTTGAGAACAGGGAAACCCCATTCAATGTTAGGCATTACAAAACCTAGAGCAACTCTTAGCTGACAAGGGCAGAGATAGCTGATGCCTCTTTTCTTTACATGTTTAAGGAGAATGAAGCCCCTCATGAGATAATAAGGAGATGTAGAATAGAAGGTAAGAATTTCCTGAAAGACTCTTGGAGAGGTGCTCTGATTTAAGTCCTCAGAATCCTTCCTTTGGCATGGAGAAGATGTCACATCCTTTACAAGAACATTTCCCGCATGTGAGGCCTGACGTGAAGGATGTGAAGGCAATGTGAAGCCAGGTACCACGGGATCGTTACCTATTCTCTTCTGTTTTTCCTCCTTGAAATTGCCCTGCCCAGCAAGGTCGCTTCCCATTAAAAATGGCACAAAATCTGGCGAGATGGACTAGGGCCCATAGTGAGACCCAATCTGGTTGTATTACTTCCCAGCCCAGATGAATAACATCATCTAACTCAGGCAATGTCGATGAACTGTTGCTTTCTGAGGTAGCCTAAGCTTTGCAGGAGAGCTCGAAAAGACAATCCCATCTTCATTATAACTCAGTTTATACAAAAGAGCATGACGCTTAACAGAGCTATGGGTCTCATATTTAAAACCATGTAAAAGATTGGCAAACACATAATTCCATTTTACGGTTTGTCTAATCAGTGTATAAATTCAGTGAAGACGTTCAGTGTATCTCTATTGTTTTCCCTGAGCTCCCCCTTTTATCATCCCCTCTTTCATCTAAGCACAGACAGACCTGCTATTCTGAGTCCTAATAAATTTTCTGTTGGAAGATTTATAATGTTTCTAATATCTTCCTGCAGATATCCAAAAGGCTCTCCGTTTATTTCCTTCAGTTCTCTGAGCTCTGAGCAAATGTCACCTTACTAGAGAGGCGTTCCCTGACGATCCAAATAAAATACTACGTTCTTGGTCAATCTGCTCCACCTAACCTCTTACCCTGTTTTGGTGTTCTCCATAGCACTTATCTCTATGTGACTTATAATATATTTGTTTATTACCTGTCTCCCTTCATTAAATGTAAAAACAACTTTGTTTTGTTCACTGTGTAATCTCTACCACCTATAACAGTGACGAGCTCATAACAGGCTCTCAATGTTTATTAAATGCGTTAACCATCTTCAAAGGGATTCTTCATTTCATATCATTGCCAAAAGGTGACAGCGCAGATGTAGGTAAAAATACCACATCTCTTCAACTACTTCTCTCCTTAAAATCCGGAATAGATTGTATCTCTACTCCCCAAAGAAGCATTATTTTTTTAAGAAAACCATGTGCTTATTTTACTGGCACATTTCGTATTTTGACACTGTACCTATTTCTGAATGAGATCATCCTTGAGATCCAAAAAAGGTCAAAGACATTTCCTGAAGTCTTTTGACAACATTTATACTGCATTATAAGAGGAAGCTTTCTTTTTATTGCTTGGACACAGGAAGACATTTGGAGCATGGTGGGAGAAAAACTGGATCCATACTGACCTTGGAGAATTGTTTCAGAGACCCTGGTAATCATAAACTAAAGTTAGACAGAGCCTGGGGCACCACACCGGGCAGCAAGAGTACACCTTGTAATCAAAACTTGCACATACCAGAACATGCCGTACCTTTCCTTTGGTGATATTCTCATATTCCATTTGACTGCCATCTGAATCCGATCATCTTCCTGCCTTACTCTTTCTCCTCTAGATCAGGAGCTGACCACATGGAGAAAACAGGAATACTATATAGTCTCCATATAATACTGTATATTCCTCCAATTCATGAAAGAAATTTGGGTACAGGGATGGGTATCCTGCACCAGTGTGATGAACTCATTCACATCACCTTCTTTTAGAATTACGATCCAGGTGAAGTTGATAATGCCGCACGGAGGTGGGAAGAGAGAGAAAATTTGGTCTGTCTTAAGGACAAATAAATTTTAAACCATAATTCCTTTCAAGTTCCAAATAATTTATTTGGTAGACATAATTTATAAGTATGATAAGACACATTACCATTTCCAATTGGTTGCTACTATGCAATCATGTGTTAGAAAGAGAAAATAATTATAAATTTTGGGATCCTAAAGCAAAAGATACACTGATAGATCTTTAATGTTTTGAATTTGAAAAACATTTTTCATTTTGTCTCTGGTTTCTCTTAATTCCTAGAACCTTGAAAGTTGGCTTGAGTATATTTTTAACAATTTTACTCAATAATTTCATGCCTATACTGTTCGATACCTGTATTGCTGAAAATTTCAGGCTAATGTCTGAGTCACCAAAGTTTATAATAAATTACGCTGCAAACCATTCTTTGTACCTCAGTGCCTTATCCTATACACCATAGGAAGTGGATTTGATCTCTGAGGCTCCTCTTGTTTTATGAACCTCTTACTCGTACCCAATGAGTTTTTGATGCAAGCGCCAATGGACAAGCAATGCTCCTGTTTACAAGTCTGGATAAATACTTTAAGGGTGATATGGATGATTTGGATGATGACTCATCCTTCTAGAATGGTTAGCAACTTATCTAGTGTGATAGCAATTAACACAACACATGGAAAAGCTGCTATGAGGCTTAGCAAAATCACCCATCTGCCAAACATGGTCCTTACAGGATTTTTCTCTAAGCATTTTTGTCACATAGTTTGTAGATCAGCTTATTTTTGAAACTTTTCCAACTCTAGAGCCTTTTGGACACACACACACACACACACACACACACACACACACACACAAACCTGCTGTGTTTACGAATCTCAACACTTCTAGCCAAGAGCCCTTGTTCTTAATCAGGAAGATCTCCTCAAGGTGGCCTTTGGCAGTGTCAGGGACTTTTTTGATTGTCACGAGTTGGTGGGGGCAGTCAGCAAGTACAGATAAAGGATGCTGCTGACTATCCTACGTGTGCAGCACAGCCTCACAACAGAGAACTGTCTGCCCAAAATGTCAACGGTGGCAAGACTGAGAGAGCCAGGTCTAGAGAGCACAGACTGAGATTGATGGCAGCCCGGCCAAGTCTACGTGAAGGAAATAAGAATTCCTGGAGCGATCCTGTCTTCTCAAGTCTCATGGACGGTCTTCATATTCGTTTAGGGCTTACTGAGTATTTAGGGGATGCTTAGATATTAACAAAGTGAGAGAAAAGTTAACTTGGATGTAGGCAGAACTAAATACATTGTTTCGTGGATGCCCTTTCCTGGTCATGTTCTAGAGTAGGTTGACAGGCTGCCTTTTCTTTAAAAAACATTATTGGGGGCACCTGGGTGGCTCAGTTGGTTAAGCGGCCGACTTCAGCTCAGGTCAGGATCTCACGGTCTGTGGGTTCGAGCCCCGCGTCAGGCTCTGTGCTGATGGCTCATTAGAACCTGGAGCCTGCTTCGGTTTCTGTGTCTCCCTCTCTCTTTGCCCTTCCCCTGCTCACGCTCTGTCTCTATGTCTCTCAAAAATAAATAAAATATAAAAAAAAATTAAAAAAAAAACATTATTGAACACTTTGATATGACTGGACCTCCCAGAGCAATACTTCACCTCATTTCAACCCAAATCCTTGCAGAGTCAGTCCTGGGTCCCCACTCTTCTCAGTACGGTCTCACTGACGGGAGTTGAGCTTTTACGTACAGCCTGATGCATGTCGGATGCGAACAACTCTGACAGTTTTCAATGATGGAGTATCGACTCTCTGCCCTCCCCTCTCCAAGAGAAGAAGCCAGTTTAGAAAATGAACTCAAGAATTGAGCACGAGTGTTTTGAAACTCCAACACTTTTAAATTGTAAATTATTCTAAAACATATCCCATACATCCATGCCTTTTGCAACAGATGATACTAAATTATATCTTTTCTTAATGGTTTTAAGGTTTTAATGTTACGGATGTCAGCTGAACCCCTGTAACTGCTTTATGCAAGGATACAGAGACAGTGGTCCAAGCATTTACTTCACAAAGGTTCTTGTGGCCCTAGTAGGCCCACTAGTAAGTAATGCTATTTTGAGCTCCCTACCGTCACAAAGCTACCACAGACAGAGCGGAAGGATTTTCTGTAGAAATAGGAAGAAATGTCGAAGGCCTGAAATGTACTCTCATCCATTTTAGATGCTGTGAATTCTCCAACAAAACTTGACTTGCAGGGCCAATGAATGTACAAAGTCTGTTTTTTACGTGATTTTGATGTTAACTAACACTTACCAGTGCTATTAGCCATACTCTGAATGGCTAAGTGCATTCCATGCATTATTTAATTTCAACCTTGTAATAACCCTGTGAGGTAGGTCCAAGCATTTATACCCATTTTACAGATACAGGAGGTGGAGCAGAGAAATCAAATAATTTGCCTAAATACTAAACAGATTTGAAGCTGGGTAGTCTGACCCTGAAGCTTTGTTTAAACCACAACCCAAGGGGCTGCAAAATGGTAGTCTGGTGGGCTAAGTGTGGACCACAATATCAATGTTATGTGAGCCAAACAAAACATAACTTTTGGGGCCATGTGTAAAGATGCACAGCTGGTGGGGTGCCCAGGTGCCTCAGTTGGTAGAGCATGAGACTCTTGGTCTCAGGGTTGTGAGTTCTAATCACATGTTGGGGGTAGAGTTTATTAATAAAATGAAATCTTAAAGTTGGGTGGCTTTTGCCTGGCACAAAGGCTCCGCCAAGGGGCAGGCGAGGACTGATATTCAACCCGCACTTGACTTGCACAGCCTTGGGTCCTGGGATGAAGGAAGGGGTGCCATTTCCTAATCTGTATGAAGAAGCCAAGCCTGGTCGGCAACACTAACAAACTGGACGATGACACAAAATTCCACATTCCTGGCTTCTCAGGGCCGGGAAAGGGAAGGAAGGAAGGAAACAGAAAGGAAGGAGGGAAGTAGAACTAGTATTCCTCTGTACCAACCAGTTTTCTAGAAGGGACACATGCTTGCCTGTGTGCAACTGGCTCATTTCACACCTTTATGTTACCTGCCAAGACGCCCCAGGCTTTCCGAGTCTGTAACCTCGGTACTACATTGCACTTCTGGTATTTTGTTTTAAAATCCCCTCCCTTCTCCTTCTGAACAAGGGTCCAGTCACAGTGCTTCAACTGTTTTAGCCCCCTCTGCAGACTACTATAAAAGTCCAGCTCTCCTGAGCTGACTGACTCCTGCAGGTGACGAGGCAGGGTGGATTCTGTTTTCCTTTGCAGGCTGAAATTCTTGTTTTTAGGACACACTGTTCTCTTGAGGCTCTATGCCTGATAGAAAAAAAAAAAAAAACCACCCCCCAAAACACAAAAAGAACTTTGTTGTGGGTAGCCAGGAATGGGGGAAAGACTTATGTATTTGATAACTGCTCCCCTTAAAGCACTTCCTTATCAATGTGAACGTGAAAACTACCCACATGAGTGTTTACATTTTGGAGGCATCACTGTTTCTTCTTAGACCACAGTGGATCTCACCCAGGCCCAGGGCATGTGAGCAGTCAAAAAAGAGCCATAGGGGATTGGCGACTGGAGGATGAAAGTTAGCTGGTGACGCAACAGTAGTCACCTGGAGGGTGCCAGATATTTTCCTAGCCTGCTAGAGCTCCAATATGGGCCACATTTGTCTCTGCAAGCTGATGCGGTCCAGCAGCCCCAAGTGGCCTCCCCGCGCCCTCACCAGAGGGACTGCTGGCCGGTCCACAGAGACACCTGTTGTTAATACACAGCTAGAGGACTTGGAACGTCATCACACCTCCCCACATTTGGCTGAGGACATCAAGCAGTCGCCACTCCTCGCTGGCATGTGTCTTGTTTTGGCATGGAAGCCAGAAGGAACTAATTCTATCTGTTGGATCTCTGTCCCTTACCAGGGGATTAGAGAGGGATAATAACCTTTATTCTATCGAATTCATTTGAACTGAGGAAAAGCAAGACCCATGAGAGTTTAGACCAGAAATGTTTAGTCAGTCCATGTATTGGAATGAAAAAAAGATTGCAAATGGCCTATTTAATAACATTTCTCCCCCACTGCTGTACCTGCGTAACATATTTTTATGGGAGTGGAAACATGTGCAGCTTAAAACGAACAAAACAAAACAAACTGCATATTTTCAGGTTTCTCTGCAGAGAAGGATGCCCTATGATGGTGACTAATGAGATGTAAGTTGAGGTCACCAAGGAGGACATCGAAGAAAGTACAGATGTGGATAGCTTGTCCGTTTACCTTTTGTCCTTTATCCTTCACCTTCCTCTTGCCCAGAAACACAGTGCTTGAATCTCTAGCGGCCATTTCATGAGCAGGAGGAAGAGGCCAACATGGTGAGGTTTATGGAACAGAAAGCTAGAAGAAGCTTCTGGTATTTGCTGACAGAAACTATCATGGGACCTGTGCAATTTACTTAGTTTTTCTGCGTGTCAGTTTCCTGAAGCATATTACCTCCTTTGAGGGTTTTTTATGAGTATTTAAGTGAGATAATATGTGTCATACTGCCTCACGATGACTGATATAGAAGTCAGTCCAATGAACAAATCACTCCTTTTCCCCTTCCCATTAGATCTTGGGACTCAAGGAAAAGTTAAGGCAGACTTACTTGCTACTAGCTGACACTTTGGAAGTAGGCCTCTGTATGAAGCGTTTTTTTTGACTTGGTGTCAATTGGCACGGATACTACTGAGTAAACACGGCCCTGGGCAAATGAAAGAGATTCCCTTCAAGGTGAGCAGTGGGAACGCAAGGGAAGTAGCAGACTGGGCCTTGCCAGACGGAAGCAGAGAGAATGCGTGGCCTTGCTCAGGAGAGAACCTAAGAATATCTGAGATAAAGCAACCATCAGGAAGTATCCAAATCCCCTTATAGTCCAACACATTCGTTCCTCAGGGAAATTATGGCAAAATGGAAAAGTAAAGAGGGAGAGAAATCCTCTGTCCCACCTCAAGCCTGGAGATTTTCCTACAAAGAGAAAGCCTGTCATTCCTTCCCCCAAGTACAAGCGTACACATTATTTTAATACCTATGTGCATGCAAGTCACCTGTGAACAAGTGACTTTTCTGATGTTTTCCACTTTTTAAAAGGAAATTCTACAACTCCACAATTTCTCTTTTTTAGCCAGCAGTTCTTTGGCATCATATAAATCTATAACCTTTTTGTCTTTAAAGCAGCCATAAGCAAACTTTTACTGTAAAGGTCCAGGGGGTAAATGTTTTAGGCTTTGTGGTCCATAGGGTCTCTGTGACAACTATTCTCATCTCCACAGTTCAGTGAGACAGCAGCCACTGATAATACAGGAAGGAATGGATATATGACTGTGTTCCAACTAAGTCCCATTTATAAAAACAGGTGGCCTACAGCTTGGCAGTCTGCTTTAAAGGGCACTGAAACCATGTAAAACTAAAGAAGAAACATTCGATAATAGAGAAGACTCTCTCTCACCAACAGTCATTACCGTGAAACACACCAAAGAGCGTGAAGTAACGAGAAAGGAAGGAAATGGGAGAGTCAGGCATTCCTACAACATGAGAAACAGTGCCTATCAGGCAAAGCCGAAGACTCAAATGTCCCAAGATTCTTGTAAATGGTGATAAGGAAGGGCAGAGAAGGCAACCTGATTGCATAAATCGGTTAAGATAAATATTCAAGAGAATAAAACAATCTGTGGACGACAGCATGGGGGTTCTACATGAAGGAAGGAATGAATAGGAACACCATTAAGAATTTTAGTCTTTGACTCTTTAGGCACAGAAGCAGGACAAGAGGCAGATGTGACGCAAGGGCCAGAGGCAGTAGCAGAACACAGGGCCTCAACAGGTGTCCTCCAAACATCTGGGGCCGGATTCCTGGCCCCAACACCACACAGCACTGGCGACACCACTTTGCTTTCTTTTCTACTCACACACAAAATGTTTATATAATGAAAATAACTTATATGGAATGGAACTTGGAGAGAGATGAGAAAAAGAATTCCATGAAAACAATTAGTCAGAGGAGGATCATCAAAGCCTGGCACAGCTTTCAGGAAGGCTGTTCTTTTGGCTGGTCTGTGGCCATGAACTTCTTTTTTTTTTTTTAATGTTTATTTATTTATTTTGAGAGAGAGGAAAAAAAACAAGCAGGGGAGGGGCAGAGAGAGACAGAGAGAGAGAATCCTAAGCACACGCTGTGCTGTCAGTGCAGAGCCCAATATGGGGATTGATCTCACAAACTGCAAGATCATGACCTGAGCTGAAATCAAGAGTTGAACGTTTAACCAACCGTGCCACCCAGGTGCCCCTGGCCATGTACTTCTGTTTCTACTATTCTTCTTGCCCTAAGCTCCCCTTTGCCTTCTTTTCATAAATAATATGCAACACCCGCAGAGTGCTAACGCCATGCCAATGTTCTGAGCACATTATACACACATATTTTGATGCTCTTGATCCTTCTAACCCAGTGAGGTAGGTTTATTATTGTTCTCACTGGACAGACGAGACAACTGAAGCACAGACAGGTCAAGTAATTTTCCCAGGGCTACCCAGCTAAGAAGTGACAGAAAGGAAACTGGAATCCAGAAAGTCTGGCTCCAGAGTCCATGCTTCCAACTGCCACTTTACCCTGAGTTCCGGTCTTCCTCCTCCGCATTCCAAAAGGCAGCCCTGACTGGGCACCTCACACCAACGACTCCACTTTACCCTCCAGGGTACATCAGTACTTATTCTTTCGTTTTCCTTGAGAAAGTAATTTACACAACTTGCAGATACCATAGTCTACCAACTTATAGACTATAGAGAGGACAGAAAAAACAGGGCAAAGGATACCAAGGGGGAAACAATAGCAAAATGCAGATAGTAGCAAACTCCCCAAACAACTCAGTTTCTTCAACAAATAAACTGTAGATAGAAAGAGAAAGATTTTGAACCTATAGATTAAAAGGGACTTATAGACTTAAACTCAATTGCAGTATACAGAAGTTATTTGAACCTGATTCAAACAGACTATGAAAAACAAATTATGACATTTGAGACCATTGTAATTTGAACACTATATGAATAGTCAATTATTTAAAAATCTTTATCTTTTGGGGCGCTGGGTGGCTCAGTCGATTAAGTGTCTGACTTCAGTTCACGTCATGACCTCGCAGTCCGTGAGATGGAGCACCACATCGGGCTCTGTGCTGACAGCTAAAAGCTTGCTTTGGATTCCGTGTCTCCCTCTCTCTCTGCCCTTTCCCTGCTCGCACTCTGTCTCCCTCTCTCTCTCAAAAATAATAAACATTAAAAAAAATTTTTTTAATAAAATAAAAATGTTTATCTTTTCATTAAGCGGGGTGATGGATATGTTAATTAAGTAGATGGGGGAATCCTTTCACAATGTACATGTATATCACATCATCAGAAAGTACACTTTAAGGGGTACCTGGGGGGCTCAGTAGGTTAATCATCTGACTTCAGCTCAGGTCATAATCTCACGGTGGTCTGTGAGTTCAAGCCCTGCGTCAGGCTCTATGCTGACAGCTCAGAGCCTGGAGCCTGCTTTGGATTCTGTGTCTCCCTCTCTCTCTGCTCCTCCCCCACTCACGCTCTGTCTCTGTCTCTGAAAAATGAATAAACATTAAAAAATTTTAAAAAAGAAAGTACACTTTAAATATCTTACAATTTTATATATCAATTATATTTCAATAAAGCTGGGGAAAGGGGAAAAATGCTCACCTTTTAGAGATTTATTCTCAAATACTAATGAATAAAATGAAATGTTATCTGGGATTTGCTCCCAAATCATACGAGAGGGGGAAATCGTGTGGGCAGAGATGAAGCGAGTCTGGCCACGGACTGCTAACGACTGAAGCTGGGTAACAGATATTTGAGATTCGTTACACTATTCCGTCTACTTTTACAAATCTTGAAAGTTTTATGTAATGAAAGCATTATAAAAGTTGGAAGGAAAGACACACTAGGGTTTAAAATTAGACTTTAGTCAAGGGGAAGATTCTTGATTTATCAGGATTTCATTTGTATGCACAAGCATAGTTTTTTCTTTTTTTTCCTCTCAACGTGTATTTTAAAGCTAAATGGAAAAGTTTACAAGAAATACAAACATAGGAATAAACTGTTCTTATTCCTGAAAGATAGGCCTTGGGGACGCTAATAACCTGCAACTTAATTTCTTAATGAATGGATTTCTTGAATGGCACTAAACTACTCTCACAGCAATGAAACATAACCCTCTATACCCCCTGGCCAATACTTCCTCTTGCGGCTGACAAGCTCAGGGTAGAAAGTATGAGGAGGAAGAAAATCACACCCAGAGGTCTTAGGATTGGAGGATGAAAAGGAAACACTGAGTGGAGAAGATTACGGAACACCTACACATTTGACAGAGTGAAAGGTCACTGGGGTCTTGTTCAAAGCACCGTCCCAAGAGATCTAGGTTTCAATCTCAGTCCTACAACCAATTGGCTGAGCATTCTTAGATGATCACCCGACCACTGTGGTCCTCAACTGTTTTATTTAGAAATTGAATGAAGAATCTGGATCAAAATTCCCAGGAAGATCCATAATCAAGAGATTAAAAAAACAAAACAAAACAAAACAAAAAAACCCCCTCAGGATTTATGCTCCTGAAAGCCAGTCAGAAAATGCTAGACCTGACACATTATCTACTGCTAGTCTAGTGAGAGCTGCTTTGAAATGTTCCCACTGAGCCACAGAGCCTTGGGTTTTTGACAAGACAAAGAAACAAGGTAAAATTAGTAAAGTTAGGAAGAGACCATACTGGAGTAAAATGGAACGTGAGAATTAATATGCCCTACAATGCGGTCAATGTTTCAAGCAAGGGAATAAATTATAGATGAAAATGACTGATGAGAGTAAATGAGTTTTCTGTTAACTGCTAACTCTGGGTATTCAACCACCCACGGGTGCCAACCGTCCTGAAGGCAATCTGTCCTTCAACAGCTGATATCGATATTCTGTTGGACAAGACATACCTGACGCAAAATTCACGGGCCAAATAATACCGGCACAGCTTCCAGAAACTAGGCCCCCACAACCCAGCGCGTGGATTTCCACCCGGCGCCTCAAGATCAGGCACAGTTCCAGATCTGCATCTCGATATAGATGCACCTGACACATCTGGCCTTAAACTCTCTGTAGGCCATTAGCTCTGAAACAAGATTTTAAGAAAATAATCAGACCAGTTTGCTAAACGACCTTCGAAGAGAGAAAAAGTCATTGGAAATGATGAGGAAGCCCAGCATATTGAATTAACTGACTATCCTTTTGACCTTAAATGGCAGGCACTGTTCACTAATCAAGAACTAATTCTCTCTACTCAGAAAGCCTAATTATTTTTTGTGCTTATGCTTCCCCTTCTGACTTAAAGTACCTCTTCACAAAGCAGGGAAGTCCCTGACTGCGTTGCCTCAACTGGTCTTGACAAAAGAAGAGATGAGTCACAGGAGCAGCCTGGCACAACCTCAACTTGTAATAACTCTTTACCAAGGGCTAAATCACAGCCGTCCGGACACTGGGATCTCTTCCTTTCTCCCTCCTTTCTTTCCTTCCTTCCTTTAATAAAAAGAGGGGCATTCACCAAAGATCACTCCTACTTGACATAATTAGTAGAATCACCAGTGAATTAGTAGACAGAACTGCTGTCAAGAGTGGATCTATGTGTGTAGTAAAGGCAAGCACGGACAAGGTTGACTTGATCTTCATGAAAGCTTGTTGATGGCCCCCAAACTAATCTGTAGCAAGAAATGGAAAAGTCAACATAATCTCCTATATAAAGATGACAGAGAGAGAACTGAAAAGCTCTGAGATTTCTGAGCATCACCTCCATTAGATCACTGTAAGCCAAGGCTCTCAGGCTTCCCCTAGCTCAAATGTTTCTTCTTGTAATTTGAAGATATATATACACAAGCTTCGGTTATCTGCATGAACAACTCTCCTCCAACCCAAATGAACCTACTACCCCATATGTCTGGGTTGGGCTAATTTTGAAGTCCACGCATGTTTTTCTGATCTCATAGGAATGGGACAGTAACAAAAAGCTGTCCAGAAAAAAAATAAGGAATGGTAACGGGTGTGTGTGTGTGCGTGTGTGTTTAATACAAACAGGATGAATAGCCTACATAAGGAAAATATGCAAATAAATAGAGTAACCAATATTAATAATCTACCAGGCTGGCAAGCAACAGGTGAGATGATTGTAATCTTGGTGGAAAAATTAGCTAATAAATAATTCATAAGTCTCTGGGGGGTTGACAGGGAAAAATTATATTTACTCTGTAGCCATACCATGTCACTTTCAAAGGAGCCTACTGCTATATTCCTTTCCTGTGTGTAAATCTCCCAGTACACACGAGGTGACTGGAAGTACTTATTAGACCATCTCTAAGTACTTATTATACAGACAGACTGACCTGAATGTGACATGAGAATACCTTCCTTTTACCCATTATTCTCTTTTTTTTGCTTGCCTATAAAAGTAGCAAGTACCTTCAAGCAACACCTGCCCCTTATAAATGTAATCTATCTTCCTCCTCCTTAGATAGATAGATAGATAGATAGATAGATAGATAGATAGATGGATAGATAGATAGATAGATAGATAGATAGACAGACAGACAGGAAGGAATTGGGAGATATGTCATGTAGTTCCATACAATAAAATGTAGATGCTGGCATATTGCCTCAGTGAGGCAAAATTCAGAAATTCAGAGATTCACAAACACCTAGAAACACTCAGAAACAGAAATACATGGGAGCTTTCATCACCTATCTAAAGCAGATGCTGTCAGAAACTGAATTTCGACCATTTACAAGTTTGGCTCTGATGGTCAAGCACTACAAAAGAATTAATCCATTCTTATAGCACGAGGTTATACTTTCTTTGCAGTTCATTTATCTATGAAAGGCAATGATTAGAAATAAGACTTTAACATTTCAAGAAGACTCTCTATTGGACTTTTAAATTCTGACTAAGGATGTCATCCATCTAAGGATCAGTTTGCTATACATAAGTTGTATTTAAGGAAGTATGTTTTCTCTCTTAACCTCCCATTCATGCTAGGCTATGCTTGAAGGTACACAGAAATACCTGACTTCCTCATAGCAAGTTTCCAGAAGACAGGGTGCTGAATGAACACTTAGGTTTGTAGGATTATTAGTTATGTGTCTCCTGGATACTGCCATTTTCATATATATCCATCCACGCTTGATGATGCTTGGGAGTTTTAGACAGAAGACAGCATCTGGTTCTTTTATTCCCCCCTAACAATTCTTGAATAATCAGAGTCAGTTTTTAAAGATTAGAAATTTAAGTAGGGCTCCATTGCATCTTGAGCTACGTTACTAGTACCCAACAATGAAGATAAAAATGACCCCTAACAATGACCATCCCACGACTTCCAATAGTTCCAGCAGGACGAGAAATGTTAGGTCAGCCACAGAGCGTCAAGGTCCAGTCTCGGTAACGACGTTCCCTTTAGTTCCTGTTGTTCCTTTTGAGTTCTTAAAAATAGTTCAGCAATAGGGCTGGTGGACAGTTTGGTTGTGAGAGGTAGAATAAAGTATATGCTGCCCTCCGGGTCTTATATTCTCAAGCATTTTCTGGGCACCCATGAGATTCACTTTCTGTCCTCCAAGTGCTCAGCGTCAGTTTCGTAAAAGGCTTCTCTGTGTTGATTGTGTAAAACCATGTTAGTTGGCCTTTATACAGCTAGACCTAAGCAGCAAAAAAAAAACCATGGCGGAGGGTTTGCAGCATGACCATAATGTAGGCAAGATAAGGAAAATTTATCTACCTACCTGTGTCTTACTAATATTATCATAGTCTGTCTGGGCAAATGAAAGCTAGAAGAAATAGTTCAAACCTAATACCTGTGTAAAGTGTGTATGAAACTGGTAATTGGGTCTATGGATACAAAAGCAGTACTTCTAGAAAGATTTCTTTTGCTCTAAATTTAAAAGCATTAACAGACTCGAAAAAGTTTACTTTCTTTCCTGCTATCCCATGAATAAGAAACAGACAATGCATGATCCTTCTAAATTATGTGTTAGATCCCTCCACAAAAATTATTTATAATTGGTTACCAAGGTCCTCTCAGAAAGTCACATACACAGGTCTGTGACTATGTATCTTGTATGTTCATGTGATTGCAAAAAACAATTTTTAGGTTCACAACCCTTCATAGAAACAGGTTTCCCTTCTTTTTCTTTTTTTTTTTTTTTCCACTTGAAGCCTGGAAGTGTTTAGGTTTTTAGGCAGTTTTAAAAAATAGACTTCATAACTCAATAAAATTTTTAAAATCCAGCATTAAAAGAATATTTTCCTTGATAGGATGTACCAAATTCCTTCTCTATTCTAAAGAAAGCCTGGCTTTATTCGAGGCAACAGCTTTCATTAAACACATTAAAGTCCTCTATCTCCCTACCTCCAGGGATACATTTGGCACCAAAACCTGTTTTTTCTGCAAAATCGCTAAAACTGGAAAACGCCCTAATCACTGATGGGGAGAGGGGAGCATTAGCCCTTTGAAAATACCATTTCCGTTTTATCTTAAATGTACCAAATAATGGAGTTTCTACACACTAACAAGACTTTCCTGACAGCATGGATTCCAATTTCCCATTACATTCCATTATTTTATTTGTGGTGATTGAAACTGCTTCTGACATTCTTTGATGCCTCCACCCTCTACACACTTGCAGGCTTATGTGTGTTTTAAGTCAACTTTTGCCCATTGTTTGCCCATTTCCCATTTAACTCTCAAAATCTTTACCCAGGCAACAAGGTTTTCGGTTCCCTTAACTTGAATCTGAATGTGCATAAATTAGGTCCTTGCAGGACGGCCCATTTGTAAAGGCCCTCTCTTAGGAGTACCTTTAAGGTGTGATACCAAAGTGTGCTCCATAAAAAAATATCTAAACTGTTGGGAGCCATTTTGGGCTCACAGGTTGAGCCCCCTCCCTGTGTGGAAAAGGTTGAAGCAAAATTCCCGCCGGCCAAGATGGCGCCTAGTCTTACCTCCTTCTAAATAATTTTTCAGGCTTGGATTTCTTGAGCTACTTTCCTTGGCTCCAAGGAATGTAATGTTCTTTTGTTTAATGGCATTTAGGTAAAGGGGAAGGACCTAGAGCACGAAGCTTTGATGGATTACATCTGAATGAGAATAGCCTGGCCAGAAGTAACCTTAAAGTTGCAACTTGGGGATGGGTTGCACCTACCCCATTGTAGTTGGAAGCATAGCCCTCAAAGCAAAGCCCTGATTTCTTCCGTTTACAGAAAATTAACATTAAGGCCTTAAGGAAACACCCTGTTCTCTCCCCCCACCCTAATTATATGTTAATTAACCTGAAACCAACATACAGGATTGAGGAAGTTGCCGCCTTGCTGGTAAAAACCATTATTGTTAAAGAGATCAAACTATGGAATGTCACTCATTGATGTAATGTCACTCACTACCTTTTAAAAATGAAGACACTGAGACCAGCAGGGTGGAGATGCCAGAATTGCCAGGGTTGCCTGCTTGGTTATCAGACTACATCTCTCTCGTGGCTCTCTCACTTCCTTTCGCCTGACCATCCATCCTTCGGGGACCCCTAGATTTACCGGAACTGGACCCCGCACTAAACATTCTAAATATATTTCTCCATAGGTTTTTTTTTCCAAACCAGCAACAGAAAGAAAATCTGGATTATAACCAACATTTGCAAGTGTTAGTTTATGACTAAGCATTAGTTCATTATGTTTAAAAATCACTCTTTCCTCTACATATAAACAAAACCTTAAGCCAAGTGGAACCACAGTCTTCTCCACCTCCCTGGGTCACCTCAACTACTTCTGCCCACAGCAGAAAAACCCCCTCAGCATCTTCCTGAACATGCCCTCCCATTCTCAAGCCAATGACAGGAAGAGACTCCAGTGTTCAGCTGCACATATCAGTCAGAGACATCGCTCCATCAATCAATTTCTATATGGCTTTAACCTGAATCCTAAGTAGTCCCTTCCCCATATTTCACTTTACTTCTTACTTATTCCCACCGTATTTTACTTTTCTCTATCTTAATCCGCGTATTCCTCAACATTAGCAACTCATTGTTGTTCCCACCACTACCCACTTTATGGATTTGCTAGTCTTATAAACTCAACCCGCCTTTTGCCTGATCATTAGAGTCACCACCTAGTAGTTTGAAGAGCTTCGCAGGGACTATACGAGTGCAGACAAAAAGAGATCCCTTCCTGCAGCTTTGACTTCTTAAAATTGCTTAGAGAAACAGAGAGAAAGGAAAAGCTGGAATTGGTGAACGTGATGCAGGCAAGAGGGGAAGTAGAAGGAGAAAGGAGGCCTGTGATTTTTCTCTTACTCCAGCTAGTAGTCACTCTTCCGTGAACCCCCTGTTTGCTTGCTGTTCAATATCTTTATATCCAGGCTTATCTAAAGCTTCCTAATCTTTCACCCTGTAAATGCTGCATGCATTCCTGTCTTCATGCCTTGGCGTGACCCACACCTGCTGTCAGGAATGCCTTCTCCCTCCACCTGCTTAGTGACATCCCACCCACGTGTCTGGCCTCAGCTCCAGCCCACCCCTTGGACAGCAGACCCCCCTCATTCACACCTCCTGCCTCCTTGAGGGCCTAAGGCATTCTCTGATTATATTCGTGTAGCACTTTCCATATTCTGCCTCGCAGAATATATACAAAAAGATATATGTTCTGGAAAAATAGCTACCGAGGAGAGACCTAGAAATTGTATAAACATTTCATATTCTCAAAAAAACTCCATAACATAGCATTAAGACCTGTATTTTATAGAAAAGGAGGGACGCCTGGGTGGCTCAGTCAGTTAAACATCCGACTTCAGCGTAGGTCAAGATCTCGCCGTTTCTGAGTTGGAGCCCCGCACTGGGCTCTGTGCTGACAGCTCAGAGCCTGGAGCCTGTTTCAGATTCTGTGTCTCCCTTTCTCTCTCTGCCCCTCCCCCACTCATGCTCTGTCTCTATCTCTCAAAAATAAATAAACATCAAAAAAAAAAAAAAAAGAAAGAAAGAAAAGAAAAGAAGGAAACTGAGCCTCAGAAAATTTAAGGGATGAGCCCAGAGCCATACCTGCCCGTGAAACCCTTGTCTGTTTCACCATACTAATTGCCTCTACTGCTATAGTCAAAGTAAATGCTTTCATACCAGACCTGTGTCTTACATCTCTGTGTCCTCAGCTTGTAGGCTGTGAGCACCTACTGAATATTCATGGAAGCTTATATTCAAACAAGGTCGTATTTCCCCAATATACCGCTATAGAGGGAGAGAGCCAAGAGGCAGAAGAGAGCAAGTGTGGGATTAAAATTTCAGCAGATAATCCACCAAGTGAATGATCCACAGGCATGATAATCCAGTGTTGGCCAGATATCCAATTCCACAAAGGTCTCCTGCTTCATTTCACAATGTCAGAGCATAAGCACCAGCATGTGCTTCCATGGCTGTTTCTGCTCATCCAATGAACTTGCTGGGCCTGGAATTAATCCTCGGTGGATGTTAGAAATATTATGACAACAGCTGGCACTGTCATTTGCGGTGTCCAAAATGAACTTCCATTTCTTTTTTCCCCAAGGAAGATTTATGTGTTTCAAGTACCAGGCTTACTTCAAAATTAAAATATTCACTTTCTCTTCAATAGTTGGATTTTCTGATGATTTAAAACAAAGAAAAATGGCTTTCTAACATCAAACTAGCCCGTGTTATACAGGTTGTGATATATTCATGTTTTACACCCAAAGTAGTGTTTCTTAGAAACAGTTTTTGATGATGATTTTCGAATCTGTGCAAGTAAAAGGTGTGATACAATGGATTCCACCATAGTGCTTTTCGTAGGGGATGGAGAGTAGTTTTTATTAAAAAAAGAAAGAAGGAAAAAAAGAAAAATGGCTCAGTTTTTTGTTTATTTGCCTGTTTGTTTCTCTTTCCTTCTGAAAATTGGTCATGGAAACTTCAGTCCAGAAAGACGAGGTAGGATATTGCAGACCAGGCTAAGGCTGAAACACTGTTTACTAGGGCAGCCATATCTATGCAGCATGGGTCTCCTGACCACATCTTGCTGATATTTTACTTTGCATTAACAGCCTGGACACAGCAAAGTGACATATGCCAATGAAGGCCATCCTAGCTGTCACAAATGTAGTGTAATCAGGCGAAATTGACAACACGGCTCTGCCAAGATAATTCAGATTCCTAGGCCAGGGTTATAATCAGTTTGGGCAATTTTGAAATATTTTTGTGATCCTTCTATGCAATAGTACACAGTATTCATAATATAATTCATGTAGTGATCCCATGACTGATAGTAAATGTGGTATTAAGCAGCACACAGCCTAATCTTTCTGTAAGAAATAAAGTAGAAGCCACGGGGGACCATCTACAACATTCCAGTGTTTCAGTAGGTACTGGATCTCTGAGAACATTTCAATAATCAAAACTTATCCACACTATTCCACAAGCTCAGAAGTTCATTCCATGCTTCTTCTTCCAAGTTCTACTGGTCAGCTGTAAGTACTTGCCCAATTTTTGTACTTTTCCATGTGGGAATCTCTCTTACCAAAATGTTCTAGCTATATTTTTCTTTAGAATCTACTGTAATTGTTAGGGTTTTTTTCATCTTCTCTTCTTTAGAGAAAAAAAGGGGGGGTTGTTTAAATGATATTTAGAGTTCAAAGCTAAATAGAAGGGCAGTTTGTTTAGCTGGGCATATCCAATGCTGTTTCTCAAATGTTTATTTTATGGCTTTGCCCTACTTTAAAAGTCTTATTTAAAAGATGAATGGCCATGACTTCAGAATTTGGAGAGAAAAACAAAATGCCGAAGCCCAGACATCCAAATGAGACTCCAGTGGCAATTCATATCAATGTACAATGCTCTCCAAAGCAACTCTCTGGATGATAGAACACATGAAAGAAGGCCGAATGATGAACCTATCTATGCTTCTGTATGGTAACTCAAATTATTTTGTAGTTGTTGCTTCATTGTTAAAATTATGCTGCTAATAAAATGGCCATCAATGCATAAAACAATTTTGTGTGTGTTTAAATAGTGCTTTATGTGGATACTTAGAAATTGTGGAGTTCAAGACATTATGGTCACTCATTATTTATGTTTCTAATAGAAAAAATAAAGAAATTCTTTATTTCATTCTATATTCTACTTCTGTTTTCACCTAGCTATTATCTTACATGGCAAGGATTAGACATTGCCAAGAAAGTTAGAGGATGCATTGTTAGGCATGAAGGTGTTTTGTTTTAAGATAGGTAAAAGGTTAAAAAAGTGGAAAGGGGGCCAGGCAAATGAGCTGGGAGGGCACTGGGAAGGTGGGATAGGACCAAAAGAGAACAAAGTTAAGAAAGAGGAAGACAGAGAAGATTTGAGTGGGCAGGAAGGAATAGGGAGGGAGGAAGTAAAGAGTAGAGAGAACAGATGGTAAAGAATGGAAGGAACAGGCACTAAGTAGAACCTAAGGTCCCACTGAGGGAAACATGGGGGTAGTTAAGCATGTGGAATTGGTGTCGGAGAGACTCAAGCTCTACCATGTAGTAACTGGATGAACGTGGGCAAGTCTCTTAACCTTGAGGACAGCAATATAATCCACTTGACAGGTTATTGTGAGGATTAATTATGCCATGCAAATGTCTGGTACGTTGTAAACACTGCCTAGATGTGAGCTGCGCTGAAGAGGCTGAAGAGGACTGTTTTGGGTCAAGTACGTATGTGCTTGGCTCAAAGGAGAGTCCCTAAATGAGCAACTTACAATTACTCTCCACCAGAAACTTAAATTAGAAAGGAAGATAAACAGTTAGACAAAAGAATCACTATTATGTAAAATAAGAAATAGTTGGTGGGTCGTCAATATTAACACATGCACAAAAAGCTCAGAACATTAATACACTGAAACTCTTTCAAGTGAAAAAAAAAAGGGAAGTTAAAATACAGAGCAGGTGATATGCAAATAAGGTTTTGTATCATAGTTAGCAAAAAGGGATATGGCAATCGTATACATAGTAGTTAAACAGGTGGGCTTTAGAACTCCATGGACCTGGGTCTAGCTCACTCATTTACTAACTTTGAACATGTTACTTGTTCTGGGCCTCTGTTTATGCATCTATAAAAAGGAGAATATAAATCCCCATCTTGTAAGATTGTTATGTAGATTAAATGAGGAAATATATAAATTTAGCACAGTGTTATGATAAAGGTGATGTCATTATTACTTTATTAGAGTTTAGTACTATAGTTAGAGTTCATCACAGATTTAGAGAATACTTTATATGAGAAAATCAAATACAGCTAGGCTCACTAAGCTTACAGAAAAGATGACAAGAGCCAGAATGCAGGGCACAGGGAGTGGTGGGTGGTGGGAGGCAGAGGTATAAGCACATTAAGAGCTGTATCAAGAAAGATAAGCAGCTGTTCTCACTTTCTGATGTGGCCAAGATAAGCCTGAAAGAGTTTTAAGTTAAATGCTGGCAGAAAAGTTCATGATACCCAAATGTTCAGAGCCATGACAAAGGTCCTCAACAGTATAAGCTCCCTTTGGAGGATTTTTAAAAAATGTTTATTTATTTTTGAGAGTGAGAGTGAGTGGGGGAGGGGCAGAGAGAGAGGGAGACAGAGGATCCGAAACAGGCTCTGCGCTGCGTGCTCGAACTCACAAATCGTGAGACCATGACCTGAGCCCAAGTCGGACACTTAACTGACTGAGCCACCCAGGCACGCTTTCCTTTGGAGGGTTTTTAAGATACAGAGGCAGTAATCTTTACCAGTGTTTTTAAATATAATTCTACCTGCAGCCTGATGGATGGACTAAATATCTCTCTCAGTAGGGTCTTCTACTCTAGAAGACAAATGGCATTTGCCTCTTAGTTAAAATATAGTTTCAGTAGGTGAAGAAGAAAGAGGAACAAATAAGGCCCAATATCTTGAAAAACCACATCTAAAAGTCTGGCATTATGGTAGGTCACTTGTGTTGGATTTGTAGCAATTCTGCAATCTGTTCCACGATGGTCTTTTTATTAGTGCTGTATTTCATGATCTCTATTCATTTTATTCCTACTGATGAACAATACTGTAGTATAATCTTTATTTAGCAATTTTGGAAACTGAGGCACAAGGAAGTTGTATTAGTGTCCAAAATAACCACGGAACTAACTCTATTTGTCAAAGCTTATGTTAAAAATGGCAGTGAATTGCCAATGAGTTATTAGACAAAGACAAATGTTTCCCGTATCAAAAACTGATACACTAAAAAATATCCATGGTGATATTCTATTTGATAAAACTGCTCTAGCTAGGAGAAAACTTTTCCATAGCTTAGAATCCAGAACCACTTTGGTCCCTTAATGTGAGAAGGGTTCAGTTATCAGAGTTGGACTGAGATTCACCATGAACAATTATGGTCAAATTGTATGAAATTTTCTAAGGAAAAATCAATGTCATAATAGTAATAGCATGTTAAAAGAAGAAGAAAAAATGAACCCTGAAATACTAGGCCTGTTAAGAAGATCATTATGTAGAAGACTGTTATCTAGGAGTTTGAAAAAGTGATGATTTGGAACCCATCTTCTGGATTAAAAACAAAAAACTATTATATAACGAAAACCAGATATTTTTATAAATCACGCAGAGGGAGGAGAAGCGGGAAATTCTGAACAATCTCAGAGCATTAAACATTTATTTAAAGAGCATCATTTGAAAAAAAAAAAGAGCATCATTTGAGTTCAAACAAATGAGATTTTTAAAGGATAAAATTAGAGGCTTACACTCTTTCACTCATGACTACCGCTCATTCATTCAATTGGCACTGATTAAGCTCAGAGCCCTCTATCAAAATGTTATTAAGGGTTCAAAAGGAATAAAAGATACAGTCTTTGATCTCACAGAATACACACCTTTGATAGGAGACAATGTTTCATTAGGCTTCCCCTGGATAATTTAAAATCTAGAGTTGTATATGAATAAAAATAAAGTTGCATGTGTTATAGGAATACAACAAATTTTTAGAAAATGAATAAAGCAGGGAAGTTTCCATTTCTTTTATATGCCTTGCCTACATGTTTTATCTAATTCTTACGTGTTCTAAAGAAGACCGGTATTAAATTAGGAAAAGAGTTAATAGAACACAGGTAGGAATGAGTTGCAAAGTATGTTTGGATAATATTATGATTCATTATAAGTAATCAAGATTAATGAAGCAAGGCGAATGCAAATGAGAAGGGTAAGTGACCATCAGAAAAACAGACAAAGCATCCTTATGCACCAAAGTTCTTAAGGAAGGAGAATAATCATTAGAATGCAAAGGAGTTCATTGTGAAATGTTTCAAAGTACACTTGTCCTTCCCTCTCCCACCTCCAACTGCTCAATGCAGGGCTGAAGCCAGGACTACAATGCCCTAGAGGGGAACAAATTCAGGTCAGTGAACCAAGTCCGCTATTCCAATATGGTTCCTAGAGGAACCATCCTTATTAGAACATAGAAATGTACAAGTCAACTCTTTAGTGATGTGTCATCAGTCTCTTTCATCCACCTCCATAAAAAAAATAATAATAATAATAACATGGCTTAGTTCTGCTGTCTTCAAGCCAATTCCCAAATTAGAGTATCTCGGTTCTGAACCAATGGAAATGAATCTGAAATTGTCATGTTTTCTTACAGAAATCATTTTGATTACAATCATTAGATGTACCAATGTATCTTAAATGCTACCCCTGAGAGAAGAAATTGAAGCAGTTTTATTAGTAAAAGAGAAACAAAGGCAATAGAATGGGTGATATAAAAGCTGCAGAGCTACTGATGGGCTACAAGGTCCTGAACCAGACAAAATAAGCTGGGATAAAAACTGCAGGTTAAAGAGTTTGGCTTTGGAAGAGACTAAGGCTTGTCTGAGCTCTCACTCACAGACAGAAAGGAAGGCTAACAGCAGAGAGAGGTTTTGTACTGGGGCAGACGCCCATCACATAGAATGGCCTAAATCAGTGGCTCCTAAAGAGTGGTCCTTGGGCTAGCTGCGCTGGCATCCTCTGTGAGCACCACCCCCAACTTAGTGAATCGGAGTCCCTGCGGATGAGGCCCAGGGAACTGTGCTACAACAAGCCTGCCATGTGATTTGTATACACGCTCAAGTTTGAGAACCAGGGATCTAAATCATCTCGGTAAAAGCAGATCCTCGGCTGAGAACAAGAGGGTGGGGTCCAGACTTCAGGGTGGAGATTTAGAACAGCTGCAGGGAGGAATGGAGGACGGAGGTGAGATATTAATGAAAGGCCGTATAAAGATAGTAAGCATATCCCTCTGCATTGAAAAGTCTTGTGAGATGGCTTCTGGGTCTGTCTTCCGAGCGAAGTAATAATGGGTCTACGCAAAACTGCATCCAGATGATCATGTAACTTTTTTTTTTTTTACATTTATTTTTGAGAGACAGAGAGAGGCAGAGCACAAGTGGGAGAGAGGCAGAGAGAGAGAATGAGACACAGAATACAAAGCAGGCTCCAGGCTCTGAGCTGTCAGCACAGAGCCTGATACGGGGCTTGAACTCACAAGCCTTCGAGCTGTGAGAACATGACCTGAGCTGAAGTCAGCTGCTTAACTGACTGAGCCACCTGGGCGCCCCTAGATGATCATATAACTGACTACGAATCTGGAAAGACAGCTTGATTATGATTTAGGGACTGCTATATATGGCACATATATATATATAATCTACATATGGGGTGTGTGTGTGTGTGTGTGTACATGTGTGTGTGTGTGTGTGTGTGTGTGTGTGTGTGTGTGTACGGAATGGATCAAATTAAGCAAAAAAGAAGAAAATCTGCAGACACCTAGAAGAGAAAATATACTGGCACAAGAGACTCAGAATGAAGCCCCTAACTCGTCTGTGTGGTCCTGGGAAATCATTAAACTCCTTCATAGCTCATTTTCTCATCTGTAAAGTTGAATCTAGCATTCATTTATTCAAACAGAGCGGGAGCGAGGGGGAGTAGACAAGTCCATTAATAACTATAGCACAGAGAACGGCTATGATGGGGTATTTACAGATATTTACAGAATGCTTAGAGAACACTGAGGAATTACAATTAATTCTAAATAAGGAAAACAAGGAGGCCTTCACACTGAAGAGGCCATGGAGCCAGACCATGAAGAACGAGAGGAAATTCAACAGATGGAAGGTCGTACAGGTAGAGCGTAAGAGAACGCGGGGCCAGCAGAGGGAACGGAAACGGACCGGCACGGATTTGGAGGCGTGAGACTATTCTGAGGGAGGCAGAAGGTCTCTTCTAGCTCCACAGCTGAGTTTCCAAACATTTTTCGCCAGCCCGAAAATAATGGGCAAATTCGATAGTGTACTTTTATCCGCCCAGCCAGTGCTAGGGCACTTTTTTCATCTTTGAACAGTTCATCAATATTGCGCTTTGGGTAAAAGCCTCTCAGAATTCTTCCCGGCTGGTTTTAAAGTAAAAGAACCAGGGGCATAAACTGTCAAAGGATGCCCAACCCTTCCATTTTCCATACTCCTGGCATGGGGATCACAGGTATTCTGGGGGCCACCTGGGAGAAGGGTTACTTGCCTCTTTGAAAAATACTGCTGCTCAGCGGCCAGAATTTAAATTGATTCCATCATAGGAAAAGGAAGAACACACTTCAATGGGCTTTCGGTTACCTTTTGATAAGTGGGCCAGCTTTTTATTCTTGTAGTAAGATTCATATATTGAATCTCTGGCAAAGAGCCCTTGCTAAGCACCCTTTTCTTGTCTTGGGTCAAGCCTCAGGGGACCTGAATGAGCAGAAAGCAGTTGTCCTCTTGAATTTAAAAGCAGTTCTGAGCTCTCCTAGGGTAGCTCACTTACATTTAAGACAAAGGAGTAGCAGACTGAATTTCTGGAAGAGAACACACATAAGAAAAGCATCCTTTTCAGTTCGACTGGATTTCACGATTCCAGGACAAAGCGGCATGCTGATCAATCATAATATCATACCTCCCTCTACTGGAAAATGTTTCTGATCAGTCACTTTTTACAACTTCTGAAAACCTTCCCAGCTGCCAGGCTGAAAGGCCTTTCTCACAGGGGATACCTATGGTTCTATTTGAAAGAATGAATCATTTTTTTGGGTAATGAATTATATACCAGGCACATGAGCCTCGAAAGTTTAGTCCTAAGAACATTATTTCACTAAATTCTAGGTTCACAGGGAATGAATCACATGCCTGTCTATTAAGATGATTTTTCTGGCTTTTGGGGCACCTGGGTGGCTCAGTCGGTTGAGCGTCCGACTTCAGCTCAGGTCACGATCTCACAGTTTGTGAGTTCGAGCCCCATGTCGGGCTCTGTGCTGACAGCTTAGAGCCTGGAGCCTGCTTTGGATTCTGTGTCTCCCTCTCTCTCCGCCCCTCCCCTACTCGTGCCCTGTCTCTCTCTCAAAAATAAATAACATTAAAAAAATTAAAAAAAAAAAGATGATTTTTCTGGCTTTTTAAGGCTGTTCACAGTATGGAACTTCCAAAGAGCAACCATCTCCCCAGAGCAAAGCGTCAGGATACACAAACCGTTATCGATCTGCCCGCTGACCAGCAAGCATTATGAAGCATCTTTGTGCTGAGCAGAGACTATAGTGGTTGGTTTAAAACACAAAAAATCTGAGCCGAATCCTGTCCCTGAAATAGAGCCCAGAGTGATACAGCTGGTTTTTAATCCTTCTCTGACAGTGTTCTGACAGAATGACAGTGAATTTTGAGACTTCAGATCTGGGTGAATTGGTCAGCTACCCTTTCCCCATCTTTATGTTAATGATAATGTTTTGAACATGGGCCAAACCTTCACTCTACAAGTTTTTCTCGGCTCTTGCTACATCACTTGGCCTCATCAAATGGGTATCACTTTTAGAGGTTTTTAGGTATTCCTTCCCCTAACATGTTAACGAGGTATCATTCAGAAAATAGTTGGTATCATGAATGATCACCGCTTTCCTCAATAACCCTTATCATCATCAATAAAAGATTTTGGATATTGTAAAGAAACAGGTTTTTGTTTTGTTTTTACACATCCAAATAAAATGAACCTTGGAGATCTCACAGAATCATAAACTTACAGATGAGTCTGAAAGGAAACTTTCTTCATCAAGCACAGGCTCTTTGGGCAGATTTCTCATTTGCGAGCCATGTTTACTGCCAATTAAAAGAGAGGCACTGTGAACGCCAACAAGAACCACAAGTGTGTGTGTGAGGGGAGACGGGGTGGAGGACACAGAAGACAAACTACTGCCTAACAGGATTTTGCTGAAAGTCCAGCGGAGGCAGTAATACCCTGAAGCACTGTAAACTGTTAGAACCTCAGAAGTCTCCAATTTCTGCTGAATTTCTGTTGGCCATTATTTCTCCCTCCGCAGGGAAGTCTGAGAAAAGGCATTATGATTATGTAAAGTGGCAGGGGAAAGGGGAATACAGTTTTCAAACAATTTTTCCCTTTAGTCATTTTTCTATGATTTTCACAATTAACTCAATTTGTATTATTTTTAAAAATTCATGACTTTAAAAATTATTTAATCCGATGTATTTTTCTTAACCATTACATGAAACTGTTTCCATGCAAAGGGTAGTCTGTTCAAAACAGACCCCACAGACCTGGATAAAAAGCCCTGTTTCCCCACTCTCAAATGCTGGTTGGGACATGGATTCCCACTTGCCCTCCCTCAAGGCATCTCCCTGTTTTTATTTCTGACTTTGACATTTTGGCTCTGATTCATAGGCAATTTCTGATTCATTAGCCATTCCATTCCTATGCCCAGGGGAAGATCCCTCTTTATACTGCTTGAAACTCAAGCAATTTGAGGGATCCTTTTTAAGAAAAACTTACTAAATAACAAATACAAAATGCCCACGATCACTTGAATGCCACCCATGTGAAGGGGAAGCATAAAGGAGGGAAGTCGAATTGGAAAGCGACAGTGGTTTTAACAACTATCGTTGAAATACATTGTGTTTAGAGTTTTTACAAATAACCACCATGCAATACATTACTAGAGTCCCTCCCAGGATGCTGGAAGGGGCCTGTGCAAGTGAGGCGCCCTGAGGCTTTAGCTTCTACAGTTTCATGACAACGATCCTGCCTCTGTTCTTGCGCAAATCTCCACTGCCACCCTTATAGCCAAACCAAGGGCTAAAGTCTAACCTCCTTTACTGGTTTCCCTTAACCCAGAGAAAGACCAGCTCTCAAAAGAGACAGAGTTCAAATTAGCATTTTCATTTTCCTTAGGTAAATGCCTTGAAGTGGAATTACTGGGTCATAGGGTACTTCTATTTTTAGTTTTTTTTTGAGATACCTCTTCCATACTGTTTTCGACAGTGGCTGCACCAATTTACATCCCTACCTGGAGGGCACAAGGTTTTCTTTTCCCACATCCTCGCCAACACCTGTTATTTCTTGCCTTTTTGATACTAGCCATTCTGACTGGTCCACCAACAGATGTGTAGATAAAGATGTGGTATGTGTATGTATACAATGGAATATTACTCGGCCATAGAAAGAATGAGATCTTGACGTTTGTGAAATACGGATGGACCTAGAGTGTATTATGCTAAGTGAAATAAGACAGACAGATGAAGACAAATACCAATGATTTCACTTACATATGGAAATAAAAACAACAACAACAACAAAGAAAACAGACTCCTAAATATAGAGAACAAACTTCTGGTTGCCAGGGCAAGAGGTGGGGAGTGCTGGGAGGCGCGGGAGGAAGGATAGGCAAAACAGGTGAAAGGGATTAAGAGGCACATCCTTCCAGTTAAAAATAAGCCACAGGGATGAAAAGTACAGCATGGGAAATATAGTCAATAATCTTAAAACTTTGTATAGTGACAGATGGTAACTAAACTTACATTGGTGAGCATATGGGAATGTATATAATTGCCGAACCACTGCCGAACACCTGAGACCAATATATATCAGCTATGTTCAACTGAACATTCATTTAATTTAAAAAAGTTCAATAATTAAAGGTAAAAGAACAGAAAAAAATATTGTAGAAAATTATTGTTCCTAACCATACAGGTTTCCGATCCTCAAAACACTACCCATACCTCCCTGATCATCTCATCTGAGCATAGTGTTTTCCTAGGATGCTCATTGTCATAATCTCCCTCCTCATGGAATGTTATATTTAGTGATCAGAATTTATTTCTCTCTTATATTTCATACCCCCCCTCTTTTTTCTTTAAGGTTCAAACAGGATCTTCCATTGGGGTTCTAGGCTCAGGTCAGAGAGACATGCGTTATTCATAAATAATTTGTCAAAGACTTCTACAGGCTTCTAGGGTTATTTGTGATGATTCTCACAGAGGGGCTCTATAAAAGTCCAGCCCTGGCTGTGTTTCATCAAGTGATTGGCTCCCCAGACAACAGCGAGAGCTCAGGCCATCCTGAACCAGGCACTCCCACAGTCAGCAGAGGGGCCTCTCAGGAGCACATTGGCAGATGGATATATTGTCATAGACCATTCTAATTCATTTACCAGCTTTCCTGAGGTTTGCCAAAGGATAAGTCCTCATCTTCAGAATGCACATTGTATGATTCACCTAATTAGGTTCTGGTTATGACTTACTATGTATCCAACACAGACCCAGAAAATAAATTCTTTCTAGCCACAGAGAAATCTTATTCTTGAGCCATTCATATCTCTCCGACTTAGACCAGCTTCATTCTCAGCCTCAGCTGCTTATATGGCAAAAACCATGCCGATGGCCACATAGCAATTCATCCAATCTTTAGTTGTACACTGAATCTTTTTTTCAGTTTTGTTATTTACTTTTTTGTTAAAGTATGATCAATATACAGTGTTACATTAGTTTCAGGTACACAGGATAATGGTTCAACAATTTTATACATTGCTTAGTACTCATCCAGATAAGTGGACTCTTGGGGCACTCTGGGTTGTTCAGTCAGTTAACCAATCAGCTTTGGCTCAGGTAACGATCTTATGGTTTATGAGTTCAAGCCCTATGTCGGGCTCTGTGCTGACAGCTCGGAGCCTGCTTTAGATTCTGTCTGTCTGTCTCTCTCTCTCTCTCTCTGCCCCTGCCTCACTTGTGCTCTGTCTCTCTCTCAAAAATAAATAAAAATATTTAAAAAGTAAAAAAAAAAAGAGTCTCTAAAAATGATAAGTGGACTCTTAATCCCCTTTATCTATTTTACCCATCCCCTCTGCCCACGTGCATCCTCTCTGGCAACCACCAGTTCGTTCTCTGTATTTAAGAGTCTGTTTTTGTTTGATTGATTGTTTTATCTTTTTTTCTTTCCTTATTTTTCTAAATTTCACATACGAGTGAAATCATATGGTCTTTCATATTTGTCTTTCTCTTGTCTGACTTACTTTACTTAGCAATACACACTCCAAGTCCATCACTACTCAAAGCAATCTACATATGTAAATGCAATCCCTATCAGAACACCAACGTTTTTCACAGATAATACTAAAATTTGTATGGAACCACAAGAGACTCCAAATAGCCAAAGAAATCTTGGAAAAGAACAAAACTGTAGGTATCACAATTCCCCATTTCAAGACACATTACAAAGTTGTAGTATGTACAAAGCTGTAGTAATCAAAAGAGTATGATACTAATACAAAAACAGACACACTGATCAATGGAACAGAATAGAGACCCCAGAAATAAGCCCACATTTACATGGTCCATTAATCTACAGCAAAAGGAGGCAAGAATATACAATGGGGAAGACAATCTCTTCAACAGATGGTGTTGGGAAAGCTGGACAGCGACATGCAGAAGAATGAAACTGGACCACTTTCTTACACCATATACAAAAATAAATTCAGAATGGATGGAAGATCATTACATAGGAGACCTGAAACCATAAAACTCCTAGACGAAAACCCAGGCAGTAATGTTTTTGACAATGGCCATAGAAACATTTTTCTACGTATGTCTTATCAGGCAAGGGAAACAAAAGCAAAAATAAACTATTAGAACTATATCAAAATAAAAATCTTTTTGTATAGTGAAGGAAACCATCAATTAAATGACAAAGCAACCTACTGAATGAGAGAAGATATTTGCAAATTATATATCTGATAAGGGGTTAATATCTCAAAAACATATAAAACTTACATAACTTAACACCAAAAATGAACAAATAATCCAATTTAAAAAATGGGCAGAGGACATGAATAGACATTTTTCCAAATAAGACACACAAATGGCCAAAACACATGAGAAGATGTTCATCATCACTCCTCATCAGGGAAATGCAGATCAAAACCACAATGAGAGATCATCTTACACCTGTCAAAATGGCCAGAATCAAAAAGACAAGAGATAGTAAGTGTTGGCAAGGATGTGGAAAGAAAGGAACCCTCAGGCACTACTGGTGGGAATGCACACTGGTACAGCCACTAGAAAACAGCATGGAGTCTCTTTGAAAAATTAAAAATAGGATTGCTATATGATCTAGTAATTCCACTACTGGGTATTTAACCAAAGAACATGAAAATACTAATTTGAAAAGATATATGCACCTACATATTTATTGCAGCATTATTTACATTTACAATAGCCGAGATATGGAAGCAACCCAAGTTTCCATCAACAGATCAATGTATAAAGAAGATATCTATCTATCTATCTATCTATCTATCTATTGAGAGACACATAAAAAAGAATGCGATCTTGCCATTTGCAACATCAACTTAATACTAGAGTAGCCAGCATAACAGCAGCATTGGAGCTGACATCCAAGTCATGAAATCACAGAGTAATGGATTTTTGGAATACAAAGAACCTCCAAAGTTCCTTGGGGGAACCCCCATCCAGCAGAAGGAGTCTAGTCCCTAGAGCTCAGAAGCTTGTCCACCTGGCTGCAACTGCATAGATCGACTCACACAGAGCTCCTCCCCTTATATGGCAGGCCATTTCCTTGGGGGTTGATTTTAATGTTTAGAAACTATTCCTGGGTGCCTGGGTGGCTCAGTCAGTTAAGCGGCCGACTTCAGCTCGGGTCATGATCTCACGGTCTGTGAGTTCGAGCCCCACATTGGGCTCTGTGCTGATGGCTCATCAGAGCCTGGAGCCTGCTTCAGATTCTGTGTCTCCCTCTCCCTCTGCCCTTTCCCTGCTCATGCTCTATCTCTATGTCTCTAAAAGATAAATAAACGTTAAAAAAAATAAAATTTGAAAAAAAAAAAAAAAGAAACTATTCCTTATATTTGCTCACTTCTCAGCCATAGTCCCCCATTTACCATTTCTATTCTGGAAGCATTCAAGAATAATCTTCTTCTTACTCTACCAATGACAGCCCTTTTAGCTCTTATGAACAATATACTAAGTTCTACTAAGGCATCTAGTTCTCTTTCTACCATTAATCACTTTGGCATGGTTTCTTACCTTTTCACTATTCTGGCAGCTGCTTCTAAATGTTCTCTAATTTGTCATATTCCTCTTGAAATAGCTCACCTGGACCTGAAATCATTAACCTAAATGTGGTTTATGCATATTTGTAGTAGATACTTCTACTTTTGTGGAATAGCATTTAAACAATACACAATTGAATTAATTTTGGGAGTCAATTGTGCAAAACTCTTGGCTACAATTAAACTCATGACTGATTAAATTTAAAACCAGAATGTTCTCTAAACTAGATTCTCTAAGAATAGAATATCATGTATCTCTAGAAGGAGTTAAAACTGTCTTATAATGATCATCTTCCAAATTGTGTTAAAAGAATGGAATCCCATAATAACCACCCCCCCCCCAACTGTGTTGACCTGCTGTAGAGTTGGTAACCTAAGGTCAGCAAACTCATCCTCAAATTCTGCCAAGTGTCTACTTGGTGTCTTGCAATTTATGACTAGAGTCCTCAGTGGAATGGTCACCAGTCCTAAAAAAAAGTCATCTAGCCTAACCCAGGTTAGCTAAATGCTCTATAAATTTCTTATATTTTTATCATTGTTTCCACATTGCTGATACCATTCCAAGGCCTATGGTAAGCATTAAGTCATTACTGACTAAGCCATCAGATAAATGAATGATGAGTTCCCCTGCTCTCACCCTCTCTTTAATAATGTTGATTGGTTTTCAATATATTTCATACCCCGAATCCTTCTTAGGAACTATGGTTCTCCACTAGGGCACTAAGCAGTGATAATATTCTTGCCTCTGCCATTGAGTGATTGTGTTACTTTGGAAATAAGTGTAAGCCTCTCAAGATCCTTATTTCCCCATCTGAACAACGTTTCATGTATTTAAACAAAGACATAATAATAATTCATTTAATTTTCAGGCAAACAAGACTGTAGGACCAAAAGGTTAGCTAATTTTGCCAGGATCATTTTGCTAGCAAGTAGTGGAGATGGCATCTGAGTCCAGGCAGTCTGGCTTTTGCATGTGTGTGCTTAATCCCTAGGCCATAACATCTTTCCTTGTGTCCTGATGGCATAATGTTTGGGAAATAAGGAAGAACTTTATCTTCCTTGGGTAGTATGGCAGATCATCGATCATACTGCTTACATAATAAGTGAATCTCTTGATATATAAAAAACTGATTGGGGGCATCAGCCGAGCTGATGGCTCAGAGCCTGGAGCCTGCTTTGGATTCTGTGTCTCCCTCTCTCTCTTCCCTCCCCTCACTCACACTCTGTCTCTCTCTCTCAAAGATAAATAATAAACATTAAAAAATTAAAACAAACAAAATAAATAAAAATAAAAAATGAATTGATTTTTCATTAATTCCTTACAGAGTAACTTCTTCTGAGTCATATTTTTTAAAGTTACCAACCAATGGAAAAATCACTCGAAATACAGTGCCTTGAACACAGAATGGATGCAAATGCCTTGAATTGATTTGGATTCCTTCCAGTCACAACTGTTGGAAGTATTTACCCGAAATGTTAAGAAACATGAGAGCCAGTTGACCTATTGCCAGAACAACAGCAAATCAAAAAAGTGCTACGCCAGGCACCAGGAATCTGAGGGAAAAGGAAAAACGCACTTCCTCAGAAAAACATCAAGGTACAGACTCTTCCAGAGCTGAGCACTGGAGCACTGGCCCAGCTGAAGGTAAGAACAGAAAGGTACTCAGATACTTGCAGGCAGTTTACGGTAGCATAAATAGTGACTTATGACCTCACAAATGAGAAAATTCTCAGGATTTATTACTTTGCTCCAGGCTTGTCCACACACATGCTCCCAGTCAGCAAGTCCGCTTGAGTTCAAGATTTCCTGGGGGCTCACTACTCTCAGGGCTCTTATCCCAATGGGTTCAGTGCAATGTATTTTTTTTTTAATAATTAAAGTCAGCTCACAAAATCTGTAAACAAAGTAACTCCTCAAATGTGGTGGTAGGGAGAAAAGGAAGAGTTGGAAGACAAACTGGTCACAGAAGCAGTTCCACTGAGTGGCATTTTTTTTACTCCAAATTTAGATTCAAACTGAATCCAGTATTCCTTCAGCTGAATAAGAAGCACTCTAGCACTGCACAGAGCAGAACCCTAAGGGGGATGTTTTCATTTCACAGTGGACTTCACAGAAGGCAAGATCTTTCAGTGTAGGACTAGGGTCTGTGGCAAAGTAGTCTCTAAGTTGGGATTTCCCTCCAAAAGGGTTATTTCTGAAGGGAGTTTATGATGATCAGCTCTAATCATCAGAAAAACACTGATGGACTTCTGAATGACTAAAAGTCACACTTCATGTAAATTAAGCAGCAGGACATAGCAATAGAACATCTGCATTCAACTAATGTTAGAGATAAAATGATCCACCGAGATTCTGGAGGGAAACTTTCAGGAATGCAAATATGAATCTGGATTTTTATCTTTGGCTAACTGAAATATTCTTCTGAAATATTAGATGAAAGGAGGAAAAAGCAAGAAATTGCAAGACAATTTAAACAGATGATGCAATATATATGTATATGTATACTCGTTTACACTTACACACACACACACACACACACACACACACACAGACCTACATTCCTCTCCACCCCCTCTAGGAGGTAAGACCATTGAGTTGTTGAGATAGGCTAATTCTTGACATGCTTTTCTGAAAGATAGAATGAATATTTGCTCCCAACGAGTAAGTATTCCTGGGAACTTTCCAGAAAGAAACGCTTAAAATGTGAAAATCAGTTAATAGAAAAATGAAGCAATAGCCCAGGCAGAGTCAAAACTTGAGAACTCAAACACAGCTTACACTTACCGAATACAGGAATGCCCTGGGTCTGTGCGTCTGAGGAGGCTGCTCTCCTCTCACGTCTTCCCTGGGTACTGGTCTGACTGTCAAGGGAATTAGGGTTCTGGGAAGATGCCTGAACACTGGCCAGAGAGGAAAGTCTCATGAGACTCTAAGGCAAGGTGCTTAGACATGTCTTGCAGAGGCAAAAATGGGCAGTAGCAATGGCAAGGAGAAAGCAGACCTTTTTCCTGACACCACGAGACTCTTTTTTTTTCCCTCTCTGTCTCTTCTGGCATCTCCTCTAATATAGGCTGAGGCAGAAAATGGACTGGTCAAAGTGGAATACTAGATGTGAAAGGTCTAAGCCTCAATCTCTTGATCTGTAAAGTAGGGATACCTATACTATCTCCCCTATCTCAAAAGCTTGCCATGAAAATCCCAATGTGTATGATCCACCTGCTATAGACTGAATATTTTGTGTTCCCCAAAATTCATATGCTGAAACCTGACACCCAGTATAATGGTATTAAGAGGTAAGGCCTTTGGGAGGTGATAGGTCATGCAGATAAAGGCCTCGTGAATAGGATTAGTGCCCTGAAAAGAGACCCTACAGAGCTCCCTAG